>CM062808.1:25297712-25925281 GCA_031772625.1 Pinus tabuliformis | reverse complement strand
CATCGTGGCATTTTCGCCATAATTTTTTTTCTACGAAGGTTCAGACTTTGAAATTAAAACCCATTTGAGCCAAAATCTTGTTGAAGCTCAGGTCCGAATTTCAGATCTTGTCTCGCTATATTTTCATAGCTATGATCCAAGGAAGTTAGGGTTTTTGCAGGATCCCGAATTACATCCCAAACATGTGACCTTGGGAAAATCGTCATATCTTTCTCTCTGAGTATCAGATTGAAATTTCGTAAGAAGTTACAGAAAGAGGACAAACTGTAGGTTTTGGCGTAGCATTTTCAGGCCCGAAGGTGGAAATAGTGATACGTGGCGCTTCATACTAGTTTGCTCTACTGAAGAAGTCTATAATTAGGTCAATGTGGGAGATTTGGCCTAACTCTTTCCTGAAGAATCCAATCTTGATCAAACCTGTGGGGCTGGAAATAGGTTTCAGAGCAATGTGCCAAGCACCGGTCTTAGCTATGCCAGACTTCACTAAAACCTTTATTGTGGAATGTGATGCCTCAGGAAATGGAATTGGTGTTGTTTTAATGCAAGAAGAAAGACCCATTGCTTTTGAAAGCCGTCCAATCAAAGGAAAGTGTTTACATAAAGCTATTTATGAGAAGGAAATCTTGGCAATACTACATGCACTTAAGAAATGGCGACCTTACCTAATGGGAAGGTACTTCAAGGTAAAAACAGATCATGGTAGTCTTAAATACTTTTTAGAACAAAGATTATCTTCAAAGGAACAACAAAAATGGGTCACAAAGATGCTGGGTTATGATTTTGAAATCATCCTACGAAAAAGGGAAGCAAAATGTTGTTGCAGATGCACTCTCAAGAAAGGATGAGGATGTGGAAGCATTGCTTTGTGCCGTTTCTATTATCCAATCAGATTGGATAAATGAAGCGAGGGATGAATGGAAGAATGACGAAGAAGTGTGGGCACTCATTCAAAAGTTGCAGCAAGATCCTAGTACATCTGATACATTTAGCTGGAAATATGATGCATTATGGTACAAAGATCGCTTATACCTTTGTAAGAATTCCCAACTCAAACAAAATATTCTTCTGGAATTGCACACCTCTCCCTTAGGAGGGTACTCAGGATTTTTAGAAACTTACCACAGGATTAAGAAGGAATTCTTTTGGGATGGCCTTAAAGTCGATATTCAAAAGTTTGTGGCAGAATGCTTGGTTTGCCAACAAAATAAAGTTGAGACAATTAAGACTCCAGGTCTGTTACAACCTTTATCCATTCCAAGTCAATGTTGGGAGGAGGTTTCAATGGATTTTGTAACAGGTTTACCCAAGTTCGTAGGAAAGAGTGTCATCATGGTGGTAGTTGGATCGCAAAATCACATCTGGATGTTGCTTCTCTCTAGGTTCTGCTTTGATATCCTGGATGAGCAGGAAGCAAAAGTCAGTTGCTTTGAGCATCGCTGAGGCTGAATACATTGCTGCTAGTATGGCCTCCTGTGAAGTTGTTTGGTTGAGGAAGCTCTTTAGTGAGCTATTTGGACATGTGCTGGATACCACCGTAATCTATTGCTACAACCAAAGTGGGATTTGTCTCTCTGAGAATCTTGTGTTTCATGACTGCTCTAAGCATATTGATATTAGGTACCACTTTATCCGGGATATGGTACAACGAGGAGCAATAAGGCTCCGTCATATTGGGACTGATGATCAGATCGTACATATTCTTACGAAGCCCCTGGGGAAGGTCAAATTCTTAACCTTCCGTGAATGACTTGGAATCGTGGAGACTCTCTTATGAGGGTCTCATATGAGATGGGTATTGAGCTCTAGGAGCTCCGGGGGGCCTGGGGTACTTCTTGGAGCAATGAGTGACCATAGGGTGAGTGGTTCACCTTCCCCTAATGATGCGCGATGTACAGGGTGAGTGGTTCACCTTCCCCTATGATACCCCATGTTGAGATCAATGTTATTAGAACCGAATCGACCATTGATTCGAAAAACCTTGTGGACGGGGAACTGGTCGAAACTGGACCAGAACCAGAAAAAAATCGGAAAAAAAACCGGTTTACCAAAAACACATAAAATATTCATATTTTAAAGAATAACAGATATATTCATATGCATCCATATGAATCCAAACCATTTATACACAAATATGCAAAAGTTTTCATTTATATAGCAAGTAATAGTGCATATAACCAAAATAACATTTAGTGCAAAACATCGTTGAACCAAAAATGTTACAAACATCAAGAAGCAGGGTCTAAAAGGCCTTTATAGTCTAAAATAACATGATAGATCATAGTATTATACTACAACCTACAATACTACAAGATACAACATCTGATTCCTGATCATCTTCCTCATCCTCATTTGAAGAATGAGTAGCATCGAAGTCTGCAATGGGATTATGGCTTGATTCCCTTGGCCCTGAAGTTGCTACTGGTGCTTCTTATATATCTGCCTCTGCATCTTGTGGAGGTGGTTCCAAGTCCAACCAAGAAAGGTCTTCATTGTCAAATGTTGGTGCTTGACTCTCCACAACCCATTCTGATGTTGGATCAAAGTCACCCAAGACAATGTTGCTTGATTTAAGGGTTTTATTCAACAATTGGTTGCGCCTCAACCTAAGGTAGTACTGAACAAAAACCATGTCATTTAACCGCTTTTGCTCCAAATGGTTCCTCTTCTTAGTGTGTATATGCTCAAACACACTCTCCAACAACTCCCCAAGGCTCCAATCAACTCTTCAAATCTGCAAAAAATCTCCCTCAAAAAAACCATGCAAAAAACTCTGAGTTATCCTCACCGAACTTAGCTCAAGAATTGCAAGAGACTCGAATGAATAGTGTGAGTGAAATAGAGGGGATGGGGGTGTTTAAATAGCTTTAGGGGGTTCTAGAGTAGCATTAGAAACTAGGAAAAAAATTTATATGCTCAGGCTGCATAGCAGTGGGCCTTGTGAAAGGGTCCGGAACCAGTCTGTATCGAACCGATCATTTTTGGTTTGGAGGGTTGGTTCAGACCAGTTTTGCCTCCAAACCAGTCAGACCGACCGTTTTTGCCGGAACCGGTTCGGTTCCGATAACACTGGTTGAGATATGCATAGGATGAGTGGTTCACCTTCTCCTATGGCATATGAGCAAGATGAGTGGTTCACCTTCTCTTGCCGGTACATCCTACCCATGCAGTTTGGGACTCATGGGAAGTACCTCTCATTTGGCCAATGAGTAGGGAAATGAGGATAGGGACCATAGTGCTACCAATGGATGCATTGTGTACTACCGTACTCCCTATGCTAGGATGTTTGATATTGATTTGGGATCAATGGAGATTGACTTCGTGTCAGTGGAGAGTAGTATGATACACTCTTGATTATTGGAGACTGACTTCAGGTCAGTGGAGAATGGTATGATACATTCTTGATCATTTTCTTCTTCATTATTTCTTTATGGTTCAGCAAAGTAGAGCAGGGATGGTATAGATTGTCAGATGGTTTGGCAGGTGGAGTTCTTCCTAGTTGAGAGGGAGTGCTAAATTTGGAAATTAGGGCCAAACTCCTCCTTGGACAACTCATATGATGTAGCTGATATTTTTATTGGATTCCTCTTTCCAAGAGGTGTAGGATTGATCTAGAGATCATCTCATTTTGACATGTATAAATGGAATTATGAATTTATTTTGTTTATGGACAAATTGTCAAGGTTGGCCAACGATGTAATGTAGGCTCAGAAGCCCAAAATACACGTCTATTCATCCTCAACATTGCATATAAATAGAAGGAGCCTCTTCCTCATTTGCTCACTCATCTTCACACACATCTCTCTCTCCTCATTTGATTGGGTACGAATTTTTGGACAACCTCTCTCTCCACACGTGCGAAGAAGAATATAATTTTCTGTTTGAGTGTTGACCAAATTGCAGGAGGGTTTGACCAGTGTTGACCGGGCAACTGTTGACTTGATTTGACTGTGTTTTTCTTAAGGATATTTCTGTTTGGGCAAGCTGCATTTCTGGGCACAAAAATCGAGGCAGACCATACTATTTTACTAGCGTTGACTACAGAAGGGTTTGATTGTAGCATTGACTTTCGTTGACCAGGTTTGACTGAAAATTTTCGGACCATTTTTGGGCTGATTTGATTTGTTGTTGGAGGCTGAGTTGACTAAGTTTGACCGAGTTGTTTTGGAGGTGAAAATCTACCATGTTGACCAATGTTGACTTTATGGTTAGGGCTTTTTGTGGTTGTTGCTTGATTGGACGTAATTCACTTTGATTGGGCAAGTGAATATTGTATATCGTACTCTCTCTCTGTGCTGAACTTTTGAAGAATAATAAGAAGAATTAAGCAAAGGGTTCCCCCACATTTGGGTTTGTCCCTGGCATGTGCCATATCTTGTGTCCTCCTGTCTTGGCTTGTCTTCTACTGTTATTGTTTATGTTCTATTTGCATTTTACTATCATGTTGATGTGATTGCTAATCTGGAAATTGATATTGGGCTATAAGAAAATTGAGGTAAAATTGCTCTTAAGCATAGAACATACCATTGTTATCTAAAATTAACAAATTTCAAGGCCTAGGAACCTCCATTATAAGATACATACCCTAAACCTAAACCTTGAAATTCCCCTTAAGCCCTTCCTTGAGAGCATTAAACCTTGCCTCCAAAGCATGCAAGCCACCTATTTGAGCCTCTCTTGTCAATAGGCTTCTAGGATCACCCCTCACTGTTAAGATTAGGTATGTTCTATGCTAGAGCAATTTATTTAAATTTTCACAGTTAGCAATCACATCAGCATTACGATAAACTGCAGATAGAACATAAATATAAAATGCAGAAGACAAGCCAAGACAAGAGGACACAAGATATGGCGCGAGCCAGGGACAAACCCCACAACGTGTGGGGAAACCCTTTGATCAAATCTTCTTTTATCTTCAAAATTCAGCAGAGAGAGAGAGAGAGTACATTTACAACAGAAGTCAACACTTTGACTTTATCTAGATCTAAGCATAGATCATCTCCTATAACGATGAGATCAGTTGAAGACATTTTGCTTCAACTGATACCTATCATCATGTTGCATCTGGTTCTCTAGTTGCACCACTGCATACTACATCATGCGGCTGTCCATGTCCATGATCTTGCTCAAACTAATGTGCATCATCATCATGCTGCTGCCCCTGCTAATGTATCATTGTGCTGCCCATGCACATAATCTCATAGTGCTTCCCATCATGTGCTGCTCATGCTCCATGTATTCGTTTCACAACCCATCTACAATATATCATGTTGCTGCCCAAGACTGCATTATATATATGTGCCCAGATCACACAACGTTCTTATCTCTATGCCACCGAAGGACTGCTCTTATTCATGCGAGATTAACCCAATACTAGAATGCTGAGATTACCTATACACTTCAGTTATTCGAATGTGACTGCACTTAATACTTCATTCCAGATACCCTCATATCTCGCTGTAGCTTATGAACAGCGTGTCATGACATGACATGAACTGCGTTCATATCTGGCTGTAGCTTTTGACTACGGCTCTTGATTCAGCTGTGTATGTATTGCGTTCCATATATGACTGCGGTTACAGCATGTCAATATATCAATGCGGCTACCATGTGGACAGCGGCTAAGTTCTCCAATTGTGCGTGTATAGACTGCGTTCCAAGATATATGTTATGACTGCGTGGCATATTATATGAATGCCCAGCGTATATATTTCCAGTGCCCAACGTATAGTCTAGGGCATCATCTGCGTGCAAACCGCATGAGCTTCTTTTGAAGTTCTATATTTTGAGCTCGGATATTTCTCTCCTCAATACCAAGCATGACTCTACACACAAACCATAATCGTCTCCCAAACCCTAGAAATCGATCCATATTCCTTAAAAATGATATCTTTCCTGACTTCGCGCTGGATTCCGCTAGCTAGTTTCTGCACTTTGAATCTCCATAACAAACACACAAATGATAATAATGTAATGTAGAAGAACAACTCTTTCAAATATTTCCTGTCTTAGTTCTGCGTTTCTCTTACTGAATCTCCAACAACCTTGGCTTAGTTTTGTGCATAAGCAATTCTTATATCTCGACCACGCGTGTCCCTACAAACCCCGATTGTTGAACTGTGTTCTATTTCTGAGTCTGTAATGCACGCTCTCCTTTGTCGTATATCGTTGGCTTGTCCTTTGTAATGCGTTTTAACCTTGGGTGGACTTCGTGCGAACCCGCACTACCAATGCTCTGCGCATTTGAATGACAATTCATTTCATGCGTATTGCTTGGCCTGTGTCCATTACAGCGTACAGTTGTCTCTCCCTTCAACTGCGGCTAAGTGACCTTAGTTGACTGCGGCTAGGGCTTATTAGGCCAGCGTATATTATTCTATTACGTTGACTGCGTATCAATGTCCAGCATTATGTTGACTGTGTAGAGAGCGTATATATCATGAACCATAAACAGCGTAATATGTCCAGCGTATAAACACCGTTTCACTTCCACACTTAACTGTGCGTATAGTTGCTGGATTAGGGCATCGTCCTTGTAGCTAGGGCATCATGCTCTTTAGTATCTCTTCTCCAAAAACCCAAGACGTGGAGAGGAGATCACCTAAAGAGTGTGTGCCATAATGACTCCAAATCCTTCTTATTTATACTAAAACGTAGAGGTTGAATAGACGCGTCGGTTGGGCTTCTAGAGCCTACTTAAGATTTCGGCTTTATAATAATTACATAAACAAAAAAATTATAATCTCCATAAAACTTACGTAAAATAACTTTGTAACAATCCTACACCATCTACTAAATTAACAAAAAAAAATAACATCATAAAAACCCACCCCTAAAAAAAAACCCAAATTAACCAGCTTTTTGCCCCATAATAGTTGCACCCATTGATTTTGCCCTAGTTGCAATTTAACACTCACCCTATCATTGGTCTATCCATTTGGTGATCCTCATCATAATGGGTCTCCTCCAATCGGTGAAAGTCCATAAAGCGTGGGAGCTTTAGCTGGGTGATAGTGGGCTATCGCTCCATTGTTGCCCTTGACCTAACAATTATCCCTTTATGATTCCCTCCTAGGACCCCTGCTAGTTTGAGCAGCAACATTTTGGCGCCGTTGCAGGGGACACAAATGCGTGTTTTGTTCCCCATACAACATTGACATATCATTATCGCGACTCCATTGGAAGAACGAAGCCCTAGTTCTTCATTGAACTTTAAGGTCGATGCTTGTAGGGTGAAGCAAGCATTTTTCTAGGCATCTTTAAAATCACCTTGGTGACTCCTACATAATTTACATGTATACCGAAGTAGGGTGTCTTTCTTTGATGATTTTCCCACTTTGGACATCGCTAGCGTCCCTAGGCACCCCAATCATGTCACAGGAAGGATGGTACGTGGGGTACCTGTTTTGATGGTGACCCAAGCTCCGCAATTGACCATGTGGAAAGATTTAATGCACATTCTTTATAAGAGAAATTGGTTCACCAGGATGTCCTTATGTTGTTATTCTTTAGTTCTCTCTATGGTCATAACTCATGGTTGCAAAATCACGAACCTAGGAGCATCTCATCTATTGAGGAGTTCGTTGATGGCTTTCTTAGGCATTTTCAAGTATGCCCCACATTGAGCATTCAAGAGGAAGGCTTCATCGAGCATCATCAAGACCTTGAGAATCTAAGTGATGAATGGGAAGATGAGTCCTCCTTGGGTCCACATGATGAAAATAATGATTTTGAGAACATGTGTTGGGAAGGATGAGTCCATGGAAAGTGAAGTTGAGACTAACCTTACCTTTCTCAAGGATATTACTCTCGATGAATCTCTTTTTGAGACCCTTAAAGAAGGTGACCCCATTAGCCCCTTGGAAGATGACATTGTGATTGAATATTACTTCCAAATTGAAAAGGAGAAATGGGAAATTGTTGGTCCTCAATTTGATTGTGCTCCCATATATGACACCGACAAGGAAGATGAGGTTGAGAGTGGTATCCCTTTTTTCTCGGGCATTATTTATGATGACATATCCATCGATACCCTTGATAAGAAGGGTCATTATTTTCCCTTACATGAAAAAGATGATTTTGAGGAGGAAAAACCCATTGAATATATTTCTTCACGCTCCCCTTTGCCTTATCATTTTGTTTATCACTTCAAGCCTTCCACAAGTAATTCCCCCGCCCCTTTTCAAATGATCCCGAGTGACCATGACCCCTTTCCCCCTTTTGAGTATGGTGTCAAGGAATAACCCCTCATTGACTATACTTTATCTCCTTTGACACCCTGAAGATCATGATCAATTTATAATCCCCCGTTTTTGGTATGATCATCATGGGCAACCTACTTGTGTTTTTCCATCTCATCAGTCTCCCTTGCCTACTAATCATAATCCTATAGAGGCCATAAAATATGACATAAATGATAAGGACCATAATAGAAATAATATGCCCGAGGCTTCCATCTATCAAAAATTTATGAGCCTAATCATTGACATCTCTATATTTTGGCTAGAAGAGAGGATCTCATGGACTAGATTACATCCTTTTCTTTCCTCTTCTCACGTGATCATCCATGGGCATTCTATCTTCCTATCTCCCACCGACTTATCATCCATGTGATTCTGTCCACATTCGCTTTGGTGTTTGCTACATGAGTAATCATATAGGCCGACATATTTCTATTGATTTAATGATATGTGGTTGCATTGGCTTTATGATTACACTTAGTATTAGTTTTGTACCATATGCATGTTAGGGTAGGATGCATTGCATGCTGATTTTCGCATTAGAACTAATGACATATGATATTTCTCATGGTAGATTAGCTGCATTTAGATTAAAATTTGCATATTTTATTTTTCTATTGATTTTATGGCATAACACTAAGCGTGTGTGATCCTAAGACACCTTAAAAACATGTTGCCTCGTGGGTTTAGTCTTTGATATGTGTAGGTAATAGGTCTATGGTAACCAAGAGATTGTTGGTGTTCTCATGACCTCCCATTCAAGTAGCTTTGCCCACTTTTCCAAGAGATCATGTCCCAGTTGGAGCCATATGTTACCCACCATTTTGTGGGTGATATCCCTCAGAGAAATTTTTTGTCCATGATGGTCCTGAGTCGGCAGCCATCAACCACCAACTAGCTCGATGTGCCATTTCTCGGCCACTTGAGCTAGCCATGTGGTCCCTCATTCATCTGTCATGATCGTATGTTTGAAGGTGGATCTCCCAAACCTAAAGGTATGCCTTGTTATTTGGTAATTGAGTATTCTAGTTTATTTATCATGGAAATTTTGGGCATGGATTAATGGGGGGATTCAACGGAAAAAGTGGTCTAGGTCTGTGATCTTGTCCTCTAGGTCTCTTTTGGGATGTTAACCTTGCACCCTAGTCCTGTGGGATCTCTTTTATCGACCAATTGCTTTTAGGGATGGTACTACATGGGAAACCCTAATTTTGGTTGCGGTCCCGCTCCCCGATTCACATATATTACTCCCCTTCCTCTCATTACACCCCTAATCATATCTCCTCCTACCTGGGTCCAAATTCCTCCACTGGATCCACATAGGGTCAACCATCCCCTCCACTTGCCCCTCATCTTGGGTCGGGCCTGTAATGGTGCCCGGAGGTTGATGCAGCTAAAAGAAAAAGAAAAAGCATAATTGGCCACATTCAACAGAAAATTGTACCAAAAAATGCAAAAGATGGCCGGGACAAAAGCATTTAACATGTGGGCAAAAGCCATCACATGAGCTCTACCTTATTACATGGCCATAACCCTAGTTGCTACATGGCCCTTGATGAGCCTACTTTATCATTCAGGAACCCATGATTGTCCCAACCCTCGGTGGGTGATGAACTGCCCCACCTTATAAGGGGGTATCCACTGCTATACTTTACACATCATGCTCTCATTACCTAGAGCCCCGAGCAGTTAACCAAAGAAAATCATAAAAAGGAAAAAGGCATATGAAGAAGGGTGGAAAAATCAAGGCCGGGGTAACTCATGCACCACGATTGCTCCCTCCTACACATTATTTACCCAAGTGTGGGCTTCCTTTTTATTAGCTACCCTTGTACCATGGCATGTGATCCAGGTTGGCCCCTTTCATTCCCTACTCCATTTCATCATTATGCCACATGCCACCACCATTTGAAGGATGTACCACAGACATACCACCCCCTTTAGAGGTAGAAACCACCTAATAGGATGCCTGGTTAACCCTATTTGGAGCTGGGAGACATTAGCACATGCCAAAGCCCACTATGGAAGGGCATGCCATTATGAAGTGCTCACTTGTTATCCATGGTTTATAAACTCTTCTACTTGATTTCTTTAATGACTTGGTGTGCTGGAAGGCACGGGGATGCATTGGATCTTATGCAGGATTGCAGGTGGTTTCCATTTGGGTTTGGTCTCCCTATATGGGGTCCTAACCCTAGAGGGCTACATTGGCACATGTAGGGTGTGTGTAGAGAGCCATGGGCCTCCACAACAACATACAACACTCCATGGATCCCCACAACCATTCAGAGATTGCTCGTGGTTCACTTATTGGATGAGGAAGATGCACCTGATCCATCATGTCTAGCTAGCCCCAAAGTTGCACCATACTCTTGGCAGATGATCCAAGGCTTGTACGATGATGTGGAATCACCTATACCATCATCCTAGCCCTTGAAGGCGATCTACAGGCATCTTCGATTTATTTGGAGACCCATGAGGACACTTGTGTGGCCCTACATGTCATTTGGAGCACCACAGGTTATTACAAGGGGCCAACGCCTTGTCCACTGCTTTTGGGATTCAACTACACATTATGGCACTTATGGACTCCATTAGGCCTCCTCCAAGGCCCAATGACATGCACTATTCGTTATTCGACCTCTTGAGGGTCTTATTCTTTTGTTTATGAGCTAGTTTGGTGGGCTTGTCACCAAAAGTTAGTTATTTTGCACATTATTTTATTGTAGGGGCTAATGTAGGCCTAATTAGTTAAATCAAACTCATTAGAAGTGTACAAATACAGGTGATGTGAATTCATTTTAGCATCCTCACTTGGATTTGGAACTAATATCTCTTTAGATATTTTCGCTATCCTTCTTGGAGGACGAATTTTTGGAGCATAGAATGAATTTTGATGTTTGGATAATTTTCATGTGTTAGAGCTACTTGATGGCAAGTTTTTGGATGGTTGGATATATTCCTATACATGTAAGTACATTTTAATGCTATTCTTTCTTTCCAATTTTGTCACATACATTGTTGCTGGGATTTCGCTATACTGGGGCTTATTTGTTGCATCTCTTTTCCGAAGTTGTGGAAATTTTGTTTCTGGATAGTGAATGCTTCATGTATGGGCCATGTATAATGAATGAATGTTCCTAGGGATGTTTCATTACTGAAATTCATCTTGGCAAGCCATTTATCTTGCAAAACGAAGTATAAAGTCTTTGAAGCTGCTTTTGATGCTGCCTTAGTGCCAAGTGAAGTTGTGTTTGAGGCCTCCTTGACCTAGAAAATTCAAAAGGCTCATAGTCATAATTCTACCTTACTCCAATCTCCCCAAAGGATTAGGCACTGGTCCACCCAAAAGTGATCACCCTAAACCTATTTTCCTTCTCCCCTTTCCTCTTCTCTAGGTCTAGTCCTCTAGGTCACCTAGGGCATCAATTATCTCACGATCTAGCCATCCAAATACTTCGATTTTTGGTCCACAATTGCGTTGGTGTGTCCTCAAAAAGCCCTCCAAATTTCATGAGATTCCGACGGTGGGATCTTGAGATATTGCAAGCCCTAGCTCGAAGACCAATTCTTGCCCTTGGTTTCCCTTAGGCTAGAAACCTCATTGGGATCCTTGCATTGCCTTTCATTGAAAATTCATTCCTTGATCCCTTTCCCCCTCTAGAATAGGTCAAGCATATCATTGGTTGTTGAACCCTATCCACTTGACCTACCCCTGGGTCCACTTGGTCTCGTGTGGTCCCATACACTATTAAGGGTAATTCTTCAAGGATCACTGGGAATCCAAGCTTTCACAAGAATTTCAAGGCCTAGGAACCTCCATTATAAGATACATACCCTAAACCTAAACCTTGAAATTCCCCTTAAGCCCTTCTTTGAGAGCTTTAAACCTTGCCTCCAAAGCAAGCAAGCCACATATTTGAGCCTCTCTTGTGAATAGGCTTCTAGGATCACCCCTCACCCTATCATTGGTCTATCCATTTAGTGATCCTCATCATAATGGGTCTCCTCCCATCGGTGAAAGTCCATAAAGAGTAGGGAGCTTTAGTTGAGGTGATAGTGGGCTATTGCTCCATTGTTGCTCTTGACCTAGTAATTATCCCTTTAGGATTCCCTCCTAGGAGTCCTGCTAGTTTGAGCGGTAACAGGGCCAGTGCACATATCCAGAGGGGCAACGTGGCGAAAACAAGGTCATATTTGCTCTCAAACGGGGCAAAGTACCCTTTGGAATGTGTTGGAAAAGAGTCAAGCTATCCCTCAAGGGACCTTTGCTGCATGTGTGATACCACCTGAACAAAACTCTTAAGATCATGTGAGATCAACATCATCACGGACATAGAACCAGTATGGCACCATGATGGGCCATACTTAACGCTAGGAGCACATAAATACTCCACACAAAACTCACCTTCAAATGTCTAACTAGCTCAAGACTTATGTTAAGGATGATTAGGTCAACAACCCTATTAGGTGTTTCTAGCCCTTAGGGGGAAGTGACATCTCCCAGGTTGACCCATCAATCCATAGGTGTGTGTGATAAGGTGGTCATGCAGTAGGAGAGATTTGAAGGAAGCCACCACAACCATGTGACTAGTGAATGGGGGTCTAACATCCCAAGTGTAATGATGTAAGGATGGAGCAATTGTGGTGGTTTGATTTGCCCCTTTCCTCAGCTTGCTTTTTCCACCCCTCTGGCGGGCCTTTTGTTTTAATGATTTATCTTTACTTAGTGCATAGCTTAGGGGCCCAACCTTGATTTGTTCTTTTGTTAGGCCAGGCATTGGTAACTCCATGAATGATTCATTCTATTAGGAAAATCATTAATATATACAAGCAGAGGGAGACTATTGGAATTCATATTCGAATGTCTCTTCATCTTCTCATTTTTGTATTTACAATATTTAAAATATTTTCTTAATCCCTAAAAATTAGGTGTCAACATTCCCCCCCTTAATCTGAAGGGATGCTGGTTAGTCCAAGCATCATTCTGAATCTTTCAAACTTTTTCTCTTCCAAGCGCTTTGGTGAAGATGTCTGCAATATGCTCATTTGTGGAAAAATGGCGTAGGTGAATAGTCTTGGCCTCAACATGATGTCGAATCAAATGATACTTTGTATTGATATGCTTGGTTTGATCATGGAACTTTGGGTTCTTGGCCAATTTTATTGCAGAAGTATTGTTAATCAAAAGAGTAGAACACAATTGTTTCTCCTTCAAATATTCAAAAATTTTCTTGAGCCACACAATTTCCTTCATTACTTCT
This sequence comes from Pinus tabuliformis, assembly GCA_031772625.1. Classification (NCBI taxonomy): domain Eukaryota; kingdom Viridiplantae; phylum Streptophyta; class Pinopsida; order Pinales; family Pinaceae; genus Pinus; species Pinus tabuliformis. The sequence goes on along the minus strand of CM062808.1, from coordinate 25,911,780 downwards.
GCAATTGCCACATATTTTGCATCTGTTGTGGAATCTACTGGAACTGATTGTTTGTGTTTCTTCTAGGAGACAACTCCTGATCCAAGACTCATAACATAACCTAAAGTAGATGGTCCATATTCTTTATCTCCATCAATATCTGAATCAGAGTATCCAATCAAGATAAAGTCATCCACCTGTGTATACTTGAGTCCAAAGTCTTGAGTTCGTTTCAAGTACCTTAGAACTTTTTTTGCAGTAGACCAATGATCCTCACAAGGTTTTTGCATAAACCTGGAAAGGATTCCCACAACAAATGAAATGTCTGGTCTAGTAGAAGTGAGGTAGTTAAGACTTCCTACGAGTTGCTTGTACTTTGTTGCATTCTCAAATTCATTTCCTTCTTAGGATGTAAGCTTTAAATTTTGTACCATTGGAGTGGTAAAAGGATTGCATTTAGCCATGCCCAATTTATTCAACAAATATCCAATGTACTTCTTTTGAGAGGAATATAAACTTTGAATGTTGAGTTACTTCAATACCCAGATAGTAGTGAACATATCCCAAATCCGTCATTTCAAAAACTTTCCTCAATTCTTTCTTTATGGATGCAATGTAATTTTCATTGTTCCCTATCATCAGTGGATCGTCTACATACACCACAAGATATACAACAGTTTTGCCAACTCTCTTGACAAATAAAGTTGCATCATCAAGATCATAGTGTTTGAAATTTAGTTTCAGAAGATGCTGAGTCAGTTTCTTGTACCAAGCTCGCGATTGCTGTTTGCATACTTTTTGCTCTTTTCCCTTCACAACAAATCCTTCTGGTTGAGACACTAAAACATTCTCTTTCATATTTGCATTCAAGAAGGTAGTTTTTACATCCATTTGATGGACTTTCCAGCTATTTTGAGTTGCCAAGGCAAAGAGAGTCTGGATGGTAGCCCATTTTGCTTTGGGGGCAAAAATCCCTCATAGTTGACCCCTTCTTTCTGTGCAAAACCTTTTGCCACGAGCCTAGCTTTATGCTTGTCAAGTGAACCATTTGCTTTATACTTGTTCTTGAAGACCCACTTGCAGCCAATCGGTTTTGGTGTTTGAAATTTAGTTTCAGAAGATGCTGAGTCAGTTTCTTGTACCAAGCTCGCGATTGCTGTTTGCATACTTTTTGCTCTTTTCCTTCACAACAAATCCTTCTGGTTGAGACACTAAAACATTCTCTTTCATATTTGCATTCAAGAAGGTAGTTTTTACATCCATTTGATGGACTTTCCAGCTATTTTGAGTTGCCAAGGCAAAGAGAGTCTGGATGGTAGCCCATTTTGCTTTGGGGGCAAAAGTCCCTCATAGTTGACCCCTTCTTTCTGTGTAAAACCTTTTGCCACGAGCCTAGCTTTATGCTTGTCAAGTGAACCATTTGCTTTATACTTGTTCTTGAAGACCCACTTGCAGCCAATCGGTTTTGTTCCCAATGGAGGGTCCATTAGCTTCCAGGTTCCATTCTTTATTAGAGCATCATACTCTCTTTGCATTGCTTCTTTCCATTCATCATGAGAAACAACTTCTTTAAAGGTAGTTGGTTTGAAATCTATAGACAAATTTAACTCACAATTATAAGAAACACCCATATCAACAGTTGAATCAGAATCGTCTACATAACCTCCATTCTGTCTAGTAGAGCTTCTTGTTCCGATCTTTCCAACCTCATCAGGATGAACACTTTCAAGTGTCTTAGTGAGCCATTTTGGAGGACCTTTATGAGATGGCCCAGGCTGTTCAGTTGACTGAGATGGAGCTGAATCAAGATTTAACTTTATAATTCTCTCAATCACATCACTCAAAGTGTCTTCTTGATCATTGGCTGGAGCTTCATGACTGGGAGAGAGTGCTTCAGAAGGGGATTCCACAGATTGATCCAAGATAGGGATCCCCATTCAAGATGTGGAATCTCATTGTCAAATTTTTGAAAAGATTTTGCACGCCCGAATTTGTTCAAGCGATCAAGCTGTTGCTCAACAACATTGGCAGTCCTAGAAGATTCAATAATAATCACATCTCTAGACAATGTAAACTTATTATTTACTTCATCATAGAGATGATATGCTTTGGAGGTATTCAAGTACCCCAAGAAGATACATTTTCGACTACATGCACCAAGTTTGTTTCTCTATTCCTTAGGTATCAAGGCATTACAGATGGAACCAAAAACCTTGAGATGTGTCACCGAAGGAATGTGGCCATACCACATTTCATATGGAGTCTTGTTTTTGAGAGCATGAGATGGACATCTGTTCTTAATAGACATTGCACATAGAACTACATCAACGCCAAACATCAATGTTACATTTTTGAAAAACATAATTGAATGTAACATATTTAAGATTGTCCTGTTCATTCTTTTAGCTACACCGTTCTGTTGGGGATTATTGTTGAAGAATGTAACTAGTGTCAGTCTTCATAATTGTATTTGAGTCATGATGTATTGTGTATTTATCAAAAGAAAGAAAAATAAATTTTATCGACTTATTAAAGCATGGGTTTCATGCTTGGGTCAATTATTCTTAGGTCAAAGCCTCCATTGTAGGCTTCTAGGATTATGTCAAGATTCCTTGTCCTTGTCATCATGTAAAAGACCCTTCTTGGGCTTCATCCATGAAGAAATAAATTTATTTTGATGTAAATTAGGTCTTTTAGGTATCCTCCACCAAGTCGGCCTCATCAAGGGAATTTGACCTCACAGATTCACTATATAAAGGCCACAACTCGACCTCATTTGGAGCACATATTACACAAGTTCGATCTACAGTAGATGGAGGAAGAAAAGAGAGCGAAATCCCTAAGGACGAGGAAAACCTAGCAAAGGAGAAAGAAGTCTTTATCATGTAAAATAAGTCGAAATTTCTCTCCCTACTACCACACGTGCGAAGTTTTTGGGTTGTTGGAGCAGTTGAAATTTTGAAGCAGCTGGGTCGAAATTCTTAATTAGTAGGGCCAAAATTCTGTCTTTGATGCAATATTATTGCAGTTGATATTTGGAGTCTGGAAGGACAATTTGAGGGCTGACTTGGTGGACGAGGAAGGTCATTTGGTTTGGTAAAATTTTTGGTCTCTCTCAATTTGAATTTTCTAGTGGAAGAGTTTGATTGGGTTTTCCCCTATAGAGGGGTTTTAGCCCTAATTGAGTTTCTACATTTGGTGTCGTTGATCTTCTCGTTTTGATTTGTTGATTGCATGATGAAAAGAAGATAAAAGAAGAACATAAAGAAAGTTGATAAGATTACAAGAATATCACAAGTACTTATCAACATAAGAATATCTTTCTCCCTTTCTGATTTTCTAACATGGTTACAGAGCTAAGGTGAAAAAGGAAGGAAAACAGTAGCTTGAAGATCTACTAAAAGGGTCGAAGGATAAGGATCATATAAAAAGAGGAAGGTCTACTATCTACAATATATATCAAGAAAAGAAGAGATGACAATGAAGTCTGAAAATACGCTAGAAGAAGCCTCCAACTACAGGTCATGGAAGAAGAGGATGGATCTTATTCTTGCTAAGCATAAAGTTTTGGATTTTGCTCAAGGAAAAGTTAAGAAACCTACAAATGATACAGGAAAGGAAAAGTATAGGGAAACTAACATCTTGGCCATGAATTTGATTGTAGATGGAGTGAAGGACAATCTAATCCCATACATATCCAATATAGACTCTGCATAAGAAATGTATGAAGTGCTCTCCAAGTTGTTTACCATCAAGATCATTGGTCAGATAGCTAGTCTCAAGAATGAACTAGGAACAATAATGATGACAAAAGATGATACTGTATCATCATATTTTAAGCAAATTCCACAATTTTAAGCAATAAATGCATGCAATGATTAACCCTAAAACAACGAAAATCCCAATCCAATGTATATGACAAAAGTAAACAAGAATATCATTAAAAAACATGTCCTTACATGTAACAAAGTATATCCAACCCAATGTTGCACGAAGCGGGGACGTTTTTTGGAAGCGGGGACGCGGAAGCGTCATTTTCCAAAAATCTAGGAAGCGAAGCGTCTGCTATATATATATATATATTTTTATATTTTTTTGCATTTATACTCAAAACAAACATCCCAAATACCAAATTAGTTGTAGAAGACATGAAAACATGCATATTTTTGCATAAATCAAGATAGATATAACATCCATTGTACATTAATGATTAATTATTCGAGCATCAACCATTTAGATGCATCAACCATCTAGAATCTAGATTCTTCTCCTCTTGTCTAGCCTTTGCCTCTACCTCGATTGTCTAGGGATATTAGTCAACATTGCCCAATTTTGATCAAACTACCTAATTCAAGACTTAAAATATGGTAGAAAAAGCTTAACATGCTTGATTGATGATTTTGACTTGATTGAAAGGTAATTTTTTGCTAAGGGCGTGCCGTGTGACAAAGGAGTTCAACAATTAACACCACCAACACTAGGGTACATATAGGGCTTGGTGCTCTTGATTAAATGCTAATCGCATACCTTCATACTTGATATAATCTAATGAAATGCCACAATCCCATTGATCCTGAATTCCTGAAAACTGTTAAGTTTGCTGAATTTTGAATAGGATATGAAATTCTATTTTCTCCATATGAAGTCCAATGAGGCTGGAACCACTCTCAAACATCCCGAGTCATTTCATGGTAATGTTAAAAATTTAAGTAAAAGAATGAAAATGAAAAATAAAGGAGAATGTCACTTTTACTTTAAGAATTTAACATTACCATGAGGGAACATCTGCTATATTTATATTTTTTTTTGCCTTCATTCGTCACCCTAACCCAAGGTGGACCCACCCCCAACAAGCAAACTCAACTAAAATTTAAAAAAAAAATTGGAAAAAAATGATTTTCTAAACACTTTTCCGGAAGCTTTTCCGGAAGTGTACGGGAAGCGTACGCTTCCGCCGCCCGAAGCCACGCTTCCGCCGCCCGAAGCGCCGTACGAAGCGGCGCTTCCGAGCCACGCTTCCGAAAAGTCTAGGAAGCGGCAAAAAAATTCGGAAGCGCGCTTCCGACGAAACTTCCTAGGCGCTTCCGCATGGGATGCGCTTCCGGGCTTGGAACCGGGGGGGGGGGGGTGCTTCGTCCAACATTGATCCAACCATTCACAATTAACAAGAGAGAAGCTCCAAGAGAAGATAGACCAATATCCACACATCAAAACTCATCCATAAAGCTCCAATTCATCCTCTAGAAAAAGTGTGAAAATCTCAAGAGAGATAAGAGATCCAAACCAAAGTGATGATGAGCAAATGAACTCATCTCACTTGTATTTATACACAAATTAGGAGTTTGAATTAGCCTCCTTGGCCTACATAAGCGCCAAAAATAAAATAATGTTCTAATAATTCAACTTTTGGTGACGAGCCCACCAAACTAGCTCATAAATGAAAGAGTAAGCCTTTCAAGAGGTCGAATGATAATCTATGCATGTCGTAGGGCCATCTAAGAGGCCTAATGAGGTCAATGGGTGCCACAATGAAGAATAAGACCCTCAAAAGCCGTGGACAAGGGGTTGGCCCCTTGTAATAACCTGTGGTGCTCCAAATGACATGTGGGGGCACACAAGTGTCCTCATGGGTTTCCAAACAAATTGAAGATGCCTGTAGATCGTCTGCAAGGGTTAGGATGATCACGTAGGTGATGCCACATCATTGTGCAAGTCCTGGATCATCTGCCAAGTGTATGGTGCAACTTTGGGGTTAGTTGGGCATGATGGATCAGGTGCATCTTCCTTGTCCAATAGGTGAACCACGAGCAATCTCTGAATGGTTGTGGGGATCCATAGAATGTTGTCTGCTACTGTGGAGGCCCATGGCTCTCACCGCACACCCTACATGTGCCAATGTAGCCCTCTGGAGGATTAGGACCCCGTATAGGGAGACCAAACCCAAAATGGAGACCATTTGCAATCTTGGATAAGATCCAATGTGTCCCCTAGCTTTCTATTACAACAAGTCATTAGAGAAATAGAGTAAATGAGCTTACCAATCATGGACCACAGGTGGGGAGTTCATAATGGCCTGCCTTCCATAATGGGCTTCGGGATGTGCCAATGTCTCCTAAACTCTAAATGGCGTTAACCAAGTATCTTATTAGGTGGTTTCTACTTTTAAAGGGGATAATATATTCAAGGTACATCCTTCAAAAGGTGGTGGCATGTGAAAATTAGGTGAATAAAGTAGGGGATGAGAAGGGGTAGCTTGGGCCACATGCTAGGGTACAAGGGTAGCTAATAAAAGGGAAGCCCACCCTTGGGTTTATAATGTATAGGAGGGATCAATCATGGTACATGAGGTGCGCCGACCTTGATTTTTCCGCCCTTCTTTATATGCCTTTTGCCTTTTTATGGTTTTCTTTGATTAACTACTCGAAGCTCAAGGGGTAAGAGGATGATGTATAAGGTATAGCAGTGAATACCTCCTTTTAAGGTAGGGTGGTTCATTGCCTACCAGGGGTTGGGATAATCATGGGTCCCTATACGATGAAGGAGGTTCATAGAACCTGTAGGAACTACGGTGATGGCCATGATGTTGGGGTAGAGCTCATGTATTGGCTTTTGAGCACGTGCTAAATGTGATTGTCCTGACCATCTTTTGCATTTTGTGGTACATTTCCTATTAAATGTGGCCAAATATGCTTTTATCTTTCTTTTTAGCTGCATCAACCCTCAGACATCATCCTAGGTCATGACCCAAGGTGTGGGCAAGGGGAAGGGGCGAGCCAACCCTATGTGGACCCAATGGAAATGTGGACCCAGGTGGGGGAGATGATGAATGGGGTAATAATGAGTGGAAAGGGGGTAATATAAGCGGATAAGGGCCCACACAACCAAATCGGGTTTTCCTGTGAAATACCATCCCTAAAGCCAAATGGTCAATTTAAGAGATCCCACGAGACTAGAATGCAAGGTTAATATCCAAAAGGGGTCTAGGGGACAAGGGCACAGTCCTAACCCATTCTTTCCATTGAATCTCCCCATCAATCCATACCCAAAAGTGTCCATGATAAGCAAACTACAATACTCAATTACCAAATGACAAGGCATACCTTTAGGTTCGAGAGGCCCACCTTCAAACATATGATCATGGCAGATGGGCGAGGGACCACATGGCTGGCTCAGGTGGCAAAGAAAAGGCACAAGGCTCAGGTAGCTGGTAGTTGCTCGCTATCGGCTGAGGACTATCTTGGAGAATTTTTTTCTCCTAGGGATATCCCCCACAAAATGGTGGGTAACGGAATTGAAGCTAGGCTGAAATTCTGAAGTAGTTGGGCTGAAATTATGAAGTACTCGGGCCAAAATTTTGAAGCAGTAGGATAGAAATTTTGTGTTTGATGCAATATTATTGCAGTGGATCTTTGGAGTCTGGAAGGACAGTTTGAGGGCTGACTTGCTGGAGGAGGAAGGTCATTTGGTCTGGTCTAAGGTCTTGGTCTATGTCAATTTGTATTTGCTAGTGGAAGAGTTTGATTGGGTTTTCCCCTATAGAGGGGTTTTAGCCCTAGCTGAGTGCCTACATCTGGGGTCGTTGATCTTCATGTTTTGATTTGTTGATGAAAAGAAGATAAAAGAAGAACATAAAGAAAGTTAATAAGACTACAAGAATATCAGAAGTAATTATCAACATAAGAAAATCTTTTTGCCTTTTTGATTTTCCAACAATTATAAGGCACATTTGTTTGATGTTTTTTTCCAAGGAAAAAGGCGTAATTTTATTCATGAAAACAAAATTACATGTTGCATTTGCTAGATCATAGCATCATCTAGTCAGAGACCGATGATAAATAGAAACATACAAAATAAAATACAAGATAATATACATGATGGGAAAAAGCTAAGCTTTTCTCCCTTCTTTTTCTTGATCCTTCGCCATTCCCCTTGGGACGGCTCCGAAGAGACAAGTGCAAGCTGATTTCCAACATCCGTTTTGGCATTGTCCTTGTCCTTGTTTACCACTGATGTCCCCTTCTTCAGGAATCAAATCTGATTGCATCAAGTGATTTCGAGATTCCGTTGGGTCTTGTGGGTTTCCCCCTTGTATTTCTTGTTCCATTGGTGTTTGGTTATTCCCCATTGGAGATGGTTCATCCTCAGCTTCGCCCTCCTCCTCTTCGGGTTCCGGTGAAGGATATTTCCAGCCTTTGGGTTGTTTCCCAAGACTCTTCTTTCTTCAAGTGTCTTTTTTAGCTTCTGGACATGAATTGTGTAGGTGCCTTGTTTGCTTACAATTCCTACACCTAAACGCCGTGTTCTCATAATCTAAAATTTGTGTCCAAATCCGCTTGTTGTGTGTTAAGTGAATGTTGTCTAGTAGACCTTTGCTGAGGTCTACTTCTACACAAATTCATGCAAAAGTGTAGACCCTTTCCTCCACTCGTTGGGTATCAGTCTTGATAAACTGCCCAAAGCTGTTACCAATGCCTGCAAGGACCCTGTCGTCCCAGAAATGGAGGGGAAGATTGTGCATCCGAACCCAAACTGGCATTCTGGAGACAACCATGGTATTTGCATCAAATTCAGGAAACCAAGGAGTAGTGAAAAGGCCAGTTGAACCCCAGAACCATGGTCCTTCCTGAAGGATTGAGTCTCTAGCCTCAGTTGTTGGGAACTTTACAATAAAGAAACCTTTACAGCAGAGATGTATTTCGCAATCTAGAGACCAGTTAGTTAGAATCTAGTGGAAAAGTTCTACTGGTTTTGGCTAGAAGCAGTTGAAACGGCATATAATGGCTTGGGATTTGAAAGAGGCACAATGCTCGTTTGTTTCTGGCATGTCTATGTTTAGTTCTGGGGTGTAGTTCAGTTTCTCCACTATGTATGGGCTTGGAGTATTCCTCGCTTGTTTGGTTGGTTCTGTGACTGATTTTTTTCCTTTGAAGTATATTCTTGAAAGATAGTCCCCCATTTGTGTGCTTCTGTTTTGTTCCTGTGCCTTTTGCAGTGCTGCTTCCCACACCCCAATTTGCATTTTTGGATTTATTGGGTGCCGCCGCTCCTCCCCTGAGTCTCAGATTGAGGATTATGGTGGAATCTGATAGGATATGATATTCCAGCATGAGTTGGTTATCCTGTAATATTCTGCCTCTGTATAACAAATTTTGCATATTCATAGGGTATCCAATTTTTTGTGTGATGCATTGTTTTAGTAGCATTGCATTGTCTGTTGTATTTACCCAAAATAATAACGAGGTCCCAACAGGGGTCTTTAGGAAGATTTGAATGCAGGGGGTACTTACCAGCTGCTTAGGCCCAAAACCTTCCTTGTTGCCGCGGGGCTGGACTGCTTCAGGTATTCCTTTTTTCCCTGTGGTTTGTTTGTACCGGATGTGGGAAGCTTGTGTCCCTTTTTTTCATACGTGACTACTGTGGAGCATAAATTGGTTTGCCGTCCCAAAAAACTAGCCCAGTAGCTACCTTGCAGATGTCGCAATCATACGTAGCGGACGATGCTAGAAAAAAATAACCGCGCATGCCCTTGTGAGAAGAAAAAGCAACAACCCCCAAATGCCCGCTCTGCAGCATAAAGGCGTGGACAATGCCAAGCACCCAACCCTCTGTGCCTTTGTTGTTCCAACAAACAGTCTTGGGAAAAAAATTAACAGATAAGTCCGCTGCTAGATCAAACCCCCACCACCGTGTAGCTCCCTAGACACCCATCATGGTAGAACCAGAGGAATCTCCGCCAGAAAGGGAAAACGACGGTCCCAACCATAACTATAATCACACCGATGGACACTCTCTCCTTGACCTAGGACCCCACAACCCACAGCAAGGAACTCCAACCACTCGGCGGCGCCATGTGAGCTGAAGTCGGAAGCCAAAAACCTAGTTGCGCTCTGTCCATAGTCATTATTTCATTTGTTTGATGTTGGACCCTATGCTGGCAAAGATAATTTTCAAATTCATTTGAAGTATATTCTTTTCCATTATCAGTACGAATAGAGCCAATATGAGATTGTGTATTATTTTCAATCCATGCATGAAAGTTTTTGAAAGTTTCAAAAGCTTCAAATTTGTTCTTCAACAGATATACCCAACACATTCTGGTGTAGTCATCAATAAAAGTCATCATGTATTTATTTCCATTTGCAAAAGGAACAGGCATAGGGCCACACAAGTTAGAATGAATTAGTTCAAGCTTTCTATGTGCTCTGGAATGAGAATCATGAAATGACTGTTTGTTGTGTTTTCCTAAGATACAAGCATCACATTGCTTAAGTTTCCTAGGAATGGTTGGCAAACCAATAACACCATTTCTCTTCAATAAACGAAGACTGTCATAGTTCAGATGTCCAAATCTAGCATGCCATAAGAGATTGGATGGTAGTGTACCTTCATCATACTGAGAACTGTATGCAAAGTTCTGTGCACGAGCATGTTAATTTTTGGGCTTGAGATGTTCTCTGCTTTAGATAATTGCGTTTTAAACATTTTAACAATTCCATTACATGATATACACCCCATAGTATTTTATCATCATCGACAATTATATATAGAGAGAACAGTAACATAATCCAAGGGTTAGCTCAACTGGTTGAGTCCCCATTGTTAAGTACCTCGCCGATCGGGAGGTCATAGGGTCAATTCTCCTCGATGCCCTTGGGGTTAGGCCCTGCTAGTCTGGCTGACGGGCTTTAAAAGATCCTCTTCGGGGTTGATCTGCCCATATTTTCCTATGGGAAAAAAAATCAATGCAGTGGAAAAGCAAGGAACAACAAAAGAAAAACATGCACAAGAGAGACAACATGATTTAGGTCAGAGACCAGGGCAAAATTCCACAAGGGGGAAAACCCGTCCAACATCCTCTTTTATTAGATTGTCATCAAGTGTTCATTAGATACAATACATCCAATCAAATACATCAGGCCACCAAGGGCTCGACATACTATCAAGGAGATCTGCGATCTTTTACTGCAATAGAATATTAAGTCAAAGACTAGGTCAGTGCTTAAGTATCATTGTCATACATTATGGTTGTACTAAGGGCAAGTGAAACAATGTTGCTGTCATAGTTACTGTTAATAAAATACTTTCATATATGTGTCATCCAAATCCCATATGTCATTGTAATAAGGAAACTACCATCCGTCATAGTTAAGCTATCATACCAGGCCATCATATATAAGTATCACTGTAAGGTATGAAGTCTTGTCTGGTCAATCATCACTTGCGTCAACTGTTGTAGCAACATGCTTGCATATCATAACTTGTACTGATTGTGATCATATACTTTTAGTAACCTTGGGATCACAAACCATGCATTACTCAAACAATGCGAATCTCCAAAATATACTTGTATCATAATTGTAGAAGTTCGGCTTACCTTGTAATATTTATGTTGCTCACATACCTCATTCATCATGTATGTACATGTATTTGCAATCTAGATCACGTATAAGCTATAACAAATATGCAACGTACTTGTGCCAAAGGTTTTGTCACCATAAAAGAATTTGGATGTAGCTCAAATGAATGCCAATTGTTTGTCACCACAGTTACTCGAATCTAGCCCTAAAGTAGCTCATTGGTATTGCAAAGGATTGTCACCACAAAGATTTCATATAGCCTCCAACAGTGGCTCGGATATGTGGCCTAGAATTGCACCTCAAAAACTTTACATAGTCTCCCACAATAGCTCAGATATGTAGCCCAAAAATAATCCATAGAAACTTCGTATAGCCTCAGACAGTAGCTCGCATTACTCTCAGAATAATTACCCAATCGTTGTTTAGGCAAAATACATTTGATGCCTATTTATAGTTGTTGTAAGGATCCAAAAAGTCATGACTATTTTGAGGGCTGACTATAGAAATTTTGAATTTCATTTGTTGAATTTATCCCTTCAATAAATTTGAAGCCAGCTTAACCATAATTAATTCTTTCTTATTATATATGTCCACTTATAATAATATTTCATTTACTTAATACTATTTTCTTCACTTAATCAAATATAAGGAGGGTTGAGGAATTCTCCCTTAGCTGCCAAATTTAACGGAGCAAAGGTTCTTTGCAGCTTTAAGAGTCTTTCTTCTTCTATCCTAGTCATGACAAGTGAGTTGTTTGATGTTTTTCTCGCCTCAACGAATGGAGTGTCCTTGTTGGCAGATGTGAACCAAGGACAACAAGTTCCTCCACAATTCTGGGAGGCAGAGAACATCAAGTAGAAGAAAGTTAGGGAGACCCTGCAGTTTAAGCATGATGGTGCCAAGTCTAGACGACTCGAGTTTTGATTTGTTTGCAAAGTAGACTGCTCCATCTACATTGTCGCTGAATTCTTCAAATAAATCTCTTCGAAAGGTCATGTGGCAAGTTGCTCCTGAATCAAGCAACCATGCGTCTCTCCACGAAGCAAGTGAAGCATTAAACAAGTCTTTCGTTACTGCAATATTGCAATGTGCCACAATGTAATGAGCGGATTCAAGTGCTTTACCTTTCCCTGGATTTGGTGATTTGCCTTTCTCTTCATTTCTTTCTTGTTTGATTATGTCCTTAGAGAGCTTGCATGTGGAAGCATAATGTATATTTCTGTTGTAGCGTATACAATGAAGATCATGTGTTCCTCCTTGGTAATGTTTACCCCCCGTTGCCTTTGCTATTCTTCTTTCCACATTCTCTTTTGTCTCCTCTTCATGTAGAAGAATCCTGTGCCTGATTCTTCTCTTTCTGTGCAAGGCACACAACTTCTTTGGAACACTGAGCAACTGTCTTCTCTTTCCCAAAAGCTTTCTTTCTCTGCAAACTTTTCCACAGGAGAGTCAAAGGAAATCTCCTTAAGTTTGCCACTAGCTTGTAATGATTTAAGATAATTAGAATATGTGGGATATAGTGCCTTGATAAAAGCTGTAAGAGGAACATCTATTTTAACTTTGGTAGCTTCTATATCATGCATAATAGCTCTAAATTTAGAGGCTAAGGCAAGGGGATCATCATCTTTCAATTCTAGATTGAAGAGTTTAATTGTTAATTGGACTACTTCAAGTTTAGAGTGAGTCATGTTGACCACCCTTTGTCAACAATCCAAGAAGCAGATTATAAATCAACGGATAAATTTTTTCAAACATCATTATCATCATCCAAAACAGTTTCATCATTGTAAACCCAAATTGTGCAAAATTATTGTAAATGATTCTAGTATGACTATGAAGCCATGTAACAACACCTAGGTAAGCCTATGATTTTTGTCAAAGGATTTCATCCTAGGGAGTTTTTTAACCTCCTCGAATTATGTGTGTTTGTAAACATGCATAATCGACAGAGTTTTTCTCCCAGATATACCCCAAAGCTAGGGTGGAATTCGTTGACAAGGTCTTAGGTGAGTCCTAGTGTTTATCGAGTCTATGTATTTTTCATACTAGATCATATTGTGTCGCAGAATTGGGTAGTGTCTTGAGGGTCTATGTTTAAATGTGTATTTCCCTTCTAAGTGTTGAATTAATTTGTAATATCTTGATGCAAAAAATATTTTAGTGCATGGTTACTCATAATTAGACACTATGGTTAAAATATTTGAGGGTGGAAACAATAATTAATCCACTCTAGAGTCAATTAATTAATTTTTTTGGCAAAATTAAATCCTAAGCCAAAAAATTAATTAATTTTGAATCAAAAAATAATTTGAGAGAAATTAAATTCTCTCCATGTGGAAAATAATAAAAAATTTGTGAGTCAAAAAAATTAATCTTTGAAAGTCTTCCACCAAGGGAAAAATGGATTTTTTAAGAAAATTTGACCCCTTGGACCTTTGCTATGTCACACGGTTCGGGTTCGAATTTGAGTTCGGCAACAATTAAGTTCGATTCGAATTCGAATTTTCGATGAGGTTCGTGTGAGGTTCAACATTAAGTTCGACTTACATATTTTTCAATATATATATGACATAAAATAATAAAAAATAAAAGTCAATCAATTAAGCTATATGAGTAGCAGTGAGCACCCATGAGCCACAAATCACTACCACTATTCACTTCACGCTCTAGGCGGCGGGGACAAGCTACATTTAGAATTTGAATTCAGGAAATTGCAGAGAATACAACATGCAGTGGTAGCACTGAGCACAATAGAGCGAGTACACTCCGACTGAAGTTGGCTTGTGAAAATCTATCAACAACCATGGTAAATAAAGCCAAACCAGTGGCCACCGCGGGAAACTAACTGGCGGGAAGTGAAATAAGAGAAAACAATGTGTTGCCCATGGTTTTTGTCATAAACCTTAAAACAACTGACAAAAACCACCCGAACTCTAACCTCAAACCCCCAAAAAAATTAAAAAAGTTGAAAAATTTAAAAAATTGGCTCCAGGTTCGTCTTTAGGTTTGTTTTCAGGTTCAAATTCGTTGAGGTTCGAATTTGAGGTTTGCCTATGAGGTTTGGTGAACCTGAATGAATTTCATTCTTTTTTTTGGGTTTGCCGAATTTCGAACCTCAAGGTTCAAATTCGGCAAACCCTGTGACATAGGACCTTGGTGGTTAAGTCAAAGTGAATTTTTTGAGGATATTAGTCCAAAATATTATTTTTTGGATTAATAAAAAAAGGAGTTTTTAAGAGAAATTCGAGTTTTCCTTCAAAAATAAAAAATCAACGGTGGAGATCAAGTTATATTCGAAGGACGTTCAACGGATGAGATTATTTTGACAAGGATCAAACCAACTAGCTGTTATTTCCACTTGGAGGGGTTTTCTTCTCTCATTTTCTATATAAGGAAGCTATCAAGCTCCTCATCTCATCTTTGGATGATGTAATCTGTAACGCATGTACTGAGCCTTGCGAAGTTGCGAGCCCTACAAGCCTCCTCTTGCCCATCCGCAGCCCTTTGTGGGCTCTTTCCCCAAGCAACAACCCTTATTGGCATTTTCTCTACATCATTCTTCATTTGTTGGCATATTTGTGGGGTTTTGACATTTAAGTTGACACTAATCTTTGTGGTTGTAGGCCTGGGGAAAGTTTGACAATTATTTGAAATTGACTTCTATCATTTTGAGCCATAAATCTTCGGTTTTCCTTGCTAACTATTTGTTTTGCAGAGTTACTAACCTCTTTGGCAAGGTTTCAAGGCCTTGCGTTGCTCAAAAATCCATCAACCAACCCTAGAAGCCCTAACCATTGTCATAAGAAGGTTGATCTATCATATTTCAAGCTAACAAATTGTGTTGCAAGTGTTTGAAGAAGTTCTAGTCCATTGGAAAGTCAGCTAGTCATCAAACTAGGCTTATAGGCCTAAGGGTTTAGCTCTTCCACCCTCTTTCTCCTTATTGTTTTTGCAATCAAATTTGAAGCATCATACTTACAATGGCATAAATCTGATCTAAACATCTTAAAGAAGCCCTAAAAGACTCTCACATAAGCCTTGTTGCACACTTTTTGTCAAAGTTCAAGGAAGCAGATATGCCAAAGATTTTTTTAAAGGATTGGGTTATCTTTCATCAGTTTATATGTGTCATTGCAAATCCATTCTACAAATTTATGATTTAACAACCTAGGTAAGCCTATTGTTTTGGTGATAATTTCATCCTAGGAGGTTTTTCGTCTCATTGACTCATGTGTTTCTAAACACAGATGGTCAGTAGAGTTTTCCCCCCAACCTCACTCTAAAGCTAGGGTGGAATTTGTCGTCAAAGTCTTAGGTAAGTCTTAGTGTTTTAGTAGAGTCTTATGTAAAAGTGATTTGGGAATAATTTAAGCTAATTGGCTAAATTATTTTATTACAAATCACTTGGACTACCAGATCATATTGTGTCGCAGAATTGGGTATCTAATTTGAGGGTTTAAGCCAAATGGGTATTTCCCCTTTGAGGGTTGAATTTGTAAAAATCTCATGTAAAAAATATTTTAGTGCATGGTCCATCATACTTAGACACCATGGTTAAAATATTAAAGGATGGAAAAAATATTTAATCCCCTCAAGTGTCAATTAATTAATTTTTCTGGCAAAAATAAACTTATTCTTAAGTAAAAAAAATAATTAAATAGGGTCAAAATTAAAATGTCTAGAGAAATTAAATTCTCCAAATAGAAAAATTCATGGATCTCAAAGGAATTATTTTTTGGAGGTGAATAGTTGAAATTTCGAGAAAAAATTGGGCCCTTGGACCTTGGTGGTTAAGTCAAAGTCAATTTTTTGAGGAAATTTTGCTCAAAATAATTAATTTTTAGTTAATAAAAAAATGATTTAATGAAAAATTCGAAAATTCCTCGAAATAAATATTTTCAATGGCTAGGATTAAAGGATCATCAAGGATTTTATCAACGACCAGGATTACTTTGATGAGGATCAAGCCAACTAGTTATTTTTCAACTTGGATGATTTGTCTGTATATAGAGAGTTATTTGCGTGTAAAAGCCATCTGATAACTGGCTAAGAAATTGCCGCTAAAGCATTGATGTAACACTATTGTCCTGCTGGGAACATTTATTTGAATCATAATAAAGACTTTGGGATGTAGTTCAAGGTGTTCAATGTTCGTTGATTTGTGGTATGTGATGGGTATGGGCTTTCATATACTGTGCTGATTAATGCTAAAATTTGTTTTTCATTAGATGGGGATAAAGTCATTCTATTGATAGATTTTGGGTTTATCTTAGATGATTTGATTCGCCATATTGTCTAACAAATTTTCTTGAGAAATATATACAGTGTTTGCAGGTTCCCCAATCCTTGGTCTCCAAGTTCACACATTGTGGGCATGAACCAACTTTGTTTGGATTTCAAATATTTATGTGGTTGGTTTAAATTTCGCTAAGGCTATAGCGTGCATTAATTTTTTAAAGTGTTTTTAACCATGTATCAAAGAAAAAACTCCATAAAAATTATTTTTCAAAATTTATTTCAAAACCCTTGGTATATTTGTAAATTTTGTAAAATAGATTTTGTGTAAATATTTTCTATTTTTCTAACTTTTTATTTTGTAGCTGGAGTTTTGGGATTTATTTTCAATTCTTTTGTATATATTGATTCTTTTTGGGAAGCATTTCTTTTTCAAATTTTGTGCAGGCAAAGGGATCGAAATTTTATTTTGGAGGAACTAGCCCTAGGGCTAGGGTTTCAGGGGTTCCTTCAGGCAGGACGTCTACCCTTTTAGATAGGTCCTTGAACAAAGGAGAAGCTGAATCAAGCTTTGGACACCTTGATCTAGCCTTTTGAGCCCCTATAGTCTCAATGCATAGCCCAAAAGGAAGGCTGCAGGCCATACAAGGTAACATTTTGGGGTTTCAAGACAAATTTTTGTGTATTTCTAACTCATCTTTAGTGATTGTAGGGGTTGCATAAATTTTTTTGGCCTCCAAGGCCTAGTTGAGCCTCCTGTAGCCCTTGTTGCAGCTCTTTTTCCCTTCTCTGATCAAGCTGCAACCTTATTGAAGCCTAAAATCCTAAACAACCCTATTAGGGCTTTCTCCTAGTAGTTGTAGGCCTAGGGCATCTCCCTTACCCTTGCCGAAGGCCATAAGGCCTTGCTTGCCTTTGCCGTGAGCCTCTTTTCCTTTGTCATCCCTCCTAACTATTGATTTTGGGTAGCATCAGATGTGCTCTAGCTCCAAAATTTTGTGGAGGGGCTAGAATACATGAGATATCCAAAACCCAGAAATTGTTTTGTGAAATTCCACCCGGTTTGTGATTTATTAAAATAATTAATATTTTTAATGGGGTTCCTAAGTCTAAACTTAGGAAAATAAAAATATTAATGGGTATTAATAAAAATATGGGTGAGAAGCTTTTAAGAGACGAGGATCAAGTCTGTTTTAATCTTAGCCGTTGATTAGGGACTTAATCTTGGCCATTGATTCATCAATAGGAAAAGTATAAGCGGAGGCTGAGGGTCAGTTGGAGATACACCAAGTTGATAAGTCAGTTCGATTTTTCTGGGGCATGGTTCCTGAGAAAATCGAACAAGTGATCTGAGTTGCAGTGAGAGGGGCAAAAGCAATGATTTGGATCGGAAAGGGGTTCTGAGCCAAGAGTACGTGGCAGAGAGGTAGCAGTGGCATTAGAGAGGCAACATAGAGGCCTATGCAGCCCAGGAGGAGCTCACGCAGTGCTGACACATGTCAGGAGGGTCTCTTGTAGTCGCAGTGTAGAGTATTCGTCAGTAGTTCGAGATTTCGCTGAGGAAGCAAGTTTTTGAGCTGGGAGGGTTGAACGACAGACTTCACTCAGCAAATCGATTCAACAGAAAGGGTGACGCAGTCTTCTAGAGGCAAGATGCTGGCCCACACAGTGATTGCGCAAGGGACTGCACAGTGTTTGCCAGGAGGGTCAGATCACTCATTGGATCAACTGTGACTTGGGGAACGAGGTAAACCCTCGAATGTATTTCTTGTTGCCGTGATTTCTTTGAAAGGTTAGGTGGTGTGAGAGGCAACAGTTGTACTCAGATTATGCTTGCCTAATAATACTAACCCTCTATCTGCTGCGCCGATTTTCCCGCATTGGGCTTTTCTGGGGACGTGTTGTCTAAAAATAATGGCGTCCCTTGTGTGTTTGTCTCATTTATCATTTCAGTTTATGATCTGTATGTCAGTGTAGTCTGCAGTAGTGTTTTTCATCATTGTTTATAAATTAAATAACTTGTTGAATGAAATAACAAATAGGAGATGCTAAACCAGTGATTGTAGTAGGATTTATGTTTGTAAAGATTCAAAAATTTTCACATGGTATCAGAGCATTGCAGATCATAAGATATTGAAGCCATCATTGGGAGATCCAACAAATCTGCTACATAGAGTCAACTGTCCCAAGTGACAGCGTTGTTTAGAGCCAGAGACGTAGAGGGAGAGTGACGCAATGCAAAAGAGGTGACACAGAGGCTCACGTAGTGCCTGCGTCATCATTTTGAGCCAGGTGAGGGTGACGCAGTAACTGTGTCAGCTATCTAGGCCAGCGCAGAAACAGAGGGGAAAATCAGGCTCATGAAGAGCCACGTCATCTTTCTGGACCAAGAAGGAGTCAGGCTGTGGCCAGGAGGCGCTGGTTTAGCTCACGCAGTGACTGCGCAGAGCCCGAGGAGCTCAGATTCTTCAGTTGCTGGGGTAGAGGGAGCAGTGCAGATCAGATCTGAGGTGTTGGTGGGACGCTGTTGCTGTTGGTGTAGAACAATGTTTGAGGAGACTGGAACCAAGGTAGAGGGAGTCACTGCCTTAACATATTTCTTGCCAAAGAAATCTAGGTCCAGGTTGCTGAGCAGCAACAAAGGAGGATTGGAGAGGAGTGATTCGACATTGTTTGGCAGAAGGATTTCCGTGAAGGAAATCAGGACTCAAAGGGAGTCTAGAGGGAACTTGTTCCTTAGAGGATTTCTAGCGCCAAAGAAATCCAGATCCGAGTTTTGCTGGGCATCAGCGAAAGAGGGAGAAGAGAACCTGTTCGATACTCATTTGAGCAGAGACGATAGTTAATGGACTGAGGGATCAGGACAAATTGGATGGAGCATCCAACTTTGTCATTTGGAAGTCTAGGATCTTGGCAGTTTTGGACAAGAATCGCATCAAGGATTATGCCTTGAAGGTGGTTGCTGTTCTGGTTGATGCTGATCCTCTCAAGAAATATGAGGAGGCTCAAGCAAAGGCGATGTGCATGATCTTAGACGGGGTCGAGGATCATGTGGTCCCACGTATTGCTGAAAAGGACACAACAAGGGAGATGTTGGAGGCCTTGACCACCTTGTATGAGGGAACTACTATTCAACGAAAGATGTTGCTTGAGAACTAGCTGAGACAATATCAAATGCAGAAGGGAGAAGAAATCGATCCCTTCCTTCTTAGGTTGTAAGGGATTCGAGACCAGCTGACGTCCGTGGGGTCTATAGCAGATCCTGAGTTCATGGTCAGGATTGCCCTGAATGCAGTCACTGAGGATTGAGAGACCTTTGTCCAGAGCATCTTGGGCAGGGCTTCTCTTCCTAGTTGGGAGGAGATGTGGGCAACTCTTCTACATGAAGAGATCAGGTGGTTAACTAAGGCGGGAAGTAGCGGCAAAGGAATCAGAGTCAAGAAGGAAGAAGAGGAGGATGCAACTCTCGCATCAGCGGGACAACAAGGGCAACAGATGAGGAAAAAGAAAGACATAACCAAAGTCAGATGCTTTAGATGTGGGGAACTGTGACATTTCACCACTCAGTGCTCTCAAAAGAAGGGCAAGGAAGAGAAGTCTAACTCAAAGGCTACTCCAGCGAAAGATGACAAGGAGGACAATGATGAGGATTGCACCATGAGTGCTCATGCACCTCTAGAGAAGAGGTGGGGCGACATTGAGTTGTATTCGCTAGGACTACACAGGGGCTGGATCCTTGAGGTGCCCAAACTCTTGGATCACATACGGCTACGGGAGCCCTTAATGACAGAAGCAGAATGATGGGAGTCAGTTGGTGCGAGGAATGATGGAGCGACTGTGGAAGAGCTAGAGTGCCAAAGTTTGAAGCAACGCAGTAGAATGTTGAGTAGTGCGGGAGGCACAGTGCAGATGCAACAATAGTGCAGTAGCATAAGAGGGTCAGCACAGATTAGTAGCAGAGGTAGCTTCAGTATCATGGGGTATCCCGACTGACCAACATGTTAGCTTTTGGGTGACTTTTCAGTTGCTTACTTCTCAGCAACTGAGTTGTAGTGCAACAATTAGCGGTGGTAGTGCTATGGGAAACATGATGCAACATATTGAGAGGGAGTTGCAGTACCGATGCAAAAGTGACAGTGGCAGTGTCATGGGCAGCAGTACAAGTTGCAGCAGTGCAGTGGATGAAAGGTATCAGGCCAAGCATCAGCAGCACAGAGGACCGATGCCGTGGATCAGTGTGATACTTCTATTTGGGGAGTATTGCTAGAGCACATTTCTCGCTAAGAGGTAGTGTTGATTTTGGGTAGCATCGGATGTGCTCTAGCTCCAAAATTTTGTGGAGGGGCTAGAATACATGAGATCTCCAAAACCTAGAAATCGTTTGTGAAATTCCACCCGGTTTGTGTTTTATTAAATAATAAATATTTTTAATGGGGCTCTTAAGTCTAAACTTAGGAAAATAAAAATATTAACGAGTATTAATAAAAATATGGGTGAGAAGCTTCTAAGAGACGAGGACCAAATCTGTTTTTGTTGATTAGGGAGTTAATCTCAACCGTTGATTCATCAACAGGAAAAGTATAAGAGGAGGCTTGAGGGTCAGTTGGAGATTGTTAAATTATGGTATGTTCTATGCTTATAACAGTTTACTTTTTTTTCTTATTATATTCCACGATTAGCAATCACATGTACATAAAGTAAAGTGCAGATAGAACATTAAACGATCGACAGAAAACAAGCCAAGACAAGAGACACAAGATGTGGCGGCTAGCCAGGGACAAACCCCACAATGCGTGGGGAAACCCTTTGATCAAATCTTCTTTTATCTTCAATAATTCAGCAGAGAGAAATAGTACAATAAATCTGATTCATATCAGCAATAGCAAACCCTAGATCAGTAGCATCAGCGTTAGCGGCTTCATTATCAAACTAGGGCAGACCATATCTCACAAACCGACAGTCGGATTGACTTCATTCCACCACCAAAAGTTTCGGCTTCCAGAGGAGGTTCAGATGAACCTACAGCGCAGTTCAGATGAGGAGATCTTCTAGGCCACGCAAGTCAATCTTTACTTCTGCAGTTGCAGCTTCAGTTTCAATAGCTTCCGGCTTCACATGTGTGAGAGGGAGAGACCCATTTCAGCGCAGTAGAGAAGAGACTCATATCTGCGCAGTAGAGAGAGAGAGATGTGATGAGATGAGTGAGTCCAAATGAGGAAAAGTCCTCTCATATTTATACACAACGTTGGTGGGTGAATAGATGCGACTGTTGGGCTTCTGAGCCTACATGAGTTGTAGGTCGGCTTGATAATAATTCCATAATCAAAATAAATTCATATCTCCATGAATACTTATCGGAATCGGATGATCTTTATATCAATCCTACACCTCTCGACGAGAGGAATCTAATAAAAATATTATTAGCCATGAATAAGATGACCCACATGAAGTTTTGCCCTGGTTGCCAATTTTAACACTCCCTCTCAACCATGGAAAACTTCATCTGCAATCTGTCTATCGGTCGTTACTATTCATCCATCAAATGCACTGCCTTGTACAGCCTGACCAGTGTTGCACGAAGCGCCCCCCCGGTTCGAAGCTCCGAAGCGCGTCCCGTACGGAAGCGCCTAGGAAGCTTCATCGGAAGCGGCGCTTCGGCTTTTTAAGCCGCTTCCTGGAATTTCCGAAGCGCCGGACGGAAGCGCCGCTTCCATGCCTCCGAAGCGCGCTTCGTACGGCGCTTCGGGCCTCAGAAGCGCGGCGCTTCGGAGCAGGAAGCGCACGCTTCACGCACGCTTCCGTACGCTTCGGCCAAACAGGGCGCGCGCAAGGGAAAAAGACACTCTTTTTAAATTTTTTTTTTAAGTTATGTTAACTCAGCATTAAGGGGGTGGGTTAGGGTGAGGTTAGAGTGAGGTTAAGGTGAGGAATGAAAAGAATAAAGCCCCCATTCATTCCTCATTTTCTCACTTTGAGTTTATGAGAGTTGGAGAAGAGAAGAGAGGAGAGGAGAAGAGAAGAGAGGAAAGGAGAGGAGAAGAGAGGAGAGCTTGGAGGAGTGAAGAAGGAGGAGCTAGGAGGAGGAGGAGCTTGGAGCAAGAGCTTGGAGGACTTCATCTACAAGAGCTAAAGAGGTAAGTTCAAACCCCAAACTCCCTTGTTTTTTTGACAATTTTTTTGTATTTTTCTCCTCCCTCTCCTACTCTTTCCCATTGTTTCTACTTGCTCCTTTATTTACAGGTTGTCCACCACCTATATCCATATTCCAAGATGGTGTTTTTTTGGCTTCTATGTATCATTCTACTCTTGGTTTTAATGATGGCAAAGGTGAATAGGAATAGAAGGGAAGAAACAGAAGAGGATAGTGGTGATGGTCCTAATAGGAGTGACCCAATGTATGATGAGGAGGAAGGGTTTGAAGAGGAAGGGGATGAACCTGAAGGGGACACTGAAACACAAGATGGGAAAGCTACATCAACACCCTTGTGGAACTATGTGACCAAACTTGATGGGGGAAAGGGTGGTGGATCTTACAAATTTGTGTGCCCTCATGGTTGTCATGGAGGAAAACCATATTGTGGTTCATATACCCGTCTGAGGAGGCATCTTTGTGGGGTGCTGGACAGTGATGAAAAAAAGGGTCCTGGGGGTACAAATTTGCCCAAACATTTCAACTGAAGAAAGAAGAAAATACATCCAAATAGAGATGGCTGCACAACAAAAAAACAAGAAACAAAAAACTCATTCTGAATCAAGTGCAACCTCTAAATTTGGTAGTTGCTCATCTCCTCATGGTACTTCTGCAAGCTCTGGAGGTAGAAGAACAATAGGGGATTTCCTTAATGTTGCTGGGAGGGATGATGTGGATGGAAAGATAGTCCGTTTTCTTTGTGCTTGCGGTGTACCATTCAATGTGCTTCGCTCTCCCTATTGGCATGAAATGGTAAAGGCCATCAATGAAGCCCCAAAAGGATACAAGGCCCCCAACTATGAGAAAGCTAGAACAGTGTTATTAGAAAGAGAAAAAGCTAAGGTTCAAAGAGCTTTGACACGTTTTACAAATGAGTGGGTAGATTCTGCGGTATCCATTGTATCAGATGGGTGGACAAATATTAGAAACCAACATTTGATAAATGTTCTTGGTGTTTCTTCTAGTGGTGCAGTATTTATTGCATGTCATGACTCCTCCTCCATCACTGCATCTGCACAAAACATTGCAGATCTCCTATTGAAATCAATCAAAGATGTTGGTCCGAATAATGTGGTTCAAGTGATCACAGATAATGCAGCAAATTGTAAGGCAACAGGAAAAATTATTGAGCGTACTCATCCACACATCTTTTGGTTTGGGTGCCTGGTTCACACATTGAACCTTTTGATGCATGATATTGTGAAACACAAAGAATGTGGGTGGATTGTTGAGGTTTACAGGAGAGGGAAGCAGCTCATTAAATTCATCACAGGGCATACAAGGGTAAACTACTTCTATGGCACTTACTCCAAGTTGCAATTGCTTAAAATTGCAAAGACAAGATTTGCTAGTTATTACCTCACCTTTAGGCGGCTAGTGAAGGTGAGACAAGCTTTAACTAATCTGGTGTGTGCTGAAACATGGGATGAAATTAACACTGACATAGATGGTGCTAATGCAGTCAAGGACACTGTTCTTGACAGTTACTTTTGGGGATAGGTTAAATATGTTTTGCAATTCACCAAACCAATTTATTACATGATCAAGTTTGCAGATTCAGATCGACCAGTAATTGGGGAGGTGTATGAGCAAATGGATAGCATGTTGGGGCAGATTAAAGACATTGTTGAGCCTAGAGATACCACCTTGTACAATTATATTCGTGTAGAGGTGGAAAACCGATGGGAAATGCTAAATGTTCCATTGCATGCATTAGCATATGTTTTGACACCTAAATACTATCATCCATCATGGCTTTCAACACCAGCACTGGGGGGGGAAGCAGGAGAAAACCACACCAAGATCAAGAGGTTCACAAAAATATATGGCTGCATTGAGTAAATTAATCCCTGATGAGGAGGAGGCTGCATTGGTACGGAGACAGGTGAGCAACTATACGCTCAACACTGGTCCATTTGGGAGCATGCATGCAATTAAAGATCGAGAGACTTTTTCTGCTCTTGAGTGTGAACATGCATGGAGGGGGTACTCCACTTCTACAGAGTTTGGCATTGCGGGTGCTATCACAGGTGGTAAACACTTCTTCTGCAGAGAGGTGTTGGAGCTCTTATTCTTTCATCCACAGTGTTAAAAGGAACAGGTTGAATTTAGACCGGGCAGAGAGCTTGGTTTATGTTCATTACAACTTGCGATTGTTGTCCCATTACTGTGAAGATGCAAAGTCTAATAAAGACTTGTTGATTTGGGACAAGAATCCAGAGGAGCCCAATTTGGAGGATGGAGTGTTG
Source organism: Pinus tabuliformis (assembly GCA_031772625.1). Classification (NCBI taxonomy): domain Eukaryota; kingdom Viridiplantae; phylum Streptophyta; class Pinopsida; order Pinales; family Pinaceae; genus Pinus; species Pinus tabuliformis. The sequence goes on along the minus strand of CM062808.1, from coordinate 25,886,770 downwards.
CGATTAGAGCAATTAGAGGATGCTCTTATCCAGGTATGTCCATTGTGGTATGAATTTTCCAATTTTCCCTTATAAAGCATTTCTCTAATTCATGTTTTTAATTTTTTTGTTAACTAGTGTTTTTTTTTTGCATGAATTTTTTGAGCGATTCTAGGATGATGATGACCGTGTTGATATGCCACCCCCACCCCCATCTGGTCCCTTGGTTCCTAGGTTCCATGGTTCAACACCAACAGCAGGGGGTTCTTCTTCATCAGTTTCAGTGCCACGACTTCCACAGGCACCATCTTCTTCATTGCCACCACGTGGAGGCCCGCCACCACGTTCTATTCGTGGTGGAAGGAGGAGAGATTAGTAGATATATTCACAATCTACTACTTTTTGTCATAGATTACTCATTAGACTTGTAGACTTGTGAATTTGAATTTTGAACCTTTTTGGCTTGGCGGTGACCAAGTGACATATTTTGTAAACATTATTATTTGAATTTTGGACATGACAAATGTTGACAGTTGCTCACTTGCTAGATAAATCATAATATGCTCTATGTTTTATGTTTTATAATATGCTTAAATGTTTTATGTTTTATAATATGCTTAAAAATTTGATGTATGTTTGTAATAGCTAGAATATAGATGATTTTTGTACATACTAGTAACTACAATGGATCATGGATGCCATATCTATCTTGATTTATGCAAAAATATGCATGTTTTCATGTCTTCTACAATTAATTTGGTATTTGGGATGTTTGTTTTGAGTATAAATGCAAATATATATATATATATATATATTTATATATATATATATATATATATATATATATATAGCAGACGCTTCTGCGGACGCTTCGCTTCCTAGATTTTTGAAAAATGACGCTTCGGCGTCCCCGCTTCCAAAAAACACTTCCGCTTCGCTCCCGCTTCGTGCAACATTGAGCCTAACCCTTGCCCTGCTCTGCTCTATTTTGCCTGTTCTGCTTTGTCTTGTTCTGCCCTGCACTGATTTGTACTGTTTTGTTCTGTTCTGCTCTGCTCTTGCATTGTTCTGTTCTACTCTGCTTTTGTCCGAATTATGAAGAAGAAGAAATGATCGAGGATGTATCATACTGACTCAAAGTCAGTCTCAGAGTATGTACCACTGGTCCCAGACCAGTCTCAACCAACCCAAAGTCAGCGTCATAGTGAGTACAACTCCAATGGTCCCAGACCAATATCATCCTCCACTGAGTCAAAGTCAGTCTCAGAGTATGTACCACTGATCCCAGACCAATCTCAACCGACCCGAAGTCAGCGTCATAGTATGGTACAACTCCTACCACTGGTCCCAGACCAGTATCATTGATCCCAGATCAATGGAGGTCATCCTAGCGTAGGGAGTACGGTAGTTACAACGATGCGTCCATTGGTACTACTATGGTCCCTAACTTCATTTCCCTGCTCATTGATCAGATGAGAGGTACTTCCCATGAGTCCCAGACTGCATGGGTAGGATGCCTCGACAGGAGAACTAATCAATCCTGTCCTCACAGGAGAACAAATCAATCCTGCTACAATTGCCATGGAGAACACATCAATCCAGGCCTCACAGGAGAACAAATCAATCCTGCTACAATTGCCATGGAGAACACATCAATCCAGGCCTCACAGGAGAACTAATCATCCTGCTACATAGGAGAGCGAATCATCCTGTTCCACAAGAGAGCGAATCATCTTGTCCCATAAGAGAGCGAATCATCTTGTTCCAGTGTGCACCACCAGGGGATGGTGAGTCACCCTGTGGTCATATGTTGCTCCAGTAGGAACCGCAAGCCCTTAGAGCTCCCAGAGCTCAATGTATGCAACATGCAGGACCCTTGTACAAAGGTTTCTTGCCGACTCCAAGTCGTTTGGGAAAATCACAGATTAGATCTTTCCTCGGGGCTTTAACAAGGTGTATCAACCTGTACATCATCTTAATGTGATGGAGCTTCCTTGCTCATCAACTTACCATATCCCAGATGATGTCTATCTGCTGGAGCAATTGACGAATAAGGGATTCCTCAATAATCGAATCCCACCTCTGGTTGTTACAGAGAATCACAGTGGTATCCAATGTAAATCCAAATAGCTCACTGAAGAGCTTTCGCAACCAGAGTGCCTCACACGAGGTTATGCGAGCAAGAATATATCCTGCTTCAGCGGTGCTCAAAGCCACCGACTTCTGCTTCCTGCTCATCCAGGATATCGTAGCAGATCCCAAGGTGAAACAGTACCCGGAAGTGCTCTTCCGGTCCACCACACTGCCTGCCCAATCAACATCAGTATATCCAAGTAGTCTCACATCTCCGGCATTGTATCTTAATCCATGAGAGATTGTGTCCTGAAGACATTTCAGAAGATTCCTGGCATCAATCTAGTGAGGCTCAAACAAATATGAGCTCACAATGCTAACTGCAAAACATATGTTCAGACGGAGGTTCACCAAGAACATCAATGCAAATGAGTTTTTGAAACTCAGAGGCATTTCCCAAGTCTGGTCCGACATCATTACCATATAACTTCTAAAAGTTAAGATCCTCGAGGTAGTCACAGGCTTGCAGTCCATCATACCGAATCTTTCCAATATATTTACCACATATTTTCCTTGAGATAGGAAAATTTCCCTTGGCTTCTGCCACACTTCAAGTCCTTGGTCCTTCATTTCAAATTCAGAAGCCATCTCCCTCTTACATTTGTGAATGAGAGGGTTTGCGCCTGTTAGAAAGAGGTCATCCACATACAACACCAGTATGAGAGGCTTGTCATCTTCAACCTTAAAGTAAAGGTTAGGATCAGCTTCACTCCTAGTGAATCCCAGCTTCATCAAGTAGCTATCGATCCTCTCATACCATGCTCAGGGTGCTTGCTTCAGCCCATAGAGAGCCTTCTTCAACCTGCATACATGAGATTTTCAATCATAAATCTCAAATCCTTCAGGTTGCTCCACATAGACCTCTTATTTGATAGAACCATGCAAGAACGCGGTCTTAACATCTATCTGATGTAGGTTCCATCCTTGTGAAGCCACAAGGGCTATGATCAAGCGGATGGTCGTATATCTGGCAATAGGTGCAAATATCATAGTCTATACCTCCCTTCTGGGATAAACCACGAGCAACAGAATGAACCTTATACATTTCCATACTTCCATTTGCTGCATGCTTTATCTTGTAAAGCCATTTTGAAGTAACAATTGTCTTGTCTAGGGTCTGGGAACTACTTCCCAGACATCATTCTCCATAATAGACTCATATTCTATGGTCATAGCATCCTTCCATAGTTAATGCTTGATGACATCTGAGAATGATGAAGGTTCATTTTGTATGATCGTGCTCATGATGGTCAGGTATCCCTGATATCTGTTACGTTTCTTACTTTCACGAAAGGTTCCTCGGGGTGCAGCATGTCCTTCAGCATCATCAAGTAACTCCTTAAGCCATGAAGGCTTCTTCCTAGAAGAGGAAGGCTCATATGGAGGAGGATCAATCGGATCTATGGGTTCTTCTACATCAGGCATTGATTCATCATCCTTTTCTTTCGGTTCCCTGGTATCGGCTTCTTGAGAGCTCCTCAAAGTCGGAAGATTGATCACCTTGCGATGAACTTTTCTTCAGGAGTCTTAAAACCCAATGCTTGATGAGGGCATCGATTTTGTACATATACGGCGGTGATTGTAGTTTCAGCCAATAGAAACATCGGAAGTCTTTGATCATGTAGCATGGCCTGAACAGCTTCCATCATCATGCGGTTCTTCCTTCCCACCACACCATTCTGCTCAAGAGTATGTAGTGTAGTAGTCTCCCTCTTAATGCCAACCTCAGGTATGCCTGAGTGAACCAATTGTAATATATCGGAGGTCTTGCTTTGGCTTGAGGGGAATGGTCCCCTTTTGAGCTTTCTTTCGGCACATCCTGGACATACACCTCCTTTCTCTACTCAAAATGCGGGCATCCCTGACACCATTTGTCTTACACCGAGTATAGCTTTATAATGAAGGGGGGCAAACCTCTAATGCCAAAGTTCGAACTGAAGAGATGTGTCAGAAGACATGACACCTAGCAGACTTCCACCGACTTGATATAAAGAATCAACTCGAAACCCAGGAGTGAAAGCATCTTTAACATTATTTTTCCATATGCGTACCTTACCATCGCTGAAGGTTACCTTATAGCCTTTGTCTTCCATTACCGAGATGGACGCTAGGTTCTTTTTGAGGTCATGTGCATTTAATACATCCTGGACTTTCTAGCCTTCTTGAATGGTTGTCCTCTTCCTCGATCCCCAGCTCTCCTCTTACCTTTGTTGTTGAATTTGTCATTCCTTTGATTTGCCATCAAAGGGATTTTGATCATCATCCCGGTGTGAGTCCTTTCTATCAGGGCACTCCCTAGCATAGTGACCTTCTTTATCGCAGATGTAACATCATCATTTTCTTCCACCCTTAGGTCCAGCATTTCCTTTTGATTTAGTCCCGGAATTATTTCTTTTCTTAGCATGAGAAGAAAAGGCAGCAGGAGGACCTTTAGGCATGGGCATTTCTTGCTCTTCTTCCCTTGTTTCTTTTGAATGCATCTAGCCATTAATTCCTCGAAACTAGGAATTACATTATTGTTCAGAAGAGTAGTCCTGAACACATACCATTCAGATGGTAATCCTCCGAGAGTTGTGAGTGCCATTTCTCTGTCAGTAATGGTTTCCCCAATAGATAGGAGATCATTCTTGATCTCGGTGATTCTTAAGAAGTATGCTTGCATACTTTCATCTTTACCCTTCTTGATTTCCCTCAACTTATTTCTAAGAAACAAAACTTGATTTGCATCATTAACTTTAAATAAACTCACTAGTCTGTCGTAGATTTCCTTGGAGGTGTCTAGATCAGAGATGTAGGCCACCAAGCGCTTGTCGATAGAGTCCCGGATGATCTTCTTTGTTTTGACTTCTCCATTTTTCCATTTGTTCCAGGCAGCAGCAGATGCATTTGATGAAGACTTAACAATATTGCCTCTTACATGGTCCAGCACTCCGTGATCTTCAAGGGTTAGATTGATAGACATCTTCCATCCGTGATAGTTAGCTTTCTCACGGAGCTTGTCTTCGGCAGGAAAGAGTGTTGAGGACCCCATAGTTCTTTTAGGATAGCCTTGCCAATCTTCTCTTCAATGATTGCTCTTGCTCTTGCTCGGGCTTTGTCTTCACCTCAGCTCCGATACCATGTTAAATTATGGTATGTTCTATGCTTATAACAGTTTACTTCTTTTTCTTATTATATTCCACCGATTAGCAATCACATGTACATAAAGTAAAGTGCAGATAGAACATTAAACGATCGACAGAAAACAAGCCAAGACAAGAGACACAAGATGTGGTGGCTAGCCAGGGACAAACCCCACAATGCGTGGGGAAACCCTTTGATCAAATCTTCTTTTATCTTCAATAATTCAGCAGAGAGAAATAATACAATAAATCTGATTCATATCAGCAGTAGCAAACCCTAGATCAGTAGCATCAGCGTTAGCGGCTTCATTATCAAACTAGGGCAGACCATATCTCACAAACCGACAGTCGGATTGACTTCATTCCACCACCAAAAGTTTCGGCTTCCAGAGGAGGTTCAGATGAACCTATAGCGCAGTTCAGATGAGAAGATCTTCTAGGCCACGCAAGTCAATCTTTACTTCTGCAGTTGCAGCTTCAGTTTCAATAGCTTCCGGCTTCACATGTGTGAGAGAGAGAGACCCATTTCAACGCAGTAGAGAAGAGACTCATATCTGCGTAGTAGAGAGAGAGAGATGTGATGAGATGAGTGAGTCCAAATGAGAAAAGTCCTCTTATATTTATACACAACGTTGGTGGGTGAATAGATGCGACTGTTGGGCTTCTGAGCCTACATGAGTTGTAGGTCGGCTTGATAATAATTCCATAATCAAAATAAATTCATATCTCCATGAATACTTATTGGAATCGGATGATCTTTATATCAATCCTACACCTCTCGACGAGAGGAATCTAATAAAAATATTATTAGCCATGAATAAGATGACCCACATGAAGTTTTGCCTTGGTTGCCAATTTTAACAGAGATACACTAAGTTGATCAGTCAGTTCGATTATTCTAGGGCGTGGTTTGCTGAGAAAATTGAACAAGTGATCCAGGTTATTGTGAGAGGGGCAGAAGCAGATATTTGGATCGGAAAGGAGTTCCGAGCCAAAGAGTTGGCAGAGAGGCAGCGCAGAGGCCTACACAGCGCAGGAGGGGCTCATGCAGTGCTGACGCAGGCCAGGAGGGTTTCTTGCAATGGCATTGCAGGGTATTCGTCAGTAGTTCGAGATTTCGCTGAGGAAGCAAGGTTCTGAGCCGGGAGGGCTGAACGACAAACTTCACTCAGCAAATTGATCCACCAGAAAGGGTAACGCTGTCTTCTAGAGGCAATATGTTGGCCCACACAGTGATTGCGTAGGGACTTCGCAGTGTTTTTCTAGAGGGTTAGATTACTCATTGGATCAGCTGTGACTTGGGGAACAAGGTAAACCCTCGAATGTATTTCTCATTGCTGTGATTTCTTTGAAAGGTTAACTGGTGTGAGAGGCAACATGTTGTACTCAGATTCTGCTTGCTTAATAGTACTAACCCTCTATGTTATGCTCTTGACCTGCGAGAAGATACCAAAATACAAAATATGCGAAGAAATAAACCCAAGAAAGAACAAGATCTGAATATAGATAGAAATGTTTCTTGATTGATCAAACCCTTAAGGTAGGGCAACACCATACATTCACTCCTTAAGGAAGGAGAACACTCCACAAACCATATGCCCGTTCATACAATCTTTCCTGACATCTCTCAATGGAGAGTCTCTAGCCTCTATATAGGCCTCATACATACAATACCATAGGTCATTACCATGGTTCCCTCAATACCATCTATCTAATACCATGGACTTATTACATTATTGTTAACTACTTGTGGTCCCTTACATGATACGGGTTAACCACCTTATTTATTACTATGGCCCATCGATTATGACATTATTCTCTTGGGTACCTCCCTTTGTACCCCATATTATCCCCCCTAGGTATACTACATTCCACCCCCCTTAACATGTTTTGTCCCCGAAACATGGGAAGAACACCAATAATAAGATCTACTGAAAATAGTAGTCCACTGGTACCATGCACGTGCATCTAGCCATCCAAGAGAAAGGTGAGCCCTCGATCCAGCTGGTGCCTTGCTCGCTTGAGATGGAAGTTGACCCTGGCAGCTTTTCTGTGTTGATGTGTAGCAGGTGGATCTTCGCTCCTCTCTATTTGTCATGTGGGGGTTGTTGTCCTTATGGCTAATTCGTTGCCATCTTGTTTGTTGTTTTCTTGCGGGGTGACATGGGTGGTGATATGTTGAAGTGTTAACCAATGATGTATCTTTCTTTAATTCACCACCTAATGGATCCTGATGGGTATCTGGTACCTGTTATGATGCATGCTGTTATTTCTTATCTTCCAATATTACTTCAACCACTGAGTCCTCATCTGGTGTAACATTTTCTGCTTCAGCCTCTCCCTGTTTTTTTGGTACCTGGTTTGATGTTTGTGTTTGGTTGTCGACCATCAATGGCTCATCACCTGATATGTCAGTCCCTGGAACATCTTCTGCATCAGCCTCCATGGACTCTACCTGTTTATTGATGAAAATATCCTGTAATGTAATTTTCTTCTTTTATACCAGAGCTTCAGGAATTTCTTCTGCACATTAATATTGATAGTACCCACAGATTCCGTCTAAGGATATCCCAAAACAACATCCATGTTATCCATATGAAGTATAAAAATCACCATGCAACACATATTTATCCATAGAAAACTTCAAATCCTTATAAACTTGAACATCCCCATCATCAACTTGTGTGTTTTCAATGTGTTTTGTTGGAACTTGCAATTTTTTTGCCAAATTAACATTGATAAAATTATGCTTGCAGCTAGGATTTATAGACACAATCATCTTCTCCTTCTGAATCAATCCATGAACCTGCAATAAGGAGATACTAGTAGAAAATAGGCCCTTACATGTCTCATTTTCCTGTTTTCTAGCGTGAGACATTTGTCTAAAATGACTTTCAAATTCTTCATCTGAAAGTTTGGACAACTTCTTGCGGTCAAGTGAGAACCACCATCTGGTAGCCTCATCTTTCATACTAAGCGCTAGGAAACTTTTCCAATTTTTTTGAAATAATGACTTTTCTCTTTCTATGAATTTTTCAATAGTAGGGCCATTATCTGTACCTGTAAAAAACATCTTGCTAGACGACACGAAAAAAAAATCACTCACTTGGCGAAAATTTAGAGTGGTCGCAGTTTAGTCAATATTGCTCAGAATCTTTATTATGACTTGTTTTCGGAAATGGAATGACCATTCTGCATCTTCCCTTGTGATAGAAATCCCGATCTAGGCACTAGAATTTCCGATTCGCACTGCAACTGTTCCGCCGTCACCATTTTTTTTTTGAAAAAAGAGCTGATTTTAAATTAGCGATATCTCCCTCATCCGGAGTCCGATTCGACAGATTTTTTTTTTTTTTGAACTTGGGTATTTTTTCACAAACAATCCAGATCTGCAATTAGATTTTGCGAATTTTGCACCAGAACGTACAGATCGGCTCCGCAAACTCACCGCCCCAAAAAATGTCAGCAACAACATTGATTTTTAAATCAGCGAGATCTTCTTTATCCGGACTCCGATTTGACTGATTTTCTTTTTCAAATTGAGTATTTTTTTACCAACAACCCAGATCTGCAATTAGATTTTGCAGGTTTTGCCCCAAATAATACAGATCTGATTTTCAAACTCGCTGCCCCGAAAAATGTCTGTAACACCACTGATTTTTAGATTAGCGATATCTCCTTCATCCAGACTCCGATTCGGTTGATTTTTTTTTTGAACTTGGGTATTTTTCACAAACAATCCAGATCTGCAATTAGATTTTGCAGATTTTGCACCAAAACGTACAAATCTGATCTGCAAATTTGCCGGCCAAAAAATTTTCTGCAAAAATAAATTTTTTTTGCCACTTTGCCCAAGAAAGTGCTCTGATACCACTTGTTATGCTCTTGACCTGCGAGAAGATACCATAATACAAAATATGCGAAGAAATAAACCCAAGAAAGAACAAGATCTGAATATAGATAGAAATGCTTCTTTATTGATCAAACCCTTAAGGTAGGGCAACACCATACATTCACTCCTTAAGGAAGGAGAACACTCCACAGGTCATATCCCTGTTCATACAATATTCCTTGACATCTCTAAATGGGGAGTCTCTAACCTCTATATAGGCCTCATACATACGATACCATGGGTCATTACCATGGTTCCCTCAATACCATCTATCTAATACCATGGGCTTATTACATTATTGTTAACTACTTGTGGTCCCTTACATGATATGGATTAACCACCTTATTTATTACTATGGCCCATCCCATTATTACATTATTCCCTTGGGTACTTCCCTTTGTACCCCATATTATCCCCCTAGGTATACTACACTCTATCTGTTGCACCGGTTTTCCGCATTGGGTTTTTCCGGGGACATGTCCAAAAATAACGACGTCCCTTATGTGTTTGTCTCATTTATCATTTCAGTTTATGATCTGTATGTCAGTGTAGCCTGCAGTAATGTTTTTCATCATTGTTTATAAATTAAATAACTTGTTGAATGAAACAACAAGTAGGAGATGCTAAACCAGTGACTGCTGTAGGATTTCTGTTTGTAAAGATTCAGAAATTTTCACACGAGCCCTCTCCGCAACCTTTTCCCTTGCATCTTCTTTCCTTATTACTCCCTACTTCCCTGCCTGCTCCCTATTCTCCCTTGCATCTTCCTTTTCCCGCTCACGACAACCTTGTTTTTCCTCCGCTGCCCCATGACAACTCTCCTCCTCTCTTCCGCTAAGTTACCAGAAAACGGATATGGGAACAGATACGGGTACGGGGTTTGAAACGGATACGACAAATTTTCAAAAAATCTGGATACGATACGGCAGGAAACGGCGCATATATATATATATATATATTTTAAAAATAAAAATTTCATATTACCATTCATATTTCAAAATCTAGATTATCATCTATGATTTATCATGATTCATCATCATCAATTCAACATATGCCATAAGCATTCAACATTGTCAACATCATTAACGATTATTAAAACATTCATGATTCAAGTTTCAAGTTTCAACATATCATCAAGTTTTTGTTTCAAATTTCAAACATCAAGTTATCAACATGACAAGTTACACGGACACCATCATTACCAAAATTAATAATGCATACTAATTACTACATAGTACATACTACAAAGTACAAAATGAACTATGACTGGCAGTCTACTATCATTACTCATAAATTATAATTCATATGGTTGTTCAAAAGTTTAAAAGTTAAAAGTTTAAACACCATCATAAATTACATTTACATATCATCAAATATGTCTTCATTCATGCCACTATAATGTTCCACTTCCACATCCTCTCTAGAAGTGGCACTGGGAACATTGCTGCCATGTCCACTTGAAGATCCACCTATTGGTGACTCCGAATCAAACAAATTCATATGAGACATGGCATTCAATGTCATATTCAAGTCAGCTAACTCTGGTTCCACGTCCCATAATTTGGTGGGCCCAAATTTGTATTCATCTCTCCTGTGTGACAGAAGGCGAAGGTTTGAATGAACATACACTAGTTCCTCAACCTTCTTAGAGCCCAATCTGTTTCGCCTCACTAAATGGGTGAAGCCGTATGTACTCCAGTTCCTTTCTGCTGAAGAGGAACTAGCAACTTGTGACAAGATCTTGATTGCCAATTTTTGGATATGTGGAAGTGCCCCACCATAGAAATTCCACTACTTAATTGGACTTAATCTGCTCTTGTCCCGCATACATTCAATATCACAACCCCAACCCTCTGATCCCACAAAATGAGAAAACTGTGCACGAATCCGAAGCCCAATTTCAGGATCTACAAAAAGCTTTTTAAAAGCATTTTTAAATCCTTGTGCGACTTCTGGGTCTTTATTTGGTGCGCTTCTTTCTGGGTCACATAGCAACTCTGCAGCATAATATTTTGGATTCACTGCATAGGCTAAAAGGTGCAATGGGGTGGTCATCTTGTTCCACCTTTTGGTCAATATATCTTTTACTTCTCTGTAAAAGATTTCATCCGGGTCATTCTCCTTGGCATTTATAACCAACCTTATCTTCTCTATCATGGAATCAATGCCCTCATACACCTCTCCCAGATTAGGCATATCTGTGTCAAACATACGGAGCAAATCCACAATTGGCTTAGTAAATGCCAAGAGGTACTCCACCCTATCCCACCATTCATCATCAACAACCAACCGTTTCATTGCTTGTGCTCTATCAGATGTAAAAATTTCTCATTTCCCACCCCGGTTTTCAGTTTCACCTTATTTTTCCCATATAGTTAAATGCCCTTTCCGATATCCATAGATTCAACAACTGAAAAAATAATTTTTTTGCTGAAAACACAAATTCTGGAAATTTTACAGAATGCTGGAAAATGCAGAAATAAAAAAATCAGCAGGTACAAACAACCATTTTAACATATTTAAACACAGTGATTTTTGGTCAAGGTGACCCTGGAAAAACCCCTTACAACTCTTGGGGAAAACCAGTTCGAGAGCTCTTCTTTATTTCTAGAAAATGCTTTTACAGTATGAGAAATATTTAAGCAAAAATCAGCAAGCAAATTTTACAACTTATCTCGTTATTCGTGCCTCACAACCAGCTGAAAAACTTGCTACAGCAAAACAGAACAGCAATAAATGCTGTACGGCCTCCTAGAAAAGCGTGCCAAATTTCAGTGAGAAATTCTGCTGTACGGCCTGCCTAGAAACTGCTGTACGGACTGCTGAAAATCGCTGTACGACCTGCTAAAATGTTGTACGGCCTGCTCCAAAAACGTTGTACGACCTTTCTAGATTTGCGTGCCCAATATTTGCCCTTGCTGTGCTCTAACTCAGCTGTACAGATTTGCTCAAATGCTGCCTTGGAATGAGTGCCAAGCTGCTGCCTCCTTCTCCTCCCTGTCAAGAAATCTTCCTTGCTCTCTTGCTCTCTCTCTCAATCTACTCATGAAAGAATGAATGACCTTTTCCTCCTTTAATCCAATCCTAAGTGACTTTTGGGTAACCACTAAATCCAATGGCTGAAATAGATTGAGATCTATGGCCGAGATTAAATGCTCATTTAAATCTCACTTTCTATTTTTTAATTCACCCCACTTTAATAAAGACCCACTTAGTCATTTATTTCCAAAGTCGCTTTTCCTTTCTAATTTTACATTGACTTTATTAAAGTCACTTTAAAATTAGACTTTAGTAACTTTATCACTTAAAGTCACTTTTAAATTAGATTTAACCTTATAAAAATTATAAAGTCACTTGGAGAAAAATTAAATTCTTTTGGACACTTTTCCCTAGGCCAAAGATCAAAGCCTTAGGGAACCATCTGTCCTCCGGTACCAAATTTCAAGACTCCCTCTTACTGAGGAAGGTGTTCCTCACCACACCCATCTTGTCTCTGAAGTAGACATGCTTGCCCCGTGGTAAGGCTTTGGTAAGAATATTTGCAACCTGCTCATCAGTGGGAATATACTCAAGTTTCATAGCTCCCTTCTGAACATAGTCTCTGATGAAATGATATTTGATCCCGATATGCTTTGACCTGTCATGAAATACTGGATTCTCCGTGAGTTTAATGCAACTCTGATTATCACAGTAAATCACTGAACGTCTCAACGATTGACCAAATAAGCCAAACAACATCTTGCGAAGCCAGATGGTCTCACAACTAGCTAGACTGGCTGCCATATACTCTGCTTCCGCTGAACTCAATGTTACTGACTGCTGCTTCCGGCTGAACCATGACACTACTGCTGAACCCAACCCAAAACAGCACCCTGAAGTGCTCTTCCTATCAGAAGCACAACCTGCCCAATCAGAATCAGTATAACCTGCCAATCTCACTCCATCCCCCTACCTGTAGTCCAGACCATAATCCACTGCCCTCGCAAGTACCGCAAAATGTGTTTTTCAGCCACCCAGTGAACCTTCCTAGGCTCACACATACACTGACTCATCGTGTTGACTGCAAAACAAATATTTGGTCTAGTGTTGACCAAATACATCAAGGAACCAATTAGCTGCCTGTACAATGTGGGATTCACTAACTCGGAATCCCAAGCATGAAGCTTCTTCTAGTTGGTGATCATCGGTGTCGACATGGGTCTACAATCCTCCATGTGGAATATGCCAAGGATGTCCACAATATACTTCCCCTGCCTCAGGAAGAAATGCCCCTCCTCCTGCCACACCTCGAAACCCGAAAAGTAATGCATCAAGCCGATGTCCTTCATCTCAAACTCCGCCGCAAGATCTCTCTTGCAGTGCTCTATGAGTCTCTCTGCACCTGTAATGATCAAGTCATCCACATACAACACTAGAATGAGAGGCTCCTCACTTATCACAATATAGTAAAGGTTCAGATCTGCCTCACTCTTTGTGAAACCCATCCCCTGCAAGTATGTATCTATCTTGGAGTACCAAGCTCTGGGAGCTTGCTTCAGGCCATAAAGAGCCTTCTTCAGTCTGCACACATGGGACTCCTTCCCATGCACCTCAAAGCCCTGTGGCTGCTCAATGTACACCTCCTCCTGTATGAAGCCATTGAGAAATGCAACCTTCACATCCATCTGGTGGATCTTACAACCCATCTCTGTTGCTATCGATATAATGGAGCGGATCGAAGTATATCGAGCCACGAGAGCAAAGGTCTCCTCATAATCAACTCCCTCTACCTGGGAGAACCCTCTAGCCACAAACCTCGCTTTGAATTTCTCAATGCTGCCATCTGCAACATGCTTTACCTTGTAAAGCCATCTGGAAGTAACCACGGATTTGCCCTCAGGCCTCGACACCACCTCCCAAACATCATTCTTCATGATAGAAGAATACTCCTCCTGCATGGCCTCTCTCCAGACCTGCTGGCTGGCTGCCTCCTCATAGCTAGAAGGCTTAGAGTCAAGGATGCTGGTAGCCATTGCCATATAGCTATAAAACCTCTCAGGTGGTCTACTCTCTCTGACCGGCCTCTTAGTCTCAGCAACAGATGTGGCATCTCTCAAGGTGTCCTGAAGCCACCTGGGCATGCTTCTCCCATTGGAGAATGAAACTCCTCCTCCTCATCACCATTAGGAGCCTGAACTCCTCACTGTCTGTCTGCTGTCCTCCCGCCTGCACCTGAACCTGTAGAAGTTGAGGTACCGTGTGAACTGTCCATCAGTGGACTCCCTAGTGAACTGCTCTGCATGCTGCCCGGAGCACCACCCCTCTGGCTCGTCGAGCCACTGCTCATTGACGGACCTGGCATCATCATAGATGTACCTCCGGATCCTCCTGATCCCTGCCCACTGGATCCCTGCGACTGACTCAACTGCTGCTGAGGGTCTGGCTGATCCAGATACTCTAACTCCCATGACCTCCTAAAGGCCCTATCCTCCTCGAACTTCACATCCCGCCTGACAACAACTTTCCTCTGTGCAGGAATGTAAATCCGAAAGGCCTTTGAGGTCTCACTGTAGCCCACAAAGATACCCTTCTCTGCGGTGGGCTCTAGTTTGGTCCTCTTCTCCTTGGGTATGTAGGAGTATGTAATGCACCCAAAGATACGAAGATGACCAATATCAGGGTTCTTCCCAGAAAAAGCCTCCTCCAGAGTCATGTGCCCCAAGGCACGATGCAGACTCCTGTTCTGCAAATAAACAGCTGTGTTGCAGGCTTCTGCCCACAAAAACAATGGCAACCCCTGATCATGTAACATGGCTTTGGCAGCCCCTACGATGGATCTGTTCTTCCTCTCCGCAACCCCGTTCTGCTGGGGGTTGTAAGGAACAGTGAACTCCCTCCTGATGCCCGCCTCCGCACAATAGTCAACAAACTCTCCAAGGGTGTACTCTCCCCCATTGTCCGACTTCAGGGTCTTGATCTTCCGACCTGTCTGTGTCTCCACAAGAGCTCTAAACTCCTGAAACCGCTTGAAGACCTCACTCTTGGTCTTCAAGAAATAAATCCAGGTCCTCCTGGAGTGATCATCAATGAATAAAACATAGTACTCATATCCACTCAAGGAAACATGAGACATCCGACCGCTCACATCGGAATGAATCAAATCAAGTATCCTAGTCGCTCTGCTGTCACTGCTGGGAAAAGGGGATTTGGCAAACTTGCCCATCGCACATCCTCTACAAGTATCAAAGTGATCAGTACTGAAATCTGGCACACTTGTAGTGATCTCCCGCAAGGTCCTCAAGGCTCCATGATACATATGTCCCATCCTGCGGTGCCAAATCTCACACAGCTCAGAACTGCTAGCTCTGCTGTCGGTACTACTGCTCAATGCCAAAAGGGATTGGAATGCAAACTTGTACACCTTTGCATGGCGTACACCTATCACTCTAGCTGAATCAGCTGGAGTGCCCCTAGGATACATCAACACCTGTCCTCCTCTGAATAGTACCTCATATCCTCTGTTCTCCAAAGCTGAGACGGATATGAGGTTCTTCCTCATCCCTGGCACATAAAGAACATCTGACACCTTCAAGGGAGGTTTGGACTCCCTCTGAAATGTCAGTGTCCCCACACCGACTGCTCTAACAACTCTGTCATCATCGAGTACTATCTCCATATCAGTGTCACTCTCTGAAAGCTTTGAGAAGTACTCACGGACACCTGTCATGTGACGTGAAGTCCCACTGTCCACATACCAGATACCCGAAGATGCTCCGCTAATCGAGGGAAAAGCATGCTCTCTCTGAACCTGTGTGGCAGGGGATCCTGCACTAAAGGACTCACATGCAGTGAACCCAAACTCCCGGTCAAAACGATCTGCAAAGTCCTCAACCTCTGTTAAAGCTGCCACGCTCTGGTTCTTCCCCTTCTTCTTCTTCTTCTCCGGACACACAACTGCATAGTGTCCCATCTTTTGACAATTCCAACACTTCACCTTGGAATAGTCCTTCTGTGTGTTACCCTGTTTACCTTTACCTTTGCCTTTGCCTCCACCATTGCTTGTGGAAGCCTGTTTCTACCCTTTGCCTTTCTTGCCTCTTGCC
This sequence comes from Pinus tabuliformis, assembly GCA_031772625.1. NCBI lineage: Eukaryota > Viridiplantae > Streptophyta > Pinopsida > Pinales > Pinaceae > Pinus > Pinus tabuliformis. Next base: position 25,870,562 of record CM062808.1, on the reverse strand, counting down.
GACAGTGCTACATCCTCATCCAGCTCAACTGGCTTGGCTGCCCCAAGCTGACCTTTCCTGATCTTTGTCTGAATGCAATCATCCCAAAACCTCTCCCATGTGGGAAGGGTCTCACGTGCACAAACCCCATCAGCAAAGTTCATCCATGAACGGGGGAGGCCATTCACTGCAATCCACACCAACTCAGTGGGTGGAATGACCTCTCCAATTGCTGCCAACTCATCTCTCACATTAGTAATCTTTGTGAGATATCCAGCTGCACTATCATTACCCATCTTAATAGTCTTCAGCTTCTCTTTCAGGACCATTTTTCGGTTCTCATTGGTTCTCTGGTAGAGATTGGACAATGCTGTCCACATCTCATGGGCATTTCTTTTTCCTCTCACATGAGGAATGCAATGGTCTTTGACTCTGTCTAGAATCAGTCTCTTACCCTTGTTGTTCTTTTTATTATACTCAGCCAACTGAGTAGCATCAGTAGGCACAACAACAGGGTTCTGTGTGGTATGCACCATGATGTCCCAGACTTCTGCCTTCTCAAAGATATTTTGCATTCTCTCCTTCCAAACGCTGTAATTTCTATGCCCATCCAGCCTATCCTTCACCCTCAATCCCAATGACATCCTGCTGTCCTAAAACTGAAAATAGCACTGCTGTAGTAAAGATAAAACTGCTGTTTTTGAAAAAATCAGCTTGCTGGAATTTTCTGAGTGAAAAATCAGCAGGCTGTAATTTTCCTCCTTGCTGTCCCAAACTGCACTTCAGCACTCAAGCTCTGATACCATGTAAAAATTTCTCATTTCCCACCCCGGTTTTCAGTTTCACCTTATTTCTCCCATATAGTTAAATGCCCTTTCCATATCCATACATTCAACAACTGAAAAAATAATTTTTTTTTGTTGAAAACACAAATTCTGGAAATTTTACAGAATGATGGAAAGTGCAGAAATAAAAAAATCAGCAGGTGCAAACAGCCATTTTAACACATTTAAACACAGTGATTTTTGGTCAAGGTGACCCTGGAAAAACCCCCTACAACTCTTGGGGAAAACCAGTTCGAGAGCTTTTCTTTATTTCTGGAAAATGCTTTTACAGTATGAGAAATATTTCAGCAAAAATCAGCAAGCAAATTTTACAACTTATCTCGTTATTCGTGCCTTACAGCGAGCTGAAAAACTTGCTACAACAAAACAGAACAACAATAAATGTTGTACGACCTCCTAGAAAAGCGTGCCAAATTTCAGTGAGAAATTTTGCTGTACGTTCTGCCTGGAAACTGCTGTACGGACTGTTGAAAATCGTTGTACAGCCTGCTAAAACGCTGTAGGGCCTGCTCCAAAAATGCAGTACGGCCTTTCTAGATTTGCGTGCCCAATATCTACCCTCGCTGTGCTCTAACTCAGCTGTACAGATTTGCTCAAATGCTGCCTTGGAATGGGTGCCAAGCTGCTGCCTCCTTCTCCTCCTTGTCCAGAAATCTCCCTTGCTCTCTTGCTCTCTCTCTCTCAATCTGCTCATGAAAGAATGAATGACCTTTTTCTCCTTTTCCTTCTTTAATCCAACCCTAAGTGACTTTTGGGTAACCACTAAATCCAATGGCTGAAATAGATTGAGATCTATGGTTGAGATTAAATGCTCATTTAAATCTCACTTTCTATTTTTTAATTCACCCCACTTTAATAAAGACCCACTTAGTCATTTATTTCCAAAGTCACTTTTCCTTTCTAATTTTACATTGACTTTATTAAAGTCACTTTAAAATTAAACTTTAGTAACTTTATCACTTAAAATCACTTTTAAATTAGAGTTAACTTTATAAAAATTATAAAGTCACTTGGAGAAAAATTAAATTCTTTTGGACACTTTTCCCTAGGCCAAAGATCAAAGCCTTAGGGAACCACCTGTCCTCCGGTACCAAATTTCAACATCAGATTGGGATTGCCTCCATTGATTCCAAAGAGAACTGCATACCATTGATTGTAATGCATCTTTCACCTGCATGAGCCTTGTTAAGACTATGATGTGAGAAACAAATCGAGTCTTAGCAACCTGCAAGTGTCAAATTGCCAATGTTTCAAATTTCAACAAATTAAAAATCATAATTTGATTGAATAACCTATTATGATTCATGAATCATGACATTTGAGAATCCAATTTAGATATTTGAATTTAGAGTCAGAAATTAGAATTTATGAAATATTTAATAAACTTTAAAGTTTAAACTTTAAGGTACTTTAAGGAGCTCAACTTAACAAATTCCCTGTAGATGCCTTGGGACATGTGGTGGTTTGTGATAAAGGCTTGAATTTCTTTTGCCTCTGCAAAAATAACTCGAATTCACTCAAATTGCTTCCCCAATTTGCTCAACATGAGGTACATTGGTTCAATGAATGTATAACACAAGGGGTCCAAAAGATATGTTGATATTTGCCTTCAATAATTAGGCCTGCTGCTCTACACACCGTTGCATTGTCAGTTATTACCTGGACAACATTTTTAGGCCCCACCAATTCAATTGCTTCAATCAAGATGTTAGCAATGAATTGAGAATCTTTCATCTGCCCCTTACAATCCACTGCGTTCAAAAACATTGACCCATGTGGGCTCTGAGCAATCACATTGATCAAAGGCCTATTTCTTTGATCTTTCCATCCATCAGAAATGATGGACACCCTTGAACTGAGCCATGAATCACGAATGGGGGCTAATTTAGCCTCCAAATCTAACTTTTGAGCACTCAACAATGTGGTGCATATCTTCTCATATCCAGGGCTCTTGTACCCTCTTGGGGCTTCATTCAAACTTTTTACCATCTTTGCCCAGTAAGGAGATCGCACAAGGTTAAAGGGAAGGCCATTTGCATAAATGCATTGGGCTACAGTTGCATCTGCTATCTCTCGAGCATCATTATTAAAACTCTTCTCAAGCGGTCCCAAATTTGACCGCTTTGAACCAACAATTCCATGAGAATGAAGTGGAGGCTTTGATGAAGATGCTCCCAACCTTGTTGGGTGTTTTAAATGGGAGGTAGGATTTGCCTCATTTGCTTTAGCATCTGCCTCATCTTGTTCTCTCTGATATTTTGCAATTTTTACCTTGCTTAAACCATTTCCATCTGCCCCATTCTCTTTAGGTGGGCCACTGCATATTCGAACCCCATTGCCTTTTAACGCAAGCAAATGTGCTTTAACCCGTGTGTATGATCCCTTATACTCCTTTTTACACTCACTGCAAACCCATGCCAATGATCCACCTCCTTGGATCTTCCCAACAGTAGATACATATTTCCAAAGTGGTGACTTTGGATCAACTTTAGGCCCAGGGGTGGATTCAATTTCATGTGCCACTTCCTCTGCCTCATGAATGGCTGAACTTGAAGTTGCCATGAATGATGATGATGATGCTGTAAATGAAACTGAAAAAGAAAATTGACAAATATCAATATATCATATATTAAAAATACAACATGGTTGCATACAACATGGTCACTAGAAAATTCATTGCGAGATACTGATAATTAAGAACTTCTAGTCCAATGTTATTTGTTATACTTCTCTAACTAGGTTGCCTATGCTTGATTCTTTTTCAACAGTCGAATGGAAGTTAACAAGTTAATTTATTTTGTAGTGCTCCGTGATTCTTAGTTTCTGTCTTCTGAAATAGCTAAATGACAGAGGATAGGACAAATTCAGTTGCATGACACATCCCAGTGGTGAATATCTTGAAAAATATTTGTTTCATGCTTTAGAAGAGCCAATGAAACCCTGCCCAAATATCATAGCAATAAGCAGATTTCATTTCTTTGTTCATGTTTTGAAATGATGAAATTTTGTTATCAGGCCTGGAGTTGAGATTGAGGAAACCATGGTGTTAATGTCTAGAAGAGTTATCCCAACATTATTTTTCGCAAGTTGGGAAGTAGTGCTAGGGTCTGTAACACAAGGATAACTCGAAATTGTCAATCAGACAATTTAGACTAAGTGATTTCTTGCATAATAGAACTACAATAACCCATTGGCCCTCGACAATAAGAAGACATTGAAGCAAAAAAATAAACAAACGAGGCAGTTTTCCTTCTTTTGGCTTTATTGCCATGTGAAAAAGTTTTCAATTCAGAATATACACTTCCTCCAGAATTCAAGGAAGAAAAAAATTAAATTGGAAAAGAGGGCAACGAAGAATGCAGGGAATGAGAACTCGGACTAACATAGATTTTGTGAGCCTGTAAACCCAGGAGATTTGTGGGGTTATCTAAGGAATGAAATCTTACTAAAGTCTTGTTATAAATAGAGTCAGACTATGAGATGAGTGACACGTTGAAGGAGGCCAGGGAGACACTAGTGGCCAGGAAAGGGGAATTGATAAGATAGCAGCTAATGTTAACGCCATAGAATAGATAAGTTCACGTTAAAATTGCATTAGAAGAATCAAAATCCTTTGCACCATATATTAGAAAGAGTTGCAGTCAATAGTAAAGTTGCAAAAGCATAATCAAACACAGGTTTGTGTGATGCAATTCAAGAAAGCGTGTTGGGAGACAAAAATATGGGTTTTGCAGCTTTTGGTCGGCCTTCAAATAAAACGAAATAAATCTGGTATTTGCCGATGGCAAACTAAACTTAAACATGGTGTTTTCCTTCTGGAATCTGGACGTTCGACTGACAATTTGAAACCGAGCATATTGCATATTATTGAAAACTCAAACGGTCCTCGCACAGATAGCATATTTGATACCTCACGCAGACAGCTCTCGAGTCTCGGGTCCTCAACTCGGCTCTCAAGTTTCAAGTTTCAACTCTCCGTGGTGGCCAAACTGGTTACTGAACAGCAAGCAACAACAACCTATCTCAACGACGACTTAAGTTCTCAACGCAGCAGCAAGTAAATGGTGGGTTATAACTTATGAATAAGGTAGCAGCATGAGCAAATAGCTTAGGTAAGTTAGGTTTAGTAATGCGTATATTATATAAGTTAGTCGTGCAGCCAATTTTCAATTTTAAGTTTGCTGTTCCCGGCGGGCAGACTTCAAAACCGTTTTTTTGCTGTAAAACATTTAAAATTTTTCCAAATACGTTTCAGAATTTCAGAAAACGTTTTCAAATTTCTAAAACGACACGTTTTTTCTACAAAAACGCCATTTGAAAAAAACGTCCCGTATCCAAAAACAAAAAATGGCACCAAAACGTTTTTCTGGCGTTTCGTTCCAGGATCCGGATCTGAAACGGGAAAACGCCGTTTTGGGGGTTAGGGTAGCCGTTTCCGGCAACTTAGCTCTTCCTTTAAGCCTTTACGGCTTTAGTCCCTTGCTGCTGCCCCTTATCCTTTGCCACAGACTCTTAGGGTCTTTCCTTGATTAGGCCGCAAGCCTAGTGAGTCTCTGTCTCCCTCCGCTGCCTTGTTTTCCCTTTCTGCCCTCTGCCGTCAATGTCACTTTATGATTTCTTGTCAAGGGCTACTTTGGGTCGCTAATACGCTGCCCTCCACCAGTCTAATGGCACCCAATACTTCACTGTGAAATTTGCTCCTAGTTGGCGTTTCTTAACACTCATGACAACCCCAACACATGTTTCCCACAGTCTGCATATAATTCTGTCCAATCACCGATCCTCACTGTGGAAACTGCCCCTTGGTCAGGGCTTCTAACCAACATGTTAGCCCTCCCTCCTTGGCTTCCACAGGCTGCACTAAAACCGATCCAAAACTGATCCACAAACTAGGATCCAACACTAGCAACCATACCTTTTGGCTCACTGTTCTAGGTTTGCTTCTCTGCTGTCATAGATGACATGGTTAGGGCATGTTCACAGTCACATACAACCCTCTTTTACTACCCATAATCCCTCTCCATAGCTACGGCCTACCTCTGTCCACCTTCTGCTCCTTAACATTGCCTTCCTAGAGAGAAATCAACCTAGGATTAGGCCTTCCAACCCTCTCCAACACACACAACCTAGCTCCCAACCTGAGATAGGACCACAACTCCCTTAATAGATGCTCAAACTAGCATTGCGACCACTTGTAATGGAACAAATATTTATGGCTAGGCATAACAAAGGCTACCACACAAGATTTACTCCAAAGTAGTCATAGAAACACCCCTTATTTCACTTGGATTTGCTCGTAAACCCTCACGACCTTCAACACTCGCAAGAAGACACTCAAGTGCTCTTCTAATCTTCGCTGAAGCTGCCCTTTGATCTATGGCAACCAAATAGAGGTATAGTCCCTTTATGCAAGCTCCCTTCTTGCTATATGTTGCACTTTTGGATGTGAGAAATGATCTCACATACACCTCCTTTTTATACACTAAAGGAGGGCTCTATTGAATGTCTTTTCATGGGCTTGTACAACTGTCATTAGCCTTCTAAACATTACGTTGACTTGACCATACATGTGCAAAACTCAACAATTACATTAAAAAATTCAAAACTCATGATCTAGAGCTCCTATTTGAGTGATTTTTGAAGCGTTGGATTCATGCTCATATGTCTCATGGTTTTGGCCCAACTCCTTTGGGTACAAAACGCCAACCTTGGGCTCCAAGCCCACAAGTGACTCTTGTGGTGTTCCACCCTCCAAACCCTGAACCTTAGGGCTTGGAGTACCTCCCAAGCTATTCAAAAATCAACAATCTCTTCATTTTCAGTTCTGAAAAAAAAATTGCAATATAAAATAGAGCTGAAATAAAACAACTCAATTAGTAATGATTACAAGAGACAGATCATATTTGTATTATCTTGTATCATACATTTTCTGTTCAATGAAAGCATATATTTTTCAGCTTGTGTCTCAATATTTTATGTTCCATTTGACCATATTCAACCTTCACATTGATTATCATAGCCTTTGCACTTCACATCACTTTTAGCCTTTGCAATTACATCAACAACATTCATCAACATTAATCAATCAACTTAATGACAACAAGTTTCCTTATCATGACCATTTGACATCAATGCCAACATTACCAACACTAGCATCCCTGGGCACCCTGATCATGTCACAAGGAGAATGGTATGCGGGGTCCCCATGTTTGGTGATCCACTGTCCACAGTTGATCATGTAGAAAGATTTATTGCGCATGCTTCAAAGGAGAAAGTGGTCCACCAAGATGTCCTTATGCTATTGTTCATGAGTTCTTCTCCATGGCCATAACTCATGGTTGCATAATCCCGAACCTAGGAGCATCTCGTCTATTGAAAAGTTCTTTGAAGGCTTTCTTAGGCATTTTCAAGCATGCCCTGCATTAAACATTCTAGAGGAAGGCTTCATTGAGAATCATCATGACCTTGGGAATCTAGATGGTGGGCAGGAAAGAGGGTCCTCCCTAGGTCCACATGACGAAAACAGGCATGATGATAATTCTGAAAGCACATGTGATAGGGAGGGTGAGTCTATAAAGAATGAAGTTAAGGTTAATCCTACCTTTTCCAAGGATAGTATCTCTGATGATCCACCCTTTGAAGACCTTGGAGAAGGTGATCCCATAGCCCCTTCAAACATTGATATCAACGATTACTTACATATTAAAGAAGGAAAATGGGAGGTCTGTGGAAATCATTTCGACAAGGACCCTATCTATGACACCGATGACGATGATATCGATAGGACCCTTGTCTTTCCTCACAATTCTGGGGTTGTAGTTGAGTCCTATGTGGACCCCTTCCTCAATCCCTCTTGCATTATCACTAATAATGAGGAATCCTCCATCTCTCTAAGTATGAACATCATGGGCAACCTGCTTGTTGTGTCTTTCCAACTCATCCGTCTCCCTTTCCTACTAATCATGACCTATAGTGGCAATAAAGCATGACATAAATGATAAGGACCATGATGGAAGTGATATGGCCGAGGCTGCCATCCATCTAAAGTTTATGAGCTTGATTTTTGACATCTCTATCTTTTGGTTAGAGAAGGGGATCTTGTGGAGTAGATTGCATCCCTTTGTTCCCTCTTCTCCTATGATCCTCCATGTATGGGCATTCTATTTTCCCACCTCCTGCCCTGGTGACCCTCCATATGATTGTTTCTGTCCATGCTCTCAGATTTGCTACATAAGTAATCATTGGGCAAAATGTTTTTATATTGATCTAGTAATGTCTTGGTTGCATTGGCTCTATGATTACACTTAGTACTTGTATGATGTAATATGCATGTTAGGTAGGATGCATTGCATGCTGATTTTCTCATTAGAACTAACATCATATGATATTATCATGATATATTAGTGTTGGACACCTAATCCTCAATGGGTTAGTGTGGAAGTCGAATAGACAAAAGGAGTCCGAGAGACCTTGGGATGTGGAACCCAGCGGTCACAATATGTACTATAAATGTATATCTCTTGTTAATAAAAATGTATTCTCATGTTTTATCTTTCAGATTATGTTGCTGCCCTTGTGTGTTTAACATGGTATCAGAGCAGGCGATTGCTGGTCCTGCTCCATTTTGAGCCATTTGTTTTGTGGCCTCTATGTGCATATCAGTGATGACATTTCTGTTCACTGTCCATAACACTCCATTAATTCAGCGACAGTCAGAAATTTGTTGCTTTTACTCTGTCGATTCCTTGGATTATCTCTCTGTTGTGCCTAATCGAAATTCATGCACATCTGCTATAACGTATTCTGCTTCCACCACCTTTGACCGTTTCTTTGTCAAGTTTGCGCCTTCTGTGGCAGTGTCATATATGCGTTTTTCTGTCAAGACTGTGCCTTCTATCTAGATTGTGCCCTCTGTCATGTGCGTTTTTTAAGTAAACGCTGAACACTGTGGTAGGAACGCTGATGTTCTTAAAGGTGGACGTCGATGAAATGGCTGAGCGAATAATTGAAGAATTCGGTGCTCTTTGCTGGCAGCTCTTTCTAGGCAAACTTTCTCCACTGGACTTACAGTCTTGCATCTTATACGAAGCCGAAGTCGAAGCTGTTTTAAAGACTTTAGACCACGGATTTTGGACCCATACCGAGCAACTTGTTTTGAACCTGTGACTTGAGTGACGATTTTTGGCAGCATGAAACAGTGATTCCCATCCTTAAACAGGCTCAAATAAGGCTCTGTCTTCTGTCTACTGAGTGGGTGTTTGTGAGCATATAGTTCATGCGTATCGACGCAAATCTAACGACTTTAAAGACTGCCTCCTGGAGGTATGTGTCCTTAAACACTGTTTTTGGAGGTCGATACGTATTCTGCGTTGAATGATATTGTGGTGGACCGATGTGAGCAAATCCTGCAATTTTCAATGACTGTGAACTGGTGTGTTGCATATGGCATCTAGTGCATGGTTGTATATTGAATGCTGGTATACCACTCATCATACCACTCTCCATATTGCCTCATACCTCGCTGTCCGCCTTACTTCGCATGGTATATACCTCAAGACCTGTTGCAGTGCGTTCAAGCCTTTGTTTATGCGTTGGTTAAATGTTGAATGCACGCTGGTGCAGTGTAGTGGTGTTGTGGCTAAAAAAACGGTTGGTTACTACATTGTAAGGGTCATTCTATACACATGCATCCACCGTATTAGCTTGCTCACTCGTTCATACTGTGTGTATCTTGTGTGTTAAATTATTTTTTAAGGTCGTTTGGTATATGCACGTTGATTGGTGGCCTATGCCACTTGGTGTGTTTGGTGTGGTTACGTTTGGTAAGTGTATGCACTACCTATGATGCATTCAAGAATGTTGCTTATGGTTTGACGAACTATGGTGCGAATACAGTGATGGCACATATCGTGTAAATATTTGCAGTTTCCTATGTAGCTTATCGAGTCAGTATCAAATTCGTGTATTCTAGAGCTGTAAAATCGAGGGTTCTAGCGCTACAAAATTTGTGAGATTCAGAGTTGAAAAATTGTAGGTCTGAGAGCGGAAAATCTATGGGCCTTTGGGCAGTTTCCGAGATTCGTGACCTTATTCTTCAACATTTTGTGGATGGCTTTTCCAGCAACGACGTTGGTGGCTCTTCTAGCAAGTTCCTACTACTAATTTAATTTGTAGCCACGGATCTGGAGATAATAGAGCCACTACTTGGGAGCTAGGGCGCACACAGTAGGATGAATCTTTGAAATTCTGTGCTTGTCTCTCTAACTCAGCAGCAAAGTGATATTTCGTTCCCTATGCCTTAGCAAAAAGAGGAAAAACGAACTGATTTTCTGATATGCAGAGCAGAAAATCGTGTGCCTTGGCAATTAAAAATCATCCACAAACAAACAGATGCTTTTTAGAGAGTATCGTGCAAAAGGAGAATTCTACAAGGCGATCTTTAGCTCTATGACTGCAGAACATTCATTGCTAGGGGAACAATAAACACAGCCAGTGCCGGAATTTCAAAATTTACTCTGCTTTTAAGTGAAAAATTGATAATGGTCATTTGTTTTTAATGACTTACATTTTCCCTTATTCAACTTCGTGATTATTCATATTCATGAGTGTCAGATTTTTTGAGAAATTTGTTGCAAAGGCTTCCCAATAAAAAAAAAATTAATACAGATAAGAAAGTGGCAAGATCAGAGAATATTTGTTCGTACCCTAGTCAAAGCATAGTTGTTGAAGTTTGATAGCCCTCATTTCTGCTTTGAAAGTGAAGGAGTATTTGAAGGATCCAAGCAAGTTTGTAGTTGCTGTTGCCCCAATTGTGGCATTGTATTTAAAACTCATTATAGTGCATTGATTCCTTGATTCGACTGCTGCATAAAGAGTTTGGTGGGCTGTATAAACGCTGTGATTGTTTTGACAAATAAAAGTAATCTTTTGTGGAGAAAAGTTTAGCTGCTGGTCATGAGTAAACTCTTATTTATATATGGATTGTAATTGGTGCTTGCTGGTTGCACACTGATCATTTGCTGCACATTTATAAAGGATATTGCTGTGTACTGTGAGTGGGTATTACTTTTCTACATTAAGTAGTAGTTGTGATCAGTTTTTAAGGTGTAAATCTGACATTGAAGCAAAAAAAAAAATGGCCAGAATCAATGAAGTACTAGAGTTCCTCAAAACTTTGATATTATCTACTACTCATGGTACATTAAAAGTCAACAAAGTTTCTCTCACAGACATTCAGGTCTGTCTACAAAATGCACAAGAGAAAATTGATTTTTTTGCAGCTCGAATCTCAGCTACAACAAGAAGAATTAAAACAGAGGAGTCATTCTGAACCTGTTTCTATTCAGAAGATTGAAATAGACTCCCATAAAGTAGCAATTGTACATGCAGATGCAGAAACTCAGTCTGCACTTCCCAAGCCCATCATCAAACCTTGGGAACAACTTGTCCACAACAAGCACTAGACTAGTCTTGGATATGACAAGGACTTGTCCTTTCATATTCCAGACAACTCAAAGTCCATTCAGTTTTAGAGTGCTAGATTCATTCATGACAATTCACCTCCAGCTGTTCCAAATTCTGCCCCTCTTCCATAGCAACAACAACAACAACAGATTGTCAAATGCCAACACTGTGACTGAGTTGGTCATCTGAAAGATCATTGTTTTGATCTTCATCCATGTAAGCACTGTCATAAAACCAGTCATTCTTCAAACAGATGCTTCAGAAACAAACATCATGCAAGAACAAAGATTCATCTTGGATGGATCGCTTCTTGGCAGTGGGCATCAACAACCAAGAAGATATTCCAATCACATGTTAGAACTTGTTGTAGAGTATTGAACAGTCTTGTAGTTGAGCCTCCTCCATCATCTCACTTTGTATCTGACAGGGGGGAAATGATGGTCATCTACAAGCTTGAAAGCCACATCAAGCGAGCCTGAGCCATAACCTGCCATACCAGATTCAGAGTTGTAGCCAGAGACAAAGATGCTCCTGAACGTGCCTTCAGTTGGTAATGTGGGACACTTCCTCTAGCAGAAGACTTCAGCTTCTCGCCAGTTTCGAAAGAATTCCAGGAACAAAATTGAGAACGCTTCCTCTAGCAGAAGACTTCATCTTCTCGCTAGTTTTGGAAGAGTTCCAGGAATTGCATTAAGCATTCCAGAGTTGTTGGTCATCCTTAAACCATCACAGCTTGAGACTTCCCTTTTCAGGTTGAAGTTCTCCCTTTTATGTGGGGTGAGACCTCCCTTTCATGGTTGAAGGTTTCCCTCTTCAAAACAATAGGAGCACTTCCTCTAGCAGAAGACTTCAGCGTCTTGACAATTTTGGAAGAGTTCCAGGAATTGCACTAAGCGTTCCAGTGTTGGTGGTCATCCTTAAACCACCGCCCTTTATACCAACATTTCAGAGAGCACATTCAGCCTAGTGCTGCCATGCATTTTTGCACATTTTGTATTACAGCTCTCTTCTTGGACTCATACATAACCCTTCGAATTAAGGGGGGAATGTTGGACACCTAATCCTCAATGGGTTAGTGTGGAAGCCGAATAGTCAAAAGGAGTCCAAGATACCTTGGGATGTGGAACCAAACGGTCACAATATGTACTATAAATGTATATCTCTTGTTAATAAAAATGTATTCTCATGTTTTATCTTTCAGATTATGTTGCTGCCCATGTGTGTTTAACAATTAGATGCATTTAGGTTAAAATTGCATAAATTTATTTTCTGGTTGATTTTAGGGCCTAATAATAAGCATGGGTGATCATCAAACACCACAAAAATATGCTGCCCCATGTGCTTGGTCGTTGATATGTGCAGGTAACAGGACTGCGGTCCCAAAAGATTGCTGGTGTTCTCATGACCTCCTGTTTGAGTATGTTTGTGCACTCTTTTGTGAGTTCATGTCCCAATTGAAGCTAGATGTTACCCACCACTCGTGGGTAGTATGCATAGGAGAAAGTTTTCTCCTAGATGGTCCTCATCTGGTAGTCGATAGCTCTTTGCAGCCACTAGATAGCTCGATGTGCCATTAACTCTGCCACCTGAGCCAACCATGTGATCCCTCGCCCATCTATTATGATCGTATGTTTGAATGTGGGCCTCTCGACCCCAAAGGTATGGCTTTTCATTAGTGTGGTTGAGTGATTTTGCTTACTTATCATGAACACTTTTGGGCATGGATTGGTGGGGGGATTCGACAGAAAGAGTGGGCTAGGTCTGTACTCTTGTCTCCTCTTCCCGATTTGGTGGTGAGCTTTGTATCCTACTCCTGTTGGATTTCCGTCACTGACTAATAGCTCTAGGGCTAGCACTACATGGGAAATCTCGATTTTGGTAGCATGGTCCTGTTTCCTGACACCATTTACATCGCTCCCCTCTGCTCATTTTAACCCCATTCATCACTTTTCCCATCTGGGTCCACGTGTGCATTGGTTCCACATAGGGTTAGCTTCCCCCTCCCCTTGCCCACACCTTGGGTTGAGCTTGGAATGATGCTCCAGAGGTTGATGCAGCTTAAAAGAGAAGAAAAAGCATAATTTGGCCACTTTCAACAGGAAATATACCACAAAATGCAAAATATGGTCAGGACGTACAAATTTAGCGCGTTGGCAAAAGCCAAACATGAGCTCTACCCCTTATTTATGGCCATCGCCCTGGTTCCTATAGGCCCTAGATGAGCCCCCTCCACATTAAGAAACCCATGATTGCCCCAAACCCTGGTGGGCAATGAAATGCCCCACCTTAAAAGGGGGTACCTACTACTATATCCTACACATCATGCTCTCGTCCCTTGGAGCCCTGGGCAGTTATGAAGAAAAATCGATCAAAGGAAAAAGGCATATGAAGAAGGGTGGAAAAACAAAGGTCAGGGTAACTTATGTACCACAATTTGCTCCCTCCTTCCTACACTAATGTACTCTAGTGTGGGCTTTCCTCATTATAGCTACGCTTGTACCATGACATGTGGCTTGGATCCTTCCCCTGATCCCCACTTCGTTCAATCACTATATCACATGCCACCTACCCATTGATGGATGTACCATGGACATGTCACCCCCTTTAAAGGCTGAAACCACCTAATAGGGTCCTTGGTTAACCCCCTTATTAAGCATGGAGACATCTGTACATGCCAAAACCCACTATGGAAGGGCATACCACTATGAAGTGCCCACTTGATTCCATGATTTGTAAACTCTTTTACTTTATTATTCTAATGATTTGTAGTACTAGAAGGCAAGGGGACGCATTGGATCTTATGTAGGATTGCAGGTGGGTTTTCATTTGGCTTTGGTCTCTCAATACGAGGTCCAAGCCCTCTAGAGGCCACATTGGCACTTGTAGGGTGAGCGTAGAGATCCATGGGCCTCCATCATAGCAGAGAGCACTTCATGGATCCCCAGTACTATTTAATTATTGCTCATGTTCCACCTTTTTGGATGAGGATGATGCACCTCGATCACCATGCCCAGTCAGCTTCACATTTGTACCACACACTTGGCAGAAGTTCCAGGGTCCAGATGAGGATGTGTTTCATTGCAGGAGACAAAGGGAGGGATTATGTCATCATCCTAGCCCTTACAGATGGTTGACAGGCATCATCAACACACTTGGAGACCCATGAGGATGTCACTGTGCCCCCACACCCACTTGGGGACACCACATGTGACATGCTTGGATACTAAGGGGCCAACCACCTTTTGCAGTATGTTTGGAGCCTATTCTTGCACATTGGCACACTTTGGACTCCATTAGGCCTTCTTAATGGCCCAACAACTAATCATGTTTACCATTTTTCCCTCTTGTGAGGCATATTTTTCTATTTTGAGCTATCTTGGTGGGCTTGTCACCAAGGAATGTTATTGTTGCACATTATTTTATTATTTGGCACTCAATTAGGCCAATTAGGCCAATGTTGCAGGAAGCGTCCCCCCCGGTTCTAAGGCCCAAAGCACGTCCCGTGCGGATTCGTACAGTAAGCGTCCCCAGAAGCACGCTTCTAAAATTCGGAAGCGCGCTTCTGCCTGTTTTGGACACTTCCGCCTGTTTGGGATGTTTGTTTTGAGTATAAATGCAAAAGAATTATATATATATATATATATAGCAGACATTTTCGTAGACGATTCGTTTCCTAAATTTTTGGAAAATGACGCTTCTGCGTCCCTGCTTCCAAAAAACGTTCCTGCTTGTATAAATTGATGAGAGGCTCATTCATTCCTCTCATCATCACTTGTTCGAGTTTAGTAGCTCTTGTGAGAATTTCACATTCCCTTTTGGAGGACTAGTTTGGTTTCATGGACAAATTTTGATGTTTGGATACTATCTTCTTGGTCTTGGAGCTTCAAAATTGTCTTGATTTGGATTGGATATACTTGTTGTACATGTATGTGCTCTTCATGTCTATTCTTTGCTTTTATCTTTTCACATGAATGTTGCTGGGATTTTCGCTATCTAGGTCTAAAATTGCCTCTAATTTATGCGAAATTGTGGAATTTTTGATCTATCGTAGTGTTGAATATATTACATGTGTCATATAACGAATGAATGTTTCTAGAGGTTAAATTTTGTTGAATTCACCTTGATAAGTCATTATCTCTTGTGCATCGAAGTGTAAAATCTTTTGGCAGCAACTCTCATGCCCTAATTGCCATGCGAAGTTGTCTAGAGGTCTCCTTGATTGAGTAGTCTCTCCAAATCACAAATTCACCTTGACTCCATCTCTCCAAAAGGCAAGGCACTAGTCCAATCACTGGTGATCACTTTTAAAGATTATTTTTCTCACCTTCCTCTTCTCTTTTTAGGCCTAGCCCTAATAGGTCTCTTAGGGCATCAATCGAACTCCATTCTAGCCATCCAATCTCCTCGATTTTTGGTGCATTACTGTGCTGGGGTTTTGATTAGAGGTCCTCCAAGCTTGAAGCAAATTCAACGGTGGAATCCTGAGATATAGCAAGCCCTAACCACGAGCCCAATTCTTGGCCTAGATTGACTTGGGTTAGTGTCCTCATTAGGATCATTACATTCAAATCTCAAAAGAAAATTAATCCTTTGATCCTATTCCCTACCCTAATTAGGTCAAGCCCCTCATTGGTTGATCAACTCCATATCCTTGACCTAGTTTTAGGTCCACTTGGCTCTGTGTGGTCCCACAATTTTGCAACTCCAATCCCACAAGGATTACATAGAAGCCTTTTATCCATAAGGATCCTTAGGTCTAGGAAGCCCCTTGTTAAGGCATATCCTCCAAACCTAGACTCAAGAATCCTCTTAGCCCTTCCTAGAGAGCCTACCACCTTGCTTTTGAAGCAAGCAAGCTATCTAATTGAGCCTCTCTTGTGAATAGGCCTTGGGAATCACTCTCTATCCATTTATAGATCCATCCTTCCTAGTGATTCCCTTATACTGAGTCTCCTTCCATCTATGAAAGTCTGTAAAGAGCAGGGAGCCTTAGTTGAAGTGACAATGGAGCGATCTTGATCTAGTAGTTGCTCTATAGGATCCCCTCCTAGGACCCCTGCTAGTTTGAGCGGTAAAAGGTCGCCTTAAAAAATCGAAGTTGTCTCATCAAGGTCATTTTGGCTCCATCTTTCCCCAAGGAGTAGGCACTAGTTTAATCCCAGGGGATCACCTTCACTTTTTTTTCGTTTTCACCTTTTTTTTTTAAATTTTGCCCGAACCATAGAAATTGCCTAGGCCTCCTTGCAAAATGGATTAGAGTGAGCATCTTCTAGAGAAAATTGGCAAGCAACTGCACTGGTGAGTCTTCTAGAAGCCCTCAAGTTTTGAGGCCAATCCCGTTGTTGGACTGGGAGATATACTAAGCCCTAGCTATAAGGCCAAATTTGTCTAGGTTCCTTCTTAGTAATGGTAGAATCAAGGGTCTATTGCGCTTAAAAACTCGATGAGAGTTCACCTCTCATTGACCCTTCTTCTCATCCTTGCTTGACCTAGTCATATTGTTGATGATCATCTCAAACGTTAGGCCTCGCTTGGATTCTCCTAGGTCTCTCTTGTGGTCCCAAACCGTTGTACACTTGTCATCTCACAAAACCCTAAGAGAGGTCCTTCTATTTCCCTAGGAATCCTGATCTAGGTATATCCCTTGTGTTGACTATCTTTTCAAGTTTTCCCCCTAGGTCCAGGCTTCCTCCCTATAAGCTTTTCTTGGAGAGCCCTTACCTTGCTTTTAAAGTAGACACCATTATCTGAACCTCTCCTTTGAATGGGATTTAGAAATCACATCGTACCTAATCATTGACATTATAGTTCTAGTGATTTCCTTCCTACCAGGACTCCTCTCGTCGGTGAAAGTCTGTAAAGAGCACGGGACACTGACTAAGGTGACAATGGGTCTTTGTCCCATTGTTGTTATTTGGTCTAGTAGTTGTCCCTTAGGTACCCCTCATAGGACCCCTGGTAGATTGTGTGGCAACAGTTCCTCTATGTTCCACTGCAATATTAGTGTTATTGTTCTTTCTACATAATTGCTAATGATGTCAACATGTTATGGGGTGAATGTGATATGTAAATGATGAAAAAATTCAAAATACAATTATCTACAACAAAGAATAATGTAGTCTCTAGAAAAATTAACATGGAACCAAAGTTAGGTTGAGGAAAAGTCATTGAGAACACCCTCTTGAAGACACCAATGATGGAAGTAAATGAAGATGGTTGAGACCTAAAAGAATGCTAGGGTTTGTTGAAGGAAACCCTAGGGAGACCTTTTGCTCTTGTAAGTACAAGCTAGGGTTTGGAAGAAACTCTAGGAGTGGCCTTAATATGAAATAGGCCTGGTATGATTCAAAATTATTCACGATATGACATGAATTGTAAGATGCCATTCAATTATTCAAGTACCTGTGAGATTCAGAAAAAACCTAATATGGCTTGATCAGTGAGAAGCCCATAATAGATTCAAAGAAACCCTAGGAGAAGGGCATGCTGCAGACTCGGTGGTCATCGTATACAGGATGGTTGGACTTGGTTGATGATGAAAGAAGATAAAGGATACAGGTGGTATTCGTGATAATGCATCTCTTCTTAAGACGATATTGATATATGATCGATGGATAGTGATACCTCCTGGCTAAGAGGGAGAAAGGATCAAGAGGGAGCTGTGACCCTCCTCCAATCTACATTAAAGATAAGTACTTTCAATACTCATATCATTTCTTTGTGTTACTATTCTTGTTAATTTATTCTTTTCAATTATTGGTGATTCTTCCTGCATGAGTATTTTGATCGTTTCACTAACTTCTTGGATGAGGATGAGAATCATCAAGATGTAGAGCAATGTAGGAAGGGTTAGCTCCAAAAGGGAGCTGGTGCAAGAAAATGAAGGAGCCACTCTTACATCTAGGAAAGAAAGACAACCTTGCCTCATCACCAGGGACATTTTCATTATGATTATTTACTTCAATTGCTCTTGCTCTTGTTCTGTGGTCACAAGTTTATCTGATGAATGTGAGGATTAATTCCTCTATATCGAGATTGAGGAAGATGTGTAACCGTCCCATGATTAGAGTGGCACTTGAAAATGGACAAGAGCTCAAGACCTCAGAGGAAGGATTTCCATTTCACTGGTTGATTGAAGAGGCTTCCTATTCAGAGGGAGTAGATGGAATACAACATAAGAGTGATATGTCCTTCATGAAAGGACCATTCTAGATGATTGAGATGTAGTAGTATTTGATGCTTCCACGATATCATTCAAACTATTACAAGAAATATACTCTGATGAGATCCTAGCAAACACATTATTATCAGTGAGCTTCCTCTATGATGTATTTAAGGAAGAAGCATTTTTGCAGTTATCTCAAGATCTTGAGTGGCATTTGTAATAGACCCATGATTGCAGAATGAAGAATGCTTCATGTTAGGGTCCTATAATTTATAGGATCTCAAGGAAATTGAGTATTATATCTCAGGAATCCTATTTTGTAAATACTTGTCAATCTGCTAATGATTTCCAATTAAAAAAAAATAGAATAAAAAATGAAAAGAGGGTATAAAGAAGAAAAATAAAGAGAAAAACAAAAATATTGAAAAAGAGGAAAAGATTGAACCCCACCAAAAGAAAGAAAAAAAAGAATAATACTGAAAGTGTTGCAAGTCTAAATGCCACTACTCATACATAGATTTTTGCTTCATGTCTGTAAAATAAAGTTGTGTGTAGCTTGTTCAAAATGCCACAATCATTAGCTTTAGTTTAATCATATTGTTTAATCATGATTAGACTTCTTTAAATTTTAGTAAATTAGATAGAGAATAAAGGTTTATCCAACAGTTCAATCTGGGTAAATCATTAGTTAGGTAGAAAATGACATTGGTCCAACTGTTTAATCTGGGTCAATAGGAGGAATAAGGGATACATTAAATAGTTTTTCTTTCTGCATAAAAGAAAATAAAAAAGGGTTTGCTAGTATAATGCACCTGGAGACAAAAATAAAAAATGTTAGTCTAGCTAAGGGTAGGTAGACTAGGTGATTGAGTAAATAATTTGCCTATGAAAATTTTATCCCAATTTTGAGAGTATAGCAAAAAGGCAAATGTACATACTATGGATAATATATTTCGAAATTATATTTACCTTATCCAAAGTTTGAAAACTCAAAGTGCGATATGTATGAAATATTTCCCACCTTCATTACTCGTGCTTATCTTATGTCTGCATAGCTAATATAAAAAAGTGCACAAGGACAAAAAATGCTTGTCGTTTATGGTTAAAGGTCAGCGGCTTTCAGCGCCTTGGGATTCGATCCCACACTCCATCCACGACCCTTGTCCTTTTTTGGGCCACCCTTCGCATTCTCCCTTTACCGTCGGGGGGAGAGGGGGGTTCGGAAGGTGGTTTCTCCCGTCGAGCCCTACCCCCTACGGGGCACGTTGTGATGATTTCGCACCCCTCCCCCACCGATACCACTTACTGCCCATCATCCCGTCTGGAAACCGCCTATCGCGTATCCGTTCCTGCCATGCCCACCACTCCTCCTCCACCACTCTTCGCCTGCCACTGTCTAGACCGTTGCTCCAATTAAATGCCTTCTCGCTTAATACTCGTTTCTCATTTAATTTTTCCCGGTAACCGTTCAGTAATGGTCTTGCGCCATTTCCAACGGGACTCTGTAAAAAATGTTTAAATAAATCTAGAGCCCATCATTGCCAATCTTTCACTTCTCATTTTCTTCTGATATTCATAATTTCTTGCAGCGATCTCCATCAGAGCTTCTTCGCCACTAGGATTCCGACATTCACTAACCTGCCTGTTCTTTTTCGCTTGACAGACTGTTATCATTTCTGAGCCCGGTAAGCCTCCTTTGTGTATTCTTTTTGTTCAGAAACTGCTACAGTCATGCCTCCTAAAACTAAGACTCAGGACTAGGCCATTAATCCATAAATTCCATCTTCTATAGACCTAGATCACATCCCGTTAGCAGACAGGGATTACAGGATAACTGAAACTTTGTGTGACTGTGATTTCCTGGAGTTATATTTTTGGTTAGAGGATAAGCACACTGATAAGACTGATGAGATAGGACTCTGGGAGTTAAACCTCCCCCACTATATCTTTCTTGTGACATTTCAAGCCCCATAATTTACTAGAAGATGCCAAGCTTGTTATGTCCCTGCCCAAAGAGCCATGATTGCCCCTACAGGTGACATTTTGTTCACCATTACAGCGAAATCTATTGACCAAATGATGCTGGCCCCTTCTGTGGAAAATGCTGCCCCTTTCTGCTTAGAAGCTGGATTTTGCCACCAGAGCTAGAATTTTTGAGATTTTCTTGCCAGAGAATGCCCAATTGCCCAAGAAGAATCCTCCTTATCCTTCTTCCATTTTCCCTGATCAGGCCAAGCAGATTATTTCCATTCTTTCTCACATTCTAGGCTATCATTTTGATCAGTGGGTAGATGAGCCCATTTTAGGATTCCTCTCCACATTTTCCACAAATAGCAAGCCCTCTACAATTTTCAATTTTAGTCAATTCTTGGCTGACAATATCCATGAGCAGTTCATCAAGTTTCCTACAGAGCAGGTGTTCAGTTACACCTCTGTTTTAATTTACATGTTCATCTACTATCAAGCAAAAAATTTCAGTTTTGCATTGCAGAAATTGGATGATGCAGGGGACCAACAACCAATGATCTTTTGGACCTCATTGGTCATGAAAGAACAACAAGAATTCACCTACAAGCAATTTATAGAAGACTTTGTTCATCCAGCTATGAACATTCTCCACAGTACAGTGCAGCCCAGGATCAGTGAGGAGATCAAACGAATACTGCATCTATTAGACCAAGCAAAGACCGGAGATTGGTACCTGTACCAAAACTACACAGAGATTAGAGTCTATGGATGTGAATTGGCCCCTTATAAACTCCCCAAGTACCTCCCAATGAGGATCTTTGCATTGGAGTATATCAGGCAGATGTTGAACTCAGATGATATACACTTTGTAGTGGCCAAGAAGAAGGCACAATTCAGAATTAAACACAGGTGGGCCCATTTGTGTGCAACACAAGAACAAGTGAGGAGGCAGATAAGATACTGAAGGAAATGAAGTTCAACTTGAGCTTCACATGGTCTTATGACCCATGTAGCATCATCTCAAAACTCAGAGTGGACAATAAGAGCACTCCCTACATTTATACTTCTAGGCCAGACATAGAACAATATGCCAATCAGTTGGAATGGGTAGAAAATACCTGTAGGAAGCTGAAGCGCAGATTGTGTCCACTTCCAGTTTGTAGACTCCTGTTCCTCAAGAAAAATCTAGCAAAAGGCGGAGGGAGGAAGGGTCATCATCTACAACCGAGAGTGAAGCCAAAGAATTTAGATTCAATTACAGAAAGAGGCCCAAGGTGACTCACAAACTAGAAGTAGACAAAGAGATTGAAGAACATGAAGCTATCATCATCACAGATTCACCACCGACAACCACCAAGTTCACTACATCTCCTTCTGAACCTTCATCTTCACAGGGTCATAAGGAGACTAAGTTAGAATCACACACTGTCCAAACAGAAAAAGAGAAGACAATGTTTGATAGGTACAAAGAAATAAAGCTTAGAATGAAATCTTGAAGAACAACACTTACAACCAATTCTGGAAGCAGACTTCCAGCTCACAAAGTAGACTTCTGTCAGTGTTTGATACTGAGCATGGTAGAATGCAGATGGCCTTTCTTGAGGCCCAGACTTCACAGCCCAAATCAACAACTAACTACAAGAGCACCACCTTTGAGTTCAGTACAAAGGACATACATCCCATTGATCAAATGGAGATGCACAAACAAACTGGTGAGATGATATCCTCCACTCTGACTAATATTGCCATGTCCTTATCCAAATTGCAAGTTTCTTTTGCAAATGTATAGTCACAGTTAAAGATGGAGAAGGTCTCCTCCTTGGCCAAAGATAACAGGATCAAGTCTTTGGAAGACTTGGTGATCAAAATAGGGTATGACCCTAAAGATGTCAATGCTGTTGAGGAGATTATTAGGAAAAGGAACTTGGACATTACAACATTGAGGAAACAACTAAAGCTGCCAGCTACAGAAGATCCAATGACCAAGGACATTGAAGAAGGGGAAGCTCAGAAAGCAAACATGATGAAACTGATTATTGACCAAAACATACAGATCAGGCAGATGGAAGCAGAGTTGGAAAAGCTGATAAAGGAGAAGGAAGACAGCTTGAAGATGGCTATTGTTCCCTTGGATGATGTACCTCTTTCTCAACTGCCATCAACAAGAGCAACTACTGCACCTACCACTTCAACTCAGACACCTAGTGCTGAACAAGTAACACAAACACTGCAAAACATGTCATTGCAGTCAAAGGAAATTGAGACCTTGTAGGTCCAACTCAAAGCTTTGGAAGTCTAGAAGGCCAAAGCTGAAGCTGCTCAGATTGCTGAATTGGACAAATCTCAGAGACTTTTGGAAAAGCTGCGCCAGGTAGAGAGAGACACTTCAATTGGTCAGACCTTGGCCCAAGCCAAGGAAACAATTTGGGTGAACATAGTTGACTCAATGAATGAGATTTGGCCTTCTATCCAAATTATATTTGAACAGAAATAGAGAAGGCCACTGAGACCATTGTGCAAGGAAGGGAAAAACTGGGAGAAATGCCAACAAAAGTTGCCAATATTATCAGGTTCTTAAATTCAAAGTCCAGATATGAGTTGGAGGAAGTGGGAGTCAGTGACAGAACTGCCACCATTCTGGAAGTCAAGAAAGTCTTGACTAAGAGAAATCTGATTGACCAGTTGGAGGAAAGGTGTGAAACCTTGGAGTTGCAGGTGAACAGATTTACAAACAGGATTGAAGCCTTAATGCAGAAGGGATTGCCCAATATCTATGTCATCAATGACAAGCTGATCACTTAGGAGGACTATATCCTGAAGATGAAAGAGGTAGCCAAAAGCAGCATTAAGTTCAGTGGAATCAAAGGGAGTATGATAGCAAAGGCATTTCTGGAGACCATGTCAAACGACTTCCATGTGCAGAATGAGGTAAAACATATTTTTATCGTGAAACCAACTTTTGCTAAATATACAGAGGTAGATGAAATCTACCGCAGGGTGACAAAGTTAACAGTGCCAGATGAAAAGAGATGGGAAGAGTTACTTGATTTACTGGACTAAGGAATAACTCAAGAGCAGTAAAAGATTTTTCCAGCGCAAGATTCAGTTCAGCATCACATTCTGTTTTGGATGACTCAGCAACTGAAACCACCCAAATAGGGCCACCGCTTTCCTCAATAGCCTACGTGGCCTATTCTTTTGCCAAGATTAGATGATATTAGTTTGTAATTAGGCTAATAATACACTGTCAGTTTGACAATGATTTTGTAAAACATTATTGTAATTTTTATTATAAATACTTCACTGTTTGAAGTATTAAGGGTTGATTTCTGAATGTAATTTATGCTACATATTGTAATTTTGAAGTACTGGAGCATCAATAATACAGGGACCTTTCACAGGATTCATGTGGTGTGTTAAATGGTGATGTGTTTCTTGTCTTTATTTGTTTAAATGTTGTGCTTTCTTTTCTTTTTTATTATGAATCTAAATTAATCAATAGAAACTGTGATACATAGGATTCGTTAATTTTAATGTTTTCCATTGAATTAATCTAGAGCGCCCTATTTTGGCTGTTGTTAATTTTAATGTTTTCCACTGAAGTCAGGTCAAACTGCAGTGTTGCACGAAGCGCCCCCCCCCCCCCGCTCCGAAGCTCCGAAGCGCGCCCCGTACGGAAGCGCAGTACGAAGCGCCCTCCGAAGCGCGCTTCGGAAATTCGGAAGCGCGATTCGTAAATTTTTTTGCGCTTCCTGGAATTTCCGAAGCGCCGGCTCCGAAGCGCGCTTCGTACGGCGCTTCGGGCCGCCGAAGCGTGGCGCTTCGGAGCAGGAAGCGTGCGCTTCACGCACGCTTCCGTACGCTTCGGCGGAAAGGGGCGCACCCAAGGGAGAAAAACGAATTTTTTTTTTAAAGTTATGTTAACTCAAGCTTAAGGGGGTGGGTTAGGGTGAGGTTAGGGTGGGTTAGGGTGAGGTTAAGGTGAGCGATTCTAGGATGATGATGACCGTGTTGATATGCCACACCCCACCCCCATCTGGTCCCTTGGTTCCTAGGTTCCATGGTTCAACACCAACAGCAGGCGTTCTTCTTCATCAGTTTCAGTGCCACGACTTCCAGAGGCACCATCTTCTTCATTGCCACCACGTGGAGGCCCGCCACCACATTCTATTCGTGGTGGAAGGAGGAGAGATTAGTAGATATATTCACAATCTACTACTTTTTGTCATAGATTACTCATTAGACTTGTAGACTTGTGAATTTGAATTTTGAACCTTTTTGGCTTGGCGGTGACCAAGTGACATATTTTGTAAACATTATTATTTGAATTTTGGACATGACAAATGTTGACAGTTGCTCACTTGCTAGATAAATCATAATATGCTCTATGTTTTATGTTTTATAATATGCTTATGTTTTATGTTTATAATATGCTTAAAAATTTGATGTATGTTTGTAATAGCTAGAATATAGATGAGTGTTGTACATACTAGTAACTACAATGGAATCATGGATGCCATATCTATCTTGATTTATGCAAAATATGCATGTTTTCATGTCTTCTACAATTAATTTGGTATTTGGGATGTTTGTTTTGAGTATAAATGCAAAAAAATATAAAAAAAAATATATATATAGCAGACGCTTCCGCGGACGCTTCGCTTCCTAGATTTTGGAAAATGACGCTTCCGCGCTTCCGCTTCCGCTTCCGCGCTTCCGCTTCGCTCCCGCTTCGCTCCCGCTTCGTGCAACATTAGGTCAAAGTATTCTTAATTTCTATTTGGTCTCTACTGAACCTTTCACTTTTGCTTTTCCACCATTCATTTAAATTCTGAAAAGATCCATTTAGTGCATCCTAGCTTGCCTTCTGAGAACTCCTCCAAAAATTGATGCAAAATCCAGTTTAGTTTATAGACTTCATAGCCCAATGGAATTATTACACTTAAATCAACCAAACCTTTCAAACAAAACAAACAAGTACTGTCATAACTAGCCTAAAATTCATATAAAAACAAAGCTAAATTAAACAGAGAGATCCCTCTTTGAAGCTGGCAGGGCTGGATCCCAGCTTCCAAAGTGGTTTTGATGCTGTCCAATGTGTTTACTCCCTCAACCTCAAAAATACAGAACGACAACACTTCATATGGACTCTAGCAGTTCCCTTGGGCTTGGCATGCTTGAAATAATGGACATTTGATGCAACCTCTGATCTCTGTTCATGATTGAGGGATGTCCTTGATATTTGATTTTATCTACTAATAGGATCAAGATTATCTCAGCATTCAGTGCCAGAGGAAGTTGAATCTTGAAACCAAGATGATCCACTTCTTGAGATTAGAAGTGTAACAAAGAGATAATGAGGACTTCCTTGTTAAGGGAAGTATGATGTCAAAGACTTGGCATGATGATTTACACTAAGTAGTTGAGAGAGCCTCCTCTTCAAATACAATTTTGATGGATTTCCACGATGAGCCAACAACTAGATGGATTTTTGATTTGCAGTATGTTCTTTGAGCCATATAGAGCCTGGATATGTATATTGGAATGTTGCAAAGTTGGTATTGGGATACCTAGACAATGTAGTCATTCATGAACTGAGACACACTGCCAAATACTTGAGACTTTATGGATACACTGATGCTGAGAATGTTGTTAACTGGAAGAGCACATCCAACTGCTGCCTTTGGTCTGCCCTGGTTTCCTGGATGATTTCCTGGCATAGAAATTTGTTGCTTTGAGAGACAGTGTGCATTGTTGCTAGCATGACTGGTTGCGAGACAGTATGGTTGAGAAAACTCTTTGAAGAGTTGTTTGAGCATATGTTGGGCACAACTATGATATACTATGACATATTGTGGGATTTGACATGCAAAGAATCCTATGTTCCTTGACAGGTCCAAGCACTTTGAGATCAGATATCACTATATCCAGGGTATGGTGCAGAAATGAGTGATGAGACTTCATCAAATTTTGATTGATGAGTAGGCAGACAATTGGATCCTTGTGTTGCAGCGTGTAAACTTGTGGTTGACACGATATTCTCTAGGTGTCATGCACTATGGCCAGGACTAGCAACCATAAGCCTAGTGAAGGCACTGATGAGAGGAAGGGGTCATGGCTGATTGAGAACACTAAGCTATGCTCTTCCCCCTTGTTTGAGTTCCCAGGGTGAGGAATTGAGCCAGAGAGGTCCTGGGGTTGAGGGATCTCTGGACAATAGGATGTGCGATCCTTGCCTTCCATGGCAAGTTGGGCTATCCTGCTTATTATCATTGTAGGGTGTACGTGATCCTTGCCATTTATGACAAGTTGGGCTATCTTCCCCTACCATTGACATAGTATACCGTAGTTGGCATCCTACCCACAAGATGGGCTTGTTGGGATTATCCTTTCCATCTGGCCAATGGTTGAGAAGACTTGGGTGTATGTGATTCTTACCACTAGTAAGTTGGGCTATCCTGCCCAAGTGAAAGGATGCAGGTGTTCTACCATTGACCCTTGAGGGTCAAGTTGGGATGATTAACATACAATTGGGTAGTTGTGATCCTTATCGTCTATGGTAAGTAGTATCTTGCCTATTGTCTTGATGATAGGATAGTTGTGATCGTTACCTTCCATGGTAAGTTGTATCCTACCTATTGTCGATTGGATATAGGGTGGTAGCCGGAAGCTTCCCTATGATGATTCTTCTTCTTTAGATAGAGACATCATTGTTTTGCTAATTTTCAAAGGATAGATAAGTTGAGACAAGATGAGATGAGATGGGTGTCTTATTGATGTAGTTGATATGAAGATCACGGGACTTGACCTGGAGACTAGTAGGGTTTGGAGGATCGATCTTCCCTGCTGTTGGATGTGAATTCTTCTTCTATTAGATGAGTCCAAATGCTTGCTTAAATTGAGACTTGTACATCCGAGATGAAATTTAAGATGTAGATGGAAATTTCTCCCTAGCTGAGAGGGAGCATTGAAGTTTGGGCAGCTCCGAGATAAATTTCCCAAAGGGAAACCCAGCTACCCCAAGGAAAGCCCGATCTACCTTTAAGAGAATTTATATAGGTCAAAAGAAGAAATCAAATGGATAAAAAAGAAATATTAATATATTGAGCACTTTTCTAATTATTATTAATGTGGAAATTATTCATTAAATAAAATATATTTAAAAGGGAAATTTAAATTCTCCCTCCAAATTCAAAGTCTGCCCCACAAAAGGGGAACCCATCAAATTGTATAAATTATCAAGCCTTGAAGATTCACTCATATATCTCTTTGAATAAAATGAATCGTATTGACTCATTGACTAAATTCTGAAATGGTTCGTGGGTTTGTTGAATGAATTCTGTTGTGGCTCACGTACTCTTCTATGGTTCACTTTATTCAGTTGCACACTTAACTCTGTGTGATGCACATTTCTCTGAGGGGCCCACTTTACATACTACATTGGTTCTCATCTACGATTACAATGGCTCCATGATCACAATGGCTCTACGATTATAGTGGCTCTACGATCACAGTTGCTCTACAATTAAAATGGTTTTAATATTATCTCAAGAGACATCATATATACTATGGCTCGTGGTTTTTTCCAGCGACATTGTTTCTTTGTTGACTATGCTTTGTAGCACCACACTTCTGTTGACTACATTTATACTATGGCTCGTGGCTTGCAATGTCTTGTTGATGATCACACATTAATAGTGGTTCAGTTTTGTTGATGCTTTCACATAAATAAGAGGCTCGGTTCTGTTGAAGCTTGCTCACAATGACTCGATTCTGTTTGTATCTCGCATTCCCTAATCATTCGTTGGGTGACGTCTAACGTTGCACGAAGCGGGGACGAAACGGGGACGTTTTTTGGAAGTGGGGACGCGGAAGCGTCATTTTCCAAAAATCTAGGAAGCGAAGCGTCTGCTGTATATATATATATATATATATATATATTTTTTTTTTTTTGCATTTATACTCAAAACAAACATCCCAAATACCAAATTAGTTGTAGAAGACATGAAAACATGCATATTTTTGCATAAATCAAGATAGATATAACATCCATTGTACATTAATGATTAATTATTCGAGCATCAACCATTTAGATGCATCAACCATCTAGAATCTAGATTCTTCTCTTCTTTTCTAGCCTTTGTCTTTACCTCGATTGTCTAGGGATATTAGTCAACATTGCCCAATTTTGATCAAACTACCTAATCCAAGACTTAAAATATGGTAGAAAAAGTTTAACATGCTTGATCGATTATTTTGACTTGATTGAAAGGTAATTTTTTGCTAAGGGCGTGACAAAGGAGTTCAACAATTAACACCACCAACACTAGGGTACATATAGGGCTTGGTGCTCTTGATTAAATGCTAATCGCATACCTTCATACTTGATATAATCCAATGAAATGCCACAATCCCATTGATTCTGAATTCCTAAAAACTGGTCTACTGAATTTTGAATAGGATATGAAATTCTATTTTCTCCATATGAAGTCCAATGAGGTTGGAACCACTCTCAAACATCATGAGTCATTTCATGGTAATGTTAAAAATTTAAGTAAAAGTGACATTCTCCTTTATTTTTCATTTTCATCCATGATGGAGCATCTGCTATATTTATATTTTTTTTGCCTTCATTCCTCACCCTAACCCAAGGTGGACCCATGCCTAACAAGCAAACTCACCAAAAAAAAAAAAAAAAAAAACTGATTTTAGAAAAGCCGCACGGCGCACTTTTCCGAAGCGTGTACGGAATGGTACAAGAACCGTACAATTCGGCCTTCGAAGCGCCGTACGAAACGTGTTTCGGAGGGACGCTTTCGGAATTTCCAGGAAGCGTCATTATCAGTCCGAAATGCGTTCCAGGGAGGTGCTTCCTGGACGCATCCGTACAGACCGCGCTTCGGGGGTTAGATCCGGGGGGGGGGGTTCCTGCAACATTGGTGACGTCTGTAACTCACATTCATAATGCAGTGGCCTGTATATGTAAATTATGGCTTGCTATCAATTCCAGAGACATTACACTATCCTGTAGCATCGCACTACATTACAGTGAATTGGCAAATCATACTTTGTGGATCGACATTGCAGTAAGTTTGAAAGTCATACTCTGTGGCATGAGATGTTATACTTTGTGGATCGACATTGCAGTAAGTTTGAAAGTCATACTCTGTGGCATGAGATGTTCTGTGGTTCAACATTGCAGTAAGTTGGTTCTCTGTAGCATGGTATACCCTTCGGCATAGCATTGTTGACTAAATGAGGTTCTACTTGTTATTAATGACTCTATGAATATATATCTGTGATATCGCTGAGTTGGCAGTAAGCTGATATGATCTGGATATGTAACTGTGTCTTGTAGCATCTAACCTAGATGTATGAACAGTCCGTGACTATAATGAAGTATGAGAATAATCCTATTGATAGTTTCACAGTGATCATTTAATATGGCATGACATCTGGTATGACAGTGATTACAATACTCTTGATGGCACTCTAAGATTTG
The DNA here is from genome assembly GCA_031772625.1 of Pinus tabuliformis. Taxonomy (NCBI): domain Eukaryota; kingdom Viridiplantae; phylum Streptophyta; class Pinopsida; order Pinales; family Pinaceae; genus Pinus; species Pinus tabuliformis. The sequence goes on along the minus strand of CM062808.1, from coordinate 25,840,639 downwards.
ACAATAACCCTAGTTCATATGACAGATATTATGATGATACTTGATGTATGACCTATGGTGTAAGGTGACAGTGAAGCATATGCTCTACATCAGTCTTCCTACTCTTATGATTATATGATTCACGATGACAGTAATGAAGACACTAGACAATGGTCAGATTGTTCAGTTCACAAACGGAGTTGTGAACTGAACTAGGTTGGCCCTAGGAGGCTTGATGTGATTATTGTATTTCATTTTCATTGTACTTTGTATCTCAGTTGAACTATTGATGAATATCTAATAGAAAAAGAATTTGGATGGGTTTTCCCTCTTGTAGGGTTTCGCCCTAGTCTCTGACCTAAATCCCAGTGTCCCCTTTGTGCATGCTTTTCTTCTGTTGTTCCTTTATGTTCCGCTGCAATATTAATGTTATTGTTCTTTCTACATAATTGCTAATGATGTCTCTATACTAATCATGCCTTTCCAATCCTTTCCAATTCTTTGCTTATTGCACAGACTAAAGCACATGATTCTTCTTTTAAACCAAGGGACTCTTCATTTCCTTCTACCATTAATTGAGCCAGACCTTTCCCTTTGATGAGCTTGGTTGGCTTGATTTCAATGTCCCACTCCTGTATTTTTGCTACCAACTTGCCTCTGTGCCTCTGGTCCCCAGGAAATCCTGTTGAGACAATATGTCCTTACTGCAGTATGTGGAACATAACAAATCACTTTGTTGTAGCCAACATATGTTTTGAAGTGCTTGAGTGATTTGCCTAAGGCATAGGCTTGCTTTTCCATGATTGCATGCTTCAATTGTGCATCTCTAGGTATCTTTCTCATAAAGGTGATTGGTTGCTCTTCACCCTCTTTAACTATATTGAAGAAGTATACTTGCAATGGTATCATTAAAAGCAAAAGAGAAAACAATAAAAATCTTAGAATAATCAGGGCTTATGAAATTGGAGACTTTACGATGGCTTCTTTGATGTCTTCGAATGCTGCCCTGCTGCTTGCATCCCATTTATAATTGACTTCCTTAATAATTTGTTCAATGGTTTGGTCATTTTGGCAAAATTGGGGATGAATCTTCTGATGAAATTGATCTTGCTGGTGGAGGACTGAAGTGATTTCTGACGTTTGGGTGGAGTAATCTCTTTACTCCCTTTAATTTTTTCTGGATGCAGCTGAAGTGCTTTCTGACATTTGGGTGGAGTAATCTCTTTAAACCCTTTAATTCTTTCTGGATCCAATTTCAAATGCATAAGGCCCTTTCAAGCCAGTACAATGGAAATGAAATGTACATGGTAAATTTATGGGAGGAACAGGCTGCAGGAAAAAGGAATCTTTGAAAATGAAAGTTACTTGTATCTTGAAACGTGAGAAATGCCAATCATGTGAACAAAATGCCACTCATGTCTTTCCTTTTTCAAAATACTTGTAACTTTGATAATATATGCACACATGCGAGATGCCCCTGCACACACGAGAACATGAATTTCAAAGACGGCATACCCATTTCTGGACCCACACCCATGAACCTTGACAACCCATCTGATCATTAAATTTAGTTGTCTATTTCCAGCTTCTAAGCTTAGCAACATGGATAATTGATATGGATATAATCTTTTGCTGAGCACTATTTTGCTTTTTATAGACATAGGTGTCGTATGATGTTACACTTTTCAATTGAGTTCATTCTTTATCAAGAAGCTCTGCAATGGGGGATTTTCAGCATTGATAATGTTTATGTCACGACTTTTGTTTCTGTTGGTTACGGCATAATGTGTGAGGTGTTTGCAAAGAAATGTTGTTCACGTGGTTGAAATTATGCCTATGTGTGGGGTATGCTGAGAGGATGATGGCTTCAATTAGCACATGTTATAGGTGGAATATAACAATACACGTTTTTAAAATGACAACATAATTGTGCTATCATCCTTAATTGCTCTATTTATGCTGCTAAAAAAACATCCTATTTGTTTACATTTGCAATTTTGCAGAGATATTTCTGAAATTGCACATTCTATTAATAATATGTCAGTGATTGGATAATAATGATATTACTTCACCTTAACTTATGTGATGCCTTAATCTGCTTCTAGGTGAAGGGATCAATTTATGGTTTTTTGGAATCCTGGTTACATTAAAAGCGCTAGGAAATGAAACGGGTGATTCTTATTCCCTCTATGAAGTGATGGTTCCTCCAGGGAGGGGTGCTCCAAAACATATTCGCACGCAGGAAGATGAGACTTACTACATGCTTGATGGTGAACTGATGTGGATTATTGGAGAACAAGAACTTCGTGCTACTAAGGGTTCATTTCTTCATATTCCTCGTTTTGTTCAACATACATTTGAAAATAATACAAATAGAACAGCATACATGCTGTGCTCATGTGCTCCTGGTGGTTTTGAAAAATATTTCCTGGAATTTGCCAAAATGGTAACAACTTCAGATAGTGCGCTCCATGAATATAGCAATGATGAAATTAATCTGGCGTTTAAGATGGCTGAGGAGTATGGACTTGTTTTTGTCGGCCATCAAGGGAGCAAAGGCAAGTTTTTCTCATTCATTTCTTCTCTCATGCATCAATCTAAACATTTCTTTTTCTGTTTTGGTGGCTAGGCTTTTGATATGTAAACTTCCTTCATAATTTTATTAACACATTTCTTTGTTGAAATAGACTTATGGTATCTTGTCATCCTAATGCTTTGGTTCTCATTGTTTCTAAATTCTAATAAATGTTTGTGAGATATTATTGAATGCAAAAGTTTAGTAGCTTAGTTCATAGTGCTGTTAACACACAAATATGAACAATACTTGGGAACTTGTACCTTTTCCAAAAGGAGGAAAACTTGTAAATAGGTATATAGAACTGTTCCAAAAGGAGGAAAACTTGTAAATAGGTATATAGAACTGATTCTCTCAAGTTGAAGGAATTGACTACAATGAAACCTTTGTCCCTGTTGCCAAAATGAATTCCATCTGCTTTGTTCTAGCCTTTGCTCCCTCACATGGATGGGAGGTCCATCATATCAATGTCAAACCCACTTTTTTGCATGGGGATCTACAAGAAGAAATCTACATGGAACAACCTCCTGGCTACATTCAAAGTGACTCCAGGCTTGTTTTCTGCCTTAAGAAATTTCTGTATGGTTTTAAACAAGCTTCTCGAGCTTGGTGAGCAAAAATGGATAGTTTTCTTCTTAATACCGACTTCTCTATATGTTATTTTAATTTTTGACCTCACTTTCTGTTGAGAAATCAATGCATGTAGGTATTAGGGTTTGATTCCTCTTTTCTTGATAATTACTTGTGATTTATGTTGGCTTCTTTTACTTCTTTATTATGTTATCTTTCATCAAGAAATTACCAAATTAAAATGTATGAAGATCACAAGAACAAGGAACACAAGATATAGGCACTCAGCCAAGGCAAAACCCCTATCCAGGGGAAAACCCAGTCCAACTCTTCCACTAGTAGATTCAAATCAAGATGAGACAATCCAAGACCCTTTTGACCTAGACAAAGACCTCCTCCAATCACCAAGTCAGCCTTCCTTCAAGTAGATGATCTCTACCAAAGTCTCTAAGTGTCAGCGTCACAAATACAACTTCAATCCAGAATTTCGATCACCAACTTCAAAATTTTGGACCTGCTTGCACTTTTAAAATTTCAGCATGCTTGCACTTCTGAAATTTCGGCCTGCTTGCACTTCTGAAATTTGGCTTGCCTGCACTTTTGAATTTCGAACGTGTGGGAGAGAGATGCCCAAAAACTTCTTTCATCCTCTCCTTGCTCTTCGCTCTCTTCCTTGCCCTAAAGTTGCAAATCGAACTTGTAAGTGAGATGATGCCAAATAAGTCGAGTTGCACTTTTATTTATATTGCTTTTGCTAGGTCGAATAGCCCTAATCCAAGCCAATTTCATCAGGACAGGGCCAACTTGGTGTGGAGGTGACAAATGACATTTTTTGACTCAAAAATAATTCTTTTTACATGATACAAAAGCCCAAGAAGGGTCTAATAATTGTGATAATGACTCTTTTGACTCTTGAAAAAACCTAGAAGCTTTCAATGGAGGCTTTGACCTAGAAAATAAATAAAAGAGCATGAAACCCATGCTTCAAAATAATTTTCTTTTACAATACAAATTTCTTTTTCTTTCTTTTCATCAAATATAATTATGAAGACCCACACTAGTTACGTTCTTCAACATTCCCTCTTAACTAACGAGGTATTCATAATTACATATATACATCGGTACATGGAACATCTCAAGAAGATATGCTCTATGAAGAGTCACAACACACGCAGTGCGACAAATTAGATACTTGACCAAGGTATCTAATCGGGTGGGATCAAGGTGTGTTCCAAGGTTCAACCTCTCTAGGTACCATCAGAGTTCCACTCTAACACCAACCCAGGGATATAGGTGCGTATCTGAGGTCAAAGCTCTAAGACCAATGCCACCCTCCCTACTTTGGGATCTGGACATCATCACAGGTCATCCAAATGTCCTCCCAAGTGTGTTGTTGTCCCAAAAAGCTTCATCTCTCCCTATAAACTAAATCAGATATATCCACCAATCCAAGCATGCTTCCAAAAATATTCAACCTTCTTTATGGAGAGATCCTGCACAATCACAACCCTAATTAGTAATAAATTTTCAATATATATATATATATATATATATATATATATATCTATGTATGTTTAGCTCAAACCTTTAGGGTTTCTCAAATATACTGATGCTGCTTAGGTCATCATCATATTAAACACATCTTCGTCAGAAGCTTTCTTCTTTAACTTCTTTAGCAACACCCAACTCAGCCTCAACACTTCTTCCAAAAACATCCAAGTCTTGTTCACAACTTTATCAATCACGAATAACCATCAATAGTGCTTTAGCTATTCTCCGATCTCAAACATCCTCATGGCCTTTTCATCAAGTCATTCACTTCTCTTCAAGCTCCCTCTCAACTAGGGAGATATACACTTTCCTTTATCCAAGTAACTAGGGGACAAGTCCATCAACTATCTTATTCTTCCAGTCACACAGGCCCGTCCTTTTGCGTCAAGTTTCAACAATTCATCAGAGAATTTAGACCTTCCAAAACTTCATCATTCCTTCACATGGCAACAAGGTCATCTATAGAAATTTAATGTAAACTTTAATGTCATCGAGGTTCTCACAACTCCCTCTTTCCATCATGCTCAACATCATCATCAAATTATCATCAAATATGAGGTAAGCATCTTCATCATCTTGAAGACTATGTACCTGCAAACCTTCAATAACAAGTACAACCAAACACAAATATGTATGTACAAGAGCATGAAGTCAACTTTATTAATAAAAAGTTAGCATCATATAATAAGAGCATCAAAACAATTAAACTTTAGATATTCAAAACCTAAATCTAGTTAGGTTTACAATAAAAAAAGGTTATACTCTTCATGCATTAGCCTTCTTACAACAATCTTAGCTAGGGTTTTGTTACAAACCCTAGATTTCTTCATCAAGACTAAACGACTAAAACAAGTTAAGACTTCAATCACAATGAAAACATTTTACATCTAGGGTTTCATTATCATGCCCTAGAATATCAATCTCTACTAGGGTTTTGTCGTAAACCCCTAGATCAAATTCCAAAATTAGATATACAACAAATTTAATTAGGCTAGGAAATCATATGGTAGCACAGACACCTAGGGTTTCATTCCTAGGACCTTACTTTAACTATTATGAGGGTTTTTTTATAAATTCTGAACCCTAATTCATCCAACCCTAAAAGGGCTAGGGTTTTACGATAACATTACCAAAACTCTAAACATCAAAAGAGTAGGATTTCATTATGAGATCTGAACTTTATAACCAAACCTTAAGAAGACTATGGTTTCATCATTAGCATACCCTAAGCATCGAAAGGTTAGGGTTTTACAATGAACCCTAAAGGTTAGGGTTTCACCAAAATGAGGAAACAACAAGAGATAGTGTGGTAAGGATAGATTCAACCTGAGGATTAATCACCCAAACAAGAATTCAAAGACAATGTCTAGCTCAATCAAAGGAGAGAACAAACTTGAAGGAGCCTCAAACTACAGGTCTTGGAAGAAGTGGATTGACCTCATCCTTGAAAAGAACAAGGTTTTAGACTTGGTCAAAAGAAAAGTAAAGAAGCCTACAAATGACTCCAGTGATGCTATTTGAAGTTTTATTAATGATGTCATGTTTGGGATTTTGGTATGATCAGGAAAACCTAAGTTGTTAGGGTTGAATGATAAAGTCTAAAATCCGAACCTTTGAAGTGTTGGTAATTTTGGGTTTGCTATGTTCTTATATCAAAACCCTAACTCATTAGGGTTTGGTGGAATGTGTAAGCAAGGCCATGATAATGTCTTAGAAATAATTTCCTTGGAATGTGTGTTTGTTCGATCAAACCCTAGTCTAATCAAGTTTGTTGTATGTCTAACTCTTATTGATATTTGTGAAGTTGGGTTTGACTAACACATAATATGAAATGCCTATGATTGATGATGAAGTCTTAGATGTATGAGTTGACCTGTTTATCGATGATCATGAATCCTAGGGTTTGGAACTAAGCCCTAGTCAAAGTTTTGTTTCTCTAGGATGATAATATTTGTGAAATTCTACAGTTTTGGAATTAAACCTTAGTAGAAGTAAAAATCTCTGATGTATATGTGACAATTTGAGATTTGTGTAAGATTGTTATCTGAGTTTTAGTTGTGATTGATGTTTGATTGAAAAATATAGGGTTTGCAACTAACCCTAGTGGAAGCTGGTCATGTTGATGACTAAGCTGTGATTGATTTTGATTGATTAATTCTCATGTATGAAATCTAGGATTTGTGTGAAACCCTAGTGAGAAGTCTAACATGTTAATTTTGAAATTTGTTAGATGCTTTGTAGATCTGTATATATTTGAATTGTTTCTAGGGTTTTCTATATGTTGTAGTAGGGTATGTCATACCTTTGGAAGAAACATTGAAACCCTAGATATAATGTAAGTTGTTATGAAGTAGCCTAGGGTTTATGACAAAGTCCCTAGCAAGATGTTGAAATTAAGTTTGGGTATTTGATATATATAAGGTTGAAGTGCTTCCGTAATTCTGATATGGCTAACTTCATGCTTCTAGAGATTTGGTTGTGCTTGCTATCTAAGTTGTGTAGGTACATAATCTTCAATATGGTGAAGATGTTCATCAATAAGCATGATGTGAATAGTGATGGCAATGATAACTCTGATGAAATGGTTGGAAGCCACTAAAGGTTCTCCGATGTCAAAGTAAAGAAGTTGATCTTCTTGGGTTAAGAGGGAGCCCGGATAAAGGGATGCTCCCTGGTTGAGAGGGAGGGCATAACATAGTTTTGATTGGAGAATACATTTTGAAAGATATGTTGCTATATATAAAGTAGGAAAGAAAAGCATATGACTAAGGAATCTTCTGTTAAAGATTCGATTGATAGTCCTACTATGTTGAGGAGCAATATTTGTTGTCTAAAAAACCCTAAAGGTTTGTATTTGATTATGTACATGTGAAAGTATATTATTGATTGGGGTTGTGTTTGTTCAAGTGAATCCTCTCGAAGGTTTTGATAGCATGTTGGTTACCAATCAATTTGATTGAGAGAGATTGGTTATCCTTGATTTTATGGATCAAGGAATGTTGAGGCTTTGTGAGTGAAGCATTGCTTGGGAGGACATTTGGCCGACACTATGTTTATGTCTAGGTCCCAAAGTTGGAAAGGTGGTGTTGGTTATAGAGCTCTGTTTTTGGATATACACCTAGATCCTGGGTTGATGGTTAACATGTAAGCCTGATGGTACCTAGAGAGGCTGAAAGCTTGAGTCCATCTTATGGATAGATTACCTTGGTCAGGAATCTAGTCCATGGCATTGCGATGCCTAAACTGTTGAGAGACCAATGGATAGATTGCCATGGCTAGGAATCTAGTCCATGGCATTGCGTGCCTATAGTTCTTCATGGTTCATATAGTTGAGATCTTCCTTGTACTTGTATATGATGAATACCTCCCTAGTTAAGAGGGAGTGTTGGAAAATGTAACTAGGTTTGGTCTTCATTAAATGTATTTGAGTCATCTTGTAATGTACTTATCAAAAGAATAAAGAAGAATAAAGAAAATAATAATTATTATGATTATTATGACTTATTAAAGCATGGGTTTCATGCTTAGGTCATCATGTGTTAGGTCAAAGTCCCCATTGAGGACTTCTAGGATCTATTCTGAGTTAATAAAGTCATTGTACTTTTAAAGAGACCCTTCTTGGGCTTTTGAATCATGTAAACATGTTTAGTATTGAGTCAAATATGAATTATGTTTCCTCCACACCAAGTTGGCCTTAAGATGATCAAGTCGACCTCAAAGAGGGCTATTCAACCTCACTAAAGGACTATACATGAAGCAGTTCGAACTCCATTTGAAGCACTCACTAAACAAGCTAGTTCGATATCTCTTGACGCTGGAAAAAATGCGAAATAGAGGGAGGAAGAAAAGGAAGTGTGAGTTTGGTCAAGGAGAAGGAAAGAAGGAAATAAGAAAATTTGGTGTTTCTATCTCTCTCTCGTGCCCTGGATTGGAAGAACAAAGTTTTCTTATTGATGCCATAGTCAGTTGTCGTATGTTGCTGCTGCCAGATCAAAGTATAGGTCGGAGTTGTTGGTTGTGGGTGCTGCTGCATTAGGAAGCTATATCGGGCCAAAATCGAAGTTCCTATGAGAAGATTGAAGTCTTTCAGTGAAAATTGAAGTCTCCATAGCAAGGTTGAAGTTGTTGGGTTGAAGAAAGTGCTGCTGCTGCTGCTAGATCAAGTAGTATCATCTGCAAGAGAAGAGGAATGTTGACTTGGTGTGGAGGAAAGTTTGTTTCAAGGTATAGAGTCTTGGAATATCTCTGGAAAACTATTGAAGGAAGAATTACTGACTGGGTTTTTCCTTAGAGAGCGGTTTTGCCCTGGTTGTGAGCCTATATCTGATATCCATTGTTTTATGTGCTATTGCTTTGGTAATTGCTTGATGAACTAAAAAAAAGAAGCTCTAAAGAAACTTAATAAGAAGTTAAGAACATCACAAGTAATTATTAAGTATAAGGAAATCTTTCTGCCTTTCTAATTTTCTAACACTTTCCTTAAGACAAAGATGCCAAGCTTGCTCAACGAGCTCTATATTTGAGATTCATTCTGATTGATTATTATAATATTGTGAAGGCTCGACTTTCCCTTGTGCATAGGTTTCCTTTTCAACATTGACGCTAGTCCTTATGATGATAGTAGCTTGTAGTAAGGTTTTCCAATGATTGTTAAGAATGCCTTTATGTTGCTTGTGTTGAGAAATCAATGCTAGTAGAATTAGGGTTAGATTTCTCTTTTTTGATAATTACTTGTGAATTATGTGGGCTTCTTTTACTTATTTGTTATACTATCTTTCATCAAGCAATTACCAAATTATATGTGCATGGAGATCACAAAAACACAAGACACAAGATGTAGGCACTCTGCCATGGCAAAACCCCTATCTAGGAGAAAAGGCAGTCAAAATCTCTGCCTTCAATAGTTTTCTTGAGACTCTTCAACCTAGACACAACACTCCTCCAACCAGCAAGTCAGCAACTTCAATCCAAAATTTCGACATTGAAGTAACAGCACTTCGACCCAGCAGATGGCAACAACAACAACTTTGACCAGACAAGAAAATATTCGATCTCCCAGAGAAACCCAAACTAGATAGAGAGAGATAGCCCAAAATTTCGATTTTCTCTTTTCCTTCCTCTTTATCTAACTTCGCACTTCTTCTAGCCTCCTCTTCCTCCTTCACACTTTTCTAGCTCTTTCTTCTGGATATCGAACTTGTGAGTGATTGAGGGAGTACTCCAAATGAATTCGATCTCCTTGTATATATAGGCTTGAGGTGAGGTCGAATTTCCTTGTTTGAGGCCGACTTGATCTTCTTGAGGCCGACTTGGTGTGGAGGTGTCAAATACCTAATTTGACTCAATAATAAATCTTTTTACATGATTCAAAAGCTTAAGAAGGGTCTCTTTAAATGGACAATGACTCTAATGACTCAGAATAAATCCTAGAAGTCCTCAATGGGGACTTTGACCTAAACAATGATGACCCAAGCATGAAAGCCATGCTTTAATAAGTCATTGTGATAATAATAAAATTTTTCTTCTTCATTCTTTTGACAAGTACATTACATAATGACTCAAATACATTCATGAAGGCCGAACCTAGTTACATTTTTCAACAACTTGGTCTTGGTTCCTCTCTTTAAGAGGCTCTTTGCTGGAGATTAGGATTGTAACTAGTCTTTTAAATATTGGATTTGTCACCCTTTAATCACTTGCACATAAACTTTTATTTCGTTCCTTCTGAGGTGACACCAAAATTCAGATGAACAAAAATCTCTTCGGATGAACACATGAACAATAACTTCGGATGGCTCTTCAACTGTAGCTTCGAATGGATGACATGAACATAACACTGTAGCTTCGGGTGGCGCTTTTTGGTCCTTATATTAACTACACTCTGTGACAGTGATATACCTTCGGACCTGTGTAACACTCTTAGAATTTTAGACTTGTCTATTATGAACAAACTTCTTGTATTTGTCCTTATTTTGTCTTATCCTTGTCTCTATGTTTGAACTTCAAATTACCATGATTCTTGAACTTGTACCTTTCCTTTACCTTTGAACTTGAATTACTATACCTTGAACTCAAATTCCTGTACTCAATTTGGAATTCTTCAATCTCATATCATAGGCCCTGTAGTTTCTAGATGACCATGCAATCTTGATAATGACCATGAGTTAGTGATTTTTCTAGCTGCCTTCAATGTAAACCTTAGCTGGCTTCTTTTACTTATTTATTATGTTATCTTTCATCAAGCAATTACCAAATTAGAATGTATGAAGATCACAAAAACAAGGAACACAAGATATATGCATTCAACCAAGGCAAAACCCCTATTCATGGGAAAACCCAGTACAACTCTTCCACTAGTAGATTCAAATCAAAATGAGACAATCCAAGAACCTTTTGACCTAGACAAAGACCTCCTCTAATCACCAAGTCGACCTTTCCTTCAAGTAGATGATCTCTGCCAAAGACTTCAAGTGTCAGCTTGAAAAATACAACTTCAATACAGAATTTCAGCCCCTACCTTCAGAAGTTCGGGCTTGCCTGCAGTTTTGAAATTTCGGCTTGCCTGCACTTCTGAAATTTCAGCCTGCTTACACTTTTGAAAGTTCGAACGTGTGGGAGAGAGATGCCCAAAAATTTCTTTCTTCCTTCTCCTTGCTCTTTGCTCTTCTTTTCTTGCCCTAAAGTTGTAGATCAATCTTGTAAGTGAGATGATGCCAAATAGGTCAAGTTGCACTTTTATTTATAATGCTTTTGTTGGGTCGAGTAGCCCTAATCCAAGCCGACTTCATCAGGACAGTGTCAACTTGGAGTGGAGGTGACAAATGACATTTTGACTCAAAAATAATTCCTTTTACATGATACAAAAGCCCAGGAAGGGTCTAATAATTGTGATAATACCTCTTTTGACTCTTGACAAAACCTAGAGGCCTTTAATGGAGGCATTGACCTAGAAAATAAATAAAAGAGTATGAAACCCATGCTTCAAAATAATTTTCTTTTATGATAAAAAATTATTTTTCTTTCTTTTCATCAAATATAATTATGAAGACCAACACTAGTCACTTTCTTCAACACTTTCTACATCAAGAAAGTTGAAAACCATCTCATAATCCTTGTTCTTTATGTTGATGACCTTATCCTCTTTCGTAGTGACCCTAGATTTTTAACCCATGTGACGTCAAGCCTTAAGAAGAAGTTTGAAATGATAGATTCAGGATATTTGCATTGTTTCCTTGGCCTCCAAGTTTTGCAAACCAAAGGATGGAATTTCTATTTCCCAATCTATGTATGCATATAACTATTTCCTTGGCCTCTGAGTATTCCAAACCAAAGGAAGGAATTTCTGTTTCCCAATCTAAGTATGCATGCAACCTTCTTCATCTTTTTCACATGGAAGATTGCAAACCATCCCCTTCTCCCTTTTATTTTGGAGTCAAACTTTTTGCCACTTGCACTACACATGGGGTTGATACCACTTTGTACCATCAATTATTTGGTAGCCTCTTATATTTGACTCATACCCATCTTGATATTTCCTTCTTGTTCTTGTTGCTCAGTATGCAATCAATACACGAACGTTGTTGAGAAAAAGGGTACCAAGGAAGTGTTTCCTAGTGCTTTTGCCTTTTGCCTAGGAAAACACATGAGAACACCTTTTTTGCAAGTGACATTATGAGTTATTAAAGTCATGTGAGGTGACTTTATGAGTTATTAAAGTCACTTTATGAGGTACTCTAATAATATGTACTTTATATCATTAAAGTCACTTTATTTTTATAAAGTGACTTTATGAGAAAAAGTACATGGTACCTTATAATATTAAAGTCACTTTATGTTTTTAAAGTGACTTTATGTGAAAAAAGGTACAAGGTACAACTTAAAGTTATAAAGTGACTAGGGAAGGAAAAGATCTCCACCATTGATCTAGAAGGCTGAGATCTAATCTCAACCCTTGATCAAAAGGGTTAGGGTTCTCTCATCTTAATGAGAACTAAAAAGGGAAAATGGCATGAGATGTTATTCATTCTTCATGAGCATTCTTGGAGAAGAGGGGAAATGAGGTTGTGAGAGCTTCAAGGAGGTTAAGAGAAATTTGAGGAGAGACAAAGACTGTGAGAGCTATTTTGCTGAGGAGAACTAGATCTACAATAGCTCAAGCTTCAAGATAGGGTCGAGATTTCACGCTGGAAAGGAGTGACACATTCCCAAAATTAGTGTGTAGAGATACTAGCACAAAAATTGAGGCTGAGAACGCTGTTTAGTAGGCTTGAACTTTGAGACAGTGAGGGCAGAGTTTAATACTGTTTTCAAGGAGATTTCATGATTTTTTAACGCTGTGTCAAGTTGAAATTGAGGAGAATAGGCCCAAATTTTAGAGAGGAAGCTTGCACGCATTCCTAGGCAAAACACTGAGCATGACAATCTGATTTTTGCTAAAGGAGGCTGTTAGTGGCACATGTTTCCAAGCAGAGGTTGCTGGAACTATGGTTCTGTTTTTGTGGGTGTCAAGTGCTGTCAGTGGCATGAATTTTTGAGTAGTCCAAGTCAAACAATGGCCCATAAATCGAGACAATGCAGGGAGAGATAAGTAACTCTAAGTTTGTAGCTAATGTTGTACAAATTTCTCTGAGAAAGGAAAAAAATAAAATCTCCTTCACACTAGTTTTCACCTTGTGGGTTTTTCTAGGGTCAAAGTTGACCAAAAATAAGTGTCTCATTTTATGTGTGAATGCTTGTTAAAATTTTCTATCAGCTGAAAAGTTAAAATGTAGAGGCAACCTAGCAATGTTTTGTTTTTAATGCAGATGAAGTTTATTTATCAACCATGCTTATTGTTAGAAAATGTAAAGTGGCAACTATTAAACTTATTTTCTTTAACCTTGATACTTGCTTGTGAATCTTAGTTATCTTCTTGATGTTCTTTAGTTAGATCTTTTCATCAAAAAATATCAAGAAACAATAACAACAAAGGACACAAATATAGGCTTTCAGCTAGGGCAAAAACCCTCCAAAGGAAAAACCCAGAAACTCTTCTCTTCTTAGAATCTGCTTCAAATGAGATACAAAGACCCAATCCCTAGACCAAGTCCTTCTCCCAGTACGAAGTCAGCCTTTCCTCAAGTCCTTTCTTGATTCTGTACAAAACTGCTTCTTCCTTGCAACTTTGAACTGCCAGCGACACCACTGCTACTCGACCTGCAACTTTGATCCAACAACTTTGTCCTTGCAGCTTCTTGGAAACCTTAATATAACCTCATCTTGGGACCTATTGCACTCAAATTGTCAAAGTTCCAGGGAACCAGGAGTACCAACATTTTTCAACAAGGATCGGATCACATATCAATCGTTCATGTGTCATAGTCATCCCATTCTTCAAGTTATATATTGTAAATGATCTTAGTAAAACCATGAGTCTATGTAACAACCTAGGTAAGCCTATAATTTGATGACGAATTCCATCCTAGGAGGTTTTTTAACTTCACTGATTACCTGTGTTTTTTGACATGGCTAATCAGAAGAGGTTTTCCCCTTTAGCGTAAACTCCCAAATTTAGGGTGAAATTTATTGTCGAATTATTAGGTGAGTCCTAGTGTCTTAGTCAAGTTTGATGTGAAAGTGGTTTGGAAATAATTTAAGCTAATTGGCCAAATTATTTTATTACAAATCACTTGGTTTACTAGATCATATTGAGTCGTAGATGGGTTGTGTGTTTTGAGGGTCTAAGACGAATTTGTATTCCCTCTTTGAGTCTTGTAAATGAAAAATCATATGTATTAGAGGGTTGGAAAAATAATTAATTCCCTCATGTGTAAATTAATTAATTCTTTTGGCAAAATAAATTTAAATCTTAAGCTAGCAAATTAATTAATTAGAGTCAAAATTAAATTGTCTACGAAAATAAATTCTCCAAATGGAAAAATTCATGGCTCTTGAAATAATACATTTTTAAAGGTCCTCCACCAAGGAAATATTGTCTCTTTCAAGAAAATTTGGACCCTTGGACCTTGGTGGTTATGTCAAAGTCATTTTTTGAGGAAATTAGCTCTAAATAATTAATTTTGAACTAATTAAAATGGAATTAAATGATAAATTCGAAAATTCCTCAAAAATAAGAAATCAAGGGCGAAGATTAATAGATCTTGAAGTATTTATCAATGGCCAAGATTATTTTGACAAGGATCAAAGAAACTAGCTTTTATTTTTCCATTTGGAGGATTTATTTATAAATTAAAGAGTCATTTGATTCTCTAGTCATCTTGATCTCTGGCTAGAATAGCTGTTGAAGCATTGTGCAAACTATTGTCCCGCTGGGAAGTATTTTTTTACCATAATAAAAGACTTTGGGGTGCAATTCAAGGTGTTCTTTCTTATTGGTTTGTGGTATGTGTTGACTACGGGCATCTCTATGTTGTGCTGAATATTGGTAAGATTTGTTTTTATCATTAGATGGAGATAGAACCCTACTATTGATAGTTTTGGGCTAATCTTAGTTGGTTTGATTCCCCATGTGATCTAACAAATTATTTTGAGATAAATTCATAGTGCTTGCAGGTATTTCAATCTTTGGCCTTCAAGTTCACAAACTTGGGCAAGAATCACTATTGCTTGGATCTCTAGTTTTTATATGGTGGATTTAATTGGGCTATGGTGATCACTAATTTTTCTGAAGCGTTTTAGCCATTCTTTCAAGTAAAAAATATTGAAAAAATTGCTTTCTCAAAATCCATTTAAAAACCCATGTATATTTTGTAAATAAAATTGTAATTTATTTTTTTAACTTGGGTTGGGGTTCTAATTTATTGTAATTGATGGAGTTCTCGTGATCTCTCGTTCGAGAGATCACGTCCTACTTGGAGCCAAATGTTACCCACCATTTTATGGGTGATATCCCTAAGAGAAATTTTTTCTCCAAGACGATCCTCAACTGGAAGCCAACAACTTCTTGCAGCCACCAACTAACTCATTGTGCCATTTCTCCGCCACTTGAGCCAGCCATGTGGTCCCTCACTCACCTATCATGATCGTATGTTTGAAGGCGGACCTTTTGAACCTAAATGTATGCCTTGTCATTTGGTAGTTGAGTATTGTAGTTTACTTATCATGGACATTTCTGGGCATGGATTAATGGGGGGATTTGGCGGAAAGAATGAGCTGGGTTTGTGCTTTTGTTTCCTAAACCCCTTTTGGGTATTAAACTTGGATTCTAGTCTTGTGGGATCTCTTTTACTGACCATTGTGATTTAGAGACGATATTTCATGGGAAACCCTGATTTTGGTTGTGTGGTCCCACTCCTTCATCTACATATATTCCCCCCTTTCCACTGATTATAAACCCATTGATCATTTCCCCCACCTGGGTCCACATTCCTCCACTGGGTCCACATAGGGCTAACTCTTCCCTTCCCCTTGCCCACACCTTGGTTCGGGCTTGGAATGATGCCTCAGAGGTTGATGCAATTAAAAAGAAAAGCAAAAGCATAATTGGCCACATTCAACATGAAAATGTACCACAAAATGCAAAAGGTGGCCGTGATAAACACATTTACCTTGTGGACAAAAGTCAATACATGAGCTCTACCCCACCATCATGGTCATCACCCTGGTTCCTACAGGTTCTATAGGCCAGAGCACCTCATGTACCAGATTTCTTCCTCCTATACATTATATACCCAAGTGTGGGCTTCCCTCTTAGTAACTACCCTTGTACCCCAGCATGTGGCCCAGGGCTGCCCCTTTTAATTCCCTACTCCATTCATCTCTATCACATGCCACCACCTTTTTAAGGATATATCTTGGACATATTATCCCCTTTAGAAGTAGAAGCCACCTAATAGGATACTTGGTTAACCCCATTTGGAGCTTGGAGACATTAGCACATGCCAAAGTCCATTATGGAAAGGCATGCCATTATGAAGTCCCCACTTGTGGTCCATGGTTTGTAAGCTCTTTTACTCTATTTCTTTGATGACTTGTACTAGAAGGCTAGGGGACACATTGGATCTTATGCAGGATTGCAGGTGGTCTCCATCTTGGGTTTGGTTTCCCTATACGACGTTCGAACCTTCCTAAGGGTTGCATTGGCACATGTAGGGTGTGTGTTGAGAGCAATGGGCCTCCACAATAGTAGACAACACTCCATGGATCCCCAAAGATGCTCAAAGATTGCTCGAGATTCACCTATTGGACGAGAAAGATGCACGTAGTTCACCTTTGCCCAGCTAACTCCACAAATGTACCATGCACTTGGCAGATGACCCAGGACTTGTATGTTGATGTGATATCACTTACACCATCATCTGAGCCCTTACATATGGTCTACATACATCTTCGACTTACTTGGAGACCCATGAGGTCACTTGTGTGCCCTCACAACCATTGGGAGCACCACAGGTTTATTATGTGGAGAACAAGGGGCCAACCCCTTATCCATTACTTTTGGAAGACCAACTCATCATTTTGGCACTTATGGACATCATCAGGTCTCTTAAAGAGCCCAACGACATGCATTATTGATTATTCGACCTCTTGGGAGGCTTATTATTTTATTTATGAGCTAGTTTGGTGGGCTTGTCACCAATAGATAGTTATTTGCACATTATTTTAGTTGATGGGCTAATGTAAGCTAAATTTAGGTTATTCGAACTCCTAAGGAGTGCATAAATAGGAGAGACATGAATTCATTTGTATCAAGGAGTGTATAAATAAGAGAGACATGAATTCATTTGTATCATAGCTTTGGATTGGATCATTCTTCTTTCTTGAGAATTTCACACTTTTTCTTGGAGGATGAATTGGAGCATGGATGAATTTTGATTTTTGGATTGGAGTATCTTATCTTGGAGCTTCTTTATTGTCAAATTGTTGATGGTTGGATATGTTCTCTTACATGTAAGTATACGCATTTAATGCTATTCTTTTTTCACTTTGTCATATGCATTGAATGGGATTTTCTCTATACTAGGGCTAATTGCTGCATTGCATAATTGAGAAATTGTGGAATTATTGTTTCTATATAACATCCTAGAGATAATTTGACCATTGAATTTATCTTGATAAGCCATCTTTTTTTGCAAAGAAAAGTATAAAAGGTTTTAGGTCACTTATTCTTGCCCTGAAGGCCAAATGAAGCAGTCCTTAGGTCTCCTTGATTGAGAAATGAAGTGCTTTCTCATCATTCTCCTAGACTCCATTCTCCTCAAGGGATTAGGCACTGGTCTACCAATAGGTGATCACTTAAAGAACATTTTTCTTCACCTTCTCCCCTTCTCTTCTAGGTCTAGTCAAGTTGGGTCACCTAGGGCATCATTTTTCCGACAAAGTGGCCATTAAAAAAGTTTGATCTCTTAGCCTCTACTGTATTGGTATGTCTTCAAGGTCTCGTCCAAATTTGAAGAAATTCTGATGGTGGGATTGTGAGATATCCCGAGCTCTAGCTTTGAGATCAAACTTTGCCCTGGTGTTCCCTAGGCTAGTACCTCATAGGATGAATTTGACACCTTTAAGTGGAAATTCTTGGTTTGATCCTTTCCCCTTCTTTGTCTGTGTTAAGAACATCATTGATTGCTAAACTCTCTCCCCTTAACCTAGGTCGGGTGCACTTAGTTTCGTGTGGTCCCATGCCTTTGAAAAGTTAAGTCTTTAAGAACCACTTGGGATACCAATTTCAATAAGGATTTTAGGGATTAGGACTTCACAAGTCATATCCCATCAACCCAACCCTTAAATCCTCACCTCCTCCTAGAAAGCTTTGTACCTTGCTTAAAGAGCGAGTAAGCTGCATTCTTGACCCCACTTCTAGGAACATGATCATTAAGGTCACTTCATATCTATTTGTTGACTCATCCTTCACAAGTGACTTTCTATATACCGAGTCTCCTCCCATTGTTGTGTTGAAAAGTGTAACTAGGTTCGGTCTTCATAATGAAATGTAATTATGATTTTATGTAATGAGATGTAAAGAAGAAAAATAAATTTATTGTATTGCTTGTTTCATGGTTTTCATGAGCAAGAGATTTTATTTTTGAGTCAAGACTCCCATTGGGAGTCTTTAAGAATTATTTGTCATCTAGTCATAAAATGATAGGGTCATTGTCATGTAATGAAGTCATATTACACTTTGTAAAAGGTCAATCTTGTCAATGTAAAGTATCCTCGAAGACCTTGTCACCTATCCTCTTCAAGTCGGCCTACAACGATAGAAGAACATGCTAGAAGAAGTCGGCCTAAACACTAGTGAACATGTCGGCCTAAAGGACATGTGTGGAGGTGTATATATAGCCACAGTCGGCCTCACTTAGAGTCAAGCAACTCGACTTTCATTTGATCAAGCAAAAGTACAAAGAAGAGGTGAAACAAAAGTTCGAAGAAGAGGTCAAGAAGAAGTGCGAAGAAGTGATAAGGAGATTCTTCTGGGCAAGTAAAGAAGGTTTCTTCTGGGCAAGCAAAGGAGAGGTTGTTATGCGGCAGTGAAGGAGAGGTTTCTTCTGGGGCAATGAAGGAAAGGTTTCTTTTGGGCAAGTGAAGGAGAGGTTTCTTCTAGGCAAGCGGAGGAGAGTTTCTTCTGGGGCAACAAAGGAAGGATTCTTCTGGGTAACCAAGATAGGGATCTAGAGACCAAGATTCTCTAGAGGAAGTCAGTAAGATCATAGAGACCGAGTTTCTCTAAGAGAAGCTGAGAAGAAGCAGTGTGAAGTATAGAGACCGAGTTTCTCTAGAAGGAGCTGAGGAGAGTAGTTCAAGATCAAGAAGAAAGTCGAGAAAGGGAAGAGGTAGAGCATCAAGGCTAGTGACAAGGTTCTTAGTGTTGAAGGAAATGTAACTAGGTTTGGTCTTCATAAATATATTTTTGATATTTGTACTTATTCAAGAAAAGAAATATTATTTTTATAATATATGTCAATGAGTTTCTTTCTCATTGAAATAGGTCTAGCACATGTTAAATGCTATAGGTGAGTCAAATAGTAAAAAATAAAATGTTGAAGACTTTAAGGGCATGTTATACCATGTATTAGGGTCAAGAGAATACCTCCAAGCAAAGTCAGGTTCCCTCCTATGCAAAGGCACCATCAAAGAAGCTCCTTCAAGCATGTTACACCACCAAAGAAGCCATCCGAAACAAGCACAATAGGTCGGCTTGCAAACTGTCCTCAAGTCGGCCTTCTAGTCGGCCTAAAAGGAGGGACAATCCTCTATATATAGAGGTTGTCCACTCCACCAAAATGCACTCACTTACCTTTGAAATCAACGCAACAAATGAGCAAGTAAAGGGTGAAAAAGAGACGAGAAAGGGAGCCTCTAGTGCACCATCGAAGGAAGGAAGAACACTGAATCTTAAAGCACTGTTTCTAGGGCAATCTAGTGCGAGGATAGGGAAGGTTGCCTGCGGTCTTAACAACAGAACTCCATAGTTGGCATATTGTTGATTTGGGGTAGCATCAAATGTGCTCTAGCCATGAAAATTGGTGGAGAGGCTAAAGCACATGAGATCTCCAAGACCCAGAAATGGTTTGAGCAGGTTCTACCCGATTAAGGAGATATTAAAATAATTAATATTTTTAATGGAGTTCCCAAGTCTAAACTTAGGAAAAATAAAATATTAATGGGTATTAATGTAAAACTGGGTTAGAAGGTTCTAAAGGACATGGATCAAGCCAAATCTAATCTTAGTCGTTGATTAGAGATGTAATCTCGACCATTGAAGGACCAATAGAAATAATATAAGAGGAGGCTTGAGGGTTAGTTAGAGAACACACCAGAGTGATCAGTCATTCAATTTTCTAGAGAGGGGTTGCTAAGCAAAGTCAAATAAGTGATCAGCAGCGAGGGGCAGTGAGTATTGGACAGAGAGGCAGAGATAGTGCCAAGAACCCAACGTAGAGGCAGAGAGCGAGATGTACCAGCCAAAGCAGGCCACGCAGAGCCCAACAGAGATAGCGTAGAGGCCAGAGGGCCTGCGTCATCCACGCAGAGGGTTGTAGGAGTAACGTAGAGGGTCCCAGAGGCTGCGCCATGCCTCAGAGGGCTGACGCAGAGGCCAAAAGGGCTAGCGTAGCGCTTCAGAGTTGCGGAAGAGGGTTTTGTGGGACAGGTTTTCTGAATAACTGTTTCCGAATAGAGAGGTATTACTGCTGGTTGTTTTTCTCTGTCGGGTGAGCCAGTTTGACACCTAGTTGTACTCAAGGAAATACTGCATAATAATAAAACCTTAGAATAGTTGCACCAGTTTTCCTGCATTGGGTTTTTTCGGAGACGATTGTCCAAAAATAATGGTGTCACTTGTGTGTTTGTTTTCTTTCCACTGTTGATCTGTATATGGTTGAGACTGTATTGTGTTTATTTTGATGTTTATATGTTTAAATAACTTGTTTGTAATTAACAAGTAGGAGAAATAAACCAGGAGAATACATATAAAATTTCTAACGCGTAATACTTAGAAATTTCAACACATATCTCTCTAATTGGGCTAGGAAACTAGACTTATAAGGTCTCCCAATCAAGCGAAGGAGAAGGACACTCAAGCGAAGGAAGAAAAGGGCTTACCATATCAAGGAAATCACCACACATGTGGAAATCTAGGGCAACAGGACAATGATATCAAGTCTGCACCTACACCTTGAAGAAAGAGCTCATTTGGTCAAGTAGAAGAAAGAGATCATCACAAGAAAAGGGACTTATCAAAAGGTGTCTCTTCTAGAGCAAGTGCAACAAGGTCTATCAATAGTTGAGAGAAGAACAAAGTGCAGGTAGGAGGTCGAAGTGCCGGAAGGAGGAAGTGTAGAAGAAACAAAGTGCCAGAAGGACTTGAATTGTGCTTAGAGGATATTCAAGTCAGGGGTCTAGGGTTTGGCATTGATTAATAAGAAGCTTCAATAAGAGAAACTTACTAAAGGGTTTTCCTCTCAAGAGAAGAGAGGTTTTGGCCTTGGCAGAGAGCCAACATCTTGTGTTCTTGTTCTTATGTTTTGAATCTTGATAGCAATTTGATGAAGTACACACACATGCATTAATAATAATAAGAAGAAGATTAAGCTAACAAGAAAAAGTAAAAAGACTCCACAAATTGTTATCAAGTAACGAAGAATCACACTACACTTATTTGCCCTAGATTCTTTAGCATGGTATCAGAGGCAAGGTGACACATTAACGAAAGGGCAACTCAAGAACACTCATCGAGGAAAGACATCTACATGGTTGAAGCATCAAGCCAAATCTACTCAAGGAAAAGAAGGCCTATCACCTATCATTCATCAAGGAAGACTACATAGCAAGAAGAAGAGCCTCACATAAAGGCACCTACAAAGAAGAGTAGATCAAAGCAGGACCTACATCAAGCGACAAGTCATCAAGCAAATCTCTTCATCAAGCAATTCCACTTGGAGAAGGCAACTTGAAGAACATCAAGTTCCTAGGAAGGCAAGCCATCAAGTCTTCAAGGAGAAAGCAAATCCACTACATCTCAAAATCTATCAAGTAAGTATATGTCTCGTTCTGAATATACATCAATGTCTTTTTGCAAGGAAAGCAACAAATTGGTAGGTACCGATAACTTTCTTGCATGGAAGAAGAGGACTAATTTACTTCTCAAGGAGAATGAACTCCTAGAACATGTCAAAGGGAATATCACTATCCCTGCTAAGGAACAATCCCAAGCCTTAGCTAAGTACAATAAGGATGAGACAAGAGATCAAAAGATTCTAATAGAATCAATCAAAGACTCACATTCCTTATGTCTCAAAATTTGAAACATCAAAAGAAATTTACAATAAGCTAGTAGAGCTATTTTCGGTATCCACAACCGGAGAAGTAATATCTCTAAGGAATGAATTGTACAAGATAAAGATAACAAAGAAAGGAATATCTCCCTACTTCATGAAAATCTTTGAAATGAGAGATCAACTTCAAGAGCTTGGGGAAGTCATGTGCTCTATCTGAGGATTGGGGCAACTTCACATCAAGCATATATGCCAAGAAGGAAACAACCACACTTAGTGAAATGTGGTCTCTATGCAGGACAAAGGAAACTACACTTAAAGCAAAGGAATATGTGGGATCAAAGGAGCAAGCATTTGCTACCATGGCCAAGAGAAAGAGAAAATTTGGCAAATTTGGTCCACGAAGAACAAACAACAAAGACATGTCCAAAATCCAATTCTATGGATCTCAAGAATATGAACACTACAAAAGGAATTGTCCTAAGCTTAAGAGGGACAACAACAACAAAAGAAAGAGGGAAGCTCACATGACTCAAGAGGTGAGAGAAGAAGAAAATAAGCAAAAGAAGGAAGATCCTTCAGATCTCTACTATGACTAAGTCAAACTCTTTACTTCAAGTCTTCTTTCAAGGTTTTGAGTAGGATAGGAGCATGTAGGAATAAAAATAAAATTGCATGATTAGAAACATCTTCTAGAATCTAGAAGCATGAAGTACATAGAGTTCTAGATACTCATGAAGAAGTAGCATTTATAATGAGAACAAAATGCATGGTTAGAAATATCTTCTAGAATATAGGAGCATGGTAGATATAGCTCAAGATATTCATGTAGAAGGAACATATCTAGTATAGGACCTCATCCACGATGAAAATTGATCATGATTAAGAATCTTAGAAGATCTCCATCATCAAACGAAAAGAAACATTTGCAAGGCAAGGGTCTTTAAGATCCTATGATGGAATTTTCAAAAGAAGGTTCATGAACCAAATCAAATGTCTCATTGGGAATCCTATTCATGGGATTCAAGAAAAGGATGATATCCAGGCAAGCTAAGATGAAGCAAGAAGGGCCACACCAAGGACAACCAAATGAAGCTAAGAAGATCAAAGGAGAATCAAGTTGAGGTATGTATGCATCAAAGGTTAGTCATATTATCATATGTATATTATTAAGTCATGGGAATAGTTCTATTGCATGATCAAGTATGAAAGAATCTCTTTCACCAAGGACATGCTCGAAGGCATCTACTACAGTGCAATGAAGGTCAACAAAAGGATATGTTCACATAATGAGTATGAGATTGCTGACTAGTCCAGGAAGCAAGCAATGAAGAAGTGCTCTCACACGAAGCATAACGTGGTTGACCAGTCTATCCAAGAAGAAGCAAATGAAGAAAGAGATCAAGCATGTGAAGAACACCATGATCACAAAGAATCACTATTTGACAAAGAACCATTGAATATATCTCCTGAAAGAAGGCAGAACAACTCTGACAAAGGAACGAAGGACCCTTGACACCTATGAAGACCTTGGAGATATGAAAGATGCAAATAACTGATTCTACCTTATGAAAATGTCATGATGAAGAAACCATCCAGCAAAAGCACCATTTAATGTTGAAGCAATATCAGGATGAAGTCATGATGGGCTACTAGGTCGAAGCATGTAAACAAGCAAGTACAACATTGTATCCATGAGAAGTGTATTCCGAAGCATGGACAGATGACAAAGAGTAGCCAGATGACAAGAATACCTAATGTATGACAAGAAAGCCACTTTCCACGAAGGAAGCAATGACGTGACAAACCAGGAAGGAAAGTGATTGATGGGTAGTGCTCTACTTAGAAGAAGTTCGAACGAAGACTCCATGACATCAAAGAAAGGAAGGAGATCCAGCCGCTGAAGGACCCACGAAGAAGAAGTTGTTGATGAATGAAAGAGTCCCTAGTTAAGAGGGAGCTTTGATAGTCCCTGATCAAAAGGGAGTTTTGGAGCACCCCTGATTACAAAGGAGTGACATTTGTGTTTTTTTTTTCCATCTCATGGGTCATGCACTAGACCAGGACTAACAACCGTAAGTCTAGATGAAGGCCATGAATGGAAATATAGACAAAAGATAGACACAACATTCTTGTTTTCACTTGGGAAGAAAGAATGGGAGGATTGGGTAATCATCTGGCATTCGATACTCTTTGAGGATGTGTAGGGCATCCAAGACAAGAGTAGGCAAGAGGACCGATATTCTTTGAGGGTTGGGAACCTAAGAAAAGAATAATCCTAGAAGGTCATACTCAAAGAACACCCAGGTGGGTATGTACCTTGAGAGACAATGATGAAGGTGTCTATAAATCATTGGTCTCGCGTGCATTGTAGCTCATGATCTCATGAAGAGATGGAGCTGTTAGTCAAGGCCTTGCACTGTGACAATGCTGATGGATATGATGCTATAACAGATGGATTGCAAATTCGGTTTCAATTATATGAGTTCTTCAAGATTGATAATAGCCAAACACCTTGTAATATTGTATGAATACCTCCCTAGTTAAGAGGGAGTGTTGAAGGAAATGTAACTAGGTTTGGTCTTCATAAAGGTACTTTTGATATTTGTACTTACTCAAGAAAAAAATATTATTTTTATGATATATGTCAATGAATTTCTTGCTCATTGAAATAGGTCTAACACATGTCAAGTGCTATAGGTGAGTCAAATAGTCAAAAGGAAAATATTGAAGGTCTTAAGGGCATGTTACAATATGTATTAGGGTCAAGAGAATACCTCCAAGCAAAGTCAAGTCCCCTCCTATGCAAAGGCACCATCAAAGAAGCTCCTTCAAGCATGTTACACCACCAAAGAAGCCATCCAAAGCAAGCACAATAGGTCAGCCTAAAAGTAGGGACAATCCTCTATATATAGAGGTTGTCCACTCCACCAAAATGCACTCACTTACCTTTGAAATCAGTGCAGCAAATGAGCAAGTAAAGGGTGAAAAAGAGATGAGAAAGGGAGCCTCTAGTGCACCATCGAAGGAAGGAAGAACACCGAATCTTAAAGGATTGTTTCTAGGGCAATCTACAGTCACACGTGCAAGGACAGGGAAGGCTGCTTGTGGTCATAACATCAAAATCCCACAGTTGGCATATCTCTCTAATTGGGCTAGGAAACTAGACCTATAAGGTCTCCTAATCAAGCGAAGGAGGACACTCAAGTGAAGGAAGAAAAGGGCTTACCATATCAAGGAAATAACCACACGTGCGGAAATCTAGGGCAGCAGGACAATGATATCAAGTCTGCACCTACACCTTGAAGAAAGAGCTCATTTGGTCAAGTAGAAGAAAGGGATCATCACAAGAAAAGGGACTTATCAAAAGATGTCTCTTCTAGAGCAAGTGTAACAAGGTCTATCAACAATTGAGAGAAGAACGAAGTGAGGGAAGAAGGAGGTCGAAATTAAGTTGAAATTTTCCTGAACTAAATTAAGGTCTAAAATAAAAAGAGTGGCTAGAATTTGCCTTCATGAAATTTAAATAACATCTCAAGATCAATAGGGCATGTGATAGGAGTGAACTTTTCAGATTTTAGAACCATCATTATGTTATTTTAAGTGATACGTTTTTTCTCAAATAGCAATAATAAGTTAATGCACATTCACAAATACCAATCAATAATAGCATTCCCAATAACATCTTCTTTAATAATTAACAAATAAATAATAATAATTTTTTGTACCTTCAAGATATATATATATATAAAATTTATCTCATTATTTTTTATTTTTATCATAAATAAAAGATAAAAATTAAAAAAAGGTTGATTTACAATTAACACAATAACATTCACTTTTTTATCACTAATGATTAACAAAGGAATAATAAATGGGGTCGTCGAAGATATCAAAGCCGTGCCGGTGGAATATAAATGATAGGGCATCTTGTCCGTAGTGCTGTCTATTCTCAGGCTGTGAGCATCTTATTTTCTCAATGAATGGTGGTGAAATTGCACTCCATATACCTTCTCTACATTTTTCTCATTCAATCTGTCGACTCGTTCACCCAAATCTTTTTCACGATGTGAAGTTGCAGGCCCCACCCATGTGGCGCACAGATGAAGAGATAGGCTTATCATTATGTCACGTCGCTCACCCAAATCTTTTTCACGACGTGAAGCTGCAGACTCCACTCATATGGCGCGCATTGAACCACAGATAAAGAGATAGGGTTGGGGCCGTAGACTTGAAAGTTGATGGCTGGCCAGCAAAAGTGAAGGGACTTATCAAAAGATGTCTCTTCTAGAGCAAGTGTAACAAGGTCTATCAACAATTGAGAGAAGAACGAAGTGCGGGAAGAAGGAGGTCGAAGTGTCGAAAGGAGAAAGTGTTGAAGAAACAAAGTGCCAGAAGGACTTGACTTGTGCTTGGAGGATATTCAAATCAGGGGTTTAGGGTTTGGTATTGATCAATAAGAAGCTTCGATAAGATAAACTTACTAAAGGGTTTTCCTCTCAAGAGAAGAGAGATTTTGGCCTTGGCATAGAGCCACCATCTTGTGTTCTTGCTCTTATATTTTGATAGCAATTTGATGAAGTACACACACATGCATTAATAATAATAAGAAGAAGATTAAGCTAACAAGAAAAATTAAAAAGACTCCACAAATTGTTATCAAGTAACGAAGAATCACACTACACTTATTTGCTCTAGATTCTTCAACACTTGGGAGGATACTAGAGTCAAGGGTCTTTGTCATGGTCTTGGTACTCATCAATTGAAGATCTAGAAGAAGAATTTTGATCGGGTTTTCCTGTCAAGAGGTGAGAGGTTGTGGCGCTGGCTGACAAGCCTACATACAGTGTCACTTGTCTTTTATTGTGCATATTGGTAATTGTCTTGATGAAAAGAACACAATAATAACATAATGAGGAAAATACTATAAGCTAAGAAAAATTATATCACCAACAATTATCAAGATGAGAAATCTTTTGACTATTCATGCCCTAGATTTCTCAACACGTTGAAAGTTTGTAAAGAATATGGAGTCTTAGCTGAGGTGACAGTGGGCTAAGTCTCCATTGTTTCCCTTGACCTAGCAGTTGTCCGTTTAGGAGTCCCTTTTAGGCACCCTGCTAGTTTGAGCGGTAACAATCATCAAATGTTCAACAGAGAGATGCATAGTTCAAGTACATCAACAATGAGTGAAAGGTCAAGGCCTTGACTTTTCCAATCAATAATCCAATATCCTATCAAAGATGAGCAAAATAGTCAAATTTGGTCAAACTTCAATTTTTCAATTTTCAGTCAAAGTCAATAGCAGTCAACACAACCCTAACCCTACCTGGTCAATGGTCAAATCAACTCCCAGTTAGTTTGGCCAATCAGTAAAAATGCGTGGCCTTCTTCCTTCAGTCAAACCCAGTGAAAGTAGCACTAAAACTCTTGGTCAAAGGAGAGAGAAAGTTTGTGGTCAAACCTTAGCAGTCCTGCTGTCAAACCCTGCTCAAATCAATTCAAACTCTTCCAAGTCAACACTGGTCAAAACAGTCCCAAACAAAAAGTCAGCGTTGGTCAACAAAAGTGCCTCTTTCTCCTTTGCACGTGTGAGAACTAGGACTTGCAATTTTGAGGTCAAATCAAACCAAGAGATGAAGAGATGAATGTGTGATGATGCTTCCAAGTGATGTCTTTTTATATGTGGTCTTGGGGGTCTAATTTCCTCTTCCAAGCCGAATTGTACTTTTTGTGTAGACATGGTTCCATATTAAAAATAATATTTTTCTTGTGCAAATTAAATTCTTCCAAGGGCTAGTAGGGTCTCCTTAGAGTGAGGAGGGCTTCCTCAAGGAGGAAATTTCTCCATGAGCTGCCAAATTTCAACATTCAAGAGTTAGAAATCTTTATTTTACACACACAAGCTTTTTAGAAGGGGATTTGCTTAGAGTTATCCACTCAACACTTTATTTATTTATTAATTTTTGTATTTTTTCTTTGATTTCTTAGTCCTTTCTTTAAATAGCATTTTTTAACATAGGACTTGAGTGATGGGCGTTTTTAATGAGTTGGCATAGCTCTAGCTTCATAATATATCTAATCATGCTCTTTATCTCTAACCTTTTTGGCTTTATTTAACTTCGGTTTACACTGTTTTTCACTTCAGTTGACTATAATTTGTTGGCTGACACATGATAAATCAAACATGAGTGGGAATAATATCATTTTATGTAATGAGATGGGAGTGGAAAGGGAAGGATGGAAATGGAAACTCTTAAGTATGTTTAAGATATATAGTATGCTAACTCAACTTGATCTTTAGTAGTATTCCTACTAGGAAATTAACAATAAATAACAGAACAATGAACTAGGAACAACAATGTAAATTGAAAAACCAAGTGCATAGTTCAGAACACCAATGAAAATAGGCAGAACAACTGAGTCGTTTTATTAATAATGGAATTTTTGGTACATAAATGGGTAAGAACAATGGAACTTGGTCTTGCTATGCAAAACCCATTTGGAATCTCGCTGACCCAGATGTGGAAATGACTCCAAACTGGTAATGTGCACTGCCCATAAATTTTGCTGCTGGTTGCTAGTTGGAACTGGAGATTTTTCCCTCTATACTGCTCAGAAAATTCTAAAACTTCAGCTATGACCTCTCCTTCAAATACCCACAAAAACCCAGAGAGGGTTTGGGCTGATTTTGGATGATGGAAAAGCCCTCCATGAGGTGCAAGTGACTCTTTGGATGGCTACACGCACGACTAGGAAATACTGCTCCAAAAATACCTCCAAACCCCCCAATACTGAAGCCTCCATGCTATATTGAAGAATTGTCTCCAGAAACCCCAAATTCTCTGAGCCCTTGGCCCCTTCAAGTCTTTCCCTTCTCCTACACTTGCGTAGTCTCTACCTAGAAACCTTTGTGCACTGCCAAAAAAATAAATTCGACCCACAAAATGGCCTCACTCGAGCCTTGCAAAGTCAGTACCAAAACTTCGACACCATGTAGGAAAATTCTCCCGCAAATAACCAACTCCTCCAACCTACTGAAGTTGAACAAAAATGTGCCATGCGAACTGCCTCTGTGACCAAGAAGTGCGCAACATTGGATATTCCACTGCAACGTAGCCTTGTAGGAGCCCGGAAATGGACTCCCCTTTGTCCCAATTAGGGAGACACTCGAAGTTCTCTATAGGATGGGTGGAATTCCGCCTGAAATTCTTGTGCTAAACAACTCTCCAAATTTGTAAGTGAGATAGTCAAAAGATCCCCCAAATGCCTCCCTTTTTGTCTCATATACTCTCGCCGCATGCGTGCCCCTTGGTGGCCCACACAATCCACTAACTTGCCTCCCTTTTCCCTTGAGGATCAAATTGCCTCCTTTGGTGGCCCCCACATTCCACTAAGGATGTGATTTTCTCTTTTTCTCCTGACCCAAACGCCAAAAATGGTCTCCACGCCAAAACTAACAAAATTTTGCTACACTTAAGCAATTTAGGAAATTGGGGACATCGCAGTCCTCCCCACTAAAAATTGCTTGTCCTCAAGCAATTGCAATGATGGGTGTTGCAATACATGTTCACCCTCCCATGTAGCATCCTCCTCAGGAAAGTCCCTTCAGTTGACCAAGAATTCCCTGATGACCTTGTTCTTGAGCTTCCTCTCTCTCACCTCTAAGATGGGTTCAAGAACCAGTACTAAATGTTCCTCATCTAAGGGTGGTAGCTTTATTGAAGATGTTACCTGTTGTCCCAATGCCTTTTTCAGGCAAGACACGTGGAACACATTATGCACTTTGCTTCTTGTTGGAAGCTCCAACTCATATGCCACCTCCCCTACACACCTGGTCACGTTGTATGGTCCATAGAAACAAGGCTTGAGTTTTTCAGCCCTCGTCTTCTTGATAGTTGATTGCATGTAAGGTTGTAGGTGCAAATAGACCATGTCCCCAACCTCACATTGCCTCTGAACTCAGTGGCAATCTGCATAAAACTTTTGTTGATTTTGTGTGGTATGCAAAGTGTCCCTCAGAGCCTTTAGTATCTCTCGGCTCTCTTGCATCCAATCTTTGGCCTCTAGGGCCATACTGTCTCCAAACACTATGTCAGCGAAAGATAAAGCATCATAACCGTAAAGAGCTCGAAAATTGGACACACCAATGGACATATGATAGGTGGTGTTGTAACAGTACTCCCCGAGATGTAGCCACTTCAGCCATGCTCATTGTTGCCCTATCACATAATTCCTCAAGTAGCTCTCCAACCATTTGTTCACCACCTTTGTCTAACCGTCTGTTTGAGGGTGGTAGTTAGTGCTGGGAGTGAGTTTTGTGCCCACCAGCCTGAAGAGTTGCTACCAAAATGCCCCCATGAATTTGCTGTCCCAGTCACTAACAGTGGTCTTAGGGAGACCATGGAGTCTGAACACCTCCCTAAAGAACAACTCAGCTACCTGTGAAGCTAAATGCTGGGCTGGAATATCAAAGAAATGGGCAAACTTCATCAATCGGCCCACCACCACATATATGCAATCTCGTCCTTGAACAATTGGAAGCCTTGTGATGAAATCCATGGAGATACTCTCCCACTTCTGCTCCAGAATAGGTAGAGGCTGAAGTAATCCTGTCGAGTGTGTGTGCTCTACCTTATTCCTCTGGCACGTGCTGCACTCCTGCACATATCGTAGCGCATCTTTCTTGAGGCTCCTCTAAGTAAAACGCTCTCTGACAATCCTATAAGTCTTCAGGAATTCTGGATGCCCTGCTAAAGGTGAATCATGTGCTGCCTTTAAGATCTTCTCCCGAAGCTGAGAACCAGGAACTAGATAAATCCAGTTCTTGTAGTAAATGATGTCATCCATGACCCTGCACTTGTCATCTCCAAAGGTCCCATCCAAAATCTCACATGCCTGCTGGTTCTTAGAGTACTCTACTAGGAGTCATGCCTTCCAATCCTGCGCAACATCCATGAGAGAGAGTGTTGAGGGTGTCCTATAGAGTGCATCAACCACTACATTGTGCTTCCCCTTGACATACTCTATCTCAAAGTCATAAGCTTGGATCTTACTGACCCACTTCTGTTGCCTCTCGTTGAGCTCCTTCTGCTCCAAGAAATATTGCAAACTATTGTGATCAATCTTCACGTGGAACTGGTTACCCACCAAGTACTGTTGGAATTTGGCCAATGCGTGCATTATGGCCAGCATCTCCTTGTCATATATAGAATATAACCCCTCATAATCATGGAGCTTTCGGCTCTCATAGGCGATAAAATGACCACCCTGCATTAAAATTGCTCCAATGCCCTCTCTTGATGTGTCACACTCTAATATGAAGGGTTGTGAAAAATATGGTAGTGCTAAGATTGGGCAGGAACTCATCACTACCTTGAGGCGCTCAAAAACCTCCTGTGTTGTATTAGACCACTCAAACGTCCCCTTTTTGGTGAGATATGTGAGGAGTGCGACAAATTGTAAAACCCTTTCACAAATCGCCTGCAGTATGTACGTATACCCAGAAAACCTCTTAGCTCTGTCACGCCTCTAGGGGTAGGCAAATCCAAAATAACTTGTATCTTCTCTTGGTGAACTTGTACCCCATCCTCTCCAATCACATGGCCCAAGTACAACATCTCTGTCAGGCCAAACTCGCACATGGACATATTTGTGTACAACAACTGGTCCTCCAAGATGTGTAACACCTCCTCCAAGTGCTGTAAATGCTCCTCCCAAGTTTGGCTGTATATCCCAAAGGGCATAACCAGGAACTTGAAGTGGCCATAGTGACACCAGAATGCAGTCTTCAAGATGTCCAACTCCCTCACCCGAATTTGGTGGTATCCCAAGCACAAATCTATCTTAGAGACATACTTATCTCCTCTTAGCTCATCCATTAGCTCAACTATGCATGGGATATGATACTGATTCTTCAGTGTCTTCTTATTAAGGGCCCGATAGTCAATGCACATATGCTAAGTCTCGTCCTTCTTCACCAACACCATAGAAGAGGCAAAGGGATTAGAACTCGACTTGATGTGGCCCAAGGCTAGCAACTTTGTAGGGGTTAGTGATGACAACGTGGACCCCCTCCTCTAGCTCAATAGTGCGCTCAAATCCCTTATCTCGAGGACGACCTGGAGAAATGTCTCCAAAAACTGCTTGGTGCATCTCCAATACTGCTTGAATGTGCGGGTGTGGCTGACGTGCTTGGGCCCCTGTCTCTGAAATCTTGAGCTCCACTCCCATGCTATATCCCCATGTTGCAAGTCTGCCTCCATCCGCTTAGCTGACACTGCCTATGGTGGATAGGAATGCATGCCCCTCAACACTACCTTCTTCCCATCAGGCCCCATAAACTCCATCTCCAGTGCCCTATAATTTGTAGTGACACGCCCAAGAGAGTACAACCACTGGACACCCATCACCACATTGGTGTCTGGCACTTTCATCACAAAGAAATGGTCGATGACTGAATAATTCCCCATAGTCAAGGTCAGCTTGGGGACATATCTGGTACACTACATGGTCTGGTTCCCTGACACCAATACTGAGAAGCCCTCAAAGGATTGTGTGTAGCCCTCTCCGCTCTACCAATTGTGCATCAATAAAGCTGTGGGTGGCCCCATTGTCTACAAAAACAGATACTTGCTGCCCTTGAATAGTGCCTCTGATTCACAATCTCAAGTATCTTGGGACCCCTATAAGCGAAGCAATGACACCTCCTGTGGGCATTGTGAAACTCGTGTCTCCTCCTGTGTCCTGGGGCTCATCCTCCTCTCTAATGGCCTCATGCTCTATCTCCTCCTCTGGCTCACTATCTGAAAATACCTCTATGTAATGGGCCTTGCCCTTAGTACATCTGTGGCCTGGGGCCCATGGCTCCTGACAGGTGAAGCAAAGCTTCCTCCTTCGGAGATCCCTCCTGGTCTCATCATCAAGCTGCCCCCATCTTGTCAACTCCCTCTGAGGAGGTCTGGTGTCCTTACCCTTCTAAGGAAAGGTAGGTCTGGGAGGTGCTCTAGTCTTGGGGACTGCGTGTAACATGCCCTTAGTTCAGGTAATAGCATCCTGCAAAGTCACGAGCTTATAATCCCTCACCCATCCACGCCATAGGTTTTCGAGTCGCTAAACGAACAACATAATCAACCTCACCTATGAGACATCTGAAACCATCACAACCTCCCTCTAGAACTTACACCATGTAGACCTCTGCGCTGCCTCTCTGCTTCAAATGTGCCAACTCCCGAAAGTGAAACTCTAGGTCGTTCCTATCATCCTGCTCTATGAGCCTCCAAGTGAACTTTGTATAGGAGGTAATGGCGGCATGACCCAAAGTGATTAGTCTGTGGTACCACCACTCTTGCACATCACCATCCAGGTGCAAGGTGGTGAACTTAATCACATCTGCCTCCCTGATGGGGTTAAGTCGGAAGTAGGTGTCCAACTTCTGCACCCATGCCCTTGTCGAACTCTTGGTTGATCCATCAAAGCTGGGGAGAGTTATTTTCTCCACTGTCCTCTGCACATCCTAGTTCTGCTGACCTCCCCTGTGTGATGACCCAACTCCACCTCTGTGCTTCTCTTTTAGGTGACAAAACTCCCCAAAAGACATAGCCATTTTGATCTTGGGGTCCAACGCATCATACTCATCAATCCCCTTTGAAAAGGACCTTAATAGAGTTGCGAATGAATCTAGTTCTCCCGCTGGCCCATCGGCAAACTGGGGCATAGTGGGACGATTACCAGTTACAGGCGCGGTCTCTTGTTGGTTTCTGCATGGATGTGTATGGCTCCCCTCACTAGTTTTGGTCCCCCACCCTCACCACTATTATCCTTCCTGCCCTGGTTCTGCAACTGCACACTAGCCAGTTGCGCTAGCATATCCATCATGAGTTTTTGCTGCTTGGCCAACTCTGCAATTGTCGGTTCCTTGCCCCCTGTTAAGGATGCTCTTCATTCTGCATGGTTTTCTTCTTCCTAGTTCTCATGCTTTCTGGTGAATTCTACTTCAAAACTGAGAAAGGGTCAAGCCCTTGGTCTCTGCCACATACTCTTCTGCCTTGGCCCTTGCCTTCGTGAAAGACAACACCCCAAAACAAGGTGGCATCACTAGTTCCTATTGCCACAACTGAGCAAGAACATGCTCTGACACCACTATAATATTCCTACTAGGAAATTTACAGTAAATAAAAGAACAATGAACTACGAAAAACAATATAAATTTAAAAACCAAGTGCATAATTCAGAACACAAATGAAAATAAGCGGAACAACTGAGCCATTTTATTAATAATGGAATTCTGGGTACATAAATGGGTAAGAACAATGGAACCTGGGCTTGCTATGCAAGCTATGCAAAACTTTGGTGGAATTTCGCTGACCCAAATGTGGAAACGACTCCAAATTGGTATTGCGTGTTGACCATTATGTGTCAACGACCCATAGCAGTACACCCACTTTTTTTCGCAAAAAGGATAGCGCTTGATCTAAGTGTCTGTGTCATTCAACTATCATCATCAGCCTGATCTACATGATGTTATAATGTAAACCTGTTCTACATGTATATGATGCAAATAATCTCAGCAGATCCGTGTCATGTATGTTATGGCTTAGGTCAACCTACTTTTTTGGTGATGATCTACATTTTGGGAGGTTTTTTGTGTCACCGATCCATTCTCGAATGGTTGATAGAGTTTTCCTTTAGTCTTACCCCAAAGCCGGAATGGATTTTGTCATTAGGATCTTAGGCGAGTCCTAGTGTTCTAGATCGAGTTTATGTAAAAGTGATTTGGGAATAATCCTAACTATTTGGTTAGGTTATTTTATTACAAATTGCTTAGTCTGCTGGATTATATTTGTGTCGCAGAAATGGATAGTCCATGAGGGCCTATTACAGATGGGTTTTCCCCCTTATGATATAAAAAATATGAAAATTATGATGTAAAGTGTCTTGAGGGTTGGAAAAATAAATTATCCCCTCGTAGGTTAATTAATTAAATTTTCTGGCCAAAAATTAATAAAATATTAAGCCAAAAATTTAATTAATTCTAGGTCCTAGGTAAATTTAAATTCTCTAAAGGCAAAATTCGTCTGTCTTAAAAAATCAAATTTTAAAAGGTCCCGAGACTAAGGTAAATTAATTATTTTGCTAAATTTTAAGCTTTTGGTCCTTGGGGGTTAAATCAAAGTCAAATTTTTGGGGAAATTAACTCAATTTTTTTTATTTTTGAGTTAATTAAAATGCATTTAATTGAAAAATTCAAATTTCCTCAAAAATTTAATATTTTGATGAATGAGATTAAAATAAATTTTAATCCTCATCAACGGTTGAGATTGCTTTGACGATGATAACTTGAACTAGCCGTTGGAAGATTTATCTTTAAATAGGAAGTCATTTGTCAGTTGACCTATGTGATCTTTGGGTAGCAAAAAGCTCGTGTAAATTTTTATTGGATAATAAAGAAAGACTTTGGGGTTAAATTTCGCTGGTGTTACTCTTCATGGAAATACTGTAAGATGTGTTGTTTTCATGCATAATTTTTTTTAGCCATTGATGATAGCTTCTAAAGAGTGATTTGAGTACAAGTATCTTGCTCAGTCGCTGGGGTTTAAATGATAATTTAAATTTTGAATGTAATAACAAGTATCTCTATTTATTTGAATTTTATTATCATTTTCTCGCTCTATTTTGATGGTTGGATTGAGTTTTGCAGGAAAATCTTGATTTTTAAATCTTTGGGCGTTAGGGGAAGTTTTGAGTTGGACCAGCCAACTCCCAACCTGTGTTTTTTGAGGAGCCCAACCAGATTAGCTTTGGACTTATCATAAGATTTTATGTGTGATATACGAAGAGTTTTGAGTTAAGCACCTCCTTTAAAATTTAAAAAAATTAATTTTTCTGTGGGAAATTGATATATCTCGCTGTTGAGAGCCTTAGATTATTAGATTTGGGAGTAGAGTTGGACTCATACTCTTCAGATGTGATAGATCTACCATTCTTGTGCATAGATCTGTAAATTTTTAATTCTTTTGGTTTTCTGACTTGGGTTTCTGGGGTTTTTTTTTTGTATATCTGGGTTCTGGGTGATTTTGTTTTTAAGTACATGTTGCAGATTTGAAAGAGAAGTTTGATTTGAAGCCAGATCTAGGCCCTGGAGGGTAAGATCTGGCCTCAAAATCATTTTTGCAGAGATCTTATCCACCTTGTTTGCGATACAAAGGTTTGAATTTTTTTATTTTTTTTTAAATCTGGATTTTTTTTATAAGGGTTTCACTGATAAATCTGAAGCAGAATATATCAACTTAATCAGAAATTTCTGGGAAATTTTTAAGGGTTTTATTGGGCTACCATTTTCCTTTCTGTCTGCTGCATTTTTCCCCTCCAGAAAATTTCGATTTTTTTTTGTCTGCATTTTGGGGTTTTCTGGAAATTTTGGATTTCTTTATCCTCTGCCCAAACCCTCCTCTCTGCTGCCATTTCCGCTGCTCTCTGCCTCATTTCCTCTACCAGCCGCAACCCTTTTCTCCTCTTCCTCAAACCCTCTCTCTCTCTCTCTCACCTGCCCTCGCTGTCCTCCCTTATCCCTCCAAACCTGCCATGTCCCTACACATTCATTCCACCTGCTCTGCAGCCATTGCCTTCTCCCTTCCACGCGACCTTGCAGATCCGTGTAGGAGACACAGTCCTTCACTCTTCCCTTGCTGTGTAACCCTTCATCTCCATTCTTGCCCGCGTCCTTTACCGCTGCTCCATTCTCGCTGTCTGTCGAACATCCGTCCTTGCTCCTCCACCTAGGCTCCTCTACCTGCAAACATCCTTGCTGCCGCCGGTCCAACCTGTACACACGCACAAACAACTCAAAACACATTCGATTTTTATTTTTAGGTTTCATTTTTTTTTTGTTTTATTGTATTCACGATTAGGGTTGTAGCTTTAGTTCTTCCTTTTAAAAATTTTGATTCCATTTAAATGAAACTTTAATTAGATTCATTTTTTAAAATTCGATTTCTGTTTTGGCTTTTCTCTTAATTTTTTTTTATAACTTTTCATCTTTTGTTTTGTTTCATTTAAAAAAGGAAAATTGCTAAAGTTTTATTTTTTTATTTTCGACTTCTCAATTTGTTTTATTTTGCTTTACATTTTTGATTTGATTTCTTTTTCTTTTTTGATTTTATTTTAACTTGTAATTCTTTTTTTTTAAATTTCTAATTTTTTTTTTAAATTTTTTTCTATCCTATTTCCTTTCTTTTATTTTTATTTTGATTTTCATTTAAAAAATATTTAGAAAAATAGTCAAAAAATTAAAAAAATGTAAAAATTATTTTTTTCATTTATGTGACTTTAGAATCTCAAAAGAAATAAATCGAAAGGGGGGACTTGAGCTGGGGCCCGTAAAAAATGAATTTTGACTAAGCTCTTTTGATTTAATTTTTAGCCACATTTAAAGATTTTGATTGCTTCATTTACCATTCAATTAATTGCCTAAGGAATAATTGAATTGTTAAACTAAAGTTCCTTGGTGTTAAGTGCAAAATCTTAATTTTTCCTAATTTCTCTATTGTCAAGGTGCGATAAATGTTTGAAAAATCACATTGACTGTTGGAGAAAGATTATTTTGCTAGATTATCCTGTACGCTAAAGTTTTGAGCATTTTACATTTAATTGTTCATGATCGTCTCTTTGCCACATCATAAATTGCTCTGGGTAACTTGTTTTTGTTTAGTCTATGGTTAACTCAATATAAAGGCACTGGTCTATAATCAATTTTATCTTATGGTTGTGTCTTATTTTCATCTATCTATCTCAATTGACGAAGACTTGTTCTAAGTTCATCAAGTTATTCATCCTTAAAATCTCCTAGACCCTGTGTTCCACAGGCTATCTCCATCCATTCACGTTTGGGACTACCCCTCTTGACTTGTCTAGGAGAGAGTCTAAACAAAATGAGTAAGGATTAGAGTGACAACCCTTACTTTGAGCGTTGTCGCGGTGCCTAGACACTTTGTGCGACAACAATGCACATTGCCCATAAATTTTGTTGTTGAATGCTAGCTAGAACTGGAGTTTCTGCCCTCTTTATTTCTCAAAAAATTCTAAATCTTCAGCTTTGGCTTCTCCTCCAAATACCCACAAAAAACTAGAAAGGGTTTGGGCTGATT
Organism: Pinus tabuliformis; assembly: GCA_031772625.1. Lineage (NCBI taxonomy): Eukaryota > Viridiplantae > Streptophyta > Pinopsida > Pinales > Pinaceae > Pinus > Pinus tabuliformis. Next base: position 25,802,108 of record CM062808.1, on the reverse strand, counting down.
TCGGGTGATGGAAAAGCCTTCCAAGAGGTGCAGGTGGCTCTCTAGATGGCTACATGCACTGTTGGGAAATACTGCTCCAAAAATACCCCCAAATCCACCACTTTTGAAGCCTCCACTCTATATTGAGGAATTGTCTCCAAAAACCCTAGATTCTCTTAGCCCTTGGCTCTTCAAATCTCCCCTTCTCCTACACCTGCGTAGACTCTGCCCCGAAACCTCTGCGCACTGCCAAAAGAAGATATATTCGACCCACAAAATGGCCTCACTCCAGCCCTGCAAAATCACCACCAAAACTCCGACACCAAATAGTAAAATTCTCCTGCAAATAATCGACTCCTCCAACCTACTAAAGCTTAACAAAAATGTGCCACATGAACTGCGTTTGCACTTAGGAAGCGCGCAGAACTGGATATTTTGCTGCAATGTAGCCCTGTAGGAGCCTATATGTGGACTCCTCTCTGTCCCAACTAGGGAGACAATCGAAGTTCTTTGAAGGATGGGTGAAATTCCACTTGAAATTCTTGTGCTAAACAACACTCCAACTCCTGCGCTAAACAACTCCAAGAGAGATCGACTTGTGTAAGTGAGATAGTTAAAAGATTCCCTAAATGCCTCCCTTTTTGCCTTATATACTCTTAGCCTATGTGTGCCCCTTGGTGGCTCCCACAATACACCAACTTGCCTCCCCTTTCCCTTGAGGATCGAATTGCCTCCTTTGGTAGCCCCCACATTCCACTAAGGATGTGATTTTCCCATTCTTTCCTAAGCCCCAAACACCAAAAACAGTCTCCATGCCAAAACTGTCAAAATTGTGCTACACTTGAGCAATTTAGGAAATTGGGGATATCACAACAATTATGTCCCTCCATGGTACAATGAGACAAAATAATAAAAATATTTATTGTTAAGAAGGGTTACTAGATCACACTCAATGTTTATACATTAACAGCTAGGCAAGAAACCATTAAACCATGTCTAAGCAAGAAACCCAAGAAACCCACATATGAGAATATAACAAAAAACTGAAATAAAGATCATGCATGAAGTACCATTTGCGAGTGCATAAATAGGATGTAAGGCATTGGAGTTGATATACCATGGCTAAGTCATTTGAAAGAACTCACGAGTAAAGTGAGGCTAGATCATCATGTATCTGATGGAAGAATTGGAAGAACATGATTGAATAGAAATAAAAGAACGAGATATTTCATCCGAGTAGCAACATCACACTTTTGACCTTAAATAGTATAATGTCTCACATGTATTGGCCTACAAGTGCTCATTGTACCAACTTACCAAGTCTTATAAGAACTGAACTAGATTGAACCGCACTGGCTAGTCTAATTGTTTTCAAGCAAAAACTGGTCTGAATTAATGCCATAGACTGGAAAAGACCAGTTCGGTACTAAATTGGCTGGCCTTTCATCTGTTTACATAAATTTTTAACATTACCATCAATTGTTTTGGGATGTTTGAGAGTGGTTCGAACCTCATTGGATTTCATGTGGAGAAAATAGAACTTTTAGTAGAATTAACAATTTTCAAGATTTCAGGATTGGTGGGAGTTGCAATGTTTGCATTAGAGTTTGTCATATATGAGGGTATAGAACTAGCATTTAATCAAGAGCACCAACCTGACTATGCACCTTGATGTTGTTGGCATTGATATTTGAACTCCTTTGTCACATAGTATTCAAAACCGGAACTGGTGACCGGACCGGTCCACCTAATAAATCAGGTTTCAAACTAGGATTAATTAGATCTCAATGAACTAGTTTTAAACAACACGAAATAATTAATTTTTAATGAAAAAACTATTTTTAAGATTTAGAACCATGATTCCAAACCAATAGACACAAAATATGCAAAGTTTGCTCATATATATACCATGTAAGGGTGAATATATCAAAATGGCACCAAGTGCAATACATATCAACATCAAAATATATAAGTAATGAGCTCTAAATGGCCTCTAGAGTCCAAAAGCAAAGCCGAGAAGCTATGGGGCCACTGGTCTAATACAAGTCAACATATATGATATTAGTGATCAACATTATCACTTGAAACTTCTCATCATGATCAAATTTAGTTGGTTGAGTCTCGACTCCCAAACTTTGCAACTGCTTGAGTCACAAACTTCTCTACTGGTTCAGTGACTTGAATTTCAAACTTTTGAAGGTATTTTGCCCTAATATGCCCTATTACTTCATTTGGTGCTCCACATGGCTTTACATGGCCTCCTATCCCAACCAAGTGTTGCTTGAACCTGTTAATAGCCCCTCATTCAATAGATTTTTGGCAATATTTGTAGATAATTTTGCCATCAATCATATCACAATGGGCCCATGCAGTGTCCTTGGCTTTTGGAGGCGTGGTGGCTGTTATCACATTTTATTTTGAGTTGTAAATTTTTTAAGAAACGCTGACAATTTCAGCGTCAGCGAATTTTTTTTGTAATAAACAGGAGAAATGCTGATAATGGGAATATCAACGCTTGTTAAGTTTAGAAATTTATTAGCAGGAATACGTTGACAACAAGAGAGTCAACATTATCAGATTCGCTGATAATGGGAGTATCAACTCCAAAATAAAAATTTGAATTTCGATTTTTGAATTGCGTTGACACATTCCACGTCAGCGACACAATAATCATTGCCGGGTCATGCCACGATAAATTTGGAGGCGAAAGGTACGTGTTGAAAGGAAGGTTTTCTGCCGCCGCAGAGGTATGATGTGATTTTGAAATTATTGAAGTGTTAAAAACATTATTTCATCTGTCAATCTTTATTTTGCCTGAAAACCTAATTTGTTTTTCCCGCATAATATTTTCACCATTGTCATTTGTAAGTTTTGTTATTTTATCGCTGGAGAGCTATTTGTTTCAAATTAGTCAAGTGGAGATACAACATTGGATCCCGGTCTATCATCTGTGTAATCGCCAAACCGTAGAGATAATGGGGAAAAACGGGAAGATTAACAAAAATGAACCCAAAAGTCCCGATCTCTTGGAGATTTACCCAGATATTCAGCAACAATTCCAGTGGGTTGGGTGGGAGGAATTTTTCCAGCGATGCACCGATTACCATGACGTTGTGGCTTGAGCATTCACACAGGGGTTTGACTGTCACCGTGTGGAGGTAGGAGGTTACAACTCTACCTACGGATGGAGAAAGGGTTTTCAGAAGTCACGTTTTAGTTGGGATTGATGTCCTATTTTTCCTGAAAGCCAAGTTCAACGACAAAAATTGGAAGGAAAGGGTGCAGAGATCCTGGATGGAGGACAAATGGCATGGGTTGTTATGCATTACCTAGTCATATTTCACGTGTGAAGGGCGTTTTAATCAGGTAAATTTATTCCATTTTCATTTCTTAGCTCATCTAGCCGGACAAGTAAGAATGAATGCCTGTTTTTATTTATTGGAGAGTCTCAAGCAAATGGCTGCTCGTTTCCGGGCCAGGGAAGATCCATCCCTTCACTTTGTTTATCAAAAAGCCTTAATTAAGTTGTTAATTGAATATCAATTGGCCAAAGTTGGAAGAACTTGGAGCCATTTCCTGTTTTGGGGAGGGTTTCAACCCCAGCCTCCTAAGGCTAGATGAGGGAGGCATAAGGGTACCAAACATGGCAAGAAAACTCAGGCAAAAACCTCCTCTCAGGGCACCTCCACTGAGCAAACCCAAATCCGAAAAGAGAAAGATGTTCCCTCATCTTCTGATCCTACAATTCCTAAGGTTTATGTCGGAAGAAGTGACAGACTTAAAAAGACAGCCTACTGTTGAAGACCCTCCAACTGAAAATTTGCCTCCTACTGTGAATTCCCCTCATGCTGAGAAGCCACCTACAGAGAGTTCTCCTGTAGAAACTCATCCACCAGAGCAGAGCAAGGGAAAGAAAATTGAAACTGAACCCCATGATGAAGAAGAACCCTCCCTATTTCAAATGTTCAAAGGGGGTAAAAGACCTCACACCAGGCCTTTAAACAAATTAAGGTTGAAGATAAAGTTAAAACAAAATCCTGACCTCGCCAAGGAAGTAATAGATGTGGACAATGTCCCATTAAAGGACCTGATAATAAACAAAGGGAAAACTGCAAGTTCTAAAAAGTCAAAGGCTAAGGCAACTAAAAAGAAAATCCCTATGGAAACCAGACAGAGCAAGAGGTAGAGGATGGACAAGGTGGATGTTCTTTTGGAGGTGGCCAATACCCTCAGCTAGGAAGCTGATAACCATTTTTTGGGTTTTGATTATTCACTGTTAAAGTGAATTTTGTTGATCTATCACTGATCATGCACTTGTCAATGTTTAGGTATAAAACGACACAGAGGAGAGTTGACATTCCCATTGTCAGCGAATTTTGCACAGAAAGTGATGACATTTCCATTGTCAGTGCATTCTGAAAGAAACGGTTTGAGGAAGGTGTTGACAATCGACCCTTCAACAAAATTATCAGTTTAGGCAGCTAAAGGACTGACAGCGGTAGTGTCAACGTACTCCAATAGGGATGACCGAGAAGACAATAACAAAACAAAAACCCGTTTTTGGAGGATGACAAGGCTGATCTACAACGAGGGAAACACAATCATGATACATTTTCTCAGCCCCATTTTCAGCAAGTTATTTTTGATTTTTGATATGTTTAAAAGATATTTTCATATGCATGTACCTAAGATATTTATACTTCTATTTTTGGATTACTGTAATTATTTTTGAGCTACAAACATGTTTCAGTTATTGTAATGCTTATATAAGAAAGAAATGTAGAAGGAAAAAGGGTTGGTGTTTATTTGAGATATAGCATCCTTGTGTATTTTTTAGCAGATCTTAATGAAAATAGTCTTCATGAGCATTTATAGAAATTCTTGTGCTATAATTCCCTGTCTGTCTTTTGCTTTGTTTTATTTCCTTGGGTCTGAAAAACTGAGTGTATGAAATTGGGATTCATATTTTATGCTCCTGCGTCTTTATTTCTCATGCATTAATAATTGTTGTTCACTTAACCCTTGCACTAATTTCTGTCAGGCCAGGGTAACTCCAGAATGGTCAGGGAAAAAACTGATGATATAATTCATTAGCTAACTATCATTTATATACAGAAATAGGACGGATCAGTTCATCTTCTTGATGACTGATCGCGTTCCAGTTCACCCATCCGTTGAGGATTAGGTGTCAACATTCCCCCCCTTAATCTGAAGGGATGTTGGTGAGTCCAAGCATCGTTCTGAATCTTTCAAGCTTTTCTCTTCCAAGCGCTTTGGTGAAGATGTCTGCAATTTGTTCGTTTGTGGAACAATGACGGAGATGGATTGTTTTGGCCTCAACATGATGTTGGATCAGATGATATTTAGTATTGATGTGCTTAGTACGATCATGGAACTTTGGGTTCTTGGCCAACTTTATTGCAGAGGTGTTATCAATCATGAGTGGAGTGGATTGTATTTGTTTTACCTGCAAATCTTCAAGAATTTTCCTGAGCCACACAATTTCTTTCGTTGCTTCAGCTGCTGCCACATATTCTGCTTCTGTTGTGGAATCTGCTGGTACTGATTGTTTGCGTGATCTCCAGGAGACAGCTCCTGATCCAAGACTCATAGCATATCCTGAAGTAGATACCCCAGTTTCTTTGTCTCCATCGAAGTCTGAATCAGAGTATCCAATCAAGTTGAAGTCGTCCACCTATACTTGATTCCAAGGTCTTGAGTTCCCTTCAAGTACCTTAGAACTCTTTTTGCAGCAGACCAATGTCCCTCACAAGGCTTTTGCATAAACCTGGAGAGGATTCCAACAGCAAATGAAATGTCTGGTCTGGTAGTAGTGAGGTAGATGAGACTTCCTACAAGCTGTCTATACTTTGTTGCATCCTCAAATTCCTTTCCTTCAATAGATGTGAGCTTCAAGTTTTGTTCCATTGGAGTAGAAAGAGGATTGCACTCTGTCATGCCAAATCTGTTTAACAAATCTCCAATGTATTTCTTTTGAGAAAGAAATATGGATTTTGGATGTTGGGTTATTTCAATGCCAAGATAGTAATGAACATAGCCCAAATCAGTCATTTCAAATTTTTTTCCTAATTCTTTCTTTATGGATGCAATATAGCTTTCATTGTTCCTGTCATTAAAAGATCATCTACATATACCACAAGATATACAACTGTTTTGCCAACTTTCTTGACAAATAAAGTTGCATCATCAAGATCAAAATGATTGAAGTTGAGTTTCAGAAGATGCTCAGTTAGTTTTTCATACCAGGCTCGTGGTGCTTGTTTGAGGCCATACAAGGACTTCACAAGTTTGCATACTTTATGTTCATGTCCTTTCACAGCAAATCCTTCAGGCTGGGACATAAAAACATTCTCTTTTAGATCTCCATTCAAGAATGCAGTTTTTACATCCATTTGATGGACTTTCCAACCGTTCTGAGCAGCTAGTGCAAAGAGTGTCCGGATGGTGGCCCATTTTGCTGTGGGGGCAAAAGTTTCCTCATAATCGACCCCTTCCTTCTGTGCAAAACCTTTTGCCACAAGCCTAGCTTTGTGCTTGTCAAGTGAGCCATCAGCTTTGTATTTGTTCTTGTAGACCCACTTGCAGCCAATTGGTTTGGTTCCAAATGGAGGATCAACCAGCTTCCAAGTGCCATTCTTTATGAGGGCATCATACTCCTTCTGCAACGCTTCTTTCCATTCATCATGAGAAGCAGCTTCTTTGAAGGAAGTTGGTTCAAAATCTGTAGACAAGTTCAATTCACAATCATAAGTAACATCCATATCAACAGGTGAATTAGAGTTATCTACATCACCTCCATCTTGTCGGTTTGTATTTCTGGTTCCTGTTTTTCCAATTTCATCAGGATGAACACTTTCAAGTGTCTTTGTCAGCCATTTTGGGGGACCTTTCTGAGATGGTCCAGGCTGCTCTGTTGATTGAGTTGGGTCTGAATCAAGATTGAGTCTCCCAATTCTATCAATTACATCACTTAAAGCATCATTCGTTGTTGGAGTGTCATGCAGGGGAGATTGTTCTTCAGAAGAAGATTCCACATGTTGATCTAGTATAGGAATCCCCCCTTCAAGATGTGGAATCTGATTATCAAACTCTTGAAATGATTTCGGTTTTGTGAATCTATCCAAGCGATCAAGTTGTCGCTCAACAACACTGTCAGATTTGGATGATTCAAGAAAAATGACATCTCTAGATACAACAAACTTTTTATTTACTTCATCATAGAGACGGTATGCTTTAGATGTGTTTGAATACCCCAGGAAGATACACTTACGACTTCTAGCACCAAGTTTGTTTCTATGTACCTTTGGTATTAAAGCATAACAGGTGGAACCAAAGATCCTGAGATGTTTTACCGAAGGAACATGTCCATACCACAATTCATAAGGAGTCTTGTTTCTTATAGCACTAGATGGACATCTATTCTTTATATAAGCAGCACATAGAACAGCATCAGCCCAAAACATTATCTTTACATTTTTGAAGAAAAGCATGGATCGTACCATATTCAAAATTGTTCTGTTCATTCTTTCAGCTACACCATTCTGTTGAGGATTATAAGGCACAGTTGTTTGATGTTTAATCCCATGTTGGCGAAGATAGTGTTCAAATTCATTTGATGTATATTCTTTTCCATTATCAGTGCGAATAGACCCAATATGAGATTGTGCATCATTTTCAATCCACTTATGAAAATTCTTGAATGTTTGAAAAGCATCAAATTTGTTCTTCAATAAATAAACTCAACACATTCTGGTGTAATCATCAATAAATGTCATGATATATTTATTTCCATTTGCAGAAGGAACAGGCATTGGACCACATAAATCTGAATGAATGAGTTCAAGCTTCCTATGTGCTCTTGAATGTGAATCATGAAAAGACTGTTTGCTATGCTTTCCTAGAATGCAAGCATCACATTGCTTATGTTTTCTAGGAATTGTAGGCAAACCAGCAACACCATTTTTCTTTAATAAGCGGAGGCTGTCATAGTTTAAATGTCCAAATCTAGCATGCCATAATAAACTTGATGGAAGTGTACCTTCTTCATGATGAGAAATATATGAGAAATGTTGTGTGTGAGCAGAAGTTCCTTGCAGTTTAAGAAGTCTTTCTTCTTCTATACCCCTCATGACAAGTGAGTGGTCAGATGCCTTTCTTACCTCAAGCTTTCCATCAAACATATGAATGGAGTGACCTTGCTGGCGGATGTGGACCAGGGACAGCAAGTTTCTCTTGAGCTGTGGGAGATATAGAACATGATCCAGAAGAAAGTCTGGAAGACCAGGCAGTTTAAGCCTGATTGTGCCAAGCCCTGATGGCTTGATTTTTGACTGATCTGCAAAGTATACTGCTCCATCAACATTGTCAGTGAAATCTTCAAAAAAATCTTTCCTATGAGTCATATGACAGGTTGCTCCTGAATCAAACAACCAGTCATTTTTCGAAGAAGCAAGTGAAGCATTAAACAAATCTTCATTTACTCCAATGTTACATTGTGCCTCAATATAGTGAGCGGATTCAGGTGCTTTACCTTTGTCTGTGTCATCAATTTTACCTTTCTGCTGATTTCTTCTCTGCTCAATTTTGTCCCATGGTAGCTTGCATGTAGAAGCATCATGTGATCCATTTCGTTTGCAGCGAATGCAATGCAGATCTGCCTTTTCTGCTTGAGAATGTCTGCCCCCCCTGCCTCTGAAGTATCTTCCTCTTCCTCTTCGTCCACCTCTTCCTCTTATAGAATCTTGAACAGGATGCTTTTCTTTATGAGCAAGGCAAACAGTCTCTTCAGAAGATTCAGGGACTGTTTTCTTTCCAAAGGCTTTCTCTCTTTCAGCAAACTTTTTCACAAGAGACTCGAAGGTTATGTCTTTAAGATTTCCATTTGCTTGTAAAGACTCAAGATAATTGGAGTAGGTAGGATAGAGTGCTTTGAGAAAGGCAATAAGAGAGATATCCAGCTCAACCTTAGTGGATTTAATATCATGCATTATAGATTTTATTTCAGATGCAAGAGCAAGGGGATCATTATTTTTCAGTTCAAGAGTGAAGAGTTTAATCATGAGCTGAACAACTTCAAGTGCAGAATGTGAATCATAGAGTTCTTTCAGCTTTTGTAAAGCTTCAAAGGCAGTGGAATAGGATGAAATATGACGACTTCTTCATTTACAGATGCTGCGATCAATGCATAGGCTTTGCTGTTCTTGTTTTCCCAAATGACAAGTTCTTTATCTGATGTAGGCTGCACGGGGTCTTTGTCTTCTTCTCTGACACACACTCCTTTCCACAACTCATTGTAGATGAGGGTGTGTTTTACCATCCGAGACCATTCAGAATAGTTCTCCTTGCCAGTGAGAACTATTCCGACCATAGAGATGATTGAATGCATTCTGTAAAAATTACTTCTGCTGATAAAAAATCCTTATGTTACAGCCTTCAAATCCTTCTGATATTTGCTAAAAGCATCAGCATTTCATTGTACATATCACTGCAACACTACTATGTTTTGAAAAAATGCACAAGGGATCACTTCAATATATCACTTTAATGTATTAATATATCACTTCAATATATCAATTTATTATGCAACACTACAAATGTTTTGAAATATAAAACACTCTGACTGATATAACTTGAATGCTTTGAAAACTGCCTTGAATGATATATATATATATATATATATATTTTTTTTCCACTGGAAAAATCCGTAATATTTCATTATAAATATGAAAGATTACATATGTAGATGCTTTGAAGCATATGCCAACTGTTCTGTACATTTTCACAAAAAATTTGCATACCTGTGCTGTATATCTGTCTGTTACATTTTCAAAAATTGTGCAAAATTGGTGCCATTTTTGGCAATCCTCAATCTATTTCAAATTATATCAAGTTGTGCAGTCAAATCCTCATAAAACTGTTTTGTTATGTCGCCTGTTGACCCGCAGTAGGATATGTCGGGTCTATATATGGCCGATGGTAGTATTTCTGCTCCTGCTGATCCAAAAATTCAGTGATTTCCCATAACCCATTCTCCATCACCGCGGCCTCCTTGGAAAGCTTGTCAGCAGTCTGGTTATGTTCTCTGTATATATGAGAGATGTGAAAAAAGTTAAAAGCATCCTTTAGTATAAATACTTCATCAAGCAATACATTTAGAGTGTGTGAGTGACATGTGGTATCTCTATTGACCCAGTTAATAACAATCTGAGAATCGCCAAATATGTTGATGCTGGTGCATTGGTGACTGAGTGCAAAATGTAACAGATGTCGGAGAGAAATGAGCTCAGAATAATTGTTTGTGCCAGCCCCCAATCCTACTTTGATATGAAAGAAGTGCCTCGAGGATATGTGTAAAATGATACCCCCTCCGCAGCCATTTTCGTTTGCAGCCCCGTCGAAATAAGCCCATGGCGAGCCCATGTCTATATTGGGAGGAGGGGTCGGCCGTCGCTGTTTTGTGGGAGGAGGATTTGGTAATTCGTTGTATGCTGAGATGATGCCAGCTTCAACGAGAGGCCACCTAGCCTCCCATCCATCAAATATCATTCTATTTCTGGACTTCCAAATAGACCAGTTAACAATGATAGGGAGGTTTACAATTTTCGAGCCACTGTGTTTGTTCCCCCAATCTATCCAAGCGCTGATAAGGTCTGTACCAGACCAGTCTCCCAAGTACTGTATGTGAAATTTGATATTATGCCATATTTGTATAACAATGGGGCATCTTAAGAATAAGTGTTCAGTGGTCTCTGTGTCTGCTTTGCACAGCACACAACGCGAGGGTCCCGATACTGCCCTACGCTTGAGGTATTCATCAGTGGGAATGCGATTGCGGAGGACACACCAAGAAAATAATTTGGATCTGGGCGATGCAGTTAACTTCCATATCTGGTGCCACCATCTGTCTAGCACTTCCGGCTTTCTGTGGTTAATGTATATATATATATATATATATATATATATATAAACGCTTTGAAAAACAGCGCAATACACTGAATGCTTTGAATGATATAAATGTTTTGAATGATACAGCACAATACTCAACACTTTCAACTATCCCAGCAGCTTCGTGTCAAGAATGCATGGAAAACGACATAGTAGTAGACAGGAATGAGCCTCGTTCTATGTAGATGTCCTTTCAGTGGTATCTTAGAGATTATATGCTATCAAGTTTGAAATATACCATCTTGCATCCTTCGTCAAGGGATATGATCGTTCCCTTTTTATATAAAATCAGAAATAAGATATTGTACAGACTCATGTATGTAGAGATTGTAAGTTATCCATCTGCGAAGTTTACATTAGACTAAAAAAAATACTCTTTCCAAATAGTAGCAGACAGGAATGAGCCTCGTTCTACGACAGATTGCCAATAGAATCCGGAATATCACCCACTAGATTACAAGAACGAGCAAATAGAATCTGTAACTTTGCTAGTTTCCCCAGCTCCGGAGGTATCACACCGGGGACAAAGCTGCAAGGCCATCACATGTAAAGCTGTTTGGTGAGGGTTTGAGGAGGCAGAGGAGCGACGCTGCAAGCGGAGGTTGCGTGTGAGATTATCTCGATCGATTACAGTGCGAGGCTTAGGATAACTAAATCCTGCCACAATGGAGAAGACGGACTTTGCAAAACGATTTGAATTAAAATGGCCAGAGCCAAGGCGGACTTCGAATTGCAATTACGAATTTGCAGTCAATGGCACATCTTGGGGGAGGAGCCGAGGCTCACGCCCGTTTCAAGCAGTATGAATACAGAGCAAATTCCAGTTTAGTTCTAACTACAGACTCTAGACCCAGAAATACGCATGAGCCCACAGGAGAACCGGAGTCTCTTTGGGGTAAAATTGATCCTAGGAATTTCGATGATACCAGGGGAATGTACCTGAATGTTTCTGAGAGCAACGTGCTGCAAATCGGCGTCGGTTTCCTTTGAAATCTCCTCAACGGAAGAATCTACAACGTTCTCAATGATCTGTTGATCTGTTGCAGAGCCAGAGAATTAATGACACTCAGGGCAGAGCAGCGCTCAGGACTGAGCAGCGCTCAGGACTGAGCAGCGCTCAGGACAGAGGAGCGCTCGGGACAGAGGCAGGAGTTACAACTATTTTTAGAACCTGGGACCTGTGCTCTGATACCATGTCAGGCCAGGGTAACTCCAGAATGGTCAGGGAAAAAACTGATGATATAATTCATTAGCTAACTATCATTTATATACAGAAATAGGACGGATCAGTTCATCTTCTTGATGACTGATCGCGTTCCAGTTCACCCATCCGTTGAGGATTAGGTGTCAACAATTTCCTTCATCTTCCTCTAAATCACTCAAGTGTCAAAGGAATTACTGCTACCCTGCTTTTGTGTTTTGCTCATCGAAACTGTGTTTGTATAAAACTTGATTGGGTTAGACTCCATGCCCAATGGTGGAACTTTCACATAGCCCAACCAAATTTTAGTCATTTTTTAGATAAATCTGGCCATTGGACTCAATTGCAAATCTTCTACTACAGTTACCTTGAGTAGTTGAGTTTTAGGGAGAGATCCCTCTCTACGTTGAAGGGTCAGCGTTCGACCTCAAAGAGGTTCAAGGTTACCTTAGAGGTTTTCCCGCAGCCAGAGTTTCCTCTAAGAGATAACATTTTGGTTCCGTCGCCGGGGAGCGAAAGACATATTTTCGCCAAACGATTTTATTGTTGAAGATCAGATCTCTGAGGGAAAATAGAGATTTGTATATCAGCTTCGCTGCAAGATGCTTGCTTTGGCGAATCTAGACTATATTTTGAAGTGTTCTTATTGATGAAGGTTTGGCTCACAAAGGTGTTCATACTCGGAGGAACCCTGGTCCGAATCCACCCTAGATTTTGTCAAGCCCGAAAAAGTTTTTCAGGAAGAAAACTCCAAAGGAATCAAGTACAATCTACTTGGAAAGTTCTTATTCTCTACCTACAAAGGTTGAAGCTCTTGAGGATTCGCTGCTAGATATTAAATTTGAAAGGTATTTACTCAGATATAAGTCCTAAAGTAGCCTTCCAGACGCTTTCCTTGATCCAACAAATCTAAAGACCTTTACCCCTGGTTCTTCCATCCCAAAATTAGAGCTATTACCACAAGAGTTCGAGATTTGGTCTCAGTTTAAAAAATTAGAACAAAAAGTCCAGGAACTCCAGGTAGTTGCGGCTAAATCTTCAACCTTTCCTTATTTTATTCCATCTTTATTTGCGTCAACGGCTCCTCTGTCTTCTGTGGATGTTCAAAAGCCCATTTTATCAACTGCTATCACAACAGTCTCAATGCCTCTGACATTTGCTGTCCAAACTCCTGCTGTCAGTGTAATTTCATATCCCAACCCTATGGCTGCTAGATATGCACCTTTAAACCTTCAAGGTCTGATACATGACCTCCCCTTGAATTATGGACAACACTTGATCTAGTTTGATGGCACCGGGTTTTATACAACCCATCAGCATGTAGATAAGCTTAATGACTTTATAGATTTAGAGGAGGTTGACCGTGAGGACGTCAAATTGAGACTTTTTGCACAAAGTCTATCAAGAGAGGTAAAGAAATGGTTCAGATCCTTACTTGCAACAAGTATCAATACTTTCCAGCAGTTTGAACAAATATTTCTCACCAGGTGGGAGGTGAAGAAAAATCCCTTACAAATTTTAATTGAATATGAAGGTTTAAAAAGGAATCTAGGGGAGTCAGTTCAAGAATTCACAACCAGATTTAACAGATTTTACAATTCAATTCTAGCTGAGATAAAACCCCCTCTGGGATTAGCCTTGTTGCATTATCTTGACAATTTTAATGCCAAAATGGCTTATCAACTTTGGGAGAGAAACACTGTTACTTTAGAAGCAATGCAAAGTAATGCAATTGGAGTAGAAGCCAATTTGTTGGCCAAGAAGGCAAAAATGAAAATTGAGAAGAGAGTGGTGTTCAAAGAAGAATCATCTTCTTCACCTGATCTGAAATTTGATGTGATGTTGAAGACGATGGAAAAGATGGTTGATAAGCTAACTCCTTCTAGGGCTGAAAATCAACCTCAGGTGAGAAATCTGAACTTCAGGAGACCTCAAGGTGCTCAGAATCGTTTAAGAGAGCAGAAGGGTGTTGAATATCAACAAGCTGTTATTCAACCTCCTTTTCTAGAGGGATTTGTTGATGAGGATGTCACTGAGGAAGAAGATCAACAAATTGGATGCTTAGATGATAAAGAAACGCAAGTGTGTGCTACCAAGGAGGAGCATGACATTTCTGCAGGGTGCTCAGGCAAAAAGGACAACATTCACATTTGCAATTTTGTAGTTTATTTGTAGGGCTTGTTGTCGCACAAAGTGTCGAGGCACCGCGATAACGCTCAGAGTAAGGGTTGTCACTCCGTTTAGACTCTCTCCTAGACAAGTCAAGGGCGGTAGTCCCTAGGGGGTAGTCTGTAGGGGTAAATGAATAAAGGAAACTTGTGGAACACAAGCTCTAGGAGACTTAAGGATGAACAACTTGACGAATGTGAAACAAGTCCTAGTTAACCGAGATGGATAGATCAAACAATTAAGACAAATACAACCTCAAGATAGAAATGATTTTAGACCAGTGCCTTAATATTCAATTAACCATAAACTAAATGAAAACAAGTTATCTAGAGCAATTTATAAATGTGATGAAAGTGATGATCATGAACGATTAAATGTAAATGCTCAAAACTTTATCATGCAAGATTTTCTAGCAATTAAATACCATGAAGAGCTATGAAATTTAACTGCTAAGCAATGATTCTAGATTTAAAATGATTTTCTTCAATAACCCAAATCTAGAATTTATCTTTTTTCCTATAGTCAATCTTTAGATATGATTCTAAAACATTAATCGAGTTTGACTATAGAGAAGTTAATACCACAGAGATCTTCCTTTAAAATTTTACACAACACAAAAAGACACCAAGGAACTTTAGATTAGAATTTAATTATCCCTTAGGTAAATTTTTAATGTAAAAATTTAATGTGGCAAATATTTAATTAAATTTTTTAATGTGACCAAAGATAAAAATGAAAAGAGCTTAATTAAATTTAAATTTTTAATGGGCCGTAGGCCTTAAAAAGGTTAATTTTTTAAGCGTGAAAGTGTAGGTCCTCTTTTTATTTAATTCCTTAGTAATTTCATAGTCACAAAAATGATTTTTTAAAAACTTTTTAACTTTTAAATGTTTTTAAATATTTTTAAATGAAAACAAAATGAAAACCTAAGAAATCACAACATAAAAGAAAAAATAAAAGTCACAAATTATAATAAAAAGTTAAAACAAAAATAAAATCAACCTTGAAAAGATTAATTTTTTAAATGTGAAAGTGTAGGTCCTCTTTTTATTTAATTCCTTAGTAATCTCATAGTCATAAAAATGATTTTTTTTTGAACTTTTAAACTTTTGAATGTTTTTGAATATTTTTAAATGAAAACAAAATCAAAACCTAAGAAATCACAACATAAAAGAAAAAATAAAAGTCATAAGTTATAATAAAAAGTTAAAACAAAAATAAAATCAAAATGGAAAAAAATAAAGAGGTAACCAAAACAATACAAAAGAACTTGAATTAATTAAAAAGGGCCTAACCCTAACCAAGCAAAGGAAAAGAAAAATGCGATAACTTTGTTTTGTCTGTAGGTCGAGAGGAGAGCTGGTAGCATGCAGGAAGGGATGTGGGAGAGACGACGGGCTCGAGGAGAGGGGTTTTGCACCTCGAGAGGGAGAAAGAACGGAGCAAAATTTGGAGTGAGAGGGTAGGGAAAGTTACGCAGTGAGGATTTTCGAAATTTGTAGTAGACGGATGGAGAACCCCAAGCAACAGAGAAAAGAGAGGCTTCCAGGCAACAAATGGTAGCCTGAAAAAACCTAGAACAAACCTAGAAAAATCAAATTTCAAACCAATACACTTTTGCTTCAGATTTGTCCTTGAAACACTTCTAGATTTAAATTTTAAAACCCTTAGAATGTAAAATTTTCTGAAAAAAATGTCCCTGCAAATTGATATTGAGGCCAGATCTAACCCTCCAGGGCCTAGATTTGGCTTCAAATAAAATTTCTCCTTCAGATCTGCAGCTGCAAAAAGAAAACACCCTAATGATATATACAATGATGAAATTAAAAACCCCAAAAACCCAGTCGGATAATTACAATAATTACACTTTGAAGCATCTAAGAAGCCAAATCTATCATTTTGCTGCACCTAAATTAAAATTTTTTAAATTTCAAAAGGAGGTGCTAGCTCAAAACCCTCATGCATCGCAAAATAAAAAATCTTATGATAAACTCGGAGCTAATTTAGCTGGGCTCTTCAAGAAATACAGATCAGGAGTTGGCTGGTCCAACTTAAAACTTCCCCTAATAGCCGTTGATCTAACTCGAGATTTCCTTGCAAAACTCGATCCAACGATTAAAAATAAAGCGAGAAAATAATAATGAAATTTAGACAAATAAAGATACCTGCTATTACTTTTAAAATTTAAATTATTATTCAAACTCCAGCCATTGAGCAAGATACCTGTATTCAAATCACTCTTCAAAAGCTATCATCAATGGCTTTAGAAAGAATCATGCATGAAATAAAACATCTTACAACATTCTCATGAAGAGTAACACCAGAGAATTTAACTCCAAAGTCTTTCTTTATTATTCAAAAAAAAGATTACACCAGAGCTTCTTGCTAAGCACATGACTCAAAGATCGGATGGGTCGACTAACAAATGACTTCCTATTTAAAGATAAATCCTCCAACAGTTAGTTTGAGTGATTCTCATCAAAGTAATCTCGACCATTGATGAAGATCAAATTTTCTTTTAATCTCATTTGGCGAAATATTTAATTTTTGAGGAAATTCGAAATTTTCATTTAAATGCATTTTAATTATCTACAAAATTAAATTTTTGAGTTAATTTCCCAAAAATTTGACTTTGACTTAACCCTAGGGATCAAAGGTTTAAAATCTATCAAAATAATTAATTTACCTTAGTCCTTGGAGCTCTTAAAATTTAATTATTTAGGACCGACAAATTTTGCCTTTGGAGAATTTAAATTTACCTAGGACTTAGAATTAATTAAATTTTTGGCTTAGGATTTTAATTAATTTTGGGCCAGAAAATTTAATTAATTAATCTATGAGGGGATAAATTATTTTTCTAAACCTCAAGACACTTTACATCATGATTCTCATATTTTTTACATCATAAGGGGGAAAATCCATTTATAATAGACCCGCACAGATTACCCATTTCTGCGGCACAATTATAATCCAGCAAATCAAGTAGTTTGTAATAAAATAATCTAACCAAATAGTTAGGATTATTGCTAACTTACTTTTACATAGACTCGATCTGGAACACTAGGACTTGCCTAAGATCCTAGCAACAAAATCCATTCCAGCTTTTTGAGATAAAATTGGAGGGAAAAACTCTGCCAATTATTCGAAAATGAATCAGTGAGACGAAAAACGTCATAGAATGGAGGTCATAGAATGGAGGTCGTCACTAGAAAGGTAGGTTTACCCAGGTTGTTACATAACTGACATAGGTTTGCTGAGATTATTTACATTATACACATGCATAATGGGTTTACATAACATCTTGGAAGTCAGGTTGATGATGATAGCTGGACGACACGGACACATCGATCAGGCACTATCCCTTTTGCGAAAAAAATGGAGTGTACTGCTATGGGTTGTTGACACGTAGTGGTCAACAAGGCTATAACAATGCAGTAGTAGATTTTCAAAGACAATACAATCTCAGGCGCTGGACTGTTCTTATTAAGACTCCACCACAAAAGACAACAACAAGACTATAACAATACAGTAGCATATTTTCAAACACAGTACAATCTTAGGGGCTGGACTCTTCCTATTAAGACTCCGCCACAAAAGACAACAGCTGTGCAATACGCTGATTCAAGGAAGGAAATACTGAAGAGACCAGAGGAGCCTAAGAAGGACAGTGCGAGAAAAGTGGAAGAAGCTAAGAAGGAGATTAAAGAATTGGAAAAAACATAGTCAGCTTTCAATCTAGAAAGTGAAATTAGTAAGTTGAAAGTATCCATTCCTTTTGCTGAACTTTTAAGAAATGAACAGTACAAAAAAAGAATCTTTACAATGGTTAAGAGTTCAGAGAGTGATTAGGTTAATATAAACTCACAGGATTCCCTAAATTTAGATGATGATGCTCTTGAATTTGTTTTTGGTCCACATGTCATTAGCATAAATGATGATGTTCCCCCATTCTATGTAAGTCTGAACATACACGATATGATTCTTCATAACGCTATGTTAGACTCTGGAGCTTCGCATAACCTGATGCCAAAATCAGTCATGGACCATCTAGGACTTCAGATTACCAAACCTTACAAGGACCTGTTCTCATTTGATTCTAGAAAAGTAAAATGTTTAGGGCTGATAAAAGATCTAGTTGTAACTTTGGCACAAATACCTGCCAAGAGTGTAATGATGGACATAGTGGTAGCAGATATTCTAGCTAGATTCAACATGTTATTGTCTCGGTCTTGGGCAACAAGATTAGGAGGAACATTGTAGATGGACATGACTTATGCATCAATCTTGTTGTTTGGTGAGTTGAAAAGATTATATAGGGAAGTCCAAATGGCCTATATGGTAAGCAGTAGAACTCAGCCAGATAATCATCCCATTTATGTAGTAGATACAGAGGTAGGATCACAAATTTTCTTTAATGATTTCTGTATTGATGGAGAAGTATAATAACAGGTTGATGTCAATGATCAACAAACACAGATTCAAACTTTTTTAGATGAAGTCTGGAATTTGTATTTTGATGGCTCCACTTGTGAGAAGGGTTCTGGGGCAAGAATTTGGATTGTTCTGCCAGACTGTACTAGTCAGTTGCATTCATACAAATTGTATTTTGATTGTACAAACAACGTGGCAGAATATGAAGCTCTGATTAATGGGCTGAACATGTTAAGAGAGCAGAAATCGAAGAAAATTCATATTTTTGGAGATTCGGAGTTAATTGTGAACCAAGTCAAAGGCACTTATCAAACCAGACACCCAAGGATGAGAGCCTACTAGAATGAGGTATGGGATTTGTTTTCAAATTTTTTCTCTGAGCATGAAATCTCTCTCATTCCTAGAGAAGAAAACAAAATTGCAAACTCTTTAGCAACAACTGCTAGTGCATTTAGAATTCCTATCTATCCTAATGAAAAATATGAGATCAATGTGAGACATATGCCTTCTATTCCGGACAATACTAGGCACTGGAAGGTGTTTGAAGATGATCAACAAATTAGAAGATTTCTTGAAAGAACTGATGAATTTCTTAGCACTCCAATTGACAAAGATGAAGATGAGACCACAAAGAAAGATATTGAAACAACAGTCTTCTTGAATACTGTTGCTGGACAAGATATAATTCAGTTAAGTAATAATATAATCCCTAGAGGTTTAGTTCCTTTAGAGAGATTATTTGATTCAAATGATGTGGCAGTTAAGCCTAGAATCCTGCCAAGTGATGGGGAGATGGAAGACTACAATTTGGGAACTAAAGATAATCCAAAGATGGTCAAAGTTTCTAACACTTTGAAACTAGAGCAAAAGTTGAAGTATGCAGAATTGTTAAAGGAGTTTGTAGATGTATTTGCTTGGAGATATGAGGACTTAAAGGTCTATGACAAAACTGTCATCCAACATACTATACCACTCAAGGAGAATGAGAAGCCCTTCAAACAGAAGTTAAGGAGGATCAATCCAAAGCTGCTGCTGCTGATTGAAAAAGAGGTGAAGAGACTGTTGGTTGCAAAAATCATCATCCCATTGAGATTTTCAAATTGGATAGAAAACTTGGTACTAGTCAGGAAAAAGAGCGGGGAAATTCGCTTGTGCGTGGATTTCAGAAATTTAAATAAAGTCTCATTGAAGGATAATTATCCTTTACCAAAAATGGATCACATTCTGCAAAAAGTGGTTGGCTCAGAAAGGATTTCCATGTTGGATGAGTTTTCTGGATATAATTAGATCCTGGTTAATCCAAAAGATCAGGACAAGACTACTTTCACCACGCCATGGGGCACATTTATGTATTCAAAATCAGTGTTGCACTAATCGGGAAAAAATCACGATAATATCGTTTTATCGCGATTTTTTCAAAACAACGATAAAATTGGGCGATAAAATCGGATTTTTTTTCATAGCCGATTTTTTCGGTAAAAATCGCGGGCCTGTCGGACAGTGCGTGTTTTAAAGGGAAAAACTCGTTTTTTTTAGTCATTTGGACAGCAGAAGGTGCGCTGGGGTTTGGAGACTTGCAGACTTGGAGTTGGAGCTGAACCAATTAACTGGAGGAGAAAATCAAAGAGTGAGCTAAGGAGGAGACACATTATCTCCATAAAACCGGTATGGGCACCAACATTTTGTGTTTTCATTGTTTTGTAACTTTGTTTTTGTTTTTTTTCTATGTTTTTGGTTGGGTTTGGAAAGTGGTTTTTGACATTTGTCCAATGTAATTTTTTTTTTTTAGTTTTTTTGGTTGGGTTTGGAATGGGGTTTTTGACATTTGTCCAATGTATTTTTTTTTTCTGGTTTTTTTGGTTGGGTTTGGAATGGGGTTCCTTAAATTGTATGTAATTTTTTTTTTAGTTTTTGTACAATGTAAATAGTAAAATACTAAATTGTAAGTTTGTAACTTGTAAATACTAAATTGTATGGGCCTGGAGTATGCCCTAAAACTGCTTCTGCTTGGCTAAGAGCTCGTCTTCCTCGGACGTAAGGAAACAGGTTAACGGCCCAAGACCCAGAGGCATCTGGCAGGAGTGAAAGCCTGCTCCCTTACGGACCACCAGCGGGTTATTTCAGGTGGCGTGGTTTTCCTTGATAACAGTGATGTGTCAACTGACATTCGCGGATAGCAGCCAGAGATGGCTGTCCTCACTGTTGGTTTGACAAACTGAGTTTGATAGGTTTTTCCACCTTTTGAAAAAAAAAAAATATATATATATATATATATATATATATATATACTAAATTGTAATCCTTATTTTCCCATAGGTTCACCGAAACACCGTTCAAGTTTTTAACTTCAAAGTTCAAAATCAAACATGCCAAGAAAATTGGACCCTTTCAGGGAATTTGGTGAACCTGATGCTTCGAATGATAGAATAAACTTGTCTTGCAAGTTGTGTGGGCACCATATGTCCGGGGGGTGTACAGATTGAAGTATCACCTTACACAAATCCTTGGATTTGATGTAGGGCCTTGCACAAAGACAAATCCTGAAATCATCCGAAGAGCCATGAAAGCATTGGAAACTTTAGACCACACTAGAGAGGCCAAAGTAGAAATGAAGAGGCAACTAAAAAAGTCAGCTGAACAAGGAAGTGGCAGTGGTTCTACTGCAACATCAACCAACCCGGTAGCTGCCTCATCATTTTTTGTTCCTCGAACCACACCTGGTTCACAGCCATCTATCAGTTCAATGCTTAAAAAAACTGAGAAAGAACATGCTGACAAGTTGCTGGCAAAATTTCTCCTTTGGAGTGATATTCCTTTCAGCATTGTAAGGAATAATCCATTTTTCCAGCTCGCTGTCGATGCTATTGCAATTGTTGGTCCAGGGTACAAAATCCCTTCTTATCATGACATGAGAGGCCGGATTCTTCAAAATGAAAAGCTTGACTGCACCAAAATATTGGAGAATTTTAGGGAATCATGGGCACAAATAGGATGCACTGTGATGTCAGATGGTTGGATTGACCAAAAGGGGAGAACCCTTATAAACTTCTTGGTTAGTTGTCCCAAGAGGACTATGTTTATCAAATCTGTTGATGCATCTGCACAATTCAAAGATGCAAGAACTTTATGTGATTTGCTGGATGTGTTTATTTTGGAGGTGGGTGCAGAAAATGTTGTCCAAGTCATAACGGACAATGCTGCAAATTATGTTGCTGTTGGCAGGATGCTTATGGACAGGCATCCTACTTTATTTTGGACACCTTGTGCTGCACACTGTATTGATTTGATGTTGGAGGACATAGAGAAAATTTCCTTTGTCAAAGATATTGTTGAGTCATCCTAAAGCATTACAAAATTTATATATAATCACACATCTGTGCTTAGCTTGATGAGAAGATTCACCAACAACAAAGAGTTGGTGCGCTTCGCCATTACACGGTTTGCCACCAGTTTCATATCTCTTCAATCCCTCTTGAATTCTATGTGGGATGTAAAGAGAATGTTTCTTTCAGAGGAGTGGTGTGCTTTGCTAATGAGCCGCAAACCAGAGGGAGAGGCCATATGCAGACTAGTTTCATACTAGGAAGACTTCTGGGCGGGAGTGCAGGAGGTGTGCGCCGTTACTGAACCTTTGGTAAAGGTTCTTCAGTTAGTTGATGGTGAGAAGCCCGCAATGGGCTATTTGTATGAGGCCATGGATAGGGCCAAAGAATCCATTCGGGCCTACTATGATGATAAGGGAGATGAGGGGTTTCAGAGACAACTCCTCCTATGGGGAGTGATTGATGAACGATGGAACAACACACTCCATCGTCCCATTCATGCTGCTAGGATTTTCTTGAACCCCGCATTTTCTTACGCATGTGGGTTCGTATTTGATGCTGAGATCATGGATGGATTCTTAACCCGTGTCTAGAGGATGGTGCGATCTCTAGTAGAACGTACATAAATCTCTAAAGAAATTGAGACATATAGGATGGCAGGTGGCACATTTGGCTTTGACATGGTTGTGACTGATAGGACAATTAAAATGCCAGGTATTTTTTAGTTTGTTTCAAATTTCATTGTCTCTTCAAATTCCATTTTTTTCTTATGTTTATTTCAAATTTTATTTGTAATTTTGTTGTAGATGCATGGTGGAGAATGTATGGTGCCAGGGTACCCTTTCTGCAAAAGCTTTCCATTTGAATCCTCAACCAAACATGTAGGTCCTCAGGGTGTGAGTGCAACTGGAGTGTATTTGGAAGAATACACAACAAGAAGCGCAACAGGTTAACACTTAAAAATTTAAAATATTGCAAATTTCCAAATAAATTTTTGAATTCATTAAACAATACTTTTTTTATAATT
This sequence comes from Pinus tabuliformis, assembly GCA_031772625.1. NCBI lineage: Eukaryota > Viridiplantae > Streptophyta > Pinopsida > Pinales > Pinaceae > Pinus > Pinus tabuliformis. The sequence continues at coordinate 25,779,013 of CM062808.1, read as the reverse complement.
ATTATTTCATGATCTTTGTACAGGTTGGAGTCCCAACGACTTAATGACATGGTCTACGTCTACTACAATCTTCGATTGTGGGTGAGGCAACTTGAGAAGACACCTAATATGGAGGCCATCTCATTGGATGGGATTGACACCACTCTTGCATGGACGGTTGAGGCCGAGAGGCCTCTCATGAAGTCTGCTGATGATTGGTTAGTGTAGGATGTAGTGGAGGAGGAGGAGGAGGAGGAGGAGGAGGTGACACCACCTGCCCGGGCTACCCCTGCCACCAGTAGAGGACGTGGTCTACCTCCTATAGCTCCTACTCCTAGTTCTTCAGCGTCTAGAGCACAACAGACTCCACTACCAACTCCACCAGCACCAACCTCTACATCTAGAGGGAAAGGGAAAGCTATGGCATTTTCTCGCAAGAGGGGCAGAGGAAATCAATAGTATTAAACTTTAGTTATTTTGTTCATTTCATTGTATATGACATTATGACTCATGAGATACATTATTATATTTTTTGTTGATATTTTGAGGCTGAGTTGGGACTCAAGAGTCAGGACTTACTATTCAGGACATGATTCACTGTTATGTGTGCTTTGAGCACTAGAAATGATATTAAACATCTTATATATTAGTTCTTTTATCATATTTATGTGTCAATGTATTTATTTTATGTTGTAGATGGTTTAGATATTAAAAAATTGGAAAAAAATGAATATTTTTGTATGTTACGATTTTTTCCCGATTATTACGACTTTTTTCGATTTTTTCCCCGTGTCGAAATTATCCTGGTAACGATTAGTGCAACATTGTTCAAAATCCCATTCATACTCATGAATGTCGGAGCCACTTTCCAGAGAGAAATGGATATCACTTTTGCTGATGAAAGAGATAAGTTTGTTGCAATTTATCTAGATGATACAACTGTCTTTTCAAAATCCGAATTCGCTCATTTAAAATATTTAGTGCAAGAAGTTTGGAGTTTCTTTAAATCCAAAAAAAATTCCACTTCGCTATGAAGTAGGGGAAGCTGTTGGGTCACATAATATCAAAGGAGAGCATTTAGATAGATCTTAGCCGAGTGACAACAATACAAAAGATTGAACAACCAAGAAACAAGAAAGAAGTGCAGTCATTTCTAGGTAAGGTAAATTTTCTGTGAAGATTTATCCCAAATTTTGCAGAAATTTTGAAGGTAATGTCAAACATGCTTAAGAAAGGAAATGAGATTAAATGGACTGAACAAGCTAAGGCATCCTTTAGTGATATCAAAAAGGCTTTAGGTCAAGCTCCTTTACTCACTAGTCCAAATTTCTCTAAAGATTTTGTAATTTTTTCATTTGCTTCTGAGCACACCATCTCTGGTGTTTTACTTCAGAAGAATGGGGAAGGTCAAGAACAACCCATTTCATTTTTTAGTAGGGCATTGAGAGATGTTGAACTGAAATACAACATAATGGACAAACATGCATATGCGTTGATTAAATCACTCAAAGATTTCAGGGTCTTTATACTGCATTCTCACGTGATTGCCTATGTACCAGACGCTGCAATAAAAAGTATTATGATCCAGCCTGATAGTGATGGCAGGAGGGGGAAGTGGATTTCTAAGATGTTAGAATTTGATTTGGAAATTAAGCCTACCAAATTAATCAAAGGACAGGGTTTAGCTAGGCTAATGACTGAAACAAATCTTGATACTTTTGATGTGAATTCAATTATGGAATTATCAGATTTTCTAGAGGATGAGTCAATGGTTAAAGTGGATGACCGTTTCAGAAATTGTGCATGGTATATTGATGTCATTTACATACTGCAGAATCTACAAGTGCCATCGGGGACAAATAAAGCTCGAGCTCGATTTTTAAGGCTCAAATCTGTTAAATATTGTCTTCTGGATGGTTATCTATTTTGGAAAGACCCGTAAGGCATCTTATTGAACTGCCTATTAGAAGATGAAGCCAAAGCAATGATCAAAGAATTTCATGAAGGAGCCTGTGGAGGACATCATTATTGGAAGGCTACTGTTGATAAGATTTTGAGAGCAGGATTCTACTGGCCTACGGTTTTTTCTGATGTCAGAAAGGAAGTTGTAGCCTGCCATAAATGTCAGTTGTTTGAAGGCAAAGCCAAATTAATGTCTCTACCTTTGAAACCCATTTCTGTAGAAGCACCATTTCAGCAATGGGGCCTTGACTTCATAGGCGAAATTCATCCAACATCCTCAACACAACACAGATGGATCTTAACAAGAACGGATTACTTTACCAAATGGATTGAGGCACTTCCAAGCAGGCAAGCTACTGATCTCGTTGTTATTCAATTTTTAGAAAACATTCTTTCCAGGTTTGGTAGTCCAAAAAGAATTATTATTGATAATGCACAATGTTTCAAATCCAAAAGATTAATAAAATTCTGTGATGAGTACCATATTAAACTTAGTCATTCCACAACCTATTACCCTCAAGGTAATGGACTAGCTAAGTCCTCAAATAAAAGTCTTATCAGAATTATCAAAAAGTTGTTAGAAGACAACAAGAAGGCTTGGCATACAAAACTTAAGTTTGCTTTGTGGGAAGACAAGATTAGTACTAAAAGGTCAATAGGTACTACCCCTTTTCAGTTAGTATACGGTGTTGATGCAACATTCCCGGTTTCAATTGGAATCCCTGTTATGAGATATTTACAAGAATTAGGAGAAGAATCGAATCATCTGCAAAGGAGGATAAATCAGTTAATAGAGGTACAAGAGGATAGAGAGAAGGTGTATGAAAAGTCTCAAGAAGTTCAAAATCAAATCAAGAAATTTTTTGATAAAAAGACAAAAGAAGATGATTTTAAGTGCCTAGACCTAGTTTTGAAGTGGGATGCTTGCATTGAGGACAAAGGTAAGCATGGGAAGTTTGAAAACATCTAGAAAGGTCCATACAGAATCACAACTTTCCGTGGTAAGAACAATTTCATTTTAGAAGATCTGGAAGGAGTGTTGCTGCTAGGAGGTCCAGTCAATGGACGTTTCCTGAAACATTACATTTCCTGAACAAAGAATGTTTCAAATTTCATTGTAAATATCCATATTTTTTAAAGTACTTGCAGGTGTGGATGAGCATTCTGAAGAACTTGAAGCTCGAGGAGAAGGCCCTAAGGTTTTGATAATGTTTATCAGAGAATACTTTTTTTTGTAGCAATTATGTTTTTGTTTTCAAAATCCCAGAGTCTGTAAAAATAACATATTTTAGAAAGATGGTTTTTTTCTTTATTCAGAGTTAGTCAGAGTATTGCTTTAAAACTTTTCTATAATAAGTAGGCCTCTGGTTTGTTGGGTTCTTGCTGCCATCAATGATCGACAATATCCCCGTGGACCCAGCTGTTATCACATTTTATTTTAAGTTATAAATTTTTTAAGCAACGTTGACAATTTCAAGGTCAGTGAAAAAAATTGTAATAAACAGGAGAAATGCTGATAATGGGAATATCAACGCTTGTTAAGTTTAGAAAGTTATTAGCAAGAATATGCTGACAATAGGAGTGTCAGCATTATCAGGTATTCACTGATAACAAGAGTATCATCGTTAAAATAAAAAAATGAATTTCGATTTTTGAATCGTGCTGACATATTCCACGTCAACAACACAATAATCATTGCCCGGCCACGATAAATCTGAAGGTGGAAGGTTTTCCGTCATCACAGAGATATGATGTGTTTTTGAAATTATCGAAGGGTTAAAAACATTATTTCATCTGTCAATCAGTTATTTCGCCTGAAAACCTCATTTGTTTTTCTCGCATAGTGTTTTCACCATTGTCATTAGTAAGTTTTCTTAGTTAATCGCTGGGGAGTTGTTCGTTTCAAATTAATTGGCGGAGATACAACATTGGATCCTGGTCTATCATCTGCATAATCGCCAAACCGTAGAGATAATGGGGAAAAGCAGGAAGCTTAACAAAAATGAACCCAAAGGTCTCGACCTCCTGGAGATTTACCCAGATATTCAACAACAATTCCAGCGGGTTGGGTGGTAGGTTTTTTTCTAGCGATGCACTGATTACCATGATGTTGTGGTTCAAGCATTCACCCAGGGGTTTGATGGCCATTGCGTGGAGGTAGGCGGGCTTTCATTAATGGTCACAAAGGAACTAATTGCAAAGGTTACAACTTTGCCTACGGATGGGGAAAAGGTTTTCAGAAGTCACGTTCTAGCTGGGATTGATGTCCCATTTTTCTTGAAAGCCGAGTTCAAAGACAAAAACTGGAAGGCAAGGGTGCAAAGATCCTGGCTGGAGGACAAATGGCATGGGCTGCTATGCATTACCCAGTCATATTTCACGTGTGAAGGGAATTTTAACTGGGTAAATTTATACCATTTTCATTTCTTAGCTCATATAGTAGGACAAGTAAGAATGAATGCTTGTTTTTATTTATTGGAGAGTCTCAAGCACATGGTTGCTCGTTTCCGGGCCAGGGCAGACCCATCCCCTCATTTTGTTTATCACAAAGCCTTAATTAAGTTGTTAATTGAAAATCAATTGGCCAAAGTTGGAAGAACTTGGAGCCATTTCCTGTTTTGGGGAGGGTTTCAACCCCAACCTCCTAAGGCTAAACGAGGGAGGCAGAAGGGTACCAAACAGGGCAAGAAAACTTAGGTAGAAACCTCCTCTCAGGGCACCTCCACTGAGCAAACCCAAAGCTGAAAAGAGAAAGATATTCCCTCATCTTTTGATCCTACAATTCCTAAGGTTTATGCCAGAAGAAGTGACAGACTTAAAAAGACAGCCTACTACTGAAAACCCTCCCACTGAAAATCTTCCTCCTACTGTGAATTCCCCTCATGCTGAGAAGCCACCCACTAAGAGTTCCCCTGCAGAAACTCATCCACCAGAGCAGAGCAGAGCAAGGGAAAGAAAATTGAAACTGAACCCCATGATGAAGAAGAACCCTCCCTGTTTCAAATGTTCAAAGGGGGTAAAAGACCTCACACCAGGCCTTTAAACAAATTAAGGCTGAAGATAAAGTTAAAACAAAATCCCGATCTCACCAAGGAAGTAATAGATGTGGACAATGTCCCATTAAAGGACCTGATAATAAATAAAGGGAAAACTGTAGGTTCTAAAAAGTCAAAGGCTAAGGCAACTAAAAAGAAAATCCCTATGGAAACCAGACAAAGCAAGAGGCAGAGGATGGATAAGGTGGACGTTCTTTTGGAGGCGGCTAGTACCCTCAGCTAGGAAGCTGATAACCATTTTTTGGGTTTTTGATTATTCATTGTTAAAGTGAATTTTGTTGATCTATCACTGATCATGCACCTGTTAGTGTTTAGGTGCAGAACATTACAGAGGAGAGCTATCATTCCCATTGTTAGCGAATTTTGCACAAAAAGCGCTGGCATTTCCATTGTCAGCACATTCTGAAAGAAAAAATTTGAGAAAGGTGCTGACAGTCGGCTCATCAACAAAACTATCAGTTTAGGCAACTAAAGGACTGACAACGACAGTATCAGCGTATTGCAGCAGGGGTGACCGAGAAGACAACAACAAAACAAAAACCTGTTTTGGAGGATGACAAGGCTTATCTACAACGAGGGAAATACAATCATGATACATTTTCTCAGCGCCATTTTCAACTAGTTATTTTTGATTTTTGATATGTTTAAAAGATATTTTCATATGCATGTACCTAAGGTATTTATACTTCTATTTTTAGATTCCTGTAATTATTTTTGAGCTACAAACCTGTTTCAGTTATTGTAATGGTTATATAAGCAAGAAATGTAGAAGGAAAAAGGGTTGGTGTTTATTTGAGATATAACATCCTTGTGTATTTTTGAGCAAATCTTAATGAAAACAATCTTCATGAGCATTTACAGAAATTCTTGTGTTGTAATTCCTTGTCTATCTTTTTCTTGGTTTTATATTTCCTCATGTCTGAAAAACTGAGTGTATGAGATTGGGATTCATATTTTATGCTCCTGTTTCTTAGGCATTAATAATTGTAGTTCACTTAACCTTTACACTAATTTCCTCATCTTCCTCTAAATCACTTAAGTGTCAAAGGATTTAATGCTACCCTGCTTTTGTGTTCATATAGAAACTGTGTTTGTATAAAACTTAATTGGGTTAGACTCCATGACCAATGGTGGAACTTTCACATAGCCCAACCAAATTTTAGTCATTTTTTAGATAAATATGGCCATAGGACTCAATTGCAAACCTTCTACTACAATGACCTTGAGTAGTTGAGTTTTAGGGAGAGATCCCTTTGCAAGTTGAAGGGCCAACTTTCAACCTCAAAGAGGTTCGAGGTTGCCTTAGAGGTTTTCCCGCATTCAGGGTTTCCTCTAAGAGATAACAGTGGCTACTGCTTAGCTCAAACTCTCTGTTGTTCCACTACTCCAACAAAAACTCAACACTCTCCAAGCTCACAATGAAGCTCACAAAAAATCCAAATGAGATGTGTGAGGCAAATGAGAGGGGAGACCTCCTTTTATTGGCTTGGAGGGGTTGTTTTTGGAGGGAAACAACCCTTGTTTTCCCTCCAAACCACCTCTCAAGCCTCCAAGAATGCGTATGGTGGGTTTGCACCGACTAGGCAATGAACTAGCTAGTTTATGCCTGGTTTGTCTAAAAAAAGGGCGAATGAGGGCGGTTTACCGGGTTTTTTGACCGGTTTGGTTGGTTTGGCCAATGAATCGGCCAGTTTGATCGGTTTCCGGTTCAGAGATGGATTGCGCTTGACGTTATTTTGGTTATATGCTTCCTTGCTATATATATGAGAAACTTTGAATATTTGTATGTAATGGTTTGTATTTATATGGATGCACATATGATTTTTTTTTGGTTTAATGTATATATTTATGTATTTTATTTTCTGGTTTGAATTTTATCCCTTTTTTGGTTCTGGTCCAGTTCACATTTTTGGGATCTACTAGTTTGATGAATAGTTCAGTTTTGATAACATTGCGTTTTAGGTTGCTTGTAACTTTGTAAGGGCTAAGGATTGTTACCCAACAAAAGTGAGTAACTCATGGGAGAAAAGTTTTCTCCTCATTTGATAACAAGCTAGCCAATAGCCCTATGATGGCCCACAAATAGCTTTACATCAGAGCTCTCCACTTATGCTCCGGTTAGTGCTCTCTTCCAACTGGTATGGTTCATGAAGGAGGGTGGGTCATCTATCGAAAGGTACATTAACCATTTTTGTAATCATATGCTTTCATTTAATGTTTTGGGGCATATTGATATGGTTCACAAGCCAATATGGATGCTTGACCGCTCTTGATTGTACCTTTGTTCCCATGCTTCGCTTGGGAGGTTATTCTTTGTCTGTAATCTAGTGTGATGTCCCTTGAGGTTCTCCTTTTAGGAGGGGCGCCAATAGGAGGCAGCGATTGAAGTAGTGTGCCCAAAGTAATCCATACCACATTCCATGTTTCCCTTATTATCCACATCCATTTTGTGTTGATTGCCATTTGTCACTGTGACTGGTACCTTATATCCTCATCTCTAAGTCAGGGCCCATAAATGTTCCCTAAGAGATTGATGCAGTTGAAAGAATACTAGAACCATATGAAGCCACAATTAAAGAAAAGAAAAATGCAAAAGATGGCTAGGACATAGTAAGCACGTGGGAAAAATCCTAGCATGAGCTCTACCCCCCTCATCAACCATCACCCATTTTCTCAGCATGTCATGCTACATCTAAATGGAACTCTTGAATGTCCCAACCCCGATGAGTGAGCAACAACTACATCTTTAAGGGTTATTGGAAAAGCATAAAGCAAGCTTGGTCTCCTAAGCTATGCAAGAAATAAAGATAAATCATTGAAGTAAAAGGTGCACTAGGGGGGTGGTAAAAGTAGGCTGAGGAAAGGAGTAACTCATGCCTCCATGATTGGTCTCTCTTCTCCTTATAATTGTCAGAGATGTTGGACCCCCTCTAGCTGGTACCATGGCTATGGTCATTTTCCTCAAACTCATGCCTACTCCATCACCATCATTATGACATGCACATATCAATTCACCATCATTATGGCATGCACATATCGATTGATGGGTCTACTTGTGAAATGTCCTCCCCCTTGGGGTTGGAAATGCCTAATAGGGATGAAGGTATAATCATGCCCAACACAAGTATGGTAACTTGGTTACAAATACTGAGCTATAAAGACATTGGAAGGCAAAGCTTGTGTGAACTAATTTTATGCCACTAACATTGAATATGGTCCACCTTGATACTTTAATGGTTTTTTGTCCCTGATGATGTTGATCTCGCTTTTTCTTGAGGGTATATTTCAGGTGGTTCATTATTCATGTAACAAAGATACTTTGAAGGAAGACTCGACACTTACAATGATGAAAATCAGCCCATAAATGCTCTCAAACTATGCTTTAAACTCCCAAATTCTTTAAACATGCTGCCCATAATTGATGTAAATTACAGCCCAAACTTGCGTGAATGGTGTGAAATGAGCCATTAGATTGTCACTTTTAGGCTCCAATTTGTTATTTTCCTTGTTTCTCTTGGTTTTTTAGAATTATTATACCACTCTGATTTCACAACCAGGTGTGTCCAACATGTATCCTAGTTTGAATTTTTATACAACTAGGATTTTCAAACCAGCTGTGACTGACATTTATATCATCTGTATCCAGTATGTATCCCAGCCATTGTTGTACATGATAGATATCGGAGCTGTATCTGGGCTGTATCCGTATCAGATATGCGATATAGTTTTTCCAAGGCCCACCACCTTGGAATCAGTCCACAATGATGAAAATGAGCCTATAATCGAAAACTGATTTCAAAGCTTCAAATTGTCCTCTAAACAGGCTGCACATTGCAGCTAAAAGACCCACCTCCTTGGAATCAGTCCACAATGATGGAAATGAACCTATAATGAAAAACTGATTCAAACCCTCAAATTTTCCTCTAAACAGGCTGCACATTGCAGCTATGAACTGAGGCATTGGATTGTTACTTTTAGACTTCAGTTTGTTAATTTTCTTCTCCCTCATTTTTTACTGGAATTTCCCTACCAGGTGTGTCCCACTTCAGTTTGAACTTTTATACTAGGATTTTCCTACCAGCTGTGTTCGACATATACCACAGCCTTATCCACCATGTATCCCAGCCATATTTGTACATGCTAGGTATCCAAGCCCTATCTGGGATGTATCCGTATTGGGTATGTGATACACTGTTTTGAAGACCCTCGAGGGACATATCTGATAATTTAGATTGTACATAGCTGATAAACTAGATTCTATGTTTTCGCCCTTTACCTATGCACATTAAGGGTGGTTGTACTGTTATTAGAACATAATATTTAGGCCATCTTGAAGGAGGGATTCATAACCTTACTTTTACGTTAAACAATAATTATTTGGTCCAAAGGAGCCCTTGCAGCAAGTGTTTTCAGGACCGGCAGGCCTGCACTGGTCTAGACCTGCTAGACCCTGAACCTGTGGCTGAATTGGGCTGGGAGGTTTGTTCAGTTTCAAACCGACCATTCCAAACTGGTTCCCAAAGTGAACTGTCTGTGGGACCATTGCAGCTCCAAGGGGCGGAAAAATGAAAAAATAAGGAAAAAAACCATCCCCCTTCTTAAATCCTATATTTAAGGAATTTATATGACCATTCTCCCTCTATTTCTCATACTCCTTTCTCATTGAACATTCAAAGAAAAGGTAAGTGTGGTGAAGAAATTTTAGCTGGAGTGCGCTTGGAGCTCATTTGTCATTGTTTGTGGGCTGTGTTACTGCCCAAATTCGCAGGTCCCCCTAAGCTCTTTGCAAGATGCTAAGGTGGCACCACAGACGACAAGTGCCCATTGTCACCTTGGCACAAGTGCCCACTCTTTAGGCCAACCCCGACATAGCCATGAGATGATTCTCTACAAAAATACCCTCCAAGATAGGCTGATAGACTAGTACGTAGTAATACTTCTTAGATGGTGGAGTCTAGGATATAATTTTAAAGATCTTGATTTTCTGAGGATGAAAATTTGACTGCAGAAAATACAGACCAACAAGAAACTAACACTGGAAAATAAGTCCTGAAATAGCACAAAATTTGAGTGTTAGGAATCCTTACCAAGTTTGAGATGAATACCTTGCTGTAGACTTTGGTAAATGGCTGAAGATGGGCAATTAATTTGTTGTTTTGCAACTTCAGACCTGCAAAATTGCAGGAAAATGCAGAAACCAGCAAGCTAAACCCCCTTTGAGACCAGCCACAAGCCTATAAATATTCTTTTAAAGCTGGATCTAAGGGTGGAAACGATATGACAATGAATATATGTCAATAAAAACAGTCCAACATGAGTAATTTGGAAGATATTGCAATATGGAAAATGTAACTCACTAAAAGGGGTCAAATCTCCAAGGGGTCAAAGCCTAGATTTCTATTTTATGCTAGAAATTTAATTTTGACAAAATTTCCATGGCAACTACACACTTTTTCTGAGCATGATGAGTCTTTCTTGGTTTTTGTGACCTTGAGACCTTGTGCATTGGGATCCGTGAAGTGTCTTGGGAAACATGAAATTTTATGAGATGTGAGACTGCCACGTTGAGAACTTTAAAATTAAGAGAGCTGTAAAATTAATAATGCACCATGGCCAAATAATGCATACAGATTCTATGACACATGACCATGTGAATATGACATAGATGCGTGCAGTACATGGTCTGGAATCTGGATGGCCTTACATAGTGCAATCACCCCTACAAAACCAATGGTTCCTCTAAACCATACATCCAAGTAGGTCCATCCAAAGCCCCCAATCCTATCATATACAGAGCAAAAGAATTTAAGAGTGGAGTCTAAAAGAATTGGGCACAGCTAACCATAATAGGCCTAGGATACCGTTCTACACACTGTTACCAGAAATGGGACGGCTGTAGAAACGAGATGAGACAGGAAATGTCATCCTGAACGCCCGTTTTGGGAGTTGAGACATGAAATTTTATGAGATGTGAGACTGCCATGTTGAGAACTTTAAAATTAAGAGAACTGTAAAATTAATAATTCTCGATGGCCAAATAATGCATACAGATTCTATGACACATGACCATGTGAATGTGACATAGGTGTGTTCAGTACATGGTCTGGAATCTGGATGGCCTTACATAGTGCAATCACCCCTACAAAACCAATGGTTCCTCTAAACCGTGCATCCAAGTAGGTCCATCCTAAGCCCCCAATCCTATCCTATACAGAGCAAAAGAATTTAAGAGTGGAGTCTAAAAGAATTGGGCATAGCTAACCATAATAGGCCTAGGATACTGTTACACACACTGTTACCAGAAATGGGACGGCTGTAGAAATGAGACGAGACGGGAAATGTCGTCCTGAACGCACGTTTTGGGAGTTGAGAATTTGTATTCGGGTCTTCTAAAATTCCCTTGGATTTTTGGAATCTTCTACTTCCCAGACCTCGTTACCAGTAAGATTTTAAAACTTAAATAAAATTTCATTGGATTGGTTGGAATCCATCCGATCCCAAAGACTTTCCACTATCTAGGTCTTCCACAATTTGTTTTCTTTTGCAACAATTCTAATGTAAAATTATTTTGTGATTTTTAATGTAAAATTATTTTTTATAAACAAGTTCTTCAACATAAAAACAATTATTTACCATTTTATTTTTTTTACTATTTATTTTGAATAATTCTATATTTATATATAGATTTAAAACGATAATCAGTTTTGTTTGGCACATAACAGGACCAAAACAAAAATAAGTAATTGCAATAATATCTTACACTCTCCTATGATCAATATACATCTCTTATTGAGCGCCTCAAGATATCCTCGGCAAAAAATACAGCGGCAAAGAATACAGTGGATGATTGGTTGAAGGAAAGAGAAATCTAGGAAAAGAAAGATTGTGCCTGCCTCTGAAAGCTCAATTGACAACCCAAAATTTTATTCCATTGTTTGACTTTGACTGTTGCCTTTGAATTGCAACTTTTGTTCACATCGAAAACAGCCATGTTTAGTGTTTTAATAGCTCATGATGTTTTTTTTTTAGAAAGTCAGTTGCTACCTCAAATCTTCAGTTTTATATAAATTTAATGTTCTCTTTTCCCTGCCTTCTTCTTGAGTGTTGTAGATTATCCCACCAAAATGCAGCATCAAACTTCATTTCTGCTGCAATAAATTTGATTCTACGGGGATTGATTTAGCGTTTGCCAGATTTATTGTTTTCCATGTCAAATTCTCTCCCCAGATCTGGTATCTAATCAATATACAATTCCAGGTTCAACTTTATTTTGAACTAAATTATCACTTCTTAAAACTAAATCACTATTTATGAATGTTTCTTTACAATTTCTCAAGTGGAAACATTGGATGTTTATGATTAATGCTTTGTTTTATATTGTTCACCTTTATTTATTTTTTCTCACTCGTTTCTTATACGTGAAACCTCCAAACTCCATTTCTCGTACCGTTCTCGTTTCTCATTTCGTTTCTCGTTTCTGGTAACCTAGGTTATACATAACATCACATGGCTCATAAAAGAATCTAAGAGTGGAGTCTAAAAGAATTGGGCATAGCTAACCATAATAGGCCTAGGATACCGTTATACATAACATCACATGGCTTGCAAGGCTTGGGCTTGCATTCTTTGGACATCTACATCAATGGTCCACTTATAATCAAACGTTGCAGGGGATTTGAGACCAGAATGTTTCAAACCCCTCTTGTGTTTCTCATAAAATTGCAACAGATTCTTATTTTAGTGAATAAGTTAAATTTTGCATTTGCAGATTTCATTTCAGTTTGAGTCATTACCATGGCCCCCAAGAACGTGAAAGACCCTACAAGGAACCATTGTGATGGGAAGCTTCATGTTCCTTTGGACTCTAGAGGCCATTTAGAGTCTTGATGTTACGTATTTGGTTTCAAATATGTATCGCACTAGTTCCTATATCCACCTGCTCAGCTATAACGTGAGCAAGCTTTGCATATGTCATGTATGTATTTGGTTTCAGATACGTATTGCACTAGGTGCTATTTTTCTATATCCACCCGTACATGCTATATACGTGATACATACATGAGAAAGCCTTGCATATGTTTGTGTGGAATGGTTTGGCATACATTGATGTACATGGATTTTTATTAACTTTTACATATTTTATGTATTTGTAATAGACTGGTTCACAGGCCGGTTCCAGTTTGGTTTCTGTTCCGTCTGTCCCCTCGGTTCCTCCTCAGCTGTAACTGGCTCTGATAACTTTTCTTACAGCAACCTCCAATACTCTCAAGTTGTCTCATATTGTAAGTCATGTCAAGTAACGATTACTAACAAATAGTGATACATACAGCTGCAGCAGGGGGAAGAGAGGTTATGTTAATTTTAACAACTTAGCTCTTGTTTAGCAATTTATATTTATAAACTGAATGCTTTGCCTTTGCAGAGGAATGACAAGATGATATCCTCGAACACAAATTACGAAGGCCTTTGTCACTGGAGTTACTGAATAAAAGAAGTTTTTATCGAAGTCTACTCAATAAAAAGTCGAAGGGAATACAAAATAGTTTTCAGACTGAAATCTTTGGTATGATTGGCACCATTGATCATATTCTATCAAATGTGCAGAATTGACCACAATCCAATTTATCGGTCTTAAAAGAAAGTCCAGATGGGCCATAATTGTATGATATTCTAAAAGATGAAATCCCAAGTTGCCAAATGAATGAATGGACGCGTCTTTTGTTAGCGTTGAGGAAATTTTCAAGGTGGTAGAAATGGAGGAATGGAGAGGCTCAAGTAATACTCCTGAAATGTATATTGTGGTGAAAATTATAATGTAATTATATAACATATTTTGCTTGAGAAACAGTAAGGCTTTAGAAAAATAATTGTTCTTTCCCAAATTTTTGCAACTGGCTTATCAAATTCTGGTCTTATTTGAAACTCGTTCTTTTTTTCCTAGTCAAAATTTTCTTATTTGACTAGATCTTATTTGCTCATGCAACTACTTCACTAGTTTGCATGGTTTGAAACACTATTTTAACAACTAGAAGCTTAGTTTATCCTCGAGATATTGAGGAGGAAGCAATTTAGTTTATTGTCGGTATTTTTGTGCTCGGACAGATAAAGAGAGCCTCACAAGCTCTACCTCCTTATTCAATGGGCCTAAATCTGAAATCCCATATTGCTTCCCCTAAATTAATTTCGCTCTCCCTTTAATTCTCATATTACCTTGCCTAAATATTTTTTAAGTTGGCTCCAAACTTTCAAAACCTAGATTTGACTTATGCAACAAATAGTTTGATAAGGCACGAAAAATAAACTTCATTGGTATTAAGTCTAAATTCTCATATTACTTCGCCTAATCTAATCTTTTTTGAGTTGGCTTCAAACTTTCAAAACCTAGGTTCGAGTCATACAACAAATAGTTTGACAAAGCATTAAAAATAAAGCATGTGAATTCACTGGAGCTCATTCCTCTGGCTTGAAAGGATATGCCCTATTTTATGGGAAGTTTGAAGGATTGTCTTGATTTGGTAGGTAGGAGTATGTGTTTATCATGGTAAAGAATCTCTTTGAAGTATATCTGGCTTGCAGAACAGCGGGGAGATTTGAGAAGCTTGAAGAATTTCAAAGTATTTGGCAGATTTATATCTAAAGGGAGAATTATGAGCACAAGCAGTTCCGATCTTCCGAACATAAAAACAAAATCTCGAGATAGTACATTTGGCTGCTACGTTTGTTTATAGCGGAGGTTAAATATCATTAATCGGGGGCTTGAAGCTGCTTCGATGTCTACCTTGGCACTTGTATGCCGTAGGCGTGGACGGGGTTCCGTCTTCTGTTCACCACTTGTATCAACACTATGCAGAGAGTCCGAACAATCGGGTGGACATTAGGGTGCTTTCAAATGGGTGTTATACAGCATCACTTTTGCTGGGAATGGCTGCCCGGCTACTCCATCGTGAATGAATCTGGTTTTTACCTGTGCATGTAGAAAATATATTTGATAAAGGCATGTTGTTATCAATAATTTCAACAACTCTCAATTCAAGGGTTTTTATCACGACGTATTTTTCCAAATTTGTTCTGCTAACTAATAGCACCCGCTGTCTATAGGTTATATAGGTTATTATACAATGCACATTGATATAACTTTTTGTAATTTTATTAATAAATAAAATTGAAATATAAAATTAAAATATACACCATTTATGAGGTGTAGTGTAAAACAGTTGGTTTGAGTGGGGTTTAGTTATCTCTAGGTTTTAGGACGTCAAGGGAGGGGTTGAGGACGTCAAGGGAGGGGTTGAGGATGCAAGTCACTTTCGTCAAGGGAGGGATTGAGGATGGAAGTCACTTTCGATAGAATTAAAGTATCCCAATGTACATCTAAGCATAGTTTAAACAGGAGAAATTTCGCTTGGAAAAAATGGTTTTTTTGACATTTATTTTGACGAAATCCGATGGAATTTTTTGGAAATCCAGGTTATAGCTATTAAGTTTCAGAATTTTGGTGCTTCAGTTGTTCTTGAAGGCACTGAATCTATTTCCACCATAAAAAAAACCTGAAACAATCAGTCATATTTTTTGAAAAAAAAATGACCTAATTTCAACAAGAAAATCATCATCCAAGTCAAATTGTTTAAATACAAAGTAATTAAAAAAACAGAAAAAAACAACATGCATATTTATAAAAAAAGTAGAAATCATAGAAATCTTGATTGAAACAGATAACCATAAGCACACCTGTAATTTTTCCTGACATGAACATGACATGCTGTTGGAACCAAACTTGTCACAAGTTCAAGATTGACGACCATGTGTTCCATATGTCAAGATGCTTTGATTCTAATTTTCACTTTTACATAGGGTGGATATGGCAATTGTGTCCCCACTAAGCTCTCATAAGATTCTTAGTTAAACTAATGGTGCTATGTTCTTAGTTGAATTTATTGTCAAGATGCTTTGATTCTAATTTTCACTTTTACATAGGGTGGATATGGCCATTGTGTCCCCACTAAGCTCTCATAAGATTCTTAGTTAAACTAATGGTGCTATGTTCTTATTTGAATTTATTGTTTTTTTTTATTAAATTGTTTATATATATATGAAAAGGAATAAAGCCAAAAATGCTTTTGAAAAAAGGAAAAAGCTTAGGTTTATGAAAAAGTTACCGAGGTTTCTTAGCTTTTGTTTTGGCTCATCTTAAACACAGTTATCCCCATTCACAATCAATCTTAGGGTTACACAGTTTTCCCCATTCACAATCAATCTTAGGGTTAGTGATACACCTTCTCTGAACATCCATGGGTCTAACCATAATGTAGGAAAACCAAATTTACAATTTAATATAATCTTAAAATCTCAATTCCACATGGTGGGAATATGCAATGTATTTTAATATTAAGATCGGAAATCATAGAAATCTTGATCGAAGCAGATAACCATAAACACACTACTAATTTTTATTTTTTCTCACATGAACATGACATGCTGCTGGAACCAAACTTGTCACAAGTTCAAGATTGACGATGATTTGAAATGATCATTCATTAAAAACTGATGTAGAATTGATTAGCCATTAATGATTTGAATGATAACTGAAAGCACGAAAATCGAGGTAAACTGTTTGAGAAGAACACTTTACGACAACTGATTAAACATAAAATCGATGCATAACAAAAGTGTAAATAGTAAAAACACAGTGATACCAGACAACAAGATTGATGACAGAGTTCGTCCCTGATGGACTACGTCTCTGGGTCTGCTTTCAAGATGGGCGATTGTTTTTATTAAGAATGAGAAGAAGGTGTTGATTACACAGAGATTTGATCAGTCTGAATGTGCACGTAGACACTTCTGATCACTGTCATCAGATAGCCCTCTGAACCAACTTTCTAGCGCTTCTTACGGTTTCTAAATCCGACCCCGGATGCTCTCGTAACTCTGAAAATAAAACAACCTGTGACTTAAACAAGAATCATGTCGATTGTTATGTTGATCCTTTATACACATGATTACAAACCTCTTGTTTGAACTTATTAATCGCTTCATCTGATTAACGTTATTTGAATTCAAGTGATTTTTGTTTTGATGTGCCCTGACAATAAATTCAACCCCATCTTTCTTAAGGTGATATTTATGTTCTCTCCTGTAAAATATTGCATCACGATCATAAAGATAAGGACTTCCTAGGACAACTCCACATATGTCTACTGGAACTACATCTAATTCCACTTCATCAATGTAATTCGTTGTTATGGCTTCTTAATCGACACTGTTTGGTGACTTTTATCTAAGTTGATTTATTTAGCCATCCTAATGGGTAAGGTCTTGGATGATTCTGTGTTTCCAAACCCAAACTTTTAACTAAATATTCAGAGATTAAATTTGCCTGTGATCCACTGTCAAACATTGTGTCTATCTTTGTATGCTTAGAAGTTATCCTTATGTTAAACAATTCAACTCTTTTATCCTCATGTGAAGGATTTATGTTTGGAGAAGATGCAATAGTTTTCGAACTTGAACTAGTGTCAGAAGTTTTCCCTGTCGTAACCATGGCGATTATCCTTCTTTCATCACCTGAATCTGAACCTAGAGCTTGCTGGATTACTGCAATGGCCTTCTTTTCATCCTTCTCCCTAAGGAAAATTTTGGGCGTAAGTTCTAGATGAAGTTTCTAGCACTTCGATTCATCATGACCGATTCTCTAGTAATGAGAATGAGTAGGTCTTTCCTTCTGAGCTATCGCTGATTTCTTTCTCTTTGAATTGTTCTTCCCCTTACTGTCACTGGAATCTTTGGTTTCCAACTCTTTGGATGACTGAGATGAAAACTTGAATGGTCTGCCACCTGATTCAATATGTATGGCCTAAACACACACCTCATCAAAATCATCAGGATTAAACATCAATAAAGTATGCTGCAAATATGAATGTAAACTGCTGATGTATTTTAACAAAGTTTCACATATATCCAGTGAAATACCAAGCGCCAATGCTTTTTTTCTAAACTCCTGAACACTTTGCCCTTTACCTTGCCTCAGATGCTGCCAATTCAATAATAGCTTGTTACATGTATTCTAAAGGAGAGAACTGTTTTCTAAGAGCTTTTCAAAATTTAGACCATGAAGAGATGACTTTTCCTTTATGCTTTACATCTAGTTGAGTTTTACTTTCCCACCAGATTAACGTTGTTCCCCCCATTCTAAGTGTAACTAACTAAATTTTAGTTTTATTGCTAGAAATGTTCTGAATGCGACAATACACTTCTAACTGCTTAATCCAGTTATCTAGCTTTTCAGGATTCATTTCGCCATCATAAACATGTAACTCATATTTAACATCAAGTTTCAAAAGAGATGTTTTCTTAGGATTCTTTTCCGTTTTAGATTCTGCACTGGAAGAAGAAGAAGAGGATGATGGAGATGATGGAGGTGAAGGTGGTTTATCAGTCTTCCCTTTATCTTTGTCCTTCTTCGATGGCTTTGAAGAAGAAGCTGCATCTCTCGCCTTCTTGTCTTCATACAATTCTCCCAACATCTGCTGCATTGTCAAGAATGCCTGCTGAAATTATTCTTCACTCATCTTAGTTTCAATGTTTTCACCTGCATCAGACCCTGACATGGTCGATTTATGAACGAGTCGTCGCTTTCCAATCTCTAGATCGATATGCTCAAGGATTCCTTCTCCTCGTTGCGACTTTGACCTGGTTAACATTCAATGGCAAATTCTACAAATGCAACCTGCTCTGATACCAAATTATGTGATCTGAAATGATCATTCATTAAAAACTGATGTAGAATTGATTAGCCATTAATGATTTGGAAGATAACTGAAAGTATGGAAATCGAAGTAAACTGATTGAGAAGAATACTTTACGACAACTGATTAAACATAAAATGATGCATAATAGAAGTGCAAACTATAAAAACACAACGATACTAGACGACAAGATTGATGACAAAGTTCGTACCTGATGGACTACGTCTCTGGGTCCGCTTTCAAGATGGGCGACCGTTTTTTATTAGGAATGAGAAGAAGGTGTTGATTACACAGAGATTTGATCAGTCTGAATGTGCACGCAGACACATTTGATCAATGTCATTGGATAGCCCTTTGAACCAGCTTTCCAACACTTCTTACGGTTTCCAAAACCGACCCCGGATGCTCCCGTAACTCTGAAAACAAAACTGCCTATGACCTCTAGAATCTGCATACAAAAAGTCAAAAACCACTCTCTTTTCTCAATGAAGGCAAATCCGCCTTTTAAAGGCCTACAGGTACATGATAACCTCTTTGGTTGGTTTGTAGATGCATCTGGTTGGATCTGGATAGGTGTAAAAGTTTGGTCTAATGGTTTAGTGCCACCTTAGGGTTAATGCCATGGTCCTTAGATTAATTCCAAACAAACCATATAAAAAAAACCCATAAATAAACTTTGGTTTAGCGTTGACCGCTAACTGTTAGCTGATCGGGCAGAGTTGCTCCTGCCAGCGCATGTGAACAGAGGTTCTTACCCTGGCGGTTCCAGTTTGTTTCATCGAACGGTTTGCTGACTTCGACGGTTGTGACTTAGCCTGCAAACCGTTCACATGTTCACGGTTATGATTTCTCTGCGCGGTTACCTCCAAATGCTAACCTCCACCTAACCTCTCCTCTACCTGCTCACATGACACAGTCCCGACATGGTTTATTTGGCGGTTAACTCCAAAACTGCTAGGACATACCTCGACGATTTATGTTGCACGTTCACTTAAGACATTAAACTTTGAAACGGGAACTGATACTGTTACCCGTTTTGTAGAGATAGCAAAAAAGTGACCCGATTTTGAAAAGGGGTGATGCAGAACACACGTTTTTTTTAGAGCATAGTTTTTGACACTTTAATTTTTTTTTACGTACATTGCATTTTAGAATGGTAATGATTTTCATGCTGATTTAAAAAAGTGGTTATTCTGCATCAGACCCTTTTTTTAAAAGACTTATTTTTTGACTTTAAATTTTCTAATGTATGAAATGTAAATAATTATTTTGTAAATTTAATAATTTTGAAAGTGGTCTTTTTCTTCATATTTTTTTGTTTTTGTTTTTATTTTTATTTTTTTTGTATTTTTATTTTTATTTTTATTTCTTTTGTAGTGAGGTTTTTATTGTTTTGCATATTTAAAGAAGAAGGTCGATATTTTGCATTTTCGATATTCTACATATTTATACATCCTTAATTAAATTTTCAATCCACATGAAATAATTGTCTCTAAAAAACAAATATAAAAATATATAAAAATGACAAAAATAAAAAATAAAAAATGTTAAAAAAAATTATCTCATAAACCATAAAAGAATTTGGAAAAAAAAAAAAAAAACAAAACAAAATTAAAAAAATATACATATATAAAATTAAGTAAGTATTAAGTAAGTAAAAATAGAGAAATAAAAAAAAAACATTAGCAAAAACTAGGAAAAAAAATTTAAAACAAACTAGTTTAAAAAAAAACACAGAAAATTAACGAAAAAAAATTAAAAAACTAGTAAAATTAATATTAAAAAAAAAAAATAAACTTGAATTACAAAAAAAAAAAAAACAAAAAATATATGAAAATGGCGTAAAAAATGTCTTTTCAAATGAAAAAAATAAATAAAAAATAAAAAGCCATTTACAGTGTATAAAAAAATGCCTATTTTTGATTTAAAAAAAAATTGATTCAAATTAAAAAAAAGAACCCAAAAAATAAATTCAAATTAAAAAAATAAAACAAAAGAATGCGTATTTTTGATTAAAAAAAAAATAATTATTTTTTATTAAACCTACATTTTTTATTTAAAAAAAAAATTTAAAATTTAAATTGTTTTGTTTTGTTTTTTTTTTAATTATAATTTTTTTTTTAAAACAATTTTTTTTAGTTTAAAAATACAAATCATTAAAAATATTTTAATTTTTTTAAAACAAATTTAATTTTTTAATTTAAAAATTTATTAAAAAACAAAAAATTTAAAATTAATATTGGTTTTTTAACGTTGTTTTACAAAAAAAAAAAAAAAAAATTACAATGGCCCTCCACTCCTTGGCTGCCCGTGGTGGCGTGGCTGTGGGCGGAGGGCTGGCCTGCACGCAGGCCCTCCGCTCACGGCCACGCCACCACTGGCGGCCTGGGGGCGGGCGGGCGATTCCACACAGGCCCTCTGCCCACGGCCACGCCACCATGGGCGGCTAGAAGCGGAGGGCCACGAAAATTTTATTTTATTTCATTTTAAACGTTAAAAAACCAATATTAATTTTAAAATTTTAATAATGTTTAAAATTTAAAATTAAAAAATTAAATTTGTTAAAAAAAAATATTTTTAATGATTTATATTTTTAAATTAAAAAAAAATTTATAATTAAAAAAAAAAGGATGGTTTAAAAAAATAAATTAAATTTTAATATTTTTTTTGTAAATAAAAAAATGTAGGTTTAATAAAAAATAACTACATTTCTTTTTTTTTAATAAAAAAATACGAATTTTTTTTTTTCTTTTTTCTTGAATTTTTTATTTTTTTAATTTTACTAGTTTTTTTTTTTTTTTTTTGTTAACTAGTTTGTTTTTAATTTTTTTCCCCCGATTTTTGCTAATGTTTTTTTTTTTTTTTTTTTTTTTTTTTTAAATATATATATATATATATATATATATATATATTTTAAATTTTGTTTTTTTTTTTGTTTTTTTTTTTTTTTTCGAAATTCTTTTATGGTTTGTGAGATAACTTCTCTTAACATTTTTTATTTTTAATTTTTGTCTCTTATATATATTTTTATATTTGTTTTTTTAAGTACTTAGCATTTTAATCTTAATTTTAGTAGTTTTTAATTTTTTTTTGTTAATATATATATATATATATATATTTTAAATCTAGATTGTTTTTAATTTTTATATTTAATTTTTTTGTTTTTTCTTATTTTTTTTTTTTTTTTTTTTTTTTTTAATTTTTCTATTTTTACGTACTTAATTTTTAGTTTATTTTAAATGTTTTTTTTTTTTTTTTTTTGCCAATTTTCTTTTATGGTTTACAAGATAATTTTTATTTTTATTTTTTTTTTCCATTTTTTATATATATATATATATATATATATATATATTTATATATTTAATTTTTATTTGTTTATAGTTTTTATTTTATTTTTTTAGTTTTTTAATTCTTATCATTAATTTTGTTTTTGTTTTTGTATTTTTTTTTTTACATTTTTATGATTGATTTTTTTTTTTTTAATTTATGTTTTGTTATTTTTTTAAAACTTTTTTTTTGTTTTGTGTTTTTCAATTGTTTTAATTTTTACTTTATTTTATGTTTTCATTATTTCTTTTTATATTTAATGTTTTTCAGGGTCATGATAAGATATTTTACGCCATTATTTCGAAATGTTGAAATTTTACTTTTGAAAAAAAAGTGCTCCCAGCATTAACACTTTTCATTTTGAGGGTGTTTTTTGGATAATTTTTGCCTAAAAAATTGGTTTTCACTGCCATTTTTAAAACATGTTGAAAATTTACCTAAAAAAAAAAAGGTGTTATTCGAGTATCAACACTTTTCGTTTTTAACACTGTTTTTGATGTTTTTTTGGGGTTTTTTGGCCAGAGTTTTCGTTTTGAGTTTATAGTTCCCGTTTCAAAGTTTACATTGTTACTTGTTGGCCTTCTCCGACGACGCGATTTGCCTCCGCGGTTAGGGTTGACTGTGTATTATATTATAATGTTTTGCATTGTAAAATGAATAGGCCGAGAGTTTACAAGGTTGGAACTTAGACTTTTAGGGCTAGGTTTTTAGCATCGGAAAATAGGTTTAGGACTTTAGGTTTGGTTTATTACATGAGTTTTTTGCATTTGCAATAGGTTTGAATTTGTTTATCAATGCACGACGCATAGATTTAGGATTAGGATCTTGATTAGGTGTTTAAATGTAGACTAGGGTTTAGGTTTTACATTAGGTGTAAAAACACCCTTTTACCACACTTTTGTCGCAATGACGAACTCGTCGACAATGTGGCATAAAACCACACACATCGTCGACACTAGCTACCTTTGCGACAACAACCCTGACGACGAGCCTATGCCACGGACGACACCCAAAACCTGCAAAGTCATACGACAAGACACATGTAATCGACCATTTCTGGCGGAACTCTTGATGAATACAAGTCGATAGCCAAGCGCTAAACCCATGTCAACTGAACGCCATGAAGACCATAACATTACCTGAACAACCTGATCCATAACCAACACTGTTGAACTGTCAATGCTGAACTGAATTGATGATGACACTGAACACTAATGACAACACTTGAACACTTATGCAATTGAATCAACAGAATCCTCCTGGATCATTCCTCTCCACTTGAAAGATTTTGGACCACAAAAGTTTGATTAAACAATTAGTCGATGAGGGTAGAACTCCCTCTCTTCTCACCTTGACCTAACGATGTACCGATACATTCAATCAATCACCTGCAAGTGATAACCCTCATGATGTTGACCATGGCAATTTTCGAGTCGGTGACCTGTTTCATCCATCTGCAGTATGAACAACTTGCAACGATGGGAAAACAACCTGTTATCAATGTTGGAAATAACACTGAGAGGGGGGGGGGGGTGAATCAGTATTATCAAATCAATATAACTTTTTCATTTCCATATTCAGATTCATATACGCTACTTCAGTTAAGGCAAACCGTGTGTATACGCAACTGTGTGTAATGTAACAAGCGTATATCCAGTAAACTTATGATTCAGTTAGTTGATCTTCAATGAGTGCATCAGAACATTATTAACCATATGAACAGTAAACAGGTGCAGTAAATACAGAACAGATCATCACACATAAGAAGCACACATGAACACCATGATATAAGGTGGAAACCCAATGTGGGTGAAAACCACCTGTTGCAATTCATCTCTATCTTCTTTTAATAAGAAACTTCTTTTTACAATATTTCTGTACTGGAGCAGTCTTATACCAGTACGCAGGCTTCTACCTGCAGAAGGCTACAACCTTCTCTCGTTTTCCAGTTTCTACTGGAAGGGAGCTACAACCCCCTTAGCTCTTGTACTAGCTGATCCATTTACTAGTACGTAGGCACCGGCCTACTGAAGGCTCCAACCTTCACTCGTTTTCTAGCTGCTACTGGAAGGGAGCTCCAACCCCTTGGCTCTTGTACTAGCCGATATGTTTACCAGTATGTAGGCGCTGGCCTACTGAAGGCTACGATCTTCTTTCTTCCTCCAGGGACCACGTTTCATAAATTTTCATACTGGATACTCCTAAAGCACAACACCATAATCTGAAGGCCATGTTTCATCCAATTTTCATACTGGACCCATCAATATCATTGAAGCACAAAATCAATCACCATTGCAAAACACCCATCAACTACACCTGCATCACCGATCTCTGAATCACCCAATACTGAACCACTGAAACCCTGTCAACAACACAGTCACCAGAACACAGAACAGACAACAGAACTCTACAACAATAACCAGATCCAACTGCAACTTCAAATATCATATCTCATAATGTATACGCTACTATGATGAACCAAACCGGCGTACATACGCGCTTTTACCAAAGCCAACCCGCGTACAGATCTGCAAATATTTACTCATAACTTTGCAGCTGTTCCAGACATCAGTCATACCCAAATCATAACATTCATACAATAAAACATGCGTCAATAATTCAGATCTAGTCTATCCATGATCAAACCACATAATGATAATACATTCCAAGCCTCATGATCCCGATCCATCATCCATCATCAACCGCATAGGTGCATCCTTGATTCAGATCAAGCTAAGCATCACAAACCCATAACCAGCATACTAGATCTCACACTTCATCAGATATTCAATCCTTGCACTTGCACCCTGGCCTAATGATCTTCTCCTTATATAGGTTTAGGCCTCTCTCAATACCATGGTCCAAAACCATGTAGAACCAATACCTTGGACCCAATACCTGGGGTCAACACTTCGGACCAAATACCATGGACCAATACCAAAATACTATGGACCAAATACCATGGACCAAAACTTAGTTTTCCAACATGTACGCGCCTTTCCTTCTATGAACCTGCGTGTGCACGTATACGTGCCTTTTGTTCTACTCACCCGCGTGTATACGCACTTTAATCAAGGTTAACCTGCGTATACCTCTCTCTTGACCTGTTGTACTATGATCTGTCATCTGATTGAGTTGCCACCAATGACAACACCTGTATCATACCTCTGAGTGAGTTGCCATCAAGGACAACACTTGTATCATAATGCCAACAATCTCCCCCTTTGGACTTGATGGCAACCACCACACCAAGTCACTCTCCCCCTTTGACATCAAGGGCAAAGGGCAGACCAAGAAGTTCTCTCCCTTAGTATACTTTCTGCTGTCCATACTCCCCCTGAGTATCTGCTGAAATCTCTGATTAAGGTCCCCCTTTGTATATGCCAAGATGTACCAATCCGTCCATGCTCCCCTTGAGCACATGCAAGGTTTGCAAAAGCATAACATGAATCTATACATACATCAATCTCCCAACCAAGTGGGAATACACAAATGTTTATACATGACTCAATAACAAGAACCATTACATCATCCATCCCATGTATAGTGGGGTTACAAATCAAAGACCAACAATCTAATCAAGACCATGATAGTCATCAGCAACTATCATACACCATATATGATCTGCACGCATCAACATCTAGCCCTGTAACCTGCAATACCATTCTTTTGACCAACCAGCAAGATGTATCATTTAGCCACATAAGCATCATCACCAAAGACTTCTAACCATAATGCCAACAATGCATTATTTGAAGTATATGCTCCCCCTGAACCTGTGTCATGCCATCATCAAACAGTGACTGAACCATATCAGACTTCTGTACTGCTGCTTTTCTTCAGAACATCATATACGCGACTGTGCAACGTCTAACTCGCGTATATACGCGACTTGTCTTCATGATACCTGCGTATGAGATTTAGAACACTGATGTTCCACACTTTCAGCTTCCTCTGAGTCTGTCATGTCTGTGTACTCTGCTATGCCACATCTTTCTGGCTGTACTTCCTTTTTCTTCCATATCTTCAACTGTGATGATGTTTTCTCCTTTTGGTATGGTGCCCAAAATCTTCTCCTGCATTCCTTTGCTATGTGTCCAAGCTTGTTACATGCATAACATCTTACATGTTTCATATTCCTTCTGTAGCAATCAACAGCTTTGTGACCAAACATATTGCAAGAAAAACAATATCCCTTAAAGTACCTGGAACGTGATGATCTTTCTATGTGATGGTCTTGAACCATTCTACTTCTGCATCTAGCTGCAACATGTCCAAGATTATGACATACATAACATTCAACATTATTCATCGGAGGAAATAATCATCTATCACTTCCACAGTTAGGATCAAAAGATATTCTTTGAGGAATTTCTTTCCTTGGCTGTTGACGGGGTTGTCTTCTCATCTCCTTGTTGAGCATTTCATATTTCTCATTAGAGTTCCTTATCTCACCTTGTGAGCTAGATTCACCTTCAACAGATTCATAAAAACCAAGACCAGTTTTGATAGCAGGCGACCTTTGACTACTAAGAATGTCATCCAAAATCTTAGTACTGTCTTGAAATTGTGATAGTTTATCATTTTCTTCTAATTTGCCTTTCAAGATATTTACCTCAACCTGATGTTGTTCTTCATTTTCCAGACATTGCTTCTTCAAAATTTCTTCAGACTTTATTCCTTCTTCCATTTGTTGCCTTGGTTTGAGAATCTCCTTTTCTTGCTCTTCATTCAGCTCCTGCAGCGTTTGACGAACTTTGAAGGCACATTCCAACTGAGCTTTTAGGTTGATAATTTCTTCTTTGAGGGCACTCTCCCTTTTGCTAGGTAGATCTTGTTGATCTATGATTTTATCTGATGCTTCATTTGCTTGTCCATCTTCAATCTGAGGTGATACAGGATCTGAATACTTGCTTCCACTCAACGACAGGCTGTCATTGTTCCTTTGAGCTGTCTTCTTCTTTTGACGCGCTTTCTTTCCCATTGTTTTATGGATCTCCTTCAAGCAATCAAGCTTCTACCAAAGGACTTGTTCTAATACCAATTGTTGGAAATAATACTGAGAGGGGGGAGGGGTGAATCAGTATTATCAAATCAATATAACTTTTTCATTCCCATATTCAGATTCATATACGCTACTTCAGTTAAGGCAAACCGCGTGTATACGCAACTGTGTGTAATGTAACAAGCGTATATCCAGTAAACTTATGATTCAGTTAGTTGATCTTCAATGAGTGCATCAGAACATTATTAACCATATGAACAGTAAACAGGTGCAATAAATATAGAACAGATCATCACACATAAGAAGCACACATGAACACCATGATATAAGGTGGAAACCCAATGTGGGTGAAAACCACCTGCTGCAATTCATCTCTATCTTCTTTTAATAAAAAACTTCTTTTTACAATATTTCTGTACTGGAGCAGTTTTATACCAGTATGCAGGCTTCTACCTGTAGAAGGCTACAACCTTCTCTCGTTTTTCAGTTTCTACTGGAAGGGAGCTACAACCCCCTTAGCTTTTGTACTAGCTAATCCATTTACTAGTACGTAGGCGCCGACCTACTGAAGGCTCCAACCTTCACTTGTTTTCCAGCTGCTACTGGAAGGGAGCTCCAAACCCCTGGCTCTTGTATTAGCCGATATGTTTACCAGTACGTAGGCGCTGGCCTACTGAAGGCTACAATCTTCTTTCTTCCTCCAGGGACCACGTTTCATAAATTTTCATACTGGATACTCCTGAAGCACAACACCATAATCTGAAGGCCACGTTTCATCCAATTTTCATACTGGACCCATCAATAACATTGAAGCACAAAATCAATCACCATTGCAAAACACCCATCAACTACACCTGCATCACCGATCTCTGAATCACCCAATACTGAAACACTGAAACCCTGTCAACAACACAGTCACCAGAACACAGAACATACAACAGAACTCTGCAACAATAACCAGATCCAACAACAACTTCAAATATCATATCTCATAATGTGTACGCTTTTATTATGAACCAAACCGGCGTACATATGCGCTTTTACCAAAGCCAACCCGCGTACAGATCTGCAAATATTTACTCATAACTTTGCAGCTGTTCCAGACATCAGTCATACCCAGATCATAACATTCATACAATAAAACATACGTCAATAATTCAGATATAGTCTATCCATGATCAAACCAAATAATGATAATACATTCCAAGCCTCATGATCCCGATCCATCATCCATCATCAACCGCATACGTGCATCCTTGATTCAGATCAAGCTAAGCATCACAAACCCATAACCAGCATACTAGATCTCACACTTCATCAGATATTCAATCCTTGCACTTGCACCCTGGCCTAATGATCTTCTCCTTATATAGGTTTAGGCCTCTCTCAATACCATGGTCCAAAACCATGTAGAACCAATACCTTGGACCCAATACCTGGGGTCAACACTTCGGACCAAATACCATGGACCAATACCAAAATACCATGGACCAAATACCACGGACCAAAACTTAGTTTTCTAACATGTACGCGCCTTTCCTTCTGTGAACCTGCGTGTGCACGTATACGCGCCTTTTGTTTTGCTCACCCGCGTGTATACGCACTTTAATCAAGGTTAACTTGCATATACCTCTCTCTTGACCTGTTGTACTATGATCTGTCATCTGATTGAGTTGCCACCAAGGACAACACCTGTATCATACCTCTGAGTGAGTTGCCATCAAGGACAACACTTGTATCATAATGCCAACAATCAACATGGCAATTGAATTCTTTCCACGAAGAATCATGAGTTAGTGATTCACAATCTTTGAAAACAGTCTCTACTGGATGTTGTTTAATACCCTCAACATGTATAAACAATCTATTTTGTGGAATGAAAGAGACAATCAAAGATACTTTTGACATCAAACCAGCTACTTGAATTGACATACTTTCCTGCTTCCTAATTACTAAGTGAACTTGCTACATTGAACCTATCCAACTGTAAGGTGAAATTTGCTGCAACTTAGTTTGATTCTGAAAGTATTGATTTAGCTGTTGATTTGTTTGAATCACTTTTCCTTCATTTATTACATGATGTTTCCATTGATTAACACTTTCCTCTGATGCATAAGTTTCCCTTAGCTGTATTGGATACTTTGATAATGCTTTAGAAAAGGCTTTGATATGAAAACAAATAGGTTTCCTCTCCACTTGAAAAGAGGTTTCCAAACTGTTCGAGACATGACATGGTGACACAATATAAGAGAAATTGAACACTGACTTTCCCCAATACTGACCTGTGTCCTTGCATATGTTAAGTTCCAAACTTAAACTGATTTGATTCATTCTGATATTAGGAAGAGGAGGTTTAGGCACAAACTGTAATTCATGTTGTAATCCCTGCTTATGAACAAGATGTTTGGTTTTACATAGAACTGAACAAGTTTCTATCTCTTTAATCAAACCATATTTAAACTGAGTTGCATAATTTAAACAAGAATCATGTTGATTGTTATGTTGATTCTTTACACACATGATTACAAACCTCTTGTTTGAACTTATTAATCGCTTCATCCGATTAACATTAACTAAATTCAAGTGATTTTTGTTTTGATGTGCCTTGACAATAAATTCAACCCCATCTTTCTTAAGGTGATATTTATGTTCTCTCCTGTAAAACATTGCATCACGATCATAAGGATAAGGACTTCCTAAGACAACTCGACATATGTCTACTGGAACCACATCTAATGACATTTCATCAATGTAATTAGCTGTTATGGCAAATCTTAATCGACACTGTTTGGTGATTTTTATCTGAGTTGATTTATTTAGCCATCCTAATGGGTAAGGTCTTGGATGATTCCGTGTTTCCAAACCCAAACTTTTAACTAAATATTCAAAGATTAAATTTTCCTATGATCCACTGTCAAACATCGTGTCTATCTTTGTATGCTTAGAAGTTATCCTTATGTTAAACAATTCAACTCTTTTATCCTCATGCGATGGATTTATGTTTGAAGAAGATGCAATAGTTTTCGAACTTGAACTAGTGTCAAAAGTTATACCTGTTGTAACCATGGCGGTTATCCTCCTGTCATCACCTGAATTTGAACCTAGATCTTGCTGGACTGCTACAATGGCCTTCTTTTCATCCTTCTCCTTAAGTAACTTCTTGGGCTTAAGTTCTGGATGAAGTTTCCAGTACTTCGATTCATCATGACCGATTCTCTGGCAATGAGAACAAGTAGGTCTTTCCTTTTGAGTTATCACTAATTTCTTTCTCTTCAAATTGTTCTTCCCCTTACTGTCATTGGAATCTTTAGTTTCCAACTCTTTGGATGACTGCGATAAAAACTTGAATGGTATGCCACTTGATTCAATATGTATGGCCTGAATACACACCTCATCAAAATCATCAGGATTAAACATCAATAAAGTATGCTGCAAATATGAATGTACACTGATGTATTTTAACAAATTTTCACGTGTATCCAGTGAAATACCAAGCGCCAATGCTTTCTTTCTGAACTCCTAAGTAAACTCTTAAACACTCTTCCCTTTACCTTGCCTCAGATGCTGCCAATCAATAAAAGCTTGCTGCATGTATCCTAAAGGATATAACTGTTTCCTAAGAACTTTTAAAAACTTAGACCATGAAGAGATGACTTTTCCTTTACGCTTTACATCTAGCTAAGTTTTACTTTCCCACCAGATTAAAGCTATTCCCCCATTCTAAGTGTAGCTAACTGAATTTTAGTTTTGTTGCTAGAAATGTTCTGAATGTGACAATACACTTCTAACTGCTTAATCCAGTTATCTAGCTTTTCATGATTCATTTCGCCATCATAAACAGATAACTCAAAGTTAACATCAAGTTTCAAAAGAGATGTTTTCTTAGGTTTCTTTTCCGTTTCAGATTTTGCACTGGAAGAAGAAGAAGAAGAAGAGGATGATGGAGATGATGGAGGTGAAGGTGGTTTATCAGTCTTCCCTTTACCTTTGTCCTTCTTCGATGGCTTTGAAGAAGAAGTTGCATCTCTCGCCTTCTTGTCTTCGTACAATTCTCCCAACATCTGCTGCATAGTCAAGAATGCCTGCTGAAACTGTTCTTCACTCATCTTAGTTTCAATGTTTTCACCTGCATCAGATCCTGACATGGTCGATTTATGAACGACTTGTCGCTTTCTAATCTTTGGATCGATTTTCTCAAGGATTCCTTCTCCTCGTTGCGACTTTGACCTGGTTAACATTCAGTGGCAAATTCTACAAACGCAACCTGCTCTGATACCAAATTATATGATCTGAAATGATCATTCATTAAAAACTGATGTAGAATTGATTAGCCATTAATGATTTGAATGATAACTGAAAGCACATAAATCGAGGTAAACTGCTTTAGAAGAACACTTTACGACAGTTGATTAAACATAAAATCGATGCATAACATAAGTGCAAACAGTAAAAGCACAGCGATACCAGACAACAAGATTGATGATGGAGTTCGTCCTTGATGGACTATGTCTCCGGGTTCGCTTTCAAGATGGGTGACCGTTTTTGTTAGGATGAGAAGAAGGTGTTGATTACACAGAGATCTGATCAGTCTGAATGTGCACGCAGGCACTTCTAATCACTGTCATCCGATAACCATATGAACCAGCTTTCCAACGCTTCTTACGGTTTCCAAAACCGACCCTGGATGCTCTCGTAACTCTGAAAACAAAACTGCCTATGACCTCCAGATTCTGCATACAAAAATTCAAAAACCACTCTCTTTTCTCTATGAAGGCAAATCTGCCTTTTAAAGGCCTATAGGTACATGATAACCTCTTTGGTTGGTTTGTAGATGCATTTGGTTGGATATGGATTGGTGTAAAAGTTTGGTCTAATGGTTTAGTGCCACCTTAGGGTTAATGCCATGGTCCTTAGATTAATTCCGAACAAACCATATAAAAAAAACCCATAAATAAACTTTGGTTTAGCGCTGACCGCTAACCGTTAGTTGATCGGGCGGAGTTGCTCCTACCAGCGCATGTGAACAGAGGTTCTTCTTACCCCGGCGGTTCTGGTTTGTTTCACCGAACGGTTTGCTGACTCCAACGGTTGCGGCTTAACCTGCAAACCGTTCACATGTTCACGGTTATGATTTCTCCACGCAGTTACCTCCAAACGCTAACCTCCGCCTAACCTCTCCTCTACCTGCTCACATGGCACAGTCCCGACATGGTTTATCTGGCGGTTAACTCCAAAATTGCCAGCACATACCCCGACGATTTACGATACACGTTCACAAGTTGGCCTTCTTCGACGCGGTTTGCCTTCGCAGTTAGGGCTCACTGTGTATTATATTATAATGTTTTGCATTGTAAAATGAATAGGCTGAGAGTTTACAAGGTTGGAACTTAGACTTTTAGGGCTAGGTTTTTATCATAGGAAAATAGGTTTAGGACTTAAGGTTTGGTTTATTACATGAGTTTTTTTGTATTTGCAATAGGTTTGAATTTGTTTATCAATGCATGATGCATAGATTTAGGACTAGATTTAGGATTAGGATTTTGATTAGGTGTTTAAATGTAGACTAGGGTTTAGGTTTTACATTAGGTGTAAAAACTCCCTTTTACCACACTTTTGTCGCAATGACGAACTTGTCGACAACGTGGCATAAAACCACACACATCGTTGACACCAACTACCTTTGCGACGACAACCTTGACGACAAACCTATGCCACAGACGACACCCAAAACCTGCAAAGTCGTACGACAAGACACATGTCATTGACCATTCCTGGCGGAACTGTCAATGAACACAAGTCGACACACAGGCACTAAACCCATGTCAATTGAACGCCATGAAGACCATAACATTACCTGAACAACCTGATCCATAACCAACACTGTCGAACTGTCGAAGCTGAATTGAATTGACAACAATAATGAACACTGATGATGACACCTGAGCACTTGTGCAATTGAATCAACGGAATCCTCCTGGATCAGACGACCATGTGTTCCATTTTTCAAGATGCTTTGATTCTAATTTTCACTTCTACACAGGGTGGATATGACCATTGTGTCCCCACTAAGCTCTCATAAGATTTTTAGTTAAACTGATTGTGCTATGTTCTTAGTTAAATTTATTGTTTTCTTGCCTTTTTTTTTGGAAAATTGTTTATGTTTATATATATATATATATAATTTTTTTTATTTTTTTTATTTATTTTTGGTTGTGGTTCACGGACACCTTGGTCAACGGGTGGCCGCTACGTCCACGGAAAAATCTGGGCTGATCGACCCCGAAGGGAATCTAGCCCTGTGGCCCACTAGCAAGGCCTAACCCCAAGGGCTTTGAGCAGAACGGACCTTGTGACCTCTCGAACGACGAGGCATTGATTTTGACCAACTGAGTTAACCCTTGCGGCTTTTTTATGTTTATATATATATACATACATGAATATGAATAAAACCAAAAATGCTTTTGAAAAAAGGAAACATCTTAGGTTTCATGAAAAAGTTACTGAGGTTTCTTAGCTTTTGTTCTGGTTCATTCTAAACACAGTTATCCCAATTCACAATCAATCTTAGGGTTAGTGATACATCTTCTATAAACATTCACGGGTTCAACCATAATGCAGGGAAACCAAATATACAAGGTAATCTAATCTTAGAATCTCAATCCCACATGGTGGAATATGCAATGTATTTTAATATTAAGATTGGTTAAGATTAAAATCTCATTTATACACAGTTATCTCAATTCACAATCAATCCCATGAAGTGTTAAATCCCACATGGTGGAATATGCAATGTATTTTTTTTTTTGTAATGCTTAGCAAGATCATCTATTTTCTATTATATATAAGGCAAATTTACACCACATAGTTTTACCTGGTGGCCTCAACTCGCTCTAAGGGGAAACCAAGTCTGTTGGGTATTGGTTAGCATTATACGCCATCCAAAAACATAACTTCTTCAGTCTTTCTAGCAAGGCTAGATAAGTTTCAGTCTCATGACCACAAACTATATAACTAAGACAATTGACATAAACAACTGGAGAGTTAAATGCTATCCGCATAAACAAAAACTAAGTATAGGAAGACTAATATTTCTTGACATTTTGCTCCTCAGAGTCTGAGGCTACTGGGGTAGGATCATCAACAGTTGCTTCTGGCATTCCGAAGAGCTCCACAATGCAAGGGATGTGTCAGTCAATACGATCCATCCTAATGTCCTATTTGTGCAGCTAAAATAGGATCTTCTCCATGTCTTTTTTGTAGTTGGGAAGGCCTTGCATTGTAACTGCCATCCCCACAGAAATTTGCTCCATTGCTTTGCCTAGCAGACTTTTCATTAGAAAATATAGGTACAAGGTGTGCTTGAATTTTGTAATTTTCCCTCTTGTGGTCCCTGGGTTAGGCACCATTGTTCTCCAGACTTCTATTTCATCATCCGGTTCTAGTTCATGCTTTACCTGGTCTTCCCAATCGTCTATCAACTTTTAGATACCCTCATTTGTTTCCTCCTTGTATGTCGCGACTGCCTTAACTATGAAGTGCTCGACAGGCTTAGGACCCCTGCGGCCTTTCGTCCTGCTTGGTCGTTTGGTTGCCCGGGGTTCCGGGCCCTTGTTGCCGCGGCCACGACCACGTCTTGCTGGAGCCATACCCTGTCGAATTGTAACCTGTATACATTCCAACATTGTTAGTTTCACTAAATCATTCATCTCATCACAACGCAACTGCAATAACCATACTTCACTGCCATGCCTGGCTTGCGACAAGCAAAGGTATCCTTGTGCCCACAGGTGGCCAGTGGAAGTGGGATTCGAGTAGGATTCCCCTGGTTTATTTCCATGCCTCTCGCCCTTGCCAAGGTTCAGAGATTGGTCACCCCCTTGCGGCCATGACCTGGCTCTCAGACCCGTCTGGAGCCAGGTATTGCTAGTGCTATCATACCCGCAAACCCTTGCCTCTGCTGGCAATTTCCTATCCACTTTCTACTCGCCTCTCTGCCTCTCAGGCCCCCCAGGGTCCCTGACTACTCCCGTATGGTTATGCATTGCCATTTGCTCGGGTTCGCTCAACTAATTTCCCACCTTGCTAGCGTCCCAACCCACTGCTTGCGACTCTCCCTTGCCTCGCTTAACTACACATAGTCACCCAAGTGTAATCCCTATACCCTCAGGCTGGTCGTTCAGGTCAGGGCTTGTTTCTAGGCTTCGCTTGTTATCAATCATGCCATAGCCCCAGCTTTTGCTTGAAAGAAAAATAAAAATAGCATAGAGTCGAGCCATAGCTCCCCCTTGCCTTCCCTGGTTCCTCCCTGGCTGGGCTAAGCCTTGTTGGGGTGGCCTTGTGCCTCTCCCTCCTCCCCAGCGACTCTCCCACCAGCTCATGGAATTTCCCCTTGAACCCGACCAGAACTTATGAATTGAACGAGGCCAAGACCATTCTACATACCCGAGAGTCGTCACTTGCCCGCAGACTTGGTTGCTTCACCTCCCTTCCGCTTTGCAGTTCTTGCCTTCTCTGCTATACCATTCACCTTCCCTGCACGTCGAATACCTCTTCCCACTCCGCCACCTTCCCTTATGTCCCCCTCTGCCACCTTGCCAGCCCACCTCCCATGCATTCAAGGCAGAGGACACCACACTCCCTGCCTTGAGCATGTGGGGTGCGACTGTAATGAATTCTATTGTACTAACCATGTCAACTCAGGCCTGGCGCCTCTGACACCACCCTCATCCCGATCAGGAGGAATATGTAATGTATTTTAATAATAAGATTGGTTAAGATTAAAAT
The DNA here is from genome assembly GCA_031772625.1 of Pinus tabuliformis. NCBI lineage: Eukaryota > Viridiplantae > Streptophyta > Pinopsida > Pinales > Pinaceae > Pinus > Pinus tabuliformis. The sequence continues at coordinate 25,743,155 of CM062808.1, read as the reverse complement.
CACCTGGCGCCTCTGACACCACCCTCATCTCGATCTGGAGGAATATGCAATGTATTTTAATAATAAGATTGGTTAAGATTAAAATCTCTTTTATACACAATTATCTCAATTCACAATCAATCCCACAGAGCGTTAATGATACACCTTCTCTAAACATCCAGGAGTTCAACCATACTGCAGGAAAACTGAATATGCAAGGTAATCTAATCTTAAAATCTCAATCCCACATGGTGGAACATGTAATGTATTTTTTGTTTTTGTTAAGCTTGGAAGGTCCTTTTTCTATTATAAACAACGAATTTATACCACATATGTGAGATAAGGGGCCTCAACTTGCCCAGTGGGAAACCAAGTTTGTTGCCCACCTATCCTCGTTATAAGCCATCCAAAAATAGTAAAGTATCAGTCGTTTTAACCAAGCTAGATACGTATCAGTTTCATGATAAGATTCTATATGTCTATATAACATAAGCATGCATATTTAAAAGTAAATGCTACTCGTAAAAACCAAAAAACGCCCAGGTAACTGACTATTTTTGCTGTTCTTCTGAGGCTGACTCGACCGGTGCCAGGTCCTTCGCTGAGTCACTAGGCATCTTAGCTAGCTCAATGATGCGAGGGATGTGTTGGAAATATTGAGAGGGGGGGTGAATCAATATTCCTTTTCAATTGTTACTTTTACTAGTTAAATCATTTATATTTAGAACACAAAATGAACAATAAGAATAAATGCTTTTATTAATATAATCTTTACAATAAATCAGATACAATACATATAAGGCTCCAATCTGTTGTCAAGCACCAACTTGGATTTTTTGTGAGGATCCAACTTCCAGGGCACCAACTCTATCTTATCAAGGCATCAACCTTGGATTTAGAAGCACCAACTCCAAGGACACCAATCCTTCGAATTCTGAGGCACCAACCCCAAGTGCTCCAACCCTATCTTGTCAAGGCACCAACCTTGTTTGTTTGAGGCTTCAACTTTCAGGGCACCAACCCTTTGGGATCCAACCCACTGCTATATTTTGTCTAGATATGTTTGATAGTAATTCTCTGCTCCCAAAATCTTCTTCACTGAATTCTATCAATCTACAGCTTCACTGTAGTCTCCATGCTACATCATTAGTGACAACCTATCTTCATATGAAGGAGTCTTCACAACTCTTCATAATGCCCACATAGAGTCTGCAAGGTTACCTCATGATGATTTCAAATAGCCATCATGATCTACAATAGCCTTCACACACCTTCAATGTGTTTACAATGAACTGCACTAATCTCTACACAAAAACAACTCTCTGTTTCAAGCCTCTGTTCTCACTGTCACGGTAAATGCTTCAGGAGTGACTGCTTCTTATTGATGCGATATCTTACTTCCAAGAAACAAACTCAAATCACTTCAATGTTGGTGTTGTCTACTGCCCCCTTCAAACGATGAGAGATGAAACTTTATTTCCTTTCACAGAACTGTTCTTCAAAATTGCATTTTGTACTTCTTCCATCAATAAATTTATCACAGGTCTGAGCCTTTTTAAAGATTAACCCAATCAACAGAATGTTTTTACCTTCGTCTTTCGGCTTCCTCCTGTCCTGTTGGACCTTCAGCTTCCTTCTGTCCTGCTGGACCTTCGGCTTCCTTTTTTCCTTCTACTTACATTTCTCTCACTCGATCTTCGGCTTCTTTTGTACCTTCATCGTCTGCCAGACCTTTGGCTTCTCGACCTTTCGACTTCTTCTTTCGTTCGCTTGACCTTCCGGCTTCCTCTGTTCCTTCAAGTTCACGAGTTGTGAACTGTTACCTCTTCTCTGTGATAGATGCCCGAGATACATTACCCATATGGAGGTCCCACATGCCACATCATCACCATTGATTGTTTTGATAGGCGGATGTGATATTACATTAGGATTGTTTTCATAAACAGATCGGGTCTGCAGCTCAAATCGCAATCAGGAGTTTCAACATGACAAGGCTTTAAAGAGACTTGCGATGTGTCATATGCGATATCATATTAAGGCGTATGTAATGGAACTATCGGGTCCGTATTACATATCGCAATCAGAGGTTTTGAGTGGTGGAATAAAATAGAACTGTCGATATGATTTCTGCCGATATTATATTCTGTTGAAAGGGCTCCCATGGTTTATTACTTCCTTCGTATTACATATCACAATCAGAGGATTTCAGCGTAACCACAAAGCTTCAAGACTCGTGATGCGGTGGATGCGATATTTCAATACATAGTTATTAATAAATCCGTTGGGTTCACAACCTTATCGCAATCGATGGTTTGCAGGACTTCGACTAGCACATGGATTAAAAACGGCCTTAACCCCCGTAGTTGACCGTGATCTAAGGGTTGAGTATGAGATCGACAACTAGGATTGAGTGCGGGACTTCAACCACGATCAAGAAAGTCCGTACTTTCCTACCCCCGCACTTCTGATAGCTGTTGTTCCTGTGGCTTATCTTCCTGTGACCTCTTATAACTATGTTTATGCTCCTCCACTGTTTTCTTCTTTACTCCTTTGTTATCGTTGTTGCTCTTTGTTCTTTCGATAAAACTTACCCTTGGGCATATGCGATAACCTGCTTCTCTTGCTCCGATGACTTGCTTCTTTGATGGCTTTCGATAAACTCTTCATCTTATTCTTTGGCTTCACGATGGCTTCTCCTCTTTGGCTTCTTGCTCCTATTGCTTCATGGATCTACTGTGTCATTTGTTGTTCAATTGACCTCCTGCTCTTCAATTGTTGTTCAATTGGCCTCCTGTTGTTCAATCCACTTGGGTCCTCTATCTCATCATATCATCATATATCAAACTTTCATCACTATGAGCATTATGATCAATGGGCAATCATGTATCAAAGAATTTTCCATCACAAACACTGCTATATTGACATCAATGACAACCTAGATTAACAATCTCCCCCTTTGTCATTGATGGCAATATTCTTCACATCAATGGCAAAGGAGTGCACAAGGACTCCCCCTGTCGAAGTGCTCTTTTTTTTACTCAAGATAGAAGGATTTCTGCCTCATCATCAACTAGCACATTATCCCCTCTTCATGTCTCAGAACTTCTTCATAATGCTTTCAACAATGCTTAAAGATGCTCCATTTCAATGCTTCCAAATAGGCTCCAAATAGCCATACACCAAATGTTCAAGTCCAAGTTTTTATGCTTCTGCAATCCAAATTTTGTTGTCTTCACAGTCAGAATTAAGGAGTCTTTATAGTCTGAATCAGGAGAAGATGCCACTGAAATTGTCATTCTCGCTATCTTTCTTCAAATCAGGATTCCTTCAAAGCATCAAACCATATTTTCTTTCACATGTTCATGTAGTTTCAAGCCAGTACTGCGACATCCACATTGTATACTTAGTATTCATTACCTTCGAGCAGTGGAAACCCACTCAAACTATATTTTTGCATCTACCCATTCACAAACTGTCCTATGAAAAATTTAAATGTTGGAGAGGGACACGTTCTCAAAGTACTGTGTAGCTATGCTCTACTCAACTCAGAGAAATAAGGATGCAACAGAGCACACTTGGTAGAGATTCTCTTCGAAGGGTCACATACCAACAGTTTCGATAACAAATCGAAAGCATCATCATCTAAATCCGGGACTTCGGTTCTGAGATCACAGGCTCCCATTGAGGAAAAGGATGCCAATAACTGAGTTGTGAAACTCCCGGCCAAACTTCTTCATTTGGAGTTCCGAGCAAGCTGAAGATCACCTGAAGAATCTCGAAATCATTCCATCCCACAAAGAGAGGCTCCCTTCTATACAATTCAGCAAAAATGCAGCTGACATTCCACATGTCAACAGAAAGACAGTAGGTATCTTGATCTAAGAGCAGTTCGAGAGATACATACCAGCACACCCCTACCCTCTTCGTATAAGCCTTGTCAGATAAATAAAAAGGATTCGAATTCATATCATCAAATACTATATGAAGGTGAAATTGGCCGTGTTGACTCTTTCAGCATTCCACATCTCGCAACTTGACGATGTTGCAGGTGCTATCGGACAACATCTGTAAAATTGATATCTCTCTGATGGAAGTGGGGGGAATTCCTTCCGTAAAATGTGCATAAGTGACCTTGCGAGTCACCTCCTCCCTTGTTTATGGCATTATGCCTTATAAATCCTTCCTTCTAGATCTTCCTCTGACAACTGACACCTCATATACTTCGAAATCGTATCAAGATTCATGTTACTGCTACAAAATTGGAAACTATAAGCTAATTTTCCCTTCAAACAAAGCCTCTATTACTGTCCTTGATTTACCTGTTCTCCAATTATATCCCTGAGTCGAGACATTCAACTTCTGTAATACCAACAACATAGTTATTAGCCCTATTTCTCTAGCATTTGATGGCCTTCTGTGCTGCTCCAATTTCTGCTTAGTGATCAAGTGGAAAACATCTTCAACAACAGTCCAAAGAATGGTTACACGATTATGCTCTTCAATGTAGTGCTCCTGAGAAATGATCTTTATCAAAGGATGATTGTTAATATAGCTCAACAAGGATTTCATAAGGACCCTTTCATGAATAGATACTGCAATAATGATCAAGAATCACAAGCTCCCCCTAACTGTATGCATGGTCTTTTTTTTGGCAGAATCCCATCATCAAACACTCGAAATATCAAGAATATCTTCATCAAGTTAACAACATGTGTTGTTGGTTGGAGGGTTCATGATATTTTCATATTGTATTTGCTTTCTTCTCCATATTTGTGTAACTTTCTTTTTTGGCATGGTTCTAGCTTGAGAAGGTGCCCAAATCAAGTTACAATTACATGCCATATGACCAATGTTATGACATTTGAAGCATTCTATGTTGTTCACGAATAAGAATTCATGACTTCTTGCGAAATCGCTTCTCGGAGATTGACGGGGATCATTATAAGCCCTACAATCTTTTGCCATGTGTCCAAAGTTTGTACAAGAATAACAATAACCAAGAAATAAACTTTGGTACTTGGGAGATGGAGATTTCCTTGATGTACTTCTGAAGCCTTTTTGCCTTGAGATCCTTTGATGATAATTATTTGCATTTCTTCTTGGAACATGACTTCCTTCATTATCACCTTGACTCTTATCTTTACCTTTGCTGAAACTGGGAGCATCAACATTTCTTTCTGACTTCCTCATATCCTTGTTGTTTGAAGCATTATCATTCTTGCTTGAGGATTCACCTGCATACCCGAGACCTGATTTATCAAATGGACATCTTTGATGGCTGAGCATGTCATCCAAGGCTTGAGAGCTCTTCAAGGTTTTGTCCATCCCTTCAACCTTTTTCCTGAGGGAGACAATCTCTTCTTCCAATTTTTCGCAATCATTATTCTTCTTAGCAAGTTGTTTCTCAATCTCTTCCTTAATACGTATTGCTTCATTTGCTTCTAATTTAAGGGAGATGATATCTGACTTCATTTTGAAGATTTCTTCATTTTCCTTTGCTAGATTGCTCTCCATTTCTTCCTTGATCCTTGTAGCTTTACATGTTTCGGCCTTGAGAAGGTTGATGTTAGATTTTAATTTGAAGATTTCTCCATCCTTTGCTTTTAGTTGACATATCATGGTGTTTCTCTCCTTTTCTGCTTCATCAACCTGTCCTTCTATGATTGCCAATGCTTCCATTGTCTTCTTAGCTCCTTGTGCTAACTTTCTTGCTTCTTGTAGTTGAGATTTGAGAGAGGAGACCTCTACCTTGTACTGACCAATCTCTTCTTCAAGTTTGTTCAAGCTCTTGTGCCTTTGTTCAAGTTGACTTGACAAGGTATCTTCCCGTTTCTTTGCTTTATCCAATTGATTTGTCATGGATATGACTTCTTCATGATGCTTTCTTTTGCTTTGATGAAATTCCTTCTTAAGCTTGGCAAGCTCTTCATCCCTTTCTTGTACTTGAAGCTTGACAAGGTCAACTTTCTTCCTTGTTTGGTCTTGGTCACCAGCTAGTGCTTTCTTATTAAGTTCCTTGTTTTCCTTTTTCAAATTGATAATCTCTTCCATGGTAGCCATAAGTTTAGTGAGGATATCTTCTACAAAGTCTTTTTCATTCTCTTCATTTTCTAGGTCTTCTTTAGCCTTGATGTCATCAATCTTATCTTCAGCTTCCTTGACGGGCTCTGGATTTTCTTCTTGTTTTCCATCATTTTCTTGACTAGAGATCATTGTCAATGCTCCTTTTGAGTGAAGATCATGAAGTTTGTTCCATATACCCTTCGCTGATGAACATTTTCCTAAATTGTTCTTTATAGAATCTGGTAGCCCATTCAAGATTGCCTTCATCGCTTTTGCATTGTACTCCTTGGATTCTCCATTCATCATGTTATCAGTAATTACTGATTCCCATACTTCAATGCCTTGAGTCTTTAAGAAATTCCTCATTCTTGCTTCCCATATATCAAAGTTTTCATTGAACCATGGAGCCTTCACAAATTGATTGACTTCTATTTCAGTGGTAGAGGGAGACACATCTTTAGGAGGATTGGAGACTTTCTTCCTTGGCTTCGCCATTTGTGTTCTAATGATCAACCTTCAAGCTGTTAGGCTTTTGAGTGAAGGTATTGGCTTTGATACCAATTGTTGGAAATACTAAGAGTGGGGGGGGGAGGTTAATCAATATTCCTTTTCAATTGTCATTTTTACCGGTTAAATCATTTATATTTAGAACACAAAATGAACAATAGGAATAAATGCTTTTATTAATATAATCTTTACAATAAATCAGATACAATATATATAAGGCTCCAATATGTTGCCAAGCACTAACTTGGATTTTTTGTGAGGCTCCAACCTCCAGGGCACCAACCCTGTCTTGTCAAGGCACCAACCTTGGATTTAGGAGCACCAACTCCAAGGACACCAATCCTTCCCATTTTGAGGCACCAACCCCAAGGGCTCCAACCCGATCTTGTCAAGGCACCAACCTTGTTTATTTGAGGCTCCAACCTTTAGGGCACCAACCCTCTGGACTCCAACCCACTGCTATATTTTGTTTAGATATGTTTGATAGTAATTCTCTACTCCCAAAATCTTTTTCGCTGAATTATGTCAATCTACAACTTCACTATAGTCTCCATTCTACATCATCAATGACAACCTATCTTCATATTAAGGAGTCTTCACAACTCTTCATATTGCCCACACAGAGTCTGCAAGGTTACCTCATGATGATTCCAAATAGCCATCATGATCTACAATAGCCTTCACACATCTTCAATGTGTCTACAATGAACTACACTAAGCTCTGCACAAAAGCAACTTTCTGTTTCAAGCCTTTGTTCTCACTGTCGCGGTAAATGCTTTAGGAGTGATTGCTTCTTATTGTCGCAATATCTTACTTCCAAGAAACAAACTCACAATCACTTCAATGCTGGTGCTATCCACTGCTCCCTTCAAACGATGACAGATGAAACTTTTTTTTCCTTTCACAGAATTGTTCTTCAAAATTGCGTTCTGTACTTCTTCCATCAATAAATTTATCACAGGTCTGAGCCTTTTTAAAGATTAACCCAATCAACATAATGTTTTTACCTTCGTCTTTCGGCTTTCTCCTGTCCTGCTGGACCTTCGGCTTCCTTCTGTCCTGCTGGACCTTCGTCTTCCTTTTGTCCTACTGGACCTACAACTTCCTTCTGTCCTTCTGCTTACATTTCTATCACTCGATCTTTAGCTTCTTTTGTACCTTCATCGTCTGCCAGAGCTTTGGCTTCTCGACCTTTCGACTTCTTCTTTCATTCGCTTGACCTTCCGGCTTCCTCTGTCCCTTCAAGTTCATGAGTTGTGAACTGTTACCTCTTCTTTGTGATAGATGCCTGAGATACGTTACCCATATGGAGGTCCCACATGCCACGTCATCACCTTTGATCGTTCCGATAGGCAGATGTGATATTACATTAGGATTGTTTTCATAAATAGATCGGGTTTGCAGCTCAAATCGCAATCGGGAGTTTCAACATGACAAGGCTTTAAAGAGACTTGCGATGTGGTAGACGGGATATCATATTAAGGCGTATGTAATGGAACTATCGGATCCATATTACATATCGCAATCAAAGGTTTTGAATAGTGGCATAAAACAGAACTGCCGATATTATATACCATTGAAAGGGTTCCCATGGTTTATTACTTCCTTTGTATTACATATTGCGATCGGAGGATTTCAATGTAACCACAAGGCTTCAAGACTCGTGATGCGGTGGATGCAATATTTCAATAAACAATTATTAATAAATCCATCGGGTCCATAACCTTATCACAATCGACGGTTTGCGGGACTTCGACTGGCACATGGATTAAAAACGGCCTTAACCCCCGCAGTTGACCGTGATCTAAGGGTTGACTATGAGATCGATGACTAGGATTGAGTGCGGGACTTCAGCCATGACCAAGGAAGTCTGTACTTTCCTACCCTTACTCTTTCGATAGCTATTGCTCCTGTGGCTTATCTTCTTGTGGCCTCTTATAAATCTGTTTATTCTCCTTCGTTGTTTTCTTCTTTACTCCTCTGTTATCGCTGTTGCTCTTTGTTCTTTCGATAACACTTACCCTTAGGCATATGCGATAACCTACTTCTCTTGCTCCGATGACTTGCTTCTTTGATGGCTTTCGATAAACTCTTCATCTTACTCTTTGGCTTCACAATGGCTTCTCCTCTTTGGCTTCTTGCTCCTGTTGCTTCATGGATCTACTGCGTTATTTGCTGTTCAATTGCTGTTCAATTGACCTCCTGCGTCAATCGTTGTTCAATTGAGCTCCTGCGTCATTTGCTGTTCAATTGGCCTCCTGCTGTTCAATCCACTTGGGTCCTCTATCTCATCATATCATCATATATAAAACTTTCATCACTATGAGCATTATGATCAATGGACAATCATGTATCAAAGAATTTGCCATCATAAACAATGCTATATTGACATCAAGCAGATGCCCTGCGTGTGAAGTTGGAATTGGATTGTCTGCAAATCTTTTTTATAGTTCGGCATGTCCTAGAGAGTCAGTGCCATCCCCACTGATATTTGCTCCATTTCCTTCCCCATAAGGCTCTTCATGAGCCAATATAGATAGAGTGTCTGTTTAAACTGAGTTATTCTGCCTCTAGTATTCCCGAGATCTGGAATCACAGCGCGCTAGTTCTCCATGTCCTCCTCAGATTTGATTTCCTGTTTAATTCCCCCCTCCCATTCTTCCAACAGCTTGTGGATGCCAACATCTGTTCCCTCCCTGTAGGCTGCTGCAACTTCATTGATGAGGTGTTCTACCGGTTTCCTACCTCGTCTTGGTTCTAAGGTGCTCGGGCCATTTGCCCATGTAGACTCCCGCCCACGTCTTCCGCGTCCTCTTCCTCTTGTCGGTCGAACCATCTCCGCTCTGTCCACTCCCTGTTCAAAAGCACGATGAGTTAACCTCTGGTGTTGCAATTCAATACCACCGTTATGCTTATTCTGTGGTCTATCCCTAATGCTTGCAGAGACAGACTCTGGATGGTTGAAAGCCCGTTCAGGAAGCGAGGCCAGTTGGTGTTCCCTATCATGTTGCTCTTTGTTCCTTGCCTCATACCTCTCATGCATAGTTCGGTTGACCCACCCCTCATGTGGCCAAGCGCAATTGCCTTTGCCCGGGTGAGCCTTCCCATTCCCCTCTGTCCAGTCAAGGGTTTCCCATCGAGGTTGAGCCTTCCCATGCCCCTCTGCCCAATTAAGCTGCGCCACTCCTCTATGTTCGCTCATGCCTACGCTTCCCCATTGCATTACTTCTGCCTTACCACCTGCATAGTTATACAAATTCCCTCGACTACTCTCAAGAGGACAGCCCCGTTCACAAACTCGGTCAACACTCGAGGCTCTCACAGCTAGCTCACAAAGCCATACCACATTCACCCCAAGCCTGCGTTGTTTTCCTCGACTATCCCCCAATTCCCCTCCCCTGGCTTCTCCCGAACCCCCCATCCATAAACAAACAGAGTTGCCATAGCAAGGGGATTGCAAGACCAAGAAACATACCCGAAAATGCTCCGTTGATGCCGACGATGGTAGCTCCGCCTGCTTGCTCCAGTGCTCCACCTCCCACCAACGTTCGCAGCAATGCGATTATCCCTGTCCCGAATTCCTTTTACTCCACAATCTATCCTGCCATATCGATTCACCTGTCCTTCCTTACACGCATCACCTCCCACCTCGTCCTGGCCATACCCGCCACCTCTCCCATCTCCTTTGTCAGTCTGCATGCAGGAGGCCACCGCACTTATCGCCATGAGCGTGTGGGGGGCGGTGGGTGGTACCCTTCCATTAATCCTCATAACTAACATTCCTGTCCGACGTCCTTTCCTGCCTCAAGCATGAACCCCGATCGAGGGGAATATGCAATGTATTTTAATATTAAGATTGGTTAAGATTAAAATCTCATTTATACACAATTATCTCAATTCACAATCAATCCCATGGAGCGTTAGTGATACACCTTCTCTAAACATCCAGGGGTTCAACCATAATGCATGAAAACTGAATATGCAATCTTAATATTTCAATGGAATACGCAATGTATTTTAATGTTAAGATTAGAATCTCATTTATAGAGTATTATTGGAAAGATCTTGGTAAAGATAGGATAATACAAAAATAACATAGAAGAAAGTTAGAATTAAAGATAAAGTGTTATGAAGTTTTTGGTGTAATTTTTGCTGTAACCTTTAATAATTTTTGTTATATTTAGTTATATGTTAATTTTTTTTTTTGGAATAAAATTGGAATAGTGAATTATTCTTTGTAATAATGTTGTAAAACTAATTTTTGGAATAGTGAAATTTTCTTTGTAATATAATGCAAAACTAATTCTTGAAAACCTAGATAATAAGTGCATCAATTTGGAGAATTTGAAAATCTGAGCAAATTTTTAAAACTTGAATTTTGGATTTGAAAAACTCATAACTTTTAAGTAAATTTGTAAACTTGCCAAGAATTTTACAACACTATGATATTTATTTATTCTTCAAAATTCATTCAATGATATTGAATGGTGTAAACAATATGATATTGAATGATACTGTAAACAACATGGTTGATATTCTTGGGTGTGGGTACAAGAATGTATTTTTGAAAGGATGGCGCATGGAGATGCATTGTAAACCTAGAAGTGCAAAATATTAAAAAATACTATTAAAGTAAAATAAGCATAAAATCATGCAATTTTTAATAACAAAAAAGTCTATAATCTTTACCATTGAATGATAATATTGTCATTTATATGGATTTTCCAAGACTTGAAGCTAAGAGTACTTTTTGAAGCTAAGAGCACAAAGTACAAACTGAGAGGAAATATACATACATATATATATATATATATATATAACCCCAATCACACTAGACACACTAATTGGGGTTAGGTCTTTGTAATAAGTTGCTAGGAAGTCAAATGACAAATATGACCTTTGTATGACCATTGGATGTGAAATCCATAAATTAAACATTTATATCAACAAGTTGGGTATGAAATATGTGACTTAGGACTCTTAAGAAATTTTGTAAGATAAATTTATGTAGCATATCACTTGGTATAAAAATTTAAACTGGCCAGGGAGCAAAGAACATGAATATTGTTTTCATATGAAAACTAATCTATATGATTAGTTGGGTATCGAGAGAGCATTTAAAATAAAATTAGATTGTGATTTGGAATTTCAATATGTTTCAAGGTGGTGTCTCTAGAGTTTTGTTAGGGATGCCATCTTACCCTTGGGAAATGGGATGCACTACGAAAGTCATGGGAAAATTTCTCCCAAGATTGAGGATACATCCCTTGACAAAACATGACACAAAATATTTGAAGTCACTTGGTTTAAGTTCATTTTAAGTTAATATTCATGTTTAAACTACTTAATGTGAGAAAATGTTGAAAGAGCTTAAGTGAATTTTTATAACTTCACATGATGAAAATAAATACAAGTATGTTTTAGAAGTTCAAATTTGATTTAAACATCTTATCATTTTCAAATAAATCAAAATGTGGTCAAAATTATTACAATGATTTCAAAGATTATTTTCTAATACGATTATTAATTTTTCCATTTAAACTATCATTAAATTTATAGTTTTTGATCTGATGAATTTAATTCAATCGAGGTAGGGATGAGGGTGAACGAAAATATTAAAAAATATATATAAGGATTACCTTTATCTCCATATAACATGTCTTTTATGTTTTCTTTATTATTTCCTCTCCACCCCTCATATTGAAGATGTAAGAGTAGGGTGGGTACGGAGGAAATATAGGAGAAAACATAAAAAAAAACTACCCCCGCCCCTATATAATCCATTTTCATGTTTTCTCTTATATTTTTCCGCATCCTAATTTTACGTTTTTTCTAATATTTCTTCCCCACCCCCATATAACCCTCATATATGGGGGATATTGGATATATATGAGGGCGGGAGTCGGAAATATTGGAGAAAAAGGGGAAATATTGTATATAATGGAACAACGCTCTTATATTTTCTCCAACATTTCCCCCATCCCCATTCCCAGATAACTTATAAACGTTTTTATGTTTTCTCCAATATTTCCCCCCACCCCCACATAATCTATTAGAAAAGAGCTAGCATGATGACATTGTTTGACTCTAAATATATTTGGTTGACTTTACTTCATTTATGGTGTTTAAAAAAGAATTGTCGTGTGCAAATTACAAATATAAAGATTATACAATACATAAAATATGCATGCTAGTTTGAATTTCATAAAATTATAAAACAAAGAGAAGATTTGATTAAATGCCATTACAAATTTGAGTTCAATAATTTTATCTAAGAATATGATTTGATAAAATGCCACAAGCATAGAGTGACAACACTTACATAACATATATTAAGCTATGGATGCTTATTGAATATCATAAGAAAATATAATCAAGCTACCTTTAAAACTAAACTAAAATGGATATATATTTTTCATGGAGTCAAACATTGAGTTCTAACCAAGGAATTTGTTATCAAACCAGCGCACAAAAAGATAGATCAACGCCTTAGAATTCAGCCTCTTCGAGGGGGAAACCTACTTTACATTACACAAATGAACAATTTTGGTTGATACAAATGACAAGGTCTACTTTGTATATATAGGAGTTTAAGGGGTCATAATATAATCAGAGCCGACATAACAATAATAATGTAAGGGCACAATAATAACAATAGTGGGCTTCTATGGGGCACAATAATAACAATATGGGGACTACATGGGCACAACAATATAATAAGGGGGTTGTACTAATAACAATAAGGGGTTACACTAGTAGTATAGGGACCTAGCAAAATTGGTATCAACATGGAGTTAATGGGGTTGTTGTTAATTTATGGTATGTTGTATGCTTAGAGCAATTTACTTTTCTTTTTTATTATTATTCACAGATTAGTAATCACATGTGCATAAGTAAAGTGCAGATAGAACATTAAACGATCAACATAAAAAAAGGCAAGACAAGAGACACAATATGTGGCAGCTAGCTAGGGACAAACCCCACAATGTGGGGAAACCCTTTGATCAAATCTTCTTTTATCTTCAATAATTCAGCAGAGAGAAATAGTACAATAAATCTGATTTATATCAACAGTAGCAAACCCTAGATCAACAACATCAACATTAGCGGCTTCATCGTCAAAACTAGGGCAATCGATATCTTGCAAACTGACCGTCGAATTGACTTGATTCCACCACCAAAAAATGCTGTCTTCAGAGGAGGTCCAGATTGACCTACAACGCAGTTCAAAGGAGGAGATCTGATGGTCAAGGCTGGTAAAAATTTGGATTTGCAGTTGCAGCTTCAGGTTTAGCAGCTTCCTTCCACATGTGTGAGAGAAGAGTCACCAACTGCGCAGGAGAGAAGAGCCTCTTTACTGTGCTGGAGAGAGAGAGAGAGAGAGATGTGATGAGTTGAGTGAGTCCAAATGAGGAAAATTCCTCCTGTATTTATACACATCTGATGATAATTGAATAGGTGTGACTGTTGGGCTTCTGAGCCTACATGAGTTGTTGGTAGGCTTGATAATAATTCCATAATCAAAATAAATTCATATCTCCATAAATACTTATCGGAATCGGATGATATTTAGATCGATCCTACACCTCTCGACGAGAGGAGTGTAATAAAAATATTATCAGCCATGAACAAGATGACCCACATGGAGTTTGGCCCTAGTTGCTAATTTTAACACTCCCTCTCAACTAGAGAGAACGCCATTTGCAATCTGTTTGTCGATTGCTACTATTCATCCATCAAATGCACTGCCCTGTACAGCTTGACCCTTGCCCTGCTCTGCTCTATTCTGTCTATTCTGCTTTGTCTTGTTTCGCCCTGTACTGATCTGTACTGTTCTACTCTGTTCTGCTCTGCTCTGCTTTGTTATGTTCTGCTCTACTTTTGTCCGAATTATGAAGAAGAAGAAATGATCGAGGATGCATCATACTGACTCAAAGTCAATCTCAGAGTACGTATCACTGGTCCCAAACCAGTCTCAACCAACCCGAAGTTAGCATCATAGTGAGTACAACTCCTACCACTGGTCCTAGACCAGTATCATCCTCCACTAACTTGAAGTTAGTCTCAGAGTGAGTACCACTGGTCCTAGACCAGTCTCAATCGACTCAAAGTCAGCGTCATAGTGAGTACAACTCCTACCACTGGTCCCAGACCAGTATCATCCTCCACTAACTTGAAGTCAGTCTCAGAGTGCATAACACTGGTCCCAGACCAGTCTCAACCGACCCGAAGTCAGCGTCATAGTGGGTACAACTTCTACCACTGGTCCCAGACTAGTATCATTGATCCCAGATTAATGAAGGTCATCCTAGCGTAGGGAGTACGGTAGATACAACGATGTGTCCATCAGTACTACTATGGTCCCTAACTTCATTTCCCTGCTCATTGATCAGATGAGAGGTACTTCCCATGAGTCCCAGATAGCATGGGTAGGATGCCTTGATAGGAGAACTTAATCAATCTCGTCCTCATAGGAGAACCAATCATCCTGCTACACAATTTCCATGGAGAACACATCATCTAGGCCTCACAGGAGAACTAATCGTCCTACTACATAATCGTCATGGAGAACACATCATCCAAACCTCACAGGAGAACCAATCATCCTGCTACATAATTGTCATGGAGAACATATCATCCAGACCTCATAGGAGAACCAATCATCCTGCTACATAGTCGCCATGGGGTGTACATGTACACCACCAGGGGATAGTGAATCACCCTGTGGTCACATGTCGCTCAAAGAAGTACCCTGCACCCCCCCCGGAGCTCCCAGAGCTCAATGCATCATACCGGACCCTCATCAGAGGGTCTTTGAACAACACCAAGTTGTTCTCGGAAAGTTAGGAATTTGACTTTCCCTAGGGGCTTTGTCAGAATGTCGGTGACCTATTCATCTGTATCGATATGTTGGAGCCTTATAGCTCCCCGCTGCACCATATCTCGAATATAATGGTACTTGATATCGATATGCTTGGAGCGATCATGAAATACGTGATTCTTTGTCAAACGAATCCCACTCTGGTTGTCACATAGGATCACGGTGGTATCCAGTGTAAATCCAAACAACTCACTGAAGAGCTTTCGCAACCAGACTGCCTCACAGGAGGCCATGCTAGCAGCAATATACTCTACCTCGGCGGTGCTCAAAGCCATCGACTTCTGCTTCCTGCTCATCCAAGATATCGACGTAGATCCCAAGGTGAAACAACACCCGGAAGTTCTCTTACGGTCCACCACACTGCCTGCCCAATCAGCATCAATATATCCAAGTAGTCTCACATCTCTGGCAGTGTATCTTAACCCATAAGTGATTGTGCCATGAAGATATCTCAACAGATTCTTGGCACCAATCCAATGTATGTGGTGAGGTTCAACCATATGTTGACTCAATGTGTTGACTGCAAAACATATGTTTGGATGAGAGTTCACCAAGAACATTAATGCTCCGACGAGTTGATGATACTCGGTGGCATTTCGTAAAACAGGTCCAGCAGCACTACTGCTTAACTTTTTGAAGTCAAGCTCCATCGGGGTAGTTACAGGCTTGCAGTCCACCATATCGAATCTTTCCAGAATCTTCACCACATATTTTCCTTGAGATAGGAAAATTTCCCTTGGCTTATGCCAAACTTCAAGTCCTAGGAAATAGTGCATCAGTCCTAGGTCCTTCATTTCAAATTCAGAAGCCAACTCCCTCTTAAATTTGTGAATGAGAGGGTCTGCACCCATTAGGAAGAGGTCATCCACATACAACACTAGTATGAGAGGTTTGTCATCTTCAACCTTAAAGTAAAGGTTAGGATCGGCTTCACTCCTAGTGAATCCCAGCGTCATCAAGTAGCTATCGATACTCTCATACCATGCTTGGGGTGCTTGCTTCAGCCCATAGAGGGCTTTCTTCAACCTGCATACATGAGATTTTCGATCATAAATCTCAAATCCTTCGGGCTGCTCCACGTAGACCTCTTCTTTGATCGAACCATGCAAGAACGCGGTCTTGACATCCATCTGATGTAGGTTCCATCCTTGTGAAGCCGCAAGGGCTATGATCGAGCGGATGGTGGTATATCTGGAAACAGCTGCAAATATCTTGTCATAGTCTATACCTTCCTTCTGGGAGAAGCCACGAGCGACAAAACGAGCCCTATATTTTTTCGTACTTCCATCTGCTGCATGCTTTATCTTGTAAAGCCATTTAGAAGTGACAACTGTCTTATCCTGGGGTTTGAGAACTACTTCCCAGACATCATTCTTCATAATAGACTCATATTCTTCGGTCATACCATCCTTCCATACTTTATGCTTGACGACATCTGAGAATGATGAAGGCTCATTTTGTATGATCGTGCTCATGATGGTCAGGTATCCTTGATACCTGTTGGGTTTCTTACTTTCACGGAAGGTTCCTTGGGGTGCAGTGTGTCCTTCAGCATCGTCGAGTAGCACCCTAAGCCAAGAGGGCCTCTTCCTATAAGAGGAAGGCTCAGGTGGATCAATAGGATCCATGGGTTCTTCCACATCAGGCATTGATTCATCATCCTTTTCTCTCGGTTCCCTGGTGCCTGCTTCTTGAGAGCTCCTCAAAGTTGGAAGATTGTCCACCTTGCTGAGAGCCATATCTTCGTTAAAGGTGATATCATGACTAATCACGACTTCCCTTTGACCGACAACATAGATTCTATAACCCTTAGTATTTTCACCATAGCCCACGAAGATTCCTTTCTTTCTAGATGCACCCAATTTATTCCTTTTCTCTTTCGGCACATGAAAATATACAGGGCTTCCAAAGATTCTAAAATGAGATACGTCAGGTTTCTTACTGGTGAACATTTCTTCAGGAGTCTTGGAACCCAATGCTTGATGAGGGCATCGGTTTTGTACATATACGACGGTCTTTGTAGCTTCGGCCCATAGAAACTTTGGAAGTCTTTGATCATGGAGCATGGCACGGACAGCTTCCACAATTGTACGGTTCTTCCTTTCCGCCACACCATTTTGTTCAGGAGTATATGGTGTAGTAGTCTCCCTCTTGATACCAGCCTTTTTACAAAAGTCATGAAACTCGTTAGATTCATATTCAGTCCTGTTATCAGTCCTTAATATCTTGATCTTCTTTTCGGTTTGATTCTCGACCAAGGCTTTGAAGTGTCGAAACCAAGAGAACACTTCATCCTTCTTCTTCAAGAAGTATATCCATGTCTTTCGAGAATAGTTATCTGTAAAAGTAAGGTAATATAAATATCCTTCCAAGGAGTTTACAGGCATCATACCAAATATGTCTGAGTGAGCCAGTTATAATATGTCAGAGGTCGTGCTTTGGCTTGAGGGGAATGGTCCCCTTTTGAGCTTTCCTTCGGCACATCCCAAACATACACCTTCTTTCTCTACTCGGAATTCCGACATCCTTGTTACCATTTGTCTTACATCGGGTAGAGCTTTATAATGAAGGTGGGCAAACCTCCGATGCCAAAGTTCGGACTGAAGAGATGTGTCACAAGACATGACACCTAGCAGACTTCCACCGACCTAATATAATGAATTAACTCGAAACCCAAGAGTGAAAGCATCTTTAACATTATTTTTCCATATACGTACCTTGCCATCGTTGAAGTTCACCTTGTAGCCTTTGTCTTCCATTGCCGAGATGGACACTAGGTTCTTTTTGAGGTTAGGTACATATAATACATCTTGTAAGTGGATTGTGTTACCTTGATTCAATTTAAGAGAGATATTGCCTACGCCTTTCATGGGATATTTCATATTATCTCCAAGGACAATTTCCAGGTTAGTTTTTTTCCCTATCAGATTATGGAGAACTTCTTTGTAACCAGTGAAGTGCCTTGAGGCACCACTATCAATGAGCCAAATTCCCATTGAGTCCGAAGGAGCAAAGGTAGATAGAGCAGCTGGTAGATAATATTCATCCTGCATATTTTCAACAATGTTGGATTCATACCTGAAATTTCTAACCTTCTTGAATGGTTGTCCTCTTCCTTGATTACCAGCACTCTTACCTTTGCTATTGAATTTTCCATTCCTTTGATTGCCATGAAATGGATTTTGATCACCGTCTTGGTGTGATTCCTTTCTATCAGGGCACTCCCTTGCATAGTGACCTGGTTTATTACAAATGTAACATCGTCCTTTTCTTCCACCCTTAGGTCCAGCCTTTTTTTTTGATTGAGTCCCAGAATTTTTCTTTTTCTAAGCATGAGAAGAAAAAGCAGCAGGAGGACCTTTAGGCATGGACATTTCTTGCTCTTCTACCCTTGTTTCTTCTTAAATGCATCTAGCCATTAATTCCTCGAAACCAAGAATTACATTATTGTTCAGAAGAGTAGTCCTGAACACGTACCATTCGTATGGTAATCCTCCAAGAGTGGTGAGTGCTTTTTCCCTATCAGTAATAGTCTCCCCAATAGATAGGAGATCGTTCCTGATCTCGGTGATTCTTAAGAAGTATCCTTGCATACTCTCATCTTTGCCCTTCTTAATTTCCTTCAGCGTATCTAAGAAACAAAACTTGATTTGCATCATTAACTTTAAATAAACTTACTAGTCTATCGTAGATTTCCTTAGAGGTGTTTAGGTCGGAGATGTAGGCCACCAAGCGCTTGTCGATAGAGTCTCGGATGATCTTCTTTGTTTTGACTTCACCAGTTTTCCATTTGTTCTTGGTAGCTGCAGTTGCATTTGATGGAGGCTCAACAATATTGCCTCTCACATGGTCCAATACTCCTTGATCTTCTAAGGTTAGGTCGATAGACATTTTCCATCTGTGATAATCTGTGTTCTCACGGAGCTTGTCTTTGGCAGGAAAGAGTGATGAGGACCCCATTGTTATTTTAGGATAGCCTTGCCAATCTTCTCTTCGGTGATTGCTCTTGCTCTTGCTCGGGCTTTGTCTTCACCTTAGCTCTGATACCATGTTAATTTATGGTATGTTCTATGCTTACACCAATTTACTTTTCTTTGTTATTATTATTCACAGATTAGCAATCACATGTGCATAAGTAAAGTGCAGAGACAAAAAACGATCAATAGAAAACAAGCCAAGACAAGAGACACAAGATGTGGTGGCTAGCCAGGGACAAACCCCACAATGTGGGGAAACCCTTTGATCAAATCTTCTTTTATCTTCAATAATTCAGCAGAAAAGAACAGTACAATAAATCTGATTTATATCAGCAGTAGCAAACCGTAGATCAGCAGCATCAGCGTTAGTGGCTTCATCGTCAAAACTAGGGCAGTCGATATCTTGCAAATCGACTGTCGGATCGGCTTAATTCCACCACCAAAAAATGCGGCCTTCAGAGGAGATCCAGATGGACCTACAACGCAGTTTAGAGGAGGAGATTTGATGGTCAACGCTGGTCAAACTTTGGATCTGCAATTGCAGCTTTAGGTTTAGCAGCTTCCTTCCACATGTGTGAGAGGAGTCACCAATTGCGCAGGAGAGAAGAACTTCTTTACTTTGCTGGAGAGAGAGAGAGAGATGTGATGAGTTGAGTGAGTCCAAATGAGGAAAATTCCTCCTGTATTTATACACATCTGATGATAATTGAATAGGTGTGACTGTTGGGCTTCTGAGCCTACATGAGTTGTTGGCAGGTTTGATAATAATTCCATAATCAAAATAAATTCATATCTCCATAAATACTTATCAGAATTGGATGATCTTTAGATCGATCCTACACCTCTCGACGAGAGGAGTCTAATAAAAATATTATCAGCCATGAATAAAATGACCCACATGGAGTTTAGCCCTAGTTTCCAATTTTAATAGTTGTTAGTTGGTTCAATCATCTTAATCAATTTGTTAGTCTATATAATTGTATTTTGTGCTGAAGCAATGAACGTATTCAAAGTGTCTCATTTTGTATTATTGAAGCCTATGTGTGAACATGGATTGATTTTTCTTCCCCATCTAAGTGAGTAATTTATTGAGATATGGATTAAGAGAGAATTGATAGAACCTTATCTAAAGTTAGCTGACAATGTAATGATTTTGCAACATGTTTATAGGTTCCATGGCTTTCTTTATGAGTTTACTTGTGTTTGATTCTTTAAATTTCTAACAATTTATCAAAGTTGGTTCATGCATATAATTTTTGCTATAACAAGAGTTAGTGGTATAAATACTCTAGAGTTATAAAGTATGGCATGTGTGATGAGTTAGGTTAACACTCTTATGAGGGGTGGCAAAGTTCATAAATAATCAAAGGATTTTGAAGTTTTGTATATTTGTATTTTCTCCGAGACAACCAGATTTATGGAGGACCACCCTTACCATGCATGCATGAAAGAAGCATATATTTGTTTGATTTAAATTGAGTATCATTTGATTTTGTTGTCATAATTACAATCTAATTTAATTATATAGTCCTAATTACACAACTTACTTGTATGCAAAGATTTGAAAACTATATTTATTTGTGGTGTATGAATGTATATTGTGGAAATTTACCCCCCAAACCTTACTAGTATGTTGATTTAGAAATGTTAATGGTGACTTATATTATGAAGATAACCATGAATTTTCATAAGTAAAAATTATTGTAGACATGGATATGGCATATATAAGATTGTGTATCCCATATGGGGGGTTGAATATTGGAGAAACCATAAAAATGTTTTTATGTTTTCTCCAACATTTCCCCTGACCTCCATTCTTAATTAAATTTAAAATGATTTTATTTTTTCCCAACATTCCCCCACCCCAACATAACCTATTAGAAAAGGGGACAACATGATAATATTACTTGATTCTAGATTTATTTGGTTAGAATTACTATGATAATATTACTTGACTCTTGATTTATTTGGTTAGAATTACTTCATGCGAGGTGACTTAAAAAAAATGGCCTCGTGCAATTACAAAATTATACAATACATAAAATATACATACTTGTTTGAATTTTATAAAATTATAAAAAAGACTATTACTCTAAGAGAATAATTTGGTAAATGTTTACAATTTTTTGTTCCATAAAAAATATAAAATAATTTTATTTAGGAATAGATTTTGGTTAAATGACACAAGAATATAATTACAGTAGTTACATGTATAAAGCTATGAATGCTTATTGAATACCATCAAAAATATAATCAATATAATCAGTCTACTTTAAGAATGAAATTAATACCTATTTTCATAGATTCAAACATTGAACTCTAACAAGTGAATTGGTATTAACATGGAGTCAATGGGGTTATTAGCTGGTTCAATCATCTTAACCAATTTGTTAGTCTACACAATTGTATTTTGGGCTCAAGCAATGAACCTGTTCAGATTGACTCATTTCATATCAGTAAAGCTAATGTATAAACAAGGATTGATTCTACTTGCCCATCTAAGTGAGTAATTTATTGGGATATGGGTTAAGAGAGAATTGATAGAACCATATCTAAATTTAATTGATGATGTAATGATTTTGCAACATGTTTATAGGCTCCATGGATTTCTTTATGCTTGTACTTGTGTTTGATTATTCAAATTTCCAACAATTTATCAAAATTGGTTCATGCGTAGAACTTTTGATATTACAAGAGGTAGAAGCTTAAATACTATAATTGGGGTTGTAAAGCATGATATGTGTGATGAGGTAGGTGAACACTCTTATGAGGGGTGGTAGAGTTCACAAATAGTCAAAGGATTTTGAAGTTGTTGTGTAGATTTGTATTTTTTTTAGACAACTAGATTTATGGAGGATTACCCTTACCATGCACGCACAAAATAATCATCTATTTGTTTGATTTAAATTGAGTATCATTTGATTTTCATGTCCTAATTAGAATATAATTTGATTATATAGTCCATATTACACACCTTAATTGTAAGCAAATATTTGATCACTATAATGCTATAATTTATTTGTAGTGTATGGATGTATATTGTGGAAATTTACCTTCCAACCCCTAATAGTAATTATTTTTTCGATTTATCAATGTTGAAGGGCAGCTTCTATTATCAAGGCAAACATGAATTTGGCACAAGTAAAAAATATTGTAGACATGTATATGGTTGTAAGGCATGTATAAGATTGTGTATCCCATATGTGAAGCAATGTACTTCATAAAAATATAAGGTTAAGGCCACATGAAAGAGAATAAAAAACTACAAGGGGAAAACATAATGATATCCTTAATTATCAATATCAACTTGTGTGTTGGTTGACAAAAAATGAAAAATTTGGTGATTCTATTAATTAATGATCAACACTTTGATGTACCATAAGCATTAATGATGTTTTTTTTAATAATATTGCATCCTCAACCCTGGAGAGTAATAAGTAGAGGTTGATTTTGAACAATGACCATTTGATTATCCTTTACATTGAGTAAATTTTTTGAAACGTAGACATATCTCTTTTTCAAATGATTTTGTCAAAATACCAATAACCCCATCATTAATTGGGTATCACACAAGCTTGGTTTGATTTTTTGTACCTATTTTTTCAATAAAGTGATCGTGGACATCAATATGCTTTATGTTTTAATGAAAAAAATCTTTGATATTTTTATGAAAATTTTCTTTTTGAGAGAAGTTATGCAATCCTATTTTACTTCTAAGAATCCTCGAACAAATTATGTCACATGGGATGTTATAAACGTTGCGCCTTAAAAATGATAAGAAACCAATAATTACAATATTCTTTGAGGTGAAACCTCCTTTTGCAATGAATAGAATGTACAAGACAATATTTTATGATCCTAAGATTAGGTCTCTTTGTGTGTGTGTGTGTGTATATATATATGAAATAAAGAGTACAATTATAATAAAATGGGAGCATGAAAGATGTTATCTTACATAACAATATAACAATAAAAATGTAACCACTCAATATCTAGGGCTTAATAAGGGGTTTTATGGTTAACAAAGGGCTTAATATGCCTCTATGCTTCCAAAAAGTGTTGTCTTGAACACTTAACTAATTGCCAGTGATTTTGCATGAATAAGTCATCTTCCTATGTCAACTTTTCCATTGGTAGGTTCTTTTGTATGATGAGGTACTCCATAATTGTTGGGTTACTTGACTGCTTAATTATTGTTTCAAGAATTGTTTCTGCTTCTAATATGATTTTCTTTTCTTTGTTTATCTTTGGTATACTTCACAACTGCAAATGAATAACATAGTCGTGATTTCGAGTAGGTGGAAGGCCCTTAGGCATTGATCCAACTACTTTGGAATGATTGTTGAAAACTTTACGAAGATCCCCTAACATAAATGATATTTATGTTTGAACATTTAGAGAACATGAGTCTGCAATTACATCTTGGTTCTCCTTTTGAGTAGTTTTGTTATTCCATTAGAGCTTATCACTTTAAAGGGTTGCCCTTAGATACCTATAAGCTCAATTTCCTCTTATTCTAATGTAAATATTATGAGAAGATCTTGAAAATTAAGGGTCACTTTTCCCAATGATTGTAACCATTAGATCCCTAATACAACATCAATACCACCCATTTGTATCACAATCATGGGACTATCCAACAAATAATCCCCCCATATTGAGCTTATCCAACAAATAGTCCCCCCATATTGAGCTTAATACTATGACACTTTTCTGAACAATTTATGGTACCTCCATTTGCAATAATTCCTTGAAACTTTTGTGTTGGATACATGAAACAATTGAGAAGTTTTTCTAATTTAATTAATGAAGTTATGTGTATTGCCATAATAAATCAACATTGTTGCTTTTTTATTTTTGGCATATTGAAGGTTTGTGGAATATTGATGTTGACCAATGCATGCTAAGAGATTGTTCGAGTAGTCATTTTTAGCTCTAAACCTTGTGATGGTTCCTCTGCTTGATATTCTTCATCTTCATAGTCTATGTAGAATAATTTCATCTTACTGCATTTATGCCCCTTATTGTACTTAATATCATAGTTGAAACATAGTCCATTTGCTCTTCATTCATTCATTCACTAAGGAGTCAATTTGTTGAAGAGTCAACTTTATTGGACTAAGAGAGGGAGCATGATTTTCTCTATAGTTATGAATGACCGATTTTCTAGTGGTGATATTTTCATTTTCAACTTTCTTTGCTAGAATTAAAGCATGCTCTATAGGTTTATGTTCAAAGAGACACAACTCATGTTAGATGCTTTCCTTTGGAGTTTATATCAATAGGTCTAACAAATTATCCTCTAAAATATTCTTTACCTTAAGAGTCAAATTTTGGAATTTTTGAATGTGCTATGTAATTGGACCTTTTTTTTTTGAAGATTTATCAATTGACTAAAGACTGTATTACTCTTAATATACCCACAGTGTGCTATCAATTCTTCTATACAAACAGATGAAGATATAACCAAATATTTTTCCTTTCAGAAAGCCATTGATACCATACATGTTGTTCATGTTTTGGAAAAATGGATGCAATATTTACCTTTTGTGTATATCAAAGTATTGTTCCATCTGAAATATCCATGTTCTAGGATCATTACCATCAAAATTCCACATATCAATCTTCAGAATGTAGTATTTCCTTGGCACTGACTCGAAGTCATGGTGATGTAGATTTTGGATTGAAAATTCATGATTATGGCTATGTGATTCAATAACAATGTAAACTTTGAAATGGGAACTATAAACTCAAAACGAGAACTCTGGCCAAAAAACCTCGAGAAAACATCAAAAACAGTGTTAAAAACGAAAAGTGTTGATGCTGGAATAACACTTTTTTTTTTTTTTTTTTTTTTTTTTAAATTTTAATTTTAATTTTAATTTTTATTCTTTGGGTAAATTTTCAATATGTTTTAAAAATGGTGGTGAAAACCAAATTTTTGCGCAAAAATTGTCCAAAAAACACGCTCAAAATGAAAGTGTTAACGTTGGGAAAACACTTTCTTTTTTCAAAAGTAAAATTTCAACATTTCGAAATAATGGTGTAAAATATTTTATCATGACCCTGAAAAACATTAAAATTTAAAATAAATAATGAAAACATAAAAAAAAAAAAAACAAAAAAAAAGTAAAAAAAAAAAACAGAACATAAATTAAAATATATATAAAACAAAACATAAAATAAAAATAAAAAAACGAAAAAAAAAAAAATCAATCATAAAAGTGTAAAAAAAACAAAATTAATGATTAAAAAAAAAAAAAAAGAACAAAAAAAAGAAAAAGAAAATCTTCTAAACCATAAAATAGAAAAAGAAAAAGAAAAAGAAAAAGAAAAAGAAAAAGAAAAAATTTAAAAATTAAAAATAAAATTTAAAAACAGACTAGATTAAAAAAAAGATAGAAAGTTAACAAATAAAAATTATAAGCTACTAAAATTAAGATTAAAATGTTGATTACTTAAAAAAACAAATATAAAAATATATATATAAAAAGACAAAAATAAAAATAAAAAATGTTAACAAAAATTTATCTTATAAACCATAAAAGAATTTGGAATATATATATATATATATATATATATATATATATATATAAAATTAAGTAAGTAAAAAATAGAGAAATTAAAAAAAAAACATTAGCAAAAACTAGGAAAAAAAAGTAAAAAAAAAAATAACGAAAAAAAACTAGTAAAATTAATATTAAAAAAACAAAAATTAACTCAAATTAAAAAAAAAAAATCAAAAAAATATTAAGATATAAAAAAAACCAAAATTTTTTAACATTTTTTATTTTTATTTTTTTAAGTATTTTTTTTTAATTAAAAAAAAAATTATTGTTATTAACTTCTTTTTTTCTTAAAACAATTTTTTTTTTTTCTTATTATAAAAAAAATTCATTAATTTTTTTTTTAAGCGAATTAAAATTTTTAATTTAAGCCATATTTGTGAGAATAGGAGCATCGAGGATGAAAACCACTTCCTCTTAGAGTGCCCTGCGTACAACCACATTAGATCTCAATTTCACAATCTTTGTTACAATACTGAACTTCCTAGCCTTTTACAATGTCAAAATTATAGTGAGCTCGGGAGGCTTCCCTCCAAGCTTTTTGAGCATAGGAATAAAGTTTTAAATCAAAATAAATAATTTGTTTATTTAGGTCCGATAGATCATTGTTTGGTCTCAGCAGACGTTAACCACCATCATCATCATCATCAATTTAAATTTTTAATATTTATAATTATTATTATTATTATTATTTTTAAATTGACGTTTCTCGCCCCTCGGCCTCCCATGGTGGTGCGGTTGTGGGCAGAGGGTCCTGCGCGCCTGCCCCCCCAGCCGTCTGTGGTGGTGCGGCCGTGAGTGGAGGGCCCTGCTCCGCCCACGGCCGCGCCACCACAGGCGGCCCGCGGGGGGGGGGGGGGGGCGGGGCGAGGGGGGCGGGAAACGTAATTAATAACAATAATTTTTTTTAATAAAAAAATGGTTTAAGAAAAAAAAATTAAATGTTAAATTTATTTTTATTTTTATTTTATTTTAATATTTTTTTGGTTTTTTTTTTAAATAATGTTCATATTTTGGTTTTTTTAATAATTTGAGTTTTTTTTTTTTTTTTTTTATTAAACTAGCTTGTTTTTATTTTTTATTTTTTTCCTAGTTTTTGCTAATGTTTTTTTTTTTTTTTTTACTTAATTTTATATTTATATTTTTTTTAATTATTATTATTATTATTATTATTATTTTCCAAATTCTTTTATGGTTTATAAGATAATTTTTTTCTAATATTTTTTATTTTTCATTTTTGTCTTTTTTATATATATTTTTATATATGTTTTTTGTAGACAATTATTTCATGTGAATTGAAATTTTAATTAACGATGTATAAATATGTAGAATAGCAATAATGTAAAATATCGACCTTCTTCTTTAAATATGCAAAACAATAAAAACCTCACTACAAAAAAATTAAAAACAAGAAAATATGAAGAAGAAGACCACTTCCAAAGTTATTAAATTTACAAAATAATTATTTACATTTCATACATTATAAAATTAAAAGTAAAAAAAAAAGCCTTTTAAAAAAAGGGCATGGTGTAGAATTACCACTTTTGAAAATCAATATCAAAATCACTACCATTCTAAAACACAATGTACATAAAAAAATTTATAGTGCCAAAAACTATGCTCTAAAAAAAACGTGTGTTCTGCATCACCCTTTTTCAAAATCGGGTCACTTTTTTGCTATCCCTACAAAATGGGTAATAGTATCAGTACCCGTTTCAAAGTTTACGTTGTTCAATATGTGTTATCTAATTATGATAAAATATTTCCGATAGGTGATTGAGTTTCAACATACCGATTCTCCTTATTTTCATGATTTCCTTAGACTTCAATATTCCTCTTAGGAAGTCTCTCAGAGAGAATCTTTTCCATGGTATTCATGGATTTTTGTGTTTCTTCCTTATATTCATTCATCTTTTTTTCCATTTCATACATAATCTCTTTTAATTTTTTCTTGAAAACCTAATAAATCCACTTTTATCAACATACTACCATCCATTTCATTAAATTTCTTCTCTAATTGAGGCAACCTAAATTCTAAGTCTTCACTTTCTTCTTGAGTCTAGGATAATCCTTTGGGATGTTTAACTCGTGTAATAACTTTCTTTGGAGGCATGTTGGAAAAAAATAATAATAATTCCTACATGACTTTTAGTCATAAAAAAATTGGATCTTATAATCAAAAGTTCGGCCATTGTGAAGTTATAAAAGAGATGCATAGTATTTGCGATTTGATATAATTTGAGTCATTCTGCATCATAATTGAAGAGTCCACTCCATTAGAAGTGGACCCGAAGACGTAGGCCACACTGGGTGAAATCCATTATTAATTCTGTTTGGGTTCTTTATTTTAATCTGTAGTTGTTTTGTTTATGTTATCGTGTTTTTAATAAGTTTTTGTCAAGCTTGGTATTTTGCATTCAATTTAAGCTTGATAAATCATAGGCTCACGTAAAACGATCTTGATTAAGTTTGGTATTATAGTTCAGTGAGCTAATTTGATTTGGTTATTGAGTGTGAATGATTACTAGGTCTAAGCTTAAAAAAGGAAAAGGTGAACTTGAAGCTTACAATCTTGAAATTGGTTTGAGGAGCTTCACTGAAAGAGGAGAGATGTATTCACGGAAACGAGAGAATCCTTTTGACTATGAGGTGGATTTTCTAGAGGCATTTTCTATGTTGCAGTCAAAGGTGGAAGAGCTCTATAAAGAAAAAGAGCTTTGAAGAGGAGAAGGCACTAGTCAAGTAAAGAATGAGGGTAATCAACCCCCACTACCTCCTTCTTCTCCTTCGCCTTTGAGACCTTGGTCTCCTCATTCATCACCTCCTTATTCTCCATAGCCACCACCATATCCTCATAAGAAGATTGTTTCAAATAAGTCATTGTTGAAGTGTTGTTGCTGCTACAACCACCCTCCAAATTTTTTCCCATGCTTTGATTTTGGAGCATTCCTTCCATCCATAGGAGCTTATCTTTTACTATCGTCAAGTATTCATGTTGTGATCAAGACTTATCTTTTCATGCTTTTCTTGTGATGTACTGATCCCAGCTTGACATATTTCTAACACAAGCTAAATCTTGACTTGACCTTTTTTTGGGCTTGCCTCCAAAAACTGCACAATCTTGGAAGGCAGGCTAACCTTGCCTCGAGAAACTGTACAATTCTTCTTGGAAGGCCAACCTTGAGCATGAAAAATGCGTAATTCTAGATGGAAGCCCAACCTTGTTGATGGAAACTGCACAAAGCATCCCTTGGGCTCAGAAACTGTGAAATGCATTGAGTCAAGAAGTTACCCAGTCCTCGAGAATCATGAAACCCTTCTTAGCAGTGTGCATGAAAGTTTCCCGAAAAATAAAAAAAATAAGGAAAAAAATCCATAGAAAATAGGGATTCACTAATTAGTTTCCCAAAGGTGGCACACTTACTATTTTTGGAACTTTTCGCCAAGTGTCACTTTTTCCTTGATTTTAGGCATGCACGTCATAAACCCTAATCGGTCTAGATATATATAATGGACGCCCCTAGAGCTCATTTTTACATTTGATCTTGGAGCTCTAACATTCCCAAGGAGATCAAGGAGCCTTCGGTGGAGTTTGCAACGCTTTTTCGGGTGAGTTTTTCTTTTGTCGTCTTTTATTGTTTTTTCGTCGCTTTTTATCGTTTGACTTCTATGAGTGTTGTTTTGATTGTTTCTTTTCATGGTTGCTAGAATTTTGATGTATATTATCTTGTACAAGTGTTGGTTTAGTCCATCATTCACCTTTCACAAGTGTTGCATTAGTTTTCTTGTTTTCGCTCGCCAATGGTCGTCATTGCAATGACTCTCCATTCATGTTTGTTTTTCTTTTTGCATGTTAATCTTCCACACTTGTTTTGCACCGATCTATCCATACTTCGTTAGATATGCACTTTCAGTCCCAAGAACCAATGTGCAGTAGAATTAGAGTATGAAAAAATTCATCTACATTGCACTCCAGACGGATGATATGTGTTTTTGATCTCGAATATTCTGTATGTGATGGAAGCTAAAGTTGCATTAGCCTTCTAGCATGCCCTACCTCACCAATACCAAAAATAAAATAGAAACTACTTTTTTCATTTTATGTTACCATGTGTTCTTTTATGAATTTCCCTTCTTTAGGTAAGAAACTAAGGTACATCTTGTGACTTTATACTCTGCAATTTCTTTTAATGATTTGTTTTCAATATTCAACTACTTTTTTTCTATGATTTTATGCCCTTTTACCTTTTTGAATGGTTTGTTTTTTGTACTCATGTTCACACTACACTTTTTTTAATTGTTTGATTTAAAAAATCATGAATGTTTCTATTTTATTAGATAAAAGGTATTGCAAAATCTATTGGAATTGATATGTGGAACCTTGTAGTGGTGACACAGTTTCCAAGTTCAATCCTATATTCGAAACAAAGCCTTTGGAGTCTCAAGCCAAAAAATTGTGGTCCAAGGTGAGTACTACATTCTATGTATGACGAGCACTTTTAAAGTTCATCCTCAAATTGTGATAGCAATCAATAAGGTCCAAATAAGCTCAATAATTCTCTTTTTCAATTCTTGTTCGATGGTGCAAATTAAGTGAAATGAGGCTCCTGTTTTAAGCTGCAGGGATGATTTGTTTTCAATATTCAACTACTTTTTTTCTATGATTTTATGCTCTTTTACTTTTTTGAATGGTTTGTTTTTTGTACTCATGTTTACACTACACCTTTTTTAATTGTTTAATTTAAAAAATCATGAATGTTTCTATTTTATTAGATAAAAGGTGTTGCAAAATCTATTGGAATCGATATGTGGAACCTTGTAGTGGTGACATAGTTTCCAAGTTCAATCCTATATTTGAAACAAACTTTGGAGCCTCAAGCCAAAAAATTGTAGGTCCAAGGTGAGTACTACATTCTATGTATGACAAGGACTTTTAAAGTTCATCCTCAAATTGTGATAACAATCAATAAGGTCCAAATAATTTCAATAATTCTCTTTTTCAATTCTTGTTCGATGGTGCAAATTAAGTGAAATGAGGCCCCTGTTTTAAGCTGCAGGGATGATTTGTTTTCAATATTCAACTACTTTTTTTCTATGATTTTATGCCCTTTTACCTTTTTGAATGGTTTGTTTTTTGTACTCATGTTCACACTACACTTTTTTTAATTGTTTGATTTAAAAAATCATGAATGTTTCTATTTTATTAGATAAAAGGTGTTGCAAAATCTATTGGAATTGATATGTGGAACCTTGTAGTGGTGACACAGTTTCCAAGTTCAATCCTATATTCGAAACAAACTTTGGTATCTCAAGCCAAAAAATTGTGGGTCCAAGGTGAGTACTACATTCTATGTATGACGAGCACTTTTAAAGTTCATCCTCAAATTGTGATAACAATCAATAAGGTCCAAATAATTTCAATAAATCTCTTTTTCAATTCTTGTTCGATGGTGCAAATTAAGTGAAACGAGGCTCCTGTTTTAAGCTGCAGGGATGATGATCATATTAAGGTGATTTTTTCTTGCTTCTACAGAGGGGGGAGGCATTCTCCAATTTTCCCTGGGTATAGGTGATCCGAACTTAAACAAGAACACCAAAAGTTACAGATATAGTCATAAGTATAGAGATGCAACAGAAAAAAATTTCATTTCATTAATAGAAAAATACTGAACTATGCTTACAAACAAAATGGAAATAAACTAGCTCGGGCGATGGTAGCTTATCTATGAGAAGAGATGTGGCGGCTACCTGCCTCTGAATTGTTACAATGAGGCTTGAAGGCTGATTTATTATTGAGAAACAATGGAAAACCCTAACCCTAGGAGATGAAGCGCCAAAACTGTGGGCCCCGTTTGGGTAAATTGGTACATCAATTTCTCGGGGTCGTAACTTTGGCATACGATCTCCATTTGGCTATCATAATACCTTGTTTTGAAGATCTTGAAGAAAAGACCAAACATAAATAGGTGGCCCTATATTAGGTCTTTCCCGGTCTCTTTTTTTTCCCTGAAAATGTCATTTAGGGCCTTAAAACAGCTCTGGAAGTTCAAGGCCTGAAAAACCGACAAAAATAGTAAACTGTGTTACAATTAAGGAAATTGAAAAATTGAAAGAGACAACATTGGGGGTCTATGTGGAATAGGAGGGTGGCCACCAATATCCACTTGGAACAATCCTCCCCCCTTAGGAAGCAATGGTTCCCGTTGCATTGAGTGCCTCCATGAGATGGGGAAACTTCCCCTAAACTTGGTCCCTGGTGAGCCAGTTGCCTTGGTGCTGGAGTTAACTAGATTTGACAATCCGATACAATTGGATCTTCTGTTGGCGAGTGTTCTTGATTTGTGTGTTCATGATCAAATTAGTTGTGGCCTGTTCCATGCAATCTGGGTTTAGCTCTGTTGGTGTGAGTTGTTTTGCAATGTCGGATGTGTCCAACAATGGTGGAAAGTATGGCCGAAGGCAGTCTACATTAAAAATTGGGTGTAGACCAAGGAATGGTGGAATGCTGAGCTTGAAGACATTTTCACCTACAACCTTGGTGATGGTGTGTGGCCCATATCAGAGTAAGTGAAGTTTGCAATGGGGTCCAACGAGGCACTCCTTCTGCAAATTTAGCCAAACTTTGTCGCCCACCTGGAACTTGTGCGGCACTCGATGCTGATCTTGGCGCTTCATGTACTTAGCATTATCTATGTCCGATATGCCATGGACTACGCTCAATGAATCTCTTATCCCTGTCGGATTCGGACTGGACATGTGCGAAATTTGCCCGAGTAGCTGAAATGGTATGACCACATCAATGGGACATAATGGCTGAAATCTCAGCCTTACTTGAAAGGGGCTGTGACCTGTTGAGCTTTGGAGAGCTCTGTTGTAGTTGTACTGGACATAGGGGATACTTTCATCCCATGTGCGTGGATGCTTCGAGGTATACATGCACAGAATGTGCACGATCATCCTGTTGACAAACTCTGTTTGGCCATCAATTTGGGGATGGAAAGTTGTGGACTTAGTAATTTTTGTACCCAACATCGACCAAAGACTTGACCAAAATGTACTCAGGAATTTG
This sequence comes from Pinus tabuliformis, assembly GCA_031772625.1. Taxonomy (NCBI): domain Eukaryota; kingdom Viridiplantae; phylum Streptophyta; class Pinopsida; order Pinales; family Pinaceae; genus Pinus; species Pinus tabuliformis. The sequence continues at coordinate 25,710,112 of CM062808.1, read as the reverse complement.
CTGTCCCAATTTGAGACAATGGACTATGTGATCCCAAAGTGTACCCACACTCGCTCAAACAAGAGCTTAGCAGTGGCCTCTGCTATGATACTCTTTTTGCAAGCCGCCATGATGGTCATCTTAGAGAATCTATCGACGACCATGAAAAAACAATCGTTGTTGTGCTTAGTAGGAGGAGGGCTCAACATGTAATCCATGGAGATAGATTCCCAAGGTTGACTAGGAGTAGGTAGAGCAGTATATAGGCCCTGCTTCTTGATGGTTGGTTTGGAAATGGCGCAGGTGGTGCAGGATCTAACGTACTTCCCAACATCCTGCCAAAGTTTCGGCTAATAAAAATACTTTTGCAATACTGCCACTGTTTTCCCTATTCTGTAATGTTGAGCGACCCAACTGTAATGCTCCACCCAAATCATCTTGGCACGCTCACTTGAAGGAACACATATGTGTCCTAAGTGGCATAATAGTGCATCCTGGAGGTGAAGATTTGGAACTTGCTTCCCTTCCAGTAGTGTTTGGTATGTGCTACTGAATTCTTGCTCACTTTGGTAAAGATGCAGCCACCCTGAAGTCACGTGCCGAAAGGAGTCGAGCATAGTGATCAAAGCCATGACTGGTGTTCGGTTGAGGAAATCAAAGACATTATTTGTTTTTCCCTTCTTATACTTAATGTTCAAATGGAACTGTTGCAGTAGGGTTCGGTGGTCTGTGTGGATGACCGTTTCCTTCCCCATATTGTAATGATTCCATTGACGGTAGGCCTGCATAATGGAATACATTTCTTTGTTGTAAGTGGGGTGCTTTCGGACTGTGTCTAAAAATGTCTCATTGTGGTAAGCCACTGAATGCCCTTGCTGAGTAAGAACCACACCAATAACATAGTCAAAGGTGTTTGTCTCAATCTCAAATGGTTGTTGTAGGTCTGATAGTGTGAGCACTAGTGCAGAGCAGAGGCGATCCTTCAACTCATAAAATTCTTGCTATTGGGTTACATACCAAAAAAACATTGCTTTCGCTCTGGCCTTGGTGACTTGACTTCAAGACCAAGTGATATGAGAGAACCACAACACGAACCTATGGAGCTCTGTTAGAGTGGTTGGGGCTGGCCAATCCCGAATGACTTATATTTTGGCTGGGTCCACATGCACACCCTGCTCATAAATGATGTACCCCAAATATTGAACGTGAGGCCAAAAGTGCATTTCTCCAAGTTAGCACACAACTTGTGTTGTTGAAGGGTTTGAAGGACCTGTCAAATATGGAGGAGGTCCTGTTCCCAACTTTGGCTAAATGTCAAGATGTCATTTAAATACACCACCATGAAGGCATTGGTAAAGGGTTGCAAGATGTCGTCCATCAATGTCATGAAGTTTGCAGGGACATTCGTCAATTTGAACAACATGACCAAACATTCGAAAAGGCCCTCCTTGGATTTGAAGGCAGTCTTCCACACATTGGAGGGTTTGATAGGAACCTAGTGATAACTTGATTTTAAGTCAATCTTGCTGAAATATTTGGCTCCCTTGAGTTGGTCAAAGGTCATCAATCCACGGGATTGGGTACCTATTCTGGATAGTGATCTTGTTCAGTGCCCGATAGTCGATACAGAGTCTCTAGGTCCAATCCTTCTTCTATACCAATCGGGCTCCCACATGGTGATGAGCTTGGCCTGATGTGCCCTTTCTGCAATAGTTCCTAAATCTACCTCTTGATCTCATCATTCTCTAAAACAAAGCGTCGATAGATCGGTCCATTGGGCAAGTGCAAGCCCGAGGTCAAATCAATGGGGTGCTTGACCTAACAATGGAGAGGTACCCCTGTAGGTGAAGTGAAAATGTCCCTGTACTCCTCCATGATCTTGTCCATCTGCTGCTGCTGTGCAGAGGAGCTCTGCCTAGAAGCTGTGTCTACAACCTTCTTCTTTCCCTAAGGGCGAATCATAAGGAAAACAAATTTCATGGTCTGGGAAATGATCTTACTGTATTGCTTAGCAGTGATCAAAGATATGGCGGTAGGTGAAACTACCTATGGTATCATGTACAACTTATTGGTGAAAGTAATAATCACAAAGTGAGATCTAGACTCATATACAACATGTCGCTTTGATAACTATGGTTTTCCTAATAATACATCACAAAATTCAAGAGGAGAAACATCACACAGTTGCTCATCCATGAAGGGCTTGATGCTGTAGGGAAGGCGACACTACTAGCTCACGCGAAGATATTATCCTTGGTGAAGCCACCCGATGGTGTACGACTGTGGATGTGATGTAGTCTTTAGGCCCAAACGCTTTATGGCCTCTATTGAAATGAGGTTCTTTTTCATCTCGTTGTCGATAATGAACTGCAACAGAGAACCCTTCACCCACATCTGTGTGTGGAATCAGTGTTCCCCCTCCTCTGGATCTTCCTGATCAATCTTCTAGACCTTGGTGGTGGCCACGATGGCACTAGGATCCACATTAATGAATCTTCTCCCCTTTGTCATTCCCCTTATTGGGTTCAGACTCAGATTCAGAACATGTGTCTTATTCAGAGGCCTTCAGCTCGACCACCAATCACTGCTTGGGCCGACACTCACATGTGCTGTGAGTGGAGCTCTTATGGAACTCACACCATTTTCCTGTGTCCTTCTTTGTCTTCTTGGTGTTGTTATTTGTTTGTGGCTTTGGTGGGTTGTCCTAGGTAGCCCTGCCTTGGCTCTGTCCTTTCCTCTGGGGTTTGGGGGCTCCTTTCTCTTGCTTTGGATTCATAGATCCAAATTCCTGCTTCTTGTGTTTAAACTTCTGCTCAATCTTGACAACGTATTGGTACGTCGTGCCGAGTGAGGAAATGTCCAGAAACTTCATCTCGTCTTGGATGTACTTGTGTAGACAACCGCGGTAATTGAGTTCCAAATGCCACTCAAAATACTTGATACCCAACTTCGTGCAAAGGGTATGGAAAACATTTGTGAACTTTGACACATCTTGGTCCCTTCCCTGCCGTAGCGTGGACCACTTTATGTATTTACCTTCATAGCTCCCGTCAGGGTAATATTGTTCCTTGATGGTGTCTCGGAAAGAATCTCAAGTGGGTACGGATGAAAACAATGAGAGTTCACTCTCGCCCTTTTGTTCAGAGTAGGTTTCCCACCAGTCCTTGATGTGTAGGGCAGCTTTGAGAAGTGAAAAAGTAATCTTTCCCCGATTGGAAAAGTCATGAATAGATAAATATCCTTCCAACATATTTAACCATTTATCTATGATGTTTGGATATATTTGGTCCTCAAATATGGGAATATTGAAGTTAACTTGTACCTTAAAAGGAGTGGCACCTCCAGAGTGGTGGTTGGATGAAGATGCATCACTTGTGGGTAGCTGTCGAAGGATCTAAGAAAATTTATCCATCATCGTGTTACTTTGTCGCTCGAGGGCTTCCTCGAGAAACATTTTGAAAGGATCTCCTGCCCCCTCATCTTTTTTTTTTTTCCTGCCATGGGAGGTCGTCGGGGTTTGCAAGGCTGATCTTGCAACGGTTCAACTAGATCGAGCCCTAAGTCCTTATACCCTGACCTCGTTAGGGACATACAAAGAAAAATAGAGAAAGAGAAGACTGCTCTGATACCACTGATCCAAATTTAAACAAGAACGTAACAAATTACAAATATAATCATAAATATAGAGATGCAACAGAAAAAACGTCCTTTCATTAATAGAAAAATACTGAACTATGCTTACGAATAGAATGGAAATAAACTAGCTCGGGCGATGGTAGTTTATCTTTGAGAAGAGATGTGGCGACTACTTGCCTCTGAACTGTGTTATAATGAGGCTCCAAGGCCTATTTATTATTGAGAAACAATGGAAAACCCTAAACATCTAGAAACCTAACCCTAGGAGATGAATCGCCAAAACTGTGGGCCCCATTTGGGTAAATTGATACATCGATTTCACGGGGTTGTAACTTTGGAATACGATATCCGTTTTGCTATAATAATACCTCGTTTTTAAGATCTCAGAGAGTAGGTCGAAAGCAAACATGTCACCCTATTAAGGATTTTCCAATCTCTCTGTTTTCCCTAAAAACGTTGTTTAGTGCGTCAAAATGACTTCGGAAGTTCAGGATCTGAAAAACTGCGAAAAATAGTAAATAATGCTATAGTTAAGGAAATTGAAAAATTGAAAGAGACAGTGTTGGGCATCCAAGTGGAATAGGGGAGTGGCCACCAATATCCACCTGGATCAGTCCTCTGCCCTTAGGAATCTTTGTCCCCATTGCGTTGAGTGCCTCCATGAGATGGGGAAACATCTGGTGAATTTGGTCTGTAGTGAGCCACTTGCCTTGGTGCAGGAGTTGACCAAATTTGACAACTTGATACAGTTGGATCTTTTGCTGGTGAGTGTTCTTGATCAGTGTGTCCTTGACCCAATCAGTTGTGGCCTGTTCCGTGCAGTATGGGTTTAGATCTGTTGGTGTGAGTTGTTTTGCAATGTCGGATGTGTCCAACAATGGTAGAAAGTATGGCTAAAGGCGGTCTACATTAAACACTGGGTGCAGACCAAGGAACGGTGGAATGTTGAGCTCGAAGTTGTACGAATTTACAGGATAAGTTCCTCAGATAGAACACCAAAGGACACCGCTCACAAACAGATCACAAATCAATACACCAGTATTCTTGACATGGTTAAAACCCTCAAAGAGGGAAATAGTCCACGACCTGAGCCAACGCAACCACTTCAGGAAATTTATTAATAAAAGAATGAAAATTTACGTAAGCTTCTCTCATGAACGGTTACCCTACAAATGACCCTCCATGCTCTTTAAATAGAGATCATGGACCAATCGGGTATTAAGCCACGGATCAAGTGTCGGTAATACTAAGGAGAGAGTGAACCATCAGATCACTTCATGTCTAGAACATATCGTGACTGTCAGATTGTAAGTTACAAAAGTACATAGTGAAGAAACACACTTTACCTAACTCTACACTAGACCAAGTTATACTTAACTATTTCCTACGTGTCAGAATATCCTAACATCCCCACTTAAGAACAACTTGGGATAGGATTGAAGGATGTACAAATATGACACAATAGGAGAAGGAAGGAGGCATTAGAGCCTATCCCCCCTTAGTGATAACTTCTTGAACTCCAACCATAAATTGAAGTTTAGTAAACTTCGCCTCTGTGAGAGCCTTTGTAAAGATGTCTACAACTTGATCATTTGTTGAACGATATTGCACTTCAAGAACATGGTCATGAATGAGCTTTCCGATGAAGTGCATGTGTAGTTCAATGTGTTTGCTGCGCTGATGTTGGACTGGATCTTTGCATAGTTGAATGGAACTTTGATTATCACACCAAAGTGTAGTTGGATGTTGTTGCTGAAATCCAAACTCTAACAAGATCTGACGAAGCCACAGGGCTTCCTTACTAGCTTCTACGATGCCATGATACTCTGCTTCTGCTGAAGAAAGAGAAATGCCACTTTGTTTCTTGCAAGCCCATGTAATAGATCTAGAACCAAGAGTGAAAACATAACCGACAATAGACTTCCGATCATCAGGGTCACAAGCCCAATCAGAATCAGTGAAACCAACCAATAGAGGAGATGCTTCTGCACTGTAATGAATCCGAAAATGAACTGTACCTTGAACATAACGAAGTGTTCTTTTAGCTGCTTTCCAATGACTTTCATTTGGGTTTTGCATAAACCGAGAAATAAGGCCAACAACAAAGGAAAGGTCAGGACGAGTATGGGTCATATACAAAATTTTTCCTACAAGTTGATGGTATAAGGTAGCATCAACTTCAGGGGAAGTACAAGTGACTAAAAGTTTGACTCCAGACTGAAAGGGAGAAGGGGCTGGCTTATATTCTTCTATGTGAAAGTGACGTAGAAGATCACAAACATACTTGGACTGGGAAACGAAAATACCTTCCTTGGATTGCAAGACTTGAAGACCAAGAAAATAATGCAAGTGTCCTAAGTCTGTCATTTCAAACTTCTTTTTAAGGTTGGACTTCACATCGTTTATAAGGTTTGGATCACTACCAGTAAGGATAAGATCATCAACATAAAGAACAAGAATGATAAGACACTTGCCCACTTTCTTGGTGTAGACAATATTGTCAGAATGACACCTAGAAAAGCCAGTATCTAAAAGAAAGCTATCCATTTTGGCATACCAAGCTCGAGGGGCTTGCTTGAGACCAATGCTTTTAAAACCAGAATCGGTGACCAAACCGGTCCACCTAATGAACCGGTTTACCGATCGGAACTGGTCTAACCGGCACTGGTTTGGTCTAAACGAACCGGTTTTAGAAAAATACATTAAATAATTATTTAATGAAACAAAACTATTTTTAAGACTTAAAACCATGATTCCAAGCCAATAGAGACAAAATATGCAAAGTTTGCTCATCTATATACCATGTAAAGGTGAATATATCAAAATGGCATCGAGTGCAATACATATCATCGACAAAATAGCAAAATACATAAGCAATGAGGCTCTAAATGGCCGATAAAGTCCAAAAACAATGCTGCAAGCTATGAGGCCATTGGCCTACTACAAGTCTACAGTGTACACATGATCAATCATCAAGTTCATCACCACTACTAGCCACATGATCATCATCAGGAGCTACATAGACATCATCTGGTTCAGAGTTTGAGGATGCCTCAGCTTGATCGGCAACCTCAATATCAATGCCACCAATAACAATAGAAGTGGACCTAATGGAAGCACGCGTTTGTTGACCTGCACGACTAGTGCCTTCCATTGGTTCTTTGCCTTTCCTTGATGCTGCTACTGATCTTGGTTCTGATGCCGCCACATAATCTGCTTCATCCCCCGCTAAAGCCATGTCAATATCAAAATCAGCGTCATACACAGGATCTTTAGTCTCCTCCACCCATTATGATGTTGGATCAATATCGTCCAACACAATGGGATCTAGATCAGGTGTTTTGCTCATCATTTGGTTCCTCCTCAGTCGAAGGTTGTATTGCATGAAAACAAGATCATTTAACCGTTTTTGTTCCAAACGATTTCACTTCTTCGTGTGTATGCGCTCAAAAACAGACCAATTACGCTCACAACCTGAAGCACTGCAAGTTTGATTGAGGACTCTAATTGCAAACCTTTGCAATTGAGGACACTGGCCACCAAATGACTCCCACCAATGTGCTACAAAGAAAAAGACATTAATTAGTAACTTAGTTTATAATTGGAATTGTAAAGAACATAAACAATTTTAACTTGAAAAGAAAAACAAATTGGAAATTGGAATTTCTTACCTGGTTGGTCCACATCTCTTGCCATCTTTGCCAAGTTTTTGCCAAAGGTACCACGTGCCATAGTGAAAATAGTAAGTTGTCTATGTATTTCCAACTGGTCTGCATGGGTAGGGACCATGCGCTCCAAGCAATCAATCAATCCAACTCTGACCTCCCCATCATGCAGATCTCCTAGCTGATTTTTATAATGATACTTTGGGTTCAAAAAATACCCAGCTACATGTATAGGACGATGGAGTTGATTGTTCCATCTATTATCTATGATCTCCCATATACGGCCATATTTAACTAACCTATCCTTGTAATCTGCTCGTATCTGCTCCTTTGCCTGATCCATAGCCTCATAAATGTAGCCCATGGCCAATTTTTCCCCATCCACCATCCTTAGCACATTAACAAGGGGCTCGGTAATTTTCACAAGATCTACAGACCTTTTCCAAAAATAATTGTCTAACACTTTCTTTTTGGTGTCTTTCCCATCTTATCTACGAGCCCACCGAGATTCAGACCATTCTTCAGAAGAAAACATTTTTTGCAAGTTTTTATGTTGATCATTGAGACATTGCAACGTGAGGAAGTGAGTTGCAAATCTCGTAATTACAGGCCTAACAAGCTCTTTGCCCCCAATGTTTTTCCTCATTAGGCTCAATACCCATGAGTGATTGTAAATGTATTTTGTAATGCACTTGGCATGCTCTACAGTGTTTTTTACCCATTCCACTTTGCCTATGTCCTCAAGCATGAGGTCTATGCAATGTGTAGCACATGGAGTCCAAAATATGGTCTTATATTTGGACTCAAGCATCTTTCTAGCAAGAACATAGTTTGAGGCATTATCGGTGATGACCTGCACAACATGCTGCTCCCCAACTTCCTGAATAATGCCATCCAAAAGCTCAAATAGAAGGGTTGCATCCTTCACCTTATCAGATGCATCAACTGATCTCAAAAACATGGTTCCTTGAGGGCAAGAAACAAGGAAATTAATGATAGTGCGGTTCTTTCCATCAGTCCATCCATATGACATGATGGAACAACCTGTTTTGAGCCATGAATCTTTAAACTCAACCAAATTCTCATCAATGGAAGATATCTATTTTTGCAAAGGAGCTCCCCTCAAGTCATGCATACTAGGGTCTTTGAATCCTTTTCCTGCAGCTATAATAGAGTCCCACATAGCTTGGTAATAAGGTGAGTGAGCAACATTAAATGGGATATCTGAATCATACCACCATCTAGCAATGTATTGATGAGAAGTTTCGTTTCATTGTTTTTTCCAATGTTGATACAAAGTGGGTTGACGACTTGGCTGGGAGGAAGTGGGATTAGAAGAGGCAATGTTGGAAGAAGATGAGAAAAAATTTTGGATGTTTGTTCTCTTTGTTCCTTTTGATGGTTGGCCACAAGAAGGATGAAGATAGTGAAAGGGGTCATTGGTGGAAGGGATAGAAGTTGAGTCTTGAATCTCATAATCATCATACCCACTCTCTTTCATGGCTTCTAATAATTCCCTCTTCCTTGCAATGTCATCTTGGATGGCCTTCTCCCTAGCCTTATCCTCATAAAACTTTTCAAGCTTGGAAATGTATTCTGCCCTAATAGGACCTAACACTGCATTTGGTGTATCACATGGCTTTACTTGGCCTCTTACCCCAGCCAAGTGTTGTTTCAATCTAAGAATCACCCCACCTCCAATAGATTTATGGCATAATTTGCAGATAATTTTTCCATCAATTACATCACAATGAGCCCATGCACTGTCCTTTCCTTTTGGAGCCATGTTTGCTTGAAATAATTACAATTTGCAAAGAAATCTGCCATTTAAAAAAAAATTGCAGCTAAGCAACATGGAAAACCAAAGCTAAATTTAGGAAAACAAATGCACATGCAAGCTACAAAATTTGATAGCATAGAACTAGAGATTTCATAGCATAGATGATAGAATTGAGCAGTCTATAAATTTATAACACATAAATTTTTTTAATTCATGGACAACAGTCAAACGAGGAATTTTCAAGTGAAAATCCTTACCTGGAAATGCAAACTAGCTTCCTTAGCCTCCTCTTGAAGATGCTAACTCCACTGACAGCTACAAACTACTTCCAAAATAGATCCAACTCCAACTCCAAGATGACTACTCCAGCGAAAACTCAACACTCTCCAAGCTCCCAAACAAACTCACAAACACTCCAAATCAGATGTGTGAGACAAATGAGAGGGAGAGGGGCCTCTTAAAGGCTTGGAGAGGGTGTTTTTGGAGGGAAAGCACCCTTAGTTTCCCTCCAAAACCCCTAAACCTCACTGAGAAAGGTGTTGAGTGGGTCTCCTGCCAGTTAGGACCGGTTAGGGCCATTTTCTCGCCATCCAGCCTCTTAAACTAGGTTTTTGCTCCGGTTCCAACCGGTGGGTCTGCTGACCGGCCAGTTAGACTGGTAACTGGTTAGCTAGGTTGGTTTTGAAAACTATGCTTGAGACCATAAAGGGATTTCTTAAGCCGACATACAAGGCTGGAGTTTTTTTGTATAAAGCTAGGAGGTTGTTCCATATAGATTTCTTCATGCAAGTCCGCACGCAAGAGGGCAAATTTAACATCCATCTAATGGATTTCCCATTTGAAAGAGGCAGAAAGGGAAAGAACAAGACATATAGAGTTCATTTTGGTAACAGGGGAGAAGGTTTTAGTATAGTCAATGCCTTCAACTTGTGAAAATCCCTTAGCAACAAGACGAGCTTTATGTTTATCAACTTTTCCATCTGGTCCAAACTTGGTTCTATAAACCCATTTACATCTAACAGGTTTTCTTCCCTTTGGAAGAGGAACAAGATCCCATGTATCATTTACCAATGATGAATGATATTCTTCATTCATAGCTGCGTCCCAATCTGGATGGCCTGAAGCTTCTGCAAAGGTGTTAGGATCATAATTCGCTGAAGGTTGAGCCAGTAAAGAAGAAGCTCTATCGAAATGAGAACATATACGTCGTTGATTTGTAGGATCACTTGAAAGAGAACCTGTTGCATCCCAAGTAGCACAAACCCATTTTGGAAGCTGAGGGGTTGAAGGAGGATCCTGAGAAGGTGGGGGATGATTGTCATCCTCGCTGTCATCATCTAAAGAAGAAATATTTTCAGAAGTATAAGGGATAGAGCAAGGAAAATTTTAAGGATGGAAAATTTTCTTGAAGTTTAAAACATTGGCGAATCTCACTAATCCCTAATATGCAAATTATAAATGTTTATTGATATATTTGTAAAATTAATCAAATTTATAATTATTTTATATATAGTCTCTCTATAATGTTGGCTATTTTTAAGGTAAAATAATTTTATATTCTAAAATTTGGGCGAATCGTCTTTTATAAAATTGGAAATTGGCGAATCTTTTTTTTGGAAAAATCATGGAAAATTAGCCCACTGGGCGAACATTAGCCCCTAAAATTTTCCATGGGATAGAGAGAGGTGGCACATCCGCCAAACTAGGTTCGTAGGCCAATATATTTTCAGCAAACCTTACATCTCTTCTAATGATAACATTTTTGGACTTAGGTGAAATAAGTCTATATCCTTTGACATCTTCAGAATATCTAACAAAGATACATTTTTCACTCTTTGGTTCTAAGGCTTTATGTTTCTGATTTGGAATATGGGCCCATGCTTCACTTCCGAAAACACGAAAGTGACTTACATTAGGTTTAATTGAGCTCCATGCTTCTTCTGGAGTGATATTATTTAAAACCTTAGTAGGAGTGCGATTTACTATGTATTTTGCACATTTAATTACTTCCGCCCAAAGATTAAGACTAATTCCTTTAGATTGAAGCATACAATTAGCCATTTCCTTTAAGGTGCGATTCTTCCTTTCAGCTACACCATTTTGTTGTGGAGTATATGGAATAGTATGTTGCATTTGAATTCCATGTTCAGTGCAAAAGTTGATGAATTTGTTGTTAACATATTCTCCGCCATTATTTGATCTTAGCTTAAGAATTTGATGTCCAGATTGTTTCTCAACAAAGGCCTTAAAGGCCAAGACCATGTTAAATACTTCACTCTTGAGTTTTAAGAAGTATACCCAAGTGTGTCTGGAGAAATCATTAATGAAAGTTAAGAAATACTTGTAGCCAGAGAATGAAACAACTGGAAGTGGACCACATAAATCACTATGAACAAGCTGTAAAGGGGCTGAGGCGTGCCAAGAGGCACATTTTTCAAAACTATCCTGATGATGTTTTATGAGTACACATCCGAAACAAACACCATCTCTGCAAGATACCATAGGAAGACCTGTCACCATATTTTCTTTACATAGATTTTGAAGGGAGTGATAGTTTAAGTGACCAAATCGCTCATGTCAAAGTTTGCTCACTTCATCATTATTAGCAACAAATACCAAGGAAAGCGTTGATGACCCAAAGTTGTTAAACTTATAAAACCTTGTAGACTCATCATCAATGCCAGTAGCTAAAATCTGTCTAGGATCTCTTAGGTCCTTAATTACAACATCATGAGGTGAAAATTCAACAATTTCACCTTCACCTGAATGAGTTATCTGATATACAGATAGAAGGTTGCAGGATAAGGTTAGAACACATAATACATCATTATATTGACCATTGTCTACATGAATAGTTACAGTCCCTACAACACTAAGAGATCTATCATCACCAACATATATATTTTTGGTGTTACAATCATTTAAAGAAGAAAGCATGGCTTTGTTTTTGGCCATGTGATAAGAAGCTCCAGAATCAATGAGCCACTCATGAGAATGAGAAGAAGAAGATACATTAAGTGCATAACCAGACCGAGATGCTTGACAACCACATGCAGAAAGTGATATTCCTGAAGATGAAGTTGAAGTTGAAGAATGATCCAAATGGATGTTATGCTTCTTTTTGCTGCTTCCAAGGTTTCCATCTTCTTAAAGCATTTGGATTCTAAGTGGCCATCTCGATTACAAAAGGTGCAATGTCTATTAGTCTTCTTCCCTTTGTTTTTATTTGCCTTATCATTTTGTTGAAATTATTTTTCATTTTGAGACTGAATTGCTTAGGACCCTTGTTTGGTTTAGGACCATTCTTTTTAGGATATTGCTTCTTAGGATTCTTTGAATCCGGTTGTTGCTGGGCGGCTAAGGCTTTCTTAGAAGAGTTTCCAAGATTAATATCCGCCTTTCTTAGAAGAGTTTCCAAGATTAATAAGAACAAGATGTAAGATTTTTTCTTGTTCTCTTATTAAAGAATCACAGAAGGCATCAAAAGAAGGGGACTTGTAGTCTTGTCCTTGAGAAATAAGGGCTTCTCTTGTAGAATGGAAGGTGGAAACAAACACAGAGTAGGCTGGTCTCAACTTAGTAAGAATGGAATAGATAAGGCTACCATCTTCTTTCTTAACCTTAACACCTTCCAAGAGAAGTCTAAGGGTCTTGAACTTGGACAAAAAATCTTCAATGGAAGAAAAATTATTGGGATCCATCGTAAGCAACTCATTTTCCAGTTGATGGGCTCTAATTTCATTTTTAATTCCAAAAACTTTAGTGAGTTGTTTCATTTCTTCATTAGGAGTATTAAGTTCTGCGATATGGAATCTAAGGTCTGGAGAAATAGACATCCCTATCAACCCACGTGCTTGATCTTGCCTATTTTCCCATTTGGCTACCTTATCTTCATCTTTAGGTTTAGTTTCTTGGCCTGAGGCTATTTTGTAAAGACCTTTAATTCTAAGTGAATCTACAATGTAGGACCACCATTAGAAGTAGTTGGTGCTGTCAAGAATAACTTGGCATGGACTTTCCATTTTAACAGAAACTGAAGATGTAGATACTGAAACTAGGTGTTCCAATGGAAAGATCTCAAAAAATTAGGCTGATTAAAAAGAAATGACTCTGAAAATGGCCTCCAGATAAAGAAGTTATGGCTTTTTGAAGAAAAGCTGTTGAAGATGCCAATGAAGTGTGTGAATGTGCGGAAGTGAATGATAATATTATATTTAAATTCCCCCCCCCCCCTCTTTCAAACTTAATCTAATTAGCTCACTTAAAAAAAAGATCTTATGTGACCCACTTTTATAAATAAGTGAAAGTCACTTTTACAATGGTACGTTATGAGCTATTCACTAAATTGTAACTCAAATAAAAGATAAAAAGAATTTAGAATTATAAGTGACTCACTTTTTAAAATGGGTGAGAACACTTTTACATAAAGTAACTTTAAAACATAAGTTACATGTGCTTTTTGAAAAGTAACTCAATAAAAAGAAAGACTTGAACCCAAGACCTCTATTCTCATAAAGTAACTTTGGACCAAGTGAGTTAGTTTAGAGGTTAGTAATTTTTAGAAAAGAGCAGGTTTTTTTTTTTTTTCAAGTTACTGAAGCTTTGGGGTGCGTGCTTACTTGAAAATGCTCTTTTCACCTACAAAATAAAAAATTACGTAACCTAACACGGACATGCAAAAAGAACCAAGCCTTATGGCTTGAAGTTAGCTTTTGTCTGAAACTATAAATTTCTCTCAATGTTTCTTATTTTTCGAGATCACACTAAGGCACGACGGAAAAGAGCATACGCATGAGAAAAATTCTTCCTTTCTATTTCTGATTTTCCCAGATCGCACAGAGTCGTGGAGCAAAGAGCATACGCAAAAATGAAAGGTATAGATCCGGTAATAAAAAACAGAGAGCTAAATAAACTGAAATAGACAAAGATGAATAACTAAAACTGCAAATAAAGACTTTATACCTCCAAATCTTACAAATGACATAGCTAGGGCTACCAGAAACCTTTTCACATGAAATGAAAGGGGTTACTCATTGGAACATATGCTCCTAACACAATAGAGCAGTCCTCTTAGCCCGAAAGCAGTAAAAAACAATAGATTTAGGAAATGACAGTCAGATGCAGTTGTATCGGCTTCATATTTGAATCACCAATGGATGCGGCCCTCAAATAGCTCTGATATCATGTAGGAATTTACAGGGTAAGTTCCTCAGATAGAACACCAAAGGAAACCACTCACAAATAGATCACAGATCAATACATTAGTATTCTCGACATGGTTAAACCCCTCAAAGAGGGAAACAGTTCACGGCCTGAGCCAACGTGGCCACTTCAGGCAATTTATTAATAAAAGAATGAAAATTTAAATAGAGATCATGGAACAATCGGGTGCTAAGCCACAAATCAAGTGTCAGTAATACCGAGGAGAGAATGAACCGTCAGATCACTTCATGTCTAGAACATATCGTGACTGTCGGATTGTAAGCTACAAAAGTACATAGTAAAGTAACACACTTTACTTAACTCTACACTAGACCAAGTTATGCTTAACTATTTCCTATGTGTCGGAATATCCTATCATAAGTCATTTTCCCCTACAAACTTGGTGATGTTCTATGGCCCATATCGGAGTGGGTGAAGCTTCCGATGGGCTTTGGTAGGCGCTCCTTCTGTATATGTAACTAAACTTTGTCGCACACCTTGAACTTGTGCGACACCTGATGTTGATCATGGTGCTGCTTGTACTTAACATTGACTCTGTCCAATATGTCATGGACCTGCTGGAGGATGTGTTGAATGCAATCAACGAAGTTGTTAGCCCTATTGACTTCAGACTGAACATGAGCCGAATCTGCCTGAGTAGTTGCAAATGATATGGCCACATCAATGAGACATAATGGCTGAAATCTCAGCTCTACCTGAAAGGGGTTGTGGCTTGTTGAGCTGTGGAGAGCTATGTTGTAACTGTGCTAGACACAGGGGAGACTTTCGTCCCACGTGCGTGGATGCTTTGAGTTGTACATGCACAAAATATGCAAGATCATCTTGTTGACAACCTCTGTAAAGTCGTGGACTTAGTAAGTTTTGTATCCAACATTGACCAAAGACTTGACCAAAATGAACTCAGAAATCTATTGTCCCGATCTGAGACAATGGACTGTGGGATCCCAAAGTGTACCCACACTTGCTCAAAGAAGAGCTTAGAAGTGGCCTCTTCTGTGATACTCTTCTTGCAGGCCGCCATGATGGCCATCTTAGATAATTTGTCGACGACCACGAAAACACAATCGTTGTTGTTCTTAGTAGAAGGAAGGCCCAACATGTAATCCATGGAGATAGATTCCCAAGGTCGACTAGGAGTAGGTAGAGGAGTATATAGGCCTTGCTTCTTGATGGTTGGTTTGGCAATGGTGCAGGCGGTGCAGGATCTAATGTACTTCCCAACATCCTAGCGAAATTTCATCCAATAAAAATACTTCTGCAGAACTGTCACTGTTTTCTCTACTCCAAAATCTCAAACGACCCTACTGTAGTGCACCTCCCAAATCATCTTGGCACGCTCGTTGGAAGGAACACAGATGTGTCCTAGGTGGCATAACATTGCATCCTGAAAGTGAAAATTCAGAACTTGCTTCCCTTTCAGGAGTGTTTCATATGTGTTGTCGAATTCTCGCTCACTTTGGTAAAGATGTGGCCACCCCGAAGTCTCGTGCCTAAAGGAGTCGAGCACAATGATCAGCGCCATGATTGGTGGTCGGCTGGGGAAATCAACGACATTATTTGTGTTTCCCTACTTAATGTTCAAATGGAACTATTGCAGGTAGGTGGACCATTTATGATGGCGATTGTTCTGCAACTTCCCTTATGTTTGTATGACTGCAGGGGTCGGTGGTCTATGTGGATGACCGTTTCCTTCCCCAGAATGTAATGCTTCCATTGGCGGTAGGCCTGCACAATAGAATACATTTCTTTGTTGTAAGTGGGATACTTTCGGATTGTGTCTGATAGTGTCTCACTATGGTAAGCCACTGGATGCCCCTTCTGAGTAAGAACCGCACCAGTAGCATAGTCGGAGGCATTTGTCTCAATCTCAAATGGTTGTTGCAGGTCTGTTAGTGTGAGCACTAGTGTAGAGAAGAGGCGATGCTTCAACTCGAAAAATGCTTTCTATTGGGTTACATACCAAAAAAACATTGATTTTGCTCCGGCCAAGGTGATTTGACTTAAAGGCCAAGTGATATGAGAGAACCTCAACATGAACCTGCGGTGGAAATTGGAAAGACCCAAAAAGCTACAGAGCTCTCTTAGAGTGGTTGGGGCTGGACAATCTCGAATGGCTTGTATCTTGGTTGGGTCCACATGCACACCCTTCTCATCAATGATATACCCCAAATATTGAACATGGGTCAAGCCAAAAGTGCATTTATCCAAGTTAGCACAAATCTTGTGTTGTCGTAGGGTTTGAAGGACCTGTCAAATATGGTGAAGGTGATCTTCCCAACTCAGGCTGAAGATCAAGATGTCATATAAATACATCACCATGAATACATTGGTATAGGGTAGAAATATGTCATCGATCAATCTCATGAAGGTGGCAGGGGTATTCGTCAATTCGAACGACATGACAAACCATTCTAAAAGGCCCTCCTTGGATTTGAAGACAATATTCCACCCATTGGAGGGTCGATATTGATCCAGGTGGATATTGGTGGCCACCCACCAAGTCCACTTGGACCCCCACCATTGTTTCTTTCACCTTTTCAGTTTCCTTAATTGTAGCACAATTTATTATTTTTAGCAGTTTTTCGGGTCCTGAACTTCCGGAGCTATTTTGAGGCCCTAAACGACATTTTTTTTTTGGAAAACTGGGAGCAACATGAGTCCATGGACCGATGTTGCTCTTCCCAAAATTGTAGTTCTCGGATAGATCTTTCTAACGAGATATTGTGCGTGTCAAATGGAGATCATATTCCAAAGTTACGACCCTGGAAATTTGATGTACCAATTTACCCAAACGGGGCCCACTGTTTGGCGTTTCATCTTCTAGGATTGGGTTTTTGGATGCTTAGGGTTTTCCATTATTTCTCAACAATAAATAAGCCTTTGAGCCTTATTGTAACACAGTTTAGAGGCATGTAGACGCCACATCTCTTCACAGAGATAAGCTACCATTGCCCTAGCTAGTTTGTTTCCATTTCTGTTTCTAAGCATATTTTAGTATTTTACAGTAATGAAATGAAGTACTATTTCTGTTGCGTCTCTATATGTATGGTTATATCTGTAATTTGTTGCATTCCTATTTAAATCCGGATCAGTGGTATCAGAGCGGTCTGCTCTTTCTCTGTCTTTTTTTGCATGTCCCCAACGAGGTTGGGATATAAGGAGTTAGGGCTTGAACTGGTCGAACCTTTGCAAGACCAGCCTCGCAAATCCCGACGGCCTCCCATGGCGGATGAAAAGAAAGACGAGGGGGCATGAGATCCTATCAAAATCTTGCTCGAAGAGGCCCTCGAGTGACAAAGGAACGTGATGATGGACAACTTTGCCCAGATCCTTCAGCGACTACCCAAGGGCGACACATCTACTTCCAACAGCTACTCTAGAAGTGCCACACCCTTTAAGGTACAAGTTAAATTTGACATTCCCATATTTGAGGGTCAGATAGATGCAGGTGCCATAGATAAATGGTTAAATCTGCTAGAAGGGTATTTTTCTGTTCATGATTTTTCTGGTCGGGAAAATATTACTTTCGCTCTTCTCAAAGCCGCCCCCATGTCAAGGACTGGTGGGAAACCTACTATGAGCAGAAGGATGAACGTACGGCCTCACTGTTTTTAGCCGCACCCACTTGGAATTCATTCTGGACTACCATCAAGGATAGTACTACCCTGTTGGAAGCTATGAGGATCAATATATAAAGTGGACCACACTGCGACAGGGAAGGGACCAAGACATGCCAGAGTTTACCAATATTTTCCATACCCTTTGCACAAAGTTGGGTATCAAGGATTCAGAGCAACATTCGGTACTCAAATACCGCGGCTACTTGCACAGGTACATCTAGGAAGAAATAGAATTCTTGAACATCTCCTCACTCTGCAGACATATTGATATGCCGTCAAGATCGAGCAAAAGTTTAAACAGAAGAAGCGAGACTTTGGATTTGCGAATCCGAAGCAAGGGAAAGGTGCCCCCAAACCGCAGAACAAAGGACAAATCCAAGGCGGGGCGACCCAAGACAACCCGCCAAAGCTGCAAGCAAAGAACAATGCCGCGAAGCTGAAAAAGGACACGGGAAAGTGGTGTGAGTTCCATAAGAGCTCCACTCACAACACAAGTGAGTGTCGGGCCAAGCAGTCACTAGTGGCCGAGCTAAAGGTTTCAGAATCAGATGCATGTTCCGACTCTGAGTCAGAACCCGAAAAGGGGAATGACAAAGGGAAGCAGATTATCGATGCGGAGCCCAACGCCACCGTTGCCACCATGAAGATCCAGAAGGAGGAACCCGAAGATCCAAAGGAGGGGAATTGTCTCTTCCACTCCCAGATGTGGGTAAAGGGCTCCCCACTACAGTTCATTGTTGATAGTGGGAGTCAAAAGAACCTTATTTCGCTAGAGGTCGTGAAGCGACTGGGCTTACTGACCACAACACATCCGCAATCGTACACCATCGGATGGATTCACCAAGGACGGGATCTTCGCGTGAGCCAGCAGTGTCGCCTTCCATACAACATCAAACCCTTCAAGGATGAGGTATTGTGTGACGTTTCTCCCCTTGATGTTTGTGATGTATTATTAGGACAACCATACTTGTGGAAGCGACATGCTGTGTATGAATCAAGGCCTCGTGCTGTTATTGTTACTTTGGGAAATAAGTTGTACAGGATACCGGAGGTAGCACCGCCTACCGCCATCTCTTTGATTACTGCAAAACAATGCAGTAATCTCATTTCCAAAACTGGGAAATTTGTTTTCTTGATGATATGCCCTCAAGGGAAGAAGAAGACGGTGGCCACGACCTCCAGACAGGCCCCCTCTACACGACAACTACAGATGGACAAGGTCATGGAGGAGTACGAGGACATCTTCACATCCCCCACAGGGGTTCCTCTGCACTGTCAGGTCAAGCACTCCATTGATCTGACCCCAGGTGCACCACTGCCTAATGGACCAATCTATCAACGCTCTGTTATGGAGAACGATGAAATCAAGAGGAAAATTCAGGAGTTGTTGCAGAAAGGTCACATCCATCCGAGTTCATCACCCTATGGGAGCTCGATCATGTTGGTACAGAGGAAGGATGGGACTTGGAGGCTCTGTATTGACTATCGGGTGCTGAACAAGATCACTGTCCGTAATAGGTACCTGATCCCACGGATTGATGACCTCCTGGACCAACTAAAAGGGGAAAAATATTTCAGCAAGATCAATTTGAAGTCAAGATATCACCAGGTACCAATCGAACCCTCTGATTTGTGGAAGACCGCCTTCAAAGCCAAGGAGGGCCTTTTCGAATGGTTGGTTATGCCTTTCGGATTGAAGAATGCTCCTGCAACCTTCATGAGGCTAATGGATGATATCTTGTGGCCATTCACCAACTCATTTGTAGTGGTATACCTGGATGACCTCCTGATCTTCAGCCAAAGTTGGGAAGAGCACCTCCACCACATCCGATAGGTTCTCCAAACATTGCGGCAACACAAGTTATGTGCCAATTTGGAGAAATGCACTTTTGGCATGACCCAGGTTCAATATCTAGGATACATTATTGATGAATGGGGGGTGCATGTGGATCCAGCCAAGATCCAAGTCATTTGGGATTGGCCATCTCCAACCACTCTGACAGAGCTCCGCAACTTTCTAGGTCTTGCCAACTTCTATCGCAGGTTCGTGTTGGGATTTTCTCATATCACTTGGCCCTTGAGTCAAGTCACCAAGGGAGGAGCGAAAACAAAATTATTTTGGTTTGAATCTCAACAGAAGGCATTCATAGAGTTGAAAGATCGCCTCTGCGCAACATTAGTGCTCGCATTACCAGACTTGCAACAACCATTTGAGGCTGAGATAGATGCCTTTGACTATGCTATTGGGGCAGTCTTTAATCAACACGGGCATCCAGTGGCATATCATAATGAGACACTTTCATACACAATCCGGAAGTATCCCACTTATGACAAAGAGATGTATTCCATTGTGCAGGCCTGCCGACAATGGAAGCATTACATTTTGGGAAAGGAAATGGTCATCCACACAGATCACTGATCCCTGCAGTTCATACAGACCCAAGGGAAATTGCAGAATGATTGCCATCAGAAGTGGTCCACATACTTGCAACAGTTCCATCTGAATATCAAGTATAAGAAGGGCAGCACCAATAATGTTGCAGATTGCCTCAGTCGACCACCAATCATGGCATTAACCACCATGCTCAACTCTTATGGGCACGAGACTTCTGATTGGCCACTTCTCTACAAAAGCAACCCAGAATTCGGCCACATATAATAGACACTCTTGGAGGGTCAGCATGTTCCATATTTTCACCTCCAGGATGCCCTATTATGCCACCTGAGTCACCTTTGTGTTCCTTCAAGAGAGCGTGCCAAGATGATTTGAGAAGCACACTACAGTCGGGCTAATGGGCATTTCGGGGTAGAGAAAATGATGGTAGTACTGCAGAAGTATTTCTATTGGCCAAATCTTTGACAAGATGTCGGGAAGTACACCAGATCATGCACTGCCTGTGTCATTGCCAAACCAACCATCAAGAAGAAAGGCCTCTATACCTCGCTGCCTACCCCTAGTCGACCTTGGGAATCCATCTCCATGGATTACATGTCAGGCCTTCCTTATACTAAGCATGGAAACGAATGTGTTTTTGTGGTCATCGACAAGTTCTCGAAGATGGCCATTATGGTGGCCTACAAGAAGAATATGACAGCAGAAGCCACTGCTAAACTCTTCTTGGAATGAGTGTGGGTACACTTTGGGATCCCACAGTCTATTATCTTAGATTGGGACAACAGGTTCTTCAGTACATTTTGGTCCAGTCTCTGGTCGATGCGAGACACCAAACTCACTAAGTCCACAACCTTCCATCCTCAAACTGATGGCTAGACAGAGGTTGTCAACAGGATGATCGTACACATTCTGTAGATGTACAACTGAAAGCATCCATGCACATGGGATGAGAGCCTCCCCTATGTTCATCACAACTACAACCGGGCTTTCCACAGCTCGATTGGCCACAATCCAGTTCAGGTGGGCTTGGGATTCTAGCCAATATGTCCCATTGATGTGGCCATGCCTTTTGCAGCTACTCAGGCAGATTCGGCTCATGACCAGTCCAAAACAAATAAGGCAAACAACTTCATTGAGCACATCCAACTTATTTGCCAACATGTCCACGACATTCTGGAGAAATCAAATGCCAAGTACAAGCAGAGACATGATCAACATCGGGTGCCACACAATTTTCAGGCGGGCGACAAAGTCTGGTTGCATTTGCAAAGGGAACGCCTTACCGAAGCCTATCGGAAACTCGAACCACTCTGATATGGTCCTTACACCATTACCAAGGCTATGGGAGACAATGCATTTGAGCTCAACATTCTGCCATTCCTTGGCCTCCACCCAGTGTTCAATGTGGACCGCCTTCAGCCATAGTTTCCACCATTACTAGACACATCCGACATTGCATAATAGGTCACACCCATAGAGTTAAATCTAGATTGCATGGAACAAGATGCAATTGATCGGATCATGGACACACAGATCAAGCACACTCACCAGCATAATATCCAACTGTATCGAGTTTTCAAAGCAGGCCAACTCCTTCACCAGGGCAAGTGGCTCACCAGGGACCAAGTTCAGCAGAAGTTTCCTCATCTCATGGAGGAACTCAACGCAATGGGGACCATTGCTTCCTAAGCGGGGAGGAATGATCTAGGTGGATATTGGTGGCCACCCGCCAAGTCCACTTGGACCCCCACCATTGTTTCTTTTAGCTTTTCAGTTTCCTTAATTGTAGCACAGTTTACTATTTTTAGCAGTTTTTTGGGTCTTGAACTTCCGGAGCCGTTTTGAGGCCCTAAACTACGTTTTTTGGGAAAATTGGGAGAAGCATGGGTCCATGGATTGATATTACTCTTCCCAAAGTTTTAGTTCTCGGATAGATCTTTTTAACGAGATATTGTGAGCATCAAACGGAGATCGTATGCCAAAGTTACAACCCTGGGAAGTTGATGTACCAATTTACCCAAACGAGGCCCACAGTTTGGCGTTTCATCTTCTAGGGTTAGGTTTTTGGATGTTTAGGGTTTTCCATTGTTTCTCAACAATAAATAGGCCTTCGAGCCTCATTGTAACACAGTTTAGAGGCATGTAGCCGCCACATCTCTTCTCAGAGATAAGCTACCATCGCCCTAGCTAGTTTATTTCCATTTTTGTTTGTAAGCATATTTTAGTATTTTACAGTAATGAAATGAAGTATTATTTCTGTTGCATCTCTATATGTATGGTTATATCTATAATTTGTTGCGTTCCTGTTTAAATCTGGATCAGATAGGCACTTGGTGATAACCTAACTTCAATTCAATCTTGTTGAAATATTTGGCCCCCTTGAGTTGGTCCACAAGGTCATCAATTTGTGGGATTAGGGAACCTATTCTGGACAGTGATCTTGTTCAGCGCCTGATAGTCAATACAGAGTCTCCAGGTCCCATCCTTCTTCTGTACCAATACAATCGGGCTCCCACAGTGTGATGAACTTGGCCTGCTATGCCCTTTCTGCAATAGTTCTTGAATCTGCCTCTTGATCTCATCGTTCTCCAAAACAATGCATCGATAAATCGGTCCATTGGGCAGCGATACGCTTGGGTCAGATCAATGGATTTTTTGCCCTGATAGTGTAGAGGTACCCTTGTAGGTGAGGCGAAAATGTTCCTGTACTCCTCCACAACCTTGTACATCTGCTGCTGCTATGTAGAGGAGCCCTGCCTAGAAGCCGTGGCCACAACCTTCTTCTTGCCCTGAGGGGAAATCATAAGGAAAACAAGTTTCCTATTTTGCGAAATGATCTTACTGCATTGCTTTGCAGTAATCAAAGAGATGACGCTAACTCGGGCTACCTACGATATCGTGTACAACTTATTGGCCAAAGTAATAATCACAAAGCAAGGTCTAGACTCATATACAACATGTCGCTTCCACAGGTATGGATGTCCTAATAATACATCACAAACTTCAAGAGTAGCAACATCACACAGTACCTCATCCTTGAAGGGCTTGATGCTGTAGGGAAGGCAACATTGTTGGCTGACGCAAAGATCTCATCCTTGGTGAAGCCACCTAATGGTGTATGACTAAGGATGTGGGTGTATGGCTGAAATGATGATCTTTTGGCTCCCGCTAATCGACAATGAACTGCAACATAGAACCCTTCACCCACATCTGTGAGTGGAAGAGGCATTCCCCCTCCTCTTGATCTTTAGGCTCAATCTTCTAGATCTTGGTGGTGACCATTGTGGCACTGGGCTCTGCATCAATGATCTACTTCCCTTTGTCATTCCCCTTATCGAGTTTTGACTCAGAGTCAGAACATGTATCTGATTCAGAGGCCTTCAGCTCAGCCACCAGTTACTACTTGGCCTGACACTCACTTGTGTTGTGAGTGGAGCTCTTATGGAACTCACACCATTTTCTCATGTCCTTCTTTGTCTTCGTGGTGTTGTTCTTTGCTTGCAGCTTCAGTGGGTTGTCTTGGGTATCCTCGCCTTGGATTTGTCATTTTCTATGGGGTTTAGGGGTGTCTTTCCCTTGTTTGGATTTGCAGATCCAAAGTCCTGCTTCTTCTATTTAAAATTATGCTCAATCTTGATGGCGTATCAATATGTCGTGCCGAGCGAGGAAATTTTCAGGAACTCCATCTTTTTCTGGATGTACTTGTGTAGATAGCCATAGTACTTGAGTACCAAATGTCGCTTAGAATCCTTGATACCCATCTTCGTGCGAAGGGTATGGAAAAAAATTGTGAAATCTAACACATCTTGGCCCCTTCCTTGCCATAGCGTGGTCCACTTTATGTATTTATCTTCGTAGATCCTGACAGGGTAATATTTTTCCTTGATGGTGTCTCGGAAAGAACCGCAAGTGGGTGCGGCTGAAAAAAAACAATGATTCACTCTAGTCCTTTTGTTCAGAGTAGGTTTCCCACCAATCCTTCACGTGTGGGGTGGCTTTGAGAAGCGAAAACGTAATATTTTCCCGATTCAAAACGTCATGAATTGAAAATATTCTTCCAACGGATTTAACCATTTATCTACTGCGTCTACATCTATCTGGCCCTCAAATATGGTAATATAGAAGTTAAATTGTACCTTAAAAGGAGTGGCACCTCCAGAGTGGCTACTGGATGAAGATGCATTGCCTGTGTGTAACCGTCGACGGATCTTGGCAAACTTATCCATCATTGCGATCCTCTGTCACTCAAGGGCTTCCTTGGGCAACATTTTGAAAGGATCTCCTGCCCCCTCGTATTTATTTTCTTCTGCCATGGGAGGCCGTCGGGGTTCACGAGGTTGATCTTGCAACAGTTCAACCAAATCGAGCCCTAACTCCTTATACCCTCACCTTGTTGGGGACATGAATGAAAAAGAGAGAAAGAGAAGACTGCTATGATACCACTGATCCGAATTTAAAAAAGAACACAACAAATTACATATATAATCATAAATACATAGATGTAACAGGAAAATACTTCATTTCATTAATTGAAAAATATTGAACTATTCTTACAAACAAAATGGAAATAAATTAGCACAGACGATGGTGGCTTATCTTTGAGAAGGGATCTGGCGGCTACCTGCCTTTGAATTGTGTTACAATGAGGCTCCAAGGCCTATTTATTATTGAGAAACAATGGAAAATCCTAAACATGTAGAAACCTAATCCTAGGACATAAAGCACCAAAACTGTGGGCCTTTGGGTAAATTGGTACATCAATTTCCCAGGGTCACATACGATCTCCGTTTGGTTATCATAATACCTCGTTTCAAAGATATCGAAGAGTAGCATAAAAAAACTAGATCCTTTATCTGAGACATTTCTAGTCTCTCCGTTTTCCCTAAAAACGTTATTTAGAGCTTCAAATGAGTCTGGAATTTCAAGACCCTAAAAATTGCCAAAAATAGTAAACAATGCTACAATTAAGGAAACTGAAAAATTGAAAGAGACAGTGTTAGGGGTCTAAGGGGAATAGAAGAGTGGCCACCAATATCCACCTAGATCAGTCTTCCCCCCTTAGGAAGCAATGGTCCCTATTGCGTTGAGTGCTTCCATGAGATGGAGAAACTTTTGTTGAACTTAGTTCGTGGTGAGCCACTTTCCTTGGTGCAAGAGTTGACCAACTTTGAAAACCCGATACAATTGGATCTTCTTCTGGCGAGTGTTCTTGATATGTGTGTCCATGATCCAATTATTTGTGGTATGTTCCATGCAATTAGTGTTTAGCTCTGTTGGTGTGAGTTGTTTTGCAATGTCGGATGTGTCCAACAATGGTAGAAAATATTGCTAAAGGCGGTCTCCATTAAAAACTGGGTGCAGACCAAGGAACGTTGGAATGTTGAGCTCAAAGGAATTTTTCCCTACAAATTTGGTGATGGTGTATAGCCCATATCGGAGTGGGTGAGGCTTGCAATGGGGTCCAATGATGTGATCCTTCTACAAATCTAGCCAAACTTTGTCGCCCACCTAGAACTTGTGTGACACTCGAT
Source organism: Pinus tabuliformis (assembly GCA_031772625.1). NCBI lineage: Eukaryota > Viridiplantae > Streptophyta > Pinopsida > Pinales > Pinaceae > Pinus > Pinus tabuliformis. The sequence continues at coordinate 25,684,283 of CM062808.1, read as the reverse complement.
GCTGATCATGGTGCTGCTTGTACTTAGCATTGGCTCTATCCAATATATCATGGACCTACTGGCGGATGTGTTGAATACGCTCAATGAAGTTGTTAGCCCTATCAGCTTCAGATTGGACATGAGCCAAATCTGCATGAGTAGATGTAAATGGTATGGCCACATAAATCAGACATAATGGCTGAAATCTCAACCCTACCTAAAAGGGGTTGTGGCCTGTTGAGCCATTGAGAGTTCTGTTGTAGCTGTGCTAGACATAGGGGAGACTTTCATCCCATGTGCATGGATTATTCGAGTTGTACATGCATAGAATTTTCACGATCATCCTGTTGACAACATCTAATTAGCCATCAATTTGGGGATGGAAAGACATGGACTTAGTAAGTTTTGTATGCACTAAGGAATTTGCTGTCCCGATCTTAGACAATGGAGTGTGGGATCCCAATGTGTATCCACACTGGCTCAAAGAAGAGCTTAGCAGTGGCCTCTTCTGTGATACTCTTCTTGTAGGCCACCATGATGGCCATCTTAGAGAATTTGTCGACGACCACGAAAACACAATCGTTGTCGTGCTTAGTAGAAGGAAGGCTCGACTTGTAATCCATGGAGATAGATTCCCAAGGCCAACTAGGAGTAGGTAGAGGAGTATATAGGCCCTGCTTCTTGATGGTTGTTTTAGCAATGGCGTAGGCGGTGCAGGATCTAATGTACTTCCCAACATCCTAGCGAAGCTTCAACCATTAAAAATACTTCTGCAATACTGCCACAATTTTCTCTACTCTGAAATTTCCAGCGACCCGACTCTAGTGCGCCTCCAAAATCATCTTGGCTCGTTAGCTTGAAGGAACATAGATGTGTCCTAGGTGGCATAATAGTGCATCCTGAAGGTGGAAATTTGGAATTTGCTTCCCTTCCAAGAGTGTTTGGTATGTGCTGCCGAATTCTCAATCGCTCTGGTAAAGATGCAACCACCCCAAAGTCTCGTGTCCATAAGAGTCAAGCACAGTGATCAGTGCCATGACTGGTGGTCGACTGAGGAAATCAACGACATTATTGGTGCTGCTCTTCCTATACCTAATGTTCAAATGGAATTGTTGCAGGTAGTTAGACCATTTCTGATGGCGATCATTCTGCAAATTCCCTTGTGTTTGTATGAACTGTAGGGGTCAGTGGTCTCTGTAGATGACCATTTCCTTCCCCAGAATGTAATTCTTCCATTGACAGCAGGCGTGCACAATGGAACACATTTATTTGTTGTAAGTGGGATACTGTCAGATTGTGTCTGAAAGTATCTCACTGAAGTAACCCACTGGATGCCCCTATTGAGTAAGAACCACACCAATATCATATTCGGAGGCGTCTATCTCAATCTCAAATGTTTGTTGAAGGTCTGGTCATGTGAGTAGTGGTGTAGAGCAAAGGATATGCTTCAAAATGGAAAATGCTTACTGTTAGGTTACAGACCAAAAAACCATATTTTTTTATTTTTATTTACTTTTTCACTCCACACTTGGTGACTTTACTTAAAGGCCAAGTGGTATGCGAGAACCCCAACATGAACCTGCGGTAGAAATTGGCAAGAACCAAAAAGATGCGGAGCTATGTTAGAGTGGTTGGGGCTAGTCAATCCCGAATGGCTTGTATCTTGGTTGGGTCCACACGCACACCCTTCTCATCAATGATGTACGCCAAATATTGAACCTGGGTCAGGCTAAAAGTTCATTTCTCCAAGTTAGAACACAAATTGTGGTGTCACAGGGTTTGAAGGACTTGTTGAATATGGTGGAGGTTCTCTTCTCAACTCTGGCTAAAGATCAATATGTCATCTAAATACACCACCACAAATGCATTGGTAAAGGGTCGAAAGATGTCTTCCATCAATGTCATGAAGGTTGCAGGGGCATTCATCAATCCGAACGACATGACCACCCATTCGAAAAAGCCCTCCTTGGATTTGAAGATAGTCTTCCACACATCGGAGGGTTCGATATACACCTGGTGATAATATGACTTCAATTCAATCTTGCTGAAATATTTGGCCCCCTTGAGTTGGTCCAGAAGGTCATCAATCCACGGGATTGGTAACTATTCCAGACAGTGATCTTGTTCAGCGCTCGATAGTCCCATCCTTCTTCTGTACCAATACAATCGAGCTCTCACAGGGTGATGAGTTTGGTCTGATGTGACCTTTCTGAAATAGTTCCTGAAGCTTCCTCTTGATCGCATTGCTCTTGAGAAAAGAGTGTCGATAGATCGGTCCATTTGGCGGTGGCGCAGCCGAGGTCAGATTGATGGAGTGCTTGACTTGACAGTGCAAAGGTACCCCTGTAGGTGAGGCAAAAATGTCCGTGTACTTCTCCATGACCTTGTCCATCTGGTGCTGCTATGTAAAGGAGCCCTACCTGGAAGCCGTGGCCACAACCGTATTCTTGCCCTGAGGGCGAATCATAAGGAAAACAAATTTCCTAGTTTGGGAAATGATCTTACTGCATTGCTTTGTAGTGATCAAAGAGATGACGGTAGGTGGGGCTGCCTCTGGTATCATGTACAACTTATTGGCTAAAGTAATAATCATAGAGTGAGGTATAGACTCATATACAACATGTCGCTTGCATAAGTATGGTTGTCCTAATAGTAAATCAAAAACTACATGAGGAGCAACATCACACTATACCTCATTCGTGAAGGGTTTGATGCTGTAGGGAAGGAGGCATTACTGGTTGACGTGGAGATCTCGTCCTTGGTGAAGCCATCCAATGGTGTACGTTTGTGGATGTGTTGTAGTCTTTAGGTTCAACTTCTTCACAACCTCTGCTGAAATGAAGTTCTTTTTTCTCCCATTGTCGATAATGAACTGCAACGGAGAACCCTTCACCCACATCTATGAGTGGAAGAGGTGTTCTCCTTCCTCTGGATCTTTAGGCTTAATCTTATGGATCTTGGTGGTGGCCACGGTGGCACTGGGCAATGATCTACTTCCCTTTACCATTCCCCTTATTGGGTTCTGACTTAGAGTTGGAATATGTGTCTGATTCAGAGGCCTTCATCTTGGCCACCAGTGACTGATTGGCCTGACACTCACTTGTCTTGTGAGTGGAGCTCTTATGGAAATCACACCATTTTCTCGTGTCCTTCTTTGTCTTCGTGGTGTTGTTATTTGCTTGTAGTTTCTATGGGTTGTCTTGGGTAGCCCTGCCTTGGCTCTATCCTTTTCTCTAGGGTTTGGGGGCGCCTTTCCCCTTCTTTGGATTCACAGATCCAAAGTCTCTCTTGTTCTGTTTAAACTTCTGCTCAATCTTGACAACGTAACGGTACGTTGTGCCGAGTGAGGAAATGTCCAGGAACTCTGGCTTGTCTTGGATGTACTTGTGTAGATAACCATGGTACTTGAGTAACAAATGCCGATCAGAATCCTTGATACCCAACTTTGTGCGAAGGGTATGGAAAAAATTTGTGAACTCCAACACATCTTGGGCCCTTCCTTGCCGTAGCGTGGTCCACTTTATGCATTTATCTTCATAGCTCCCGTCAGGGTAATATTGTTCCTTGATGGCATCTCGGAAAGAATCCCAAGTGGGTGCAACTGAAAACAACGAGGGTTCACTCTTGTACTTTTGTTCACAGTTGGTTTCCCACCAGTCCTTGACATGTGGGGCAACTTCGAGAAGTGCAAAAGTAATATTTTCCAAATTGGAAAAGTCATGAACTGAAAAATATCCTTCCAACGGATTTAACCATTTATCTACGGCATTTTAATCTATCTGGCCCTTAAATATGGGAATATCGAAGTTAACTTGTACCTTAAAAGGACTGGCGCCTCCAGAGTGGCCGCTGGATGAAGATGCATCATATGTGGGTAGCCGTAAAAGGATCTAGGAAAACTTATCCATCATCACGTTCCTCTGTCGCTCGAGGGCTTCCTCAAGAAAATTTTTGCAAGGATCTCCTACCCCCTTGTCTTTATTTTCTTTTGCCATGGGAGGCCATCGGGGTTTGCGAGGTTGATCTTGCAATGATTCAACTAGATCGAGCCCTAACTCCTTATACCTTGACGTCATTGGGGACATGCAAATAAAAATAGAGAAAGAGTAGACTACTCTGATATCACTAATCCAAACTTAAACAAGAATGCAACAAATTATAGATATAATCATAAATACATAGATGTAGCATAAAAACACTTAGTTTCATTAATTGAAAATATTGAACTATGCTTACAAACAGAATGGAAATAAACTAGCTCAGGTGATGGTATCTTATCTCTGAGAAGAGATGTGGTGGCTACCTACCTCTGAACTGTGTTACAATGAGGCTCCAAGGCCTATTTATTATTCAGAAACAATGGAAAACCCTAAACATCTAGAAACTTAATCCTAGGAGTTGAAGTGCCAAAACTTTGTGTCCCATTTGGGTGAATTGGTACATCAATTTCTCGGGGTTGTAACTTTGGCATTCGATCTCAATTCGGCTATCATAATACCTCATTTCGAAGATCTCAAGGGTAGGCCGAAAAAAATAGGGTTCCCTATTTGGGATTTTTCTAGTCTCTTTGTTTTCCCTAAAAACAATGTTTAGGGCCTCAAAACAGCTCCGGAAGTTCACAACCTGAAAAACTGCCAAAAATAGTAAACTGTGCTACAATTAAGGAAACTGAAAAATTGAAAGAGATAATGTTGGGGGTCCAAGTCGAATAAGAGGGTGGAAACTAATATCCACCTAGATTAGTCCTCTCCCCTTAGGAAGCAATGTTCCCCATTCCGTTGAGTGCCTCCATGAGAGGGGGAAACTTCTACTGAACTTGGTCCCTAGTGAGCCACTTGGCTTGGTGTAGGCATTGATTAGCGTTGACAACCCGATACAGTTGGATCTTCTGTTGGCAAGTTTTCTTGATTTGTGTGTCCATGATCCGATCATTTTTTCCTGTACCATGTAGTCTGGGTTTAGCTCTATTGGTGTGGGTTGTTCTACAATGTTGAATGTGTCCAACAATGGTTGAAAGTATGGCCGAAGGCGGTCTACATTAAAAACTAGGTGCAGACCAAGGAACGGTGGAATGCTAAGCTTGAAGGCATTGTCCCTATAGCCTTGGTGATGTTGTATGGCCCATATCAAAGTGGGTGAAGCTTGCAATGGGGTCCAATGAGGCGCTCCTACAAATGTAGCCAAACTTTGTCACCCACCTGGAACTTGTGCGACATTCGATGCGAATCATGGTGCTGCTTGTACTTAGCACTGGCTCTGTCCAATTGATATGATTTAGAATATTACACTACTGTGATAAGATTCTCCTCAGATTAGAAACAAAATGCTTTCGTTGTGCCTAAGGATTCATGAATTTTTGCAAGTGAAAAATGAGTTTTTATGTTAATTTTATGAGAAATTTAACATAAATAAGAGACTGAACAATAGCATAAACATGTACAGAACATCATCAAGAACACATCACAACAGGAACATGATAAAGGAGTTCACCGCTCCTGGGCTACGTCTCCTTGGTCCAACTCCCAATGGCTTGAGACTCTTTATTATACTAAAAAATGTAAAAAGATGTGTTTACATTGCTCAACTGCTTCTGAAACCTGCTCCAATGTATCTAGAATACTCAAAAATGGAACTGCTCCTAGGTTACATCTCCTTAGTCCAACTCCCAATGGCTTGAGACTCTTTATTATGCTAAAAAATGTAAAAATATGTGTTTCCAATGCTCAAATGCTTCTGAAACCTGTTCCAATGTATCCAAAATACTAAAAAATGGAACCATAGCCTCTTTCTGCCCCTCATTTGGTCGAAACCTGCCTTAGTTATGACTTCTACCAATCTTTCCACAATTTCCTCCTCCAAATCTGGCTAACTGCCAGTTAAATTCATTATCTAGAGTTAATTCTAGCAATTCCGCCAAAATTGGTGGTCCCGCCAACTTCCTCGCCAACAAACCTGTCTATCTCTCGGTTAAGGCCAAGTGGTCACATGCGAGGTGGTTAGGTCTAGCGTTAAGGCGACGGTTCCGACTTGTGGCGGTTAGGTGGCATTCACATGTTGTGGTTAGGGAAGCAGTTAGTGGTGGTGGTTTGCTAAGAAGTTAGCTGGAGGGGCGTAGGGCTAGCCTCCCTCCCATGGCCCTGCCAGTGGTAGTGACCAGGGTTGGGGCTAGACCCCGAACCGTTCCCCCATAATGCTCCAACTGCAACCTTAAATAGGTGCGAGGCTCCATAGAGGTTAAGAATCACCCTGAGGGCGTGGCGGTAAAGCTTGGTTTTGTTGTGAGTGAGGTCACGGGTTCGACCCTGACTTCCCCACATAAAATTTTATTCGATCTTTGAGAGGGCACGTGGCGGCCTCCAGGCTTGCCACGTGTCACCCTCTCATTGGTCCACTTGTACAACCTTCAACAAATAACATCCTTCCAACTCATGCCTCTACGAACATGCCACATGGAACTCAACCATTCTCTAATGAGATTATGGTGCCACCTCAGCTGCACAGTCAATGCCAACTGGGTAGCCTAGTCAGCAGTACGGATTGCTGACTGGGTTGTCCCCTTTATTTTTTCAAAAATTTACCTGTTTGCCAAAGTGAGCATAACACGTTTCTGAAGCGATACGATGTCCGTTTCGCACGAAATGAGTTGCGCCAGATTCAGGATGACGAGAAATACATGGTCATTCAATTTCCACATCATTCTGACAACTTTGATTTTTGTGCATAAGTTTTAGCACTTGATCACTCCTCCCCACTGGAAGCCTTTTGGACCCCAAAAGATCACTTTTAGTTATCTAGCAGGTGAGGGTACAATTCCCTCACCTTTCTAATCTCGATCCATTTATCAATGACTTGGAACTTGTGATCTACATGATGCTTGTCGTGCCTTGTGTTGTACTTACCTTTGCCATTTTCAAGCTGATCTTGCACTGTTTGATGTACCATTTGGAATCATTCAATGAACTCTTTGGATTTGTCCATGTTACTATCAGTAGCAACATCCTTCTTACCAAGATGATACAACAAACTATGATGCAAATGGTAAAAAAATTCCTCCACTTGATTCCTTTGACTCAAGCTTGAATGTACATCTTGAAAGTATGTATTTTTCTGAACATAACTTTCATGTAAAACAAAATGATGCTTGAGGAAAGTAGTTATACAAACTATAGGCCTAGAAAGTACATAAAAAAACTTGTTTCTTATACCTTTTGGCCGGGTGGAATAGTAGAAGAAAACCCATCCAATGAAAGTGCCTTTGTCGCCACAACTTAAACACTGCACCATTACAAATTTTTGAATGAAATGAAATGGGCTTACCACATTGCATAAAGTATGTGCCCATGGCATAGTTGCATACATCAACTTGAAACTCAAATGACTTTTTCAAGTTTAGAAGAACAAGTATAAAGGCTGAACTGATCTTTTGTCTTAAAGCATCAAATGCCTCTTGTTGTTTTCCTGCCCACTGGAAGACCTTTTTCACAACTACCAAAGAATGCAAATGAGCTACAATAGAAGAAAATTTAACAAAATCTTTCCTCCAACATTGGGCTGATCCCAAAAAACCTCTTATCCAAATGACTATCTTGAGAATTGACTGATCCATAATGGCATCAATCCTGGAGATGTCTAACTTCAGCTCACCTTCTCAAATATCATGGCCCAAGTACAACAAAGAAGTTGTATCCAACATATACTTTGACATCTTCAATAAAAAATGTTCTTGACATAAGACATCAAGTATTTCTTTCTTCGACATGACATGTTCATAATGAAGTTTTCTGAAAATGAAAATGTCATCCAAGTAGACTATCATGTCTACAAATGGCTTCAATACATCTTGCTTCATATGCATGAAAGTAGTAGGAGCATGGCAAAGACCAAAAATCATAAAAATCTATTCAAACAAACCTTGCTGGTTTTGAAGGTCGTCTTCCATATGTCTCCTTTAACAACTCTACTTTGATGCAAACCACTTCTTGAATTCCATTCAACGAATTGCTTACCATTCTTCTTGGGCATCAAAAGAAGGGGTGCACCACATGGTAAAGGAGAAAGTCGAATGATCCTTTTATTGAACAATCCTTGGATTTGTTTTGTTATTTCTACACTTTCCATTCTTAACATCCAGTGCATGTCAATGTTAGGAAGAAAACACTTTTGCTGCAATGGTATTTCATGTTGGATTTTCCTCTTGGAAGGAAATCCTTTTGCTTTTTGAAACACCTCAATGCTCATCATCATGGTTAACTACATCAATATCAACATTGGGTTTGGTCATAAGAAGCACTAAATTCTTGCTTGAATTCACTAGTCTTTTCATTTGCCCTGCATTAACTAATGAAAGATTTAGTTTCTTGTGATGAGCTTGCACAATATACTCCACAACATCCTTGAACAAGTGGTACTTTTTTTCATGACGATAGAAGATTTCTTTTATACCATAAAGGTAAGGAGCCAGGACTACCCAAAACAATTCCTGATATATCAAGTGATAACATCTAATTCAACTTTGTCAATGAAGTTTGTTGTGATTGCAAACGAAAGAATACATTTTCTTGTAACCTGTAAATTTGTGTCCTTGCATATCCAACCCAATGGATATGGCTTGGGATGTAAAATGGTTTCAAGATTAAGTTGTTTGACTAGGTCATCATATATCAAGTTGGCTTGAGACCCACTATCAAAGAGTGTGTTGATTTTTGTATGTTTTGAGATTACCCTCACATGAAATAATTTAATCCTTGTTTCTTCATTTGGAGTACTAGTGTGACAATTTGATATACTAGTGCTAGCAATGGATTCTTTTCCTTTTATACCCATGGATGTAATTTTAGTTTCATCACCTGAATCGGATCCCAAATCCTCTTGAATGACGACAACTGTCATTTTTTTTTCATTTGTTGTTGAATTTCTTTGGTTTCATTTTGGGATGAAGCTTCCAACAATGAGATTCATCGTGACCCTCTCTGGAACAATGTTTACATATTGTTTTCTCTCCTTCCTTTTTAATGGATACATTTTTATTTCCCTTGAAACCCTTTTCTTTCTCTTTACCCTTAAATGGCTTTTTACTACCTTCTTCTGGAGTGTTTTCCCTCTTGCCTCAAGATGGGTGGCTTGCACACACACATCATCTAGATTATTGGGATTAAGCATTAAGATAGTATGCCTAAGGTAACTATGTAAACCCCCTATGTACTTCAACAATGTGTCTTGTTATTGTAAATCTACACCTAACATTAAAGACGTTTTTATGAGTTCTTGGGTGTAATCTTGCACATTTTGGCCCTTAAGTTGTCTAAAGTTCTGCTGATTCATGATGGCTTTCTGCATATAAGATAGAGGGTAGAATTGTCTTTTGATTGCAGCAATGAATTCAATCCAAGAAATTGAGATGTTACCATGTTTTTTAATCTCCTCTTAGGTCTTTGATTCCCACCATACTAGTGTTGCACCCTCCATTCTCAAGGAAGCTAACTGAATCTTTATATCATCCTCTTGAAGGTTTTGAATCTTGCAATAGACCTCCAACTAACGAATTCAATTATCAAGCTTCTCTGCATTCACTTCACCATTATACATGGGCAACTCAAATTTAACATCAAGTTTTAAAAAAGGTGATTTGCCAGTTCCTTTCGAAGTATGATGATGAGTATGAGTAAGGGTTGTGTTAGTGGAAGAGGGTGAAGACGATTGTGAAGAAGAAGATGAAGAAGATGGTGGAGAGGGTGGAATCCATTTCCATTACCTCCTCCTGAAGAACCTTCTCCTTTGGGGGGTTTGGAACTTTCCCCTTGCAACTCGGTATTCCTCTCATCATAAAGGACCTTCACCATCTCTATCATATCAAAGAAAGCTTTTCTGAAGGTCTTCTCATCTTCTGTCATGTTTGTAGGTTCTCCGTCATGAGACATTATCTTTGGAGTCTCAACTGTAACTTGAGGCTGAAATGGTGTTGGAGATTGTGGCAACCTTGCTCTCCTTCCCCTTGACCCAACTTCACGGTTTCCAACCAACTTCTCTTCTCCTCTTTTGAGTTTTAACCTTGTAAGAATCACATAAACTTGAAAATAGTTAAATCATTCTTTCATAAAGAAAACCTAGTGCTCTGATACCAAAATAATCTAATTTAGAATATTAGATTGTTGTGCTAAGATCCTCCTCATATTAGAAACAAAATTCTTTCATTGTGTTTAAGGATTCATGAATTTTTGCAACTGAAAAATGAGCTTTAATGTTAATTTTATGAGAAATTTAGCATAAATAAGAGATTGAATAACAACATAAACATGTACAGAACATCATCAAGAACACATCACAACAGGAACATGATAAAGGAGTTCACCCCTCCTGGGTTACGTCTCCTTGGTCCAGCTTCCAATGGCTTGGGCCTCTCTATTATGCTAAAAAATGTAAAAGATGGGTTTGCAATGTTCAAATGCTTTTGAAACCTGCTCCAATGAGTCTAGAATACTAAAAAATGGTACCCTAGCATCTTTTTGCTCATCATTTGGTCGAAAAATGACTTAGTTATGACTTTTGCCTGTCTTTCCACAATTTCCTCCTCCAAATTTGGCTAACTGGTAATTAAATTCATTATTTGGAGTTAATTCTTGCAGTTCCACCGAAATTGGCAGTCTCGCCAACCCCCGCCAACGAACCTGTCTATCTCGCAGTTAAGGCCAAGTGGTCACATGCGAGGTGGTTAGGTCTGGCAGTTAAGGCGACGGTTCCGACTCATGGTGGTTAGGTGGCATTCAAATGTTGTGGTTAGGGAGGTGGTTAATGGTAGCGGTTTGATAAGAAGCTAGCAGGAGGGGTGAAAGGTTAACCTCCCACCCATGGTCCCGCCGGTGGTGGTGACCAGGGCTAGGGCTAGCCCCTGGCTCCTTCCCCCATAACGCTCCGACTACAACCTTAAATAAGCGTGGCGCTCCATAGAGGTTAAGACTCATCCCGAGGGCGTGACAGTAAAGTTTGGTGTTGTTGTGAGTGAGGTCGCGGGTTCGATCCCGACCTCCCCACATAAAATTTTATGCAACCTTTAAGAGGTCAAGTGGCAGCCTTCGAGCTTGCCATGTGTCACCCTCTCATTGGTCGACCTGTACAACCTTCAACCAATAGCATCCTCCCAACTCATGCTTGTACGAACATGCCACATGGCACTCAACCATTCGCTGATGAGATTATGGTGCCACCTCAGCTACACAGTCAGTGCCAACTAGGCAACCTAGTCAGCAGTACGGATTGCTGACTGGGCTGTCCCCATTTTCTTTCAAAAATCCACCTATTTGCCAAAGTGAACAGAATGCATTTCTGAAGCCATACGGTGTCTGTTTCACGCAAAACGAGTTGCACCAAATTCAGGATGAGGAGCACTATGCGGTTGTTCAGGTTCCACATGATTCTGACAACTTTTATTTTTGAGCATAATTTTGAGCACCTGATAACCAATATATCATGGACCTGCTGGCAGATGTGTTGAATGGAATCAATGAAGTTGTTAGCCCTGTTGGCTTCAGAATGGACATGAGCCAAATCTTCTTGAGTAGCTCCAAATGGTATGGACACATAAATAGGACATAATGGCCAAAATCTCAGCCCCACCTAAAATGGGTTGTGACTTGTTGAGCTGTGGAGAGCTCTGTTGTAGATGTGTTGGACATAGGTGAGACTTTCATCTCACGTACATGGATGCTTCGAGTTGTACATACACATAATGTGCACGATCATACTATTGAGAACCTCCATTTGGCCATCAGTTTGGGGATGGAAAGTCGTGGACTTATTAAGTTTTGTATCCAACATCGACTAGGGACTTGGCCAAAATGCACCGAGGAATGTGTTGTCCCGATCTGAGACAATCAAATGTGGGTTCCCAAAGTGTACCCACACTCACTCAAAGAAGAGATTAGCAATGGCCTCTGCTGTGCTAATCTTCTTGTAGGGCGCCATGATGGCCATCTTAGAGAATTTGTCGATGACCACGAAAATGAAATCATTGCCCTGCTTAGTAGAAGGAAGGCCCGACATGTAATCCATGGAGATAGATTCCCAGGCCGAATAGGAGTAGCTAGAGGAGTATATAGGCCATGCTTATTGATGGTTGGTTTGGTAATGGCGTAGGCGGTGAAGGATCTAATGTAATTCCCAACATCCTAGCAAAGTTTTGGCCAATAAAAATACTTCTACAATATCGCCACTATTTTCTCTACTTTGAAATGTCCAGCGAACCGAATGTAGTGCACCTCCCAAATCATCTTGGCATGCTCGTTTAAATAAAAACAAATTTGTCCTAGGTGGCATAATAGTGCATGTTGAAGGCGAAAATTTGGAACTTGCTTCCCTTCTAGGAGTGTCTGGTATGTGCTGCTGAATTTCTGGATCACTCTGGTAAAGATGTGGCCACCCCGCAGTCTCGTGCCCATAGGAATCGAGCACAATGATCAGTGCCATGACTGGTGGTCGGCTGAGGAAATCAATGACATTATTGGTGCTGGCGTTCTTATACTTAATGTTCAAATGGAACAGTTACATGTAGGTGGACCATTTGTGATGGCGATCATTCTGCAACTTTCCTTGTGTCTGTATGAACTGTAAGGGTCATTGGTATGTGTGGATGACCGTTTACTTCCCCATAATGTAATGCTTCCATTGATGGCAAGACTGCATAATGGAATACATTTCTTTGTATTAAGTGGGATACCTTTAGACTGTGTTTGAAAGTGTTTCACTATGGTAGGCCATTGGATGCCCCTATTGAGTAAGAACCACACCAATAACATAGTTGGAGGCGTTTGTCTCAATCTCAAATTGTTGTTGTAGGTCTGGTAATGTGAGAACTGGTGCAGAGCAGAGGTGATGCTTCAAATTGGAAAATTCTTGTTGTTGTGTTATGGACCAAAAAAACTTTGCTTTCGCTCTGGCCTTGGTGACTTGACTTAAAGGCCAAGTGATATGAGAGAACCCGAACATGAACCTACGATAGAAATTTACAAGACCCATAAATATGTGTAGCTCTGTTAGAGTGGTTGGGGCTGACCAATCCCAAATGGCTTGTATCTTGGCTGGGTCCACATGCACACTGTGCTCATCAATGATTTACCCCAAATATTGAACCTGTATTAGGCCAAAAGTGCATTTCTCCAAGTTAGCATGCAACTTGTGTTATCGTGGGATTTGAAGGACCTATCGAATATGGTGGAGGTTCTCTTCCCAACTTTGGCTAAAGATCAATATGTAATGATCCAAACTTAAATAAGAACACAACAAATTGCAGATATAACCATAAATACAGAGATACAACAGAAATAATGCTTCATTTCATTAATATCAAATACTAAAATATGCTTATAAACAACAATGGAAATAAGACTAGCTCAGGCAATGGTAGTTCATCTCTAAGAAGCGATGTGGTGATTGTGTACCTCTGAACTGTGTTACAATGAGGCTTAGAGGCATATTTATTACTGAGAAATAATGGAAACCCCTAAACATCCAAAAACCTAACCCTAGGAGATGAAGCGATAAAACTATGGGCCCCGTTTGGGTAAATTTGTACATCAACTTCCCAGGGTCATAACTTTGGCATACAATCTCCGTTTGACGTGAAAAATACCTTGTTAGAAATATCTATCTAAGGACTACCCTGATTTTCCCAAAAAAACGTTGTTTAGAGCTTTAAAACAACTCTGGAAGTTCAGGACCCAAAAAACTGCCAAAAAATAGTAAATTGTGCCACAATTTATGAAACTGAAAAACTGAAAGAGACAGTGGTGGGGGTCCAAGTGGAATAGGCGAGTGGCCACAAACATCTGCCTGGATCATTCCTCCCCCATTAGGAAGTATTGGTCCCCATTATGTTGAGTTCCTCCATGAGATGGGGAAACTTCTGCTAAACTTGGTCCGTGGTGAGCTACTTGCTTTGGTGCAGGAATTGGCCAGCTTTGACAACTGATATAGTTGGATCTTCTACTGGCGAGTGTTCTTGACCTATGTGTCCATAATCCGATGAGGTGTGGCCTATTCCATGCAGTCTTGGTTTAAATCTGTTGGTGTGAGTTATTGTGCAATGTTGGATATGTCTAGTAATGGTGGGAAGTATGGTCAAAGGTGGTCCACATTGAACAATAGGAATAGGCCAAGGAATGGGGGAATACTGAGCTCAAAAGAATTGTCTCCCACAAATTTGTTAATGGTGTATGGACCATATTGGAGTGGTCTGAGCTTCTGATGGGTTTTGGTAAGGTGTTCTTTCTGCAAATGCAACCAAACTTTATCACCCACCTGAAACTTGTGTGGCACCCGATGTTGATCATGTCGTTGCTTGTACTTTGCATTTGACTTCTCCAAGATGTCATGAACCTGTTGGTGGATGTGTCATGTTTGTAGTAAACCCTAGATTTTCCACTTGATCTTGTCAATTTCCAGAATTGAGAGATGATATATTGTCCCGTTGGGTAGAGGTGCTCTAAGAGTCGGATTGATCAGATGCTTGACCTGACAGTGCAAAGGTATCCATGTGGGTGATGAGAAGATGTCCTTGTGTTCTTCCACAACCGTATCCACCTACTTCTGTTGCGTGGAGGAACCCTTCCCGAGGTCCATGGATGTGGCTACAATCTTCCCCTTACTTTGAGAGTGAACTAGAAATAAAATAAATTTCCTATTCTGGGAGATGATCTTACTGCAATTCTTAACAGAGATCAATGAGGTGGCAGTAGGTGGGGATATCTCCGGTATCTTGTATAACCTATTACCCAAAGAAATAATAACATATATGTTGGGTGTGGAGCATGATTATCTTCTTTAATTAGAGGTATCACCGCATTGGACCCCAGTTCGTAATGTGGCGGCAATGCTACTCGTAATATTTGCACTGCAAGGGGGGTCAACATATGTCACATCCTGGTATCTTGGATCTTGGTGGTGGTAACAGTGGCACTGGATTTCACATCAATGATATTCTTCCATTTACCATTCCCCTTATCAGGTTTTGACTTAGAGTCGGAACATGCGTCTGATTAAGAGCCTTCAGCTCATCCACCAGTGATTGGTTGGCATGACACTCACTTGTGTTGTGAGTGGAGCTCTTGTGGAACTTACACCATTTTCTCATGTCCTCCTTTATCTTCATGGTGTTTTTCTTTGCTTGTGGCTTCAGCAAGTTGTCTTGGGTAGCCCCACCTTGGCTTTGTCCTTTTCTCTAGGGTTTGGGGGGGCCTTTCCCTTGCTTTGGATTTGCAGATCCAAAGTCTCGCTTCTTCTATTTAAAATTATTCTCAAAATTGAGAGCGTATCGTTACATCGTGATGAGCGAGGAAATGTCTAGGAACTACGTCTCTTCTTGGATGTACTTGTGTAGACAACTATGGTACTTGAGTACCAAATTCCGCTCATAACCCTTGATATCTAGCTTCGTGCGAAGGGTATGTAAAACATTTGTGAACTCCTGCACATCTTGGTCCCTTCCCCGCTGTAGCATGGTCCACTTTATGTATTTATCTTCATAGCTCTCGACAGGGTAATATTGTTCCTTGATGGCATCTTAGAAATAATCCCAAGTGGGTGCGGCTAAAAACAATGAGGGTTCATTCTCATCCTTTTGTTCACAATAGGTTTCCACTAGTCCTTGATGTGTGGGGCAGCTTTGAGAAGTGCAAAAGTAATGTTTTCCCGATTGGAAAAGTCATGTACTGAAAAATATCCTTCCAACAGATTTAACCATTTATCTAAGACGTCTTCATCTACCTGGCCCTCAAATATGGGAATATCGAAGTTAACTTGTACCTTAAAAGGAGTGGTGCTTCTAGAGTGGCTGTTGGATGAAGGTGTGTCGCCTGTGGGTAGCTATCGAAGGATTTGCGAAACTTTATCCATCATCGTGTTCCTCTATCACTCGAGGGCTTCCTCAAGTAACATTTTGAATGGATCTCCTACCCCCTCATCTTTCTTTTCGTCCACCATGGGAGGTCGTCGGGGTTTGTGAGGCTGATCTTGCAACGGTTCAACCAAATTGAGCCATAACTCCTTATACGCTGACCTTATTGGGGACATGCAAGGTAAAATAGAGAAAGAGTAGATTGCTCTAATACCACTGATCCGAACTTAAAAAGAAACACAACAAATTACAGATATAATCATAAATACAGAGATGCAGTGGAAAAACACTTCATTTCATTAATAGAAAAATACTGAACTATGCTTACAAACATAATGGAAATAAACTAGCTTGGGCGATGGTAGCTTATCTTTGAGAAGAGATGTGATGGCTACCTGCCTCTGAATTGTGTTACAATGAGGCTCCAAGGCCTAGTTATTATTGAGAAACAATGGAAAACCCTAAGCATCAAGAAACCTAACCCTAGGAGATGAAGTGCCAAAAATGTGGGCCCCATTTGGGTAAATTGGTACATCAATTTCTCGGGGTCATAACTTTGGTATACGATTTGCATTTATCTATCATAATACCTCGTTCGAAGATATCTAGATTTGGGACTTTTCCGCTCTCTCCATTTTCCCTAAAATCGTCATTTAGTGCCTCGAAATGGCTCTGGAAGTTTAGGACTCGAAAAACTGCCAAAAATAGTAAATTGTGCTACAATTAAGGAATCTGAAAAACTGAAAGAGACAATATTCGGGGTCCAAGTGGAATAGGAGGGTAGCCACCAATATCCACCTAGATGAACATGCCCCAATTTTATATGAGGACTACTAATGTCACTGGTAAGGTGACTGCCATAATGAATGACAAGGCTGAGGAGTCAAAGATGGTAATGCTTGGGGACCGTGTGAAGATGGTTGTTGAATTGATAAGTGTGGTGGCATGTGATCAAGATATGAGATTTGTCATTAGGGAGGGGGGCAAGACCGTTGATGTTGGTGTTATTCAATCCATCATCGAGTAGGCAAAGAAATGTTAGATCATTGGCTACTTGAAAATTTCTTGCACTTTTGTTGTTATTTGAGTCCATATTTTCTTTTGTCTGAAGTACAACATTATGCTTGGAGGTAGTGGTGACCGATTTTGTCACATTGACTGTTTCTCCACATTCATATATAGTTTTTTTGTAATTCTTTTAAAGCAGAACTGGAGACTAATGTTAAATGTTTTTTTTTTTCACCAAATAAAGTGCTAAATCATAAGAATGAGAAGGCCATGCCAAAGTTCTCTTTGAAGTCATTCTGGATGCAATGAGTTACATATACTGATGACTCTGCTTCATAATACACAGATTTGTTTTCCTAGACTAGCTTGGATTGGTTAGTCATCGCGTGATTGATGTTTCTCTATTTTCATTTAAATGGTGAGCATATGTTTAGTTATAGGTTTCTTTTCACTTGTTTGTTTTAAATTTTAATAGATTGAATTAGCCACTCTATTCAATTCTATGTTGTATTTTCAGCTAGACAAGTTTGGGCACTATAGTTTAAAGGTAAATTGAAGTTAAATATTTTAGTCATGAAACATTGGTTTGGAAACATGAAGCCATCAAGCAAGGTGAGAATAGGTGGGTGGATAATATGTTTTATCTCATGGCTACAATGGATGAATATATTCCAATTCTTGAGCTTCCTTTCCTAATGGTTGTAGAGGATGTTTTTCTATCACTGGTCATAGTACTGTTGCAACTGGACAAGTCTAGAGAGGGTCTATTAAGGTTGGAGAGTCTGTGGAGATTGTTGGATTGAGGGAAACGAGGGTGACTACTGTGACTGGGCTTGAGATGTTCCAAAAGGTGTTGGATGAGTCAGTCACAGGGGACAATGTGGGTATGCTTCTCATAGGTATTCAAAAGGCCGATATAGAGAGGGGAATGGTTTTGGCAAAGCCTAGTTGTATAACTCCTCATTGGAAGTTTTCGATAATTGTGTATGTGCTCAAGAAAGAAGAGGGGGGAGGCATTCTCCATTTTTCCTTGGGTACAGGCCCCAATTTTACATGAGAAATATTGATGTCACTAGCAAGGAGACTACCATACTAAATGACAAGAATGAGGAGTCAAAGATGGTAATGCTTGGGGACCTTGTGAAGATGGTTATTGAATTTATAAATGTAGTAGAATGTGAGAAAGGTATGATATTTGTCATTAGGGAGGGGGAAGGACTTTTGGTGCTGGTGTTATTCAATCCATCATCGAGTAGGCTAAGAAATGTCATATCATTGGCTACTTGAAAATTTCTTGCACTTTTGTTGTTATTTGAGTCCATACTTTATTCTGTTTGAAGTACAACATTATGCTTGGAGGTAGTGGTGACTGATTTTGTCACATTGACTATTTCTCCACATTCATTTATAGTTTTTTTGCAATGCTTTTAAAGTATAACTGGAGATAATGTTAAATAGTTTTTTT
Source organism: Pinus tabuliformis (assembly GCA_031772625.1). Classification (NCBI taxonomy): domain Eukaryota; kingdom Viridiplantae; phylum Streptophyta; class Pinopsida; order Pinales; family Pinaceae; genus Pinus; species Pinus tabuliformis. The sequence continues at coordinate 25,665,948 of CM062808.1, read as the reverse complement.
TTCACCAAATAAAGTGCTAAATCATAAGAATGAGAAGGCCATGCTAGATTTCTCTTTGAATTCATTCTAGATGCAATGAGTTACATACACTGATGACTTTGCTTCATAATACATGAATTTGTTGTCTTAGACTAGCTTGGATTGGTTAGTCATGGTGTAATTAATTTTTCTCTGTTTTCATGTAAATGGTGAGCATATGTTTAGTTATAGGTTGTTTTTCACTTGTTTGTTTTAAATTTTAATAGATTGAATCAACCACTCTATTCAATTTTATGTTGTATGTTAAGTTAGACAAGTTTGGGCACTATAGTTTAAAGGTAAATTGAAATTAAATATTTTAGTCAGGAAACATTGGTTTGGAAACATGAAGCCATCATTAAATATTTCTTAAAGGTAAAGATATCCAATTATGCACTTTGCACCAAGTTTGTGTCATCCACTATAGATGTATAGTAGTGGGAAAGCCAATAATAGTCAGATGCAACTCTTTTAGTAAAGGTATCTAGAATTGGGCCGATAACAGTCAGATCCTCATATATTAGGATTAATGCAATTTGAATTAAGGCTTTTTTAAGGACAAACAACTGTCCATCTTGACTTCTTCCATTAGATTCTTGCATTAGTTTCATTTCAATAGGATGTTGGTTGACTAGATTTACACCTACTGAGCTGGTTCTTCCTATTTTCTCTTTAATTGGACTGTTATACTATCATGGTACCCGATCTTTTCCAATACCATTTCATAGAGTTATTTTGTCTTTGCATTGTTCCATAGAATATTATCCCAAGTGTTGACTGAGAGAAAGTTAAAACCTTTAAAATATTTGGAGTCTTCATTGTTTTTGGTGTATGTGGGTATCTACTGTATTGTGCACTGAAAATATTAGTGCTTCCATACTTAATGTCAGGGTGAAATACTTTGCTATGTATGACAAGATTTACACAAGCTTGTACTAGTCATTCTAATCATTATTTTTTATACTTCTCATCTCTTCCTGTACCAACTTCTCTTCACCCTGTTCCATATAAATATCCAAATCTAGATGCATAACCTAACCTACGTTGGTAAGGGCATCACCAGTAATGGGGGCAAAGGAAAAGTGAACTTCAAATTCTTGGCCATTGGTTCCCTTTTTTGTGTCTCTCTCCCCTTGGTCCAACTGTTCCTTAATTTTAGGTCATTCACAGATACAAATCTATGGTGGTGCCCCTAGTTGTTTCTAGATATCTCATGAGATAATAGTGTTCATTGTTAACACAATTCTGGATTATTATCATATAAGGCAGTAATGAACAAATAGTGGAAACAAGTTTTGCAAGACATCCAAATAACTCTTTATGCATATTAAGATGAACTGCAATTATAATTGATTATTTTTTGAAGATTCAATTTCTTCTAAATTTTAATCATATATCACGTAAAATATACCTTTAATTACTTTGGAATTTTGAGGTTGACCAAAGGAAATCCAAGATCTTGCTTTAAGGAAAATTTTAGTCATTTTTTTCATTGTTTTATTTTTTACACAAACTAGACTCCATTAGAGAGAAAACATTTCTCATCAAATATGGTATAAATGAAGCAATATTGATCAATGATAGATGGAAATTATTAAACTTAAAAATGAAAAACACTGGAAACGACAATTTTGACATCTTTGTAGTAGTAATGGTGGTGTCATTAGAGTACTCTAAATTTTATGAAACGTAATATTGATATGTGTTGTAGCGGCTACAAACACCCTCCAAAACTTTGCCTTAGCCTCGTTTTGGAGCCTCCCTTCCAACCTTCACAGCAGCTTGCCTTGCTTCGTCAATTTCACAAGATTCAGTGTATTTCTTGCACGAAGGCAACCTATCAGTCACAACTTGATCGATTCCCCTCATAGGCTGTTCACTCGGACTTGGTCTAGCTGTAGGCTGAGCAACTTCCCCTTGAAAATTTCACATTTATGGAGGGCAACCAACCTTCCCTCAAGAAATTGCCCAATCCTCTCTGGCAGCCTGCTGGGCTCCAGGATTGTGCAATCTTTCCTGCCAACACTCCCAGTAGGATTTGCTCAAATTTCCCTAGCAAGGCTGCTCAGCCCAGAATATGCGCAAATCTGGGCAGCAGTCAGTTTCTCTACCTAGAAATCGCACAAATCTCCTGGGAAGCTAGCCCAACTCCCAAACAGAAATGTGCATTTCCTTCAAGCAGTCGAACAACCTCTTGCATGTGCAGCTGAGTTGACCGGTTCCCTCTGGGACCGAGCAAAGTAGACTTTCATGCATAGGCTGCTTCTCCTAAGGCAACATGAAAAGGCATCCCTTGTCTTAGGGATCTATGTTTAGCAGTTGGAGGTTACATGCAAGGAGCCATTCAGAAACCTCCCACCAAGTGTTTCTTCCCCTATATTTGTGGCATGCACGTCACAACTTTGATGTTATCAAAACTCATCAATCGGATGCTACAAAGCTCATTCCTCACATCAACCTTGCAGCTTTGACATCCCACATCACATCTAGGAGCAGTGGGCACATTTAGCTCAGCTATTTTGGGGTAAACCCACTTCCCATGCCTTGTGCTGCATTTCTGTCGCTTTTTGTGTTTTCTCTTATGCGAGTACTATTTTCTTGATTTATTTGAATGCTTTTACATGTATTCTAGCTTGTCCTAGCTCTGTTTCAGTTTTTGTTGCTATCTCGCTGCTGTCGCATGCATGAAACTATTTTGCACGGACGTTCACCCAACTGGCGAATTGCCTCACCCACATGCATGTTGATCTGTTTGTTGAATCTTTCATTCATGTTTTGCATGCACTGTTGATCAATTTTGCTATCATTTAGTGTCGCCATGCATTCACTGTCTTATTTTCTTTCAGTTGCCCGTCGGCGAGTCAAGCCAACCTTGGCCCAAACTCTGCCTCTACCAAGGATTCATTGCGCAATCTGGGGAAGGAAGGCTCACCTTCCTTTCCAGAAATGCACATTCCTACCTAGCACTAGCCTCCACGATTGTTTTGTACATTTCTGGAGGACAGTGGCTGCTTGATCCAAGGAATTACGCAACTCTGTCCTTGGGCCAGCAGTCCTTCCCATCTAGAATTGCACATTGCGCAATCCCAGCAGTCAACAGCCAGATTGGACTGTGCATTGCATAGTTCCAGCAATCAGTCAGTCTCCCAGCAGCCCAGACTATGCCTTGTGCAGTCTTAGCAGTCGGTCTCCTGACCTCCCAGCTGAAATTGCGCAACCTTCATGATCATTCACCCAGGTATGTTGCAAGTCAATTCTCATGTTCATTTTGGTTTTCGACTGATAGATTTCTTTCCATGAGTGTTGCCATGTCTCCAGGTATCGCAGGTGTTCATCTGCCTCTCAGCAGTATAGGTACAATAGATTCCAGGAGAATAGAGGTGAAGACACCGTTCAGAGCACAATTGGGGATGCATTCACTCAAGTGTCTATGGACTTTCCTACCCAGGAAGACATCAAGTTGTTCGTAGACAAGGACATCAAGATATGACAACAACAAAATCACAATGAGTAGCATCATGAAAAATAGCTGAAGACAACATACCAAATGCAACGAATGCAAGAGGAGGGTTGTTGACAACATGGAGGCGGAACAAGGTTGCAAGCTCAAGCAGATCCATTGATGATGAAAGCAACTTTGGAGACTTCAACTATGTGGTGACGACGCAACATGTAGATAGTGCAAAGACAGAGAATGGAACAAAGAAGGAGTTGCATGTGCTAAAGCAGCAACTCAGGAAGAACATCAAGTTGCACAGACAAGCGAATGAGTTACAGCAAGTACAGGAACAACAGTGAGCACAACATGCACTCACGGATGAAACTGCACCCATACAAGTTAAAGATCCATCCAAACAACTGACATGGAGAAGACACAGTGAACATTTTTGTTGATCGCATGCAAGGGATTCAACATCATGCATGTCATTGAGTGCATGCATGCAATCCAACCCATTCAACACGCTCACCAAGGCGAAGAGAAGAAGCAAATCCAACTGGAGTTGAACATGTGCTTTGGCAAGTTGATGCACATGACCACCAACACACACTCGAAGATCAATACAGACACTATGCATCAATGTGTTTCATGTTAAACCACACCCAATAAGACCATATGCATGTTAGCAGACGAGTTGGATGAAGGAGCCGAACCAATGCACCGGTTGCAACGGAGGCAAGAGTTCACTTCAACAAGATGTCACCATGAGGTGCATGCACACCATCATGGACGACCAAGCTTGGCATCAACTCACCACCTTCACCATCACAAGCATGTCAAAGAGTTGGTCTCACCACAGCGGACCGAGTGTCAGTGATGTCTTGCTTGGCTTGCTCAAGCCATGTTGTCTCACATGAGTACATGTGCATTGTAACGTTGAGTCATGTCAAGTGTAAGTCAAGTGTCAATAGTTGGATGTAACAGTCATAGAGTAGGTGAAGAATCATGAGGGTAGTTGAACTATCACAAAGGGGAATGTCAAGGGTCACCCCACCCTTTGCTATAAATAGTCCCTCATAACTCATTGTAGAGGCTTTTGGTCAGCCAAGCTTCTGATAAGACTATCTTGGATAAATCTTGGACAATATTGTAATGCGCCTTGGATTCTCCACTGCATGGAACTAGTTCATCTCTTTGGAGGAGCAGGCAGATGTGGCTATAACATTCCACTATTGAGGCTAGCAGGTTTACATGGTGTATTGTATGATTGTGACTTACACTTCTTTATATAATAAGAGCGAACACATGTTCATGCATATGTTGTTATTGTAGTTGGACTGCTTCGGTTAACTTAATGATATATGTTGTTTAATTTACATACTTGTGTATGAACTGATTTGTATGCAATTATATGAATCTTGTTGTTAATGTGTTGCATATGTTGTTAATGTTGTCAACGTCCATATTGACTGCTCTACCGAACATCAGACAGACCTTTCACATGAACCTTGCTGTAACAACCGTCATTCTAGATTGATCTGTGAGTGTCGTACGTGTTATCTTACCTTGTATGGTGTGACTTCCGCATCCGAGTGGACTACTTCGCTGGAAGCTGTGCATGTCCTTTTGTGTTGTGTGTTCCTAGCCAAGTTGGGGCTGATCCCTTTCAACTTGGAACTCACCTTCACCTTCTTCTCCCTTCGAAGTGTTAGAACCTCTCATACACCTTCCTTGACTCACTGCATTAGTCACACCCTTGCTACTGACAGAGTTATCTTACTTGCCTCTGTGTGACATCGCGGTCAAGGCATTACCTTATGACCCACTACTGGGACTCCTACACCAAATGGTCTGAGGTCTAATTGGGACTTCTTACCGGGGAGATCCCCTTGACATGTTGGTGAGTCCAACACTGTCAACAAGATGTAACCACGAAAAGGCTCATCGTGGAGGGTTCGAAGATCAAAGTGATAGAAGTGGGAAAGGAGGGATCAATGTTTATTTGCCTCAATTTTTCTGCTACTATTAGCTGGGGTCTTTTGCAAGAAGATATCTCCTTATGTGTTTTTTTTCTTTGTTATGTTTAGAGATAAATTCATTTCAGGTGGATAAGTCTTAGTAGCCTTTTTAGACTTCTAATTATAGATATAAAAGTTATGGAAGGTTCTCAAGGCATTTACATTTCTTGGGGGATGTTATATCCATTGTTGTAAACTTGAAAAGTTGTTACAGAGTTTGTTCTAGAGTAAAAACTACAAAATATTTAATGCATAGAAAATCATTTTGTTTACTCAATAAAAGATTGCAGGTAGTGTAGTGGAGGTCTCTCTCCTAAGGTTAAGGATAAAATTTCAACCATATATTTAATATGCAAAATAATGTTTAGGAGTTAATGACTGTATATGACATTGGACTTGTTTCAAGGGATTTCTGAATATTGCAGGACTGAGACGACCTTGAACCAAAAGATCAAATGTGTTTTTCCAAGGCCAAAAGTTGAATCGTTTGATTCAGGTTGACCTAGTATTTCGGTAAAAGTTATGAAACTAGCAGGGAAATAGATTTTCCTTATATGAAATCATTTTGAAATAATATTCTCAGAAGTTGTCTCGAAGTTAAAAAACCATTTTATTTTCTTTTGAAAATACAATGTTCAACTTCCATGAAGAAAACAGTAATCAGTAAGTACTTTTTCATTAGGTTAAAATCATTTTCGCATAATTGTTTTGCTAAAATAAACAATCTCTAGTTGGCATGGATGATCTGAATGCTCGGGGATTTAATGACAACAATCCAAACACTGGGTTTGAACTATTATGGAGGAACCATTTTTCTAGTCTTGCACATATGTAACCCTAAAAACTACCAAGAACACAAAATGTGGGAGAAAGAGCATGAAGAATGGAAATAATGCAAAAGACAATATTCTTTTAAGAAACATAAATATAAATGATAAAAAGGAGAATATTTTCAGAGAAGATAAACTCGAAAATGTGACATAGAACAAAATGAACGTTGAATTTTAAGGAACACAACCTTTAACCAGAGAAACGATCTCAAGGAATTAAACTCCAGAATGGTATTAATGTTGTGGTTAAAAAATGCTTATTTATTACTGACCAAAAAAGAGCAATACCTAGACACTGAAGTTAGCATATTTGGATCTAGAAAAGAGTGATGGGGGTTATGGTAGCAACAGAGGTTCCCCTACAAATATTCAATATAGTAAATTTTTTTAAAATAGCTAGAGGGGTGTATTACTTGCAGGTTGTAATATGGTTTTGCGTTGCCTTCTTTTCAGGGCTATGTTGTTACTTATCTACATTGACCAACTTGATCTCCCTGTTTGGCTAGCTGAGAGCTCCCCTATTCTATTTTTTTCTCCTATTAATGTTATAAAGGTTTACTGTACAAGAATTCATTAGGTTGATGTTTGCTCGTATGGAGTTGTTGACACATGGGCAGTGTGTTAGAAAATTATATATTACAGAGCAATCGAACACATAAAATATATTGCAGAAATATAAACACAAAAAACACATAAAACAAGAGAGACACAAATATATGTGGTTCACCCAATTTGGGCTATGTCCACGGAGAAACAACCAATCCTTCCTTTTACATTATCCATCAAATTGAAGAGATACAACCTACAATAGATCCACTATGATTCCCTCTTCGCTCTCACACAATATCCTCTCTCTTTCTCACTCAGAATATAAATATACATAGATGCAATACAATTCCCTCATATATAGCGAAGGGTTGCCTTCTAGGGAAAAAAACCTTAAATTAAACATAACTTCTACCGTTAGATCTCCACCTAATGAACGACCTAGATTGAATATGAAGTTACAACATTTTACAAGGAAAATTTACATCTATTTTTAGCTTAGGGGGCGCTGCCCCCGATCCCCTGCTGGGGGGGCTCCTGGAGATCGCTTTTTCCCCCCCTGGACCCCCCTTGTAGCACAAATATTATGGGTGGTGTTGTCGCCACATTACGAAATAGGGTCCAATGCGATGATACCTCTGAATAAAGAAGATAATCAGGCTCCACACCCAACACAGTGAGCTCCACTAGCATGTTTATGTGCATGTAAGCTTGAGTCCAAGAGATTCAGTTAATTCCCCTTAGAAGGAAATGGTTTCCATTGGTCTTTTGGTACTACATGAATCTATGCGATGTATCCCACAGAGGTTGTAATAAAGATCAAAGAGATGTTATAGAATCCTACAAACCAATGTTAAAACATGTCGAAGTCATTATAAAATAGTAAAATTTCCATTGAAGGAAGAGTTGGGTTGTAGTTTGTTGGACAATGATAATAGAGAGTGTGCTTGGATACTTAGTGTGCAAATATAGTATGCCAAAAGTGAAGATCTGGAAAAAATGAATTCGTATTCCCAAAAATGTTGTTATGCAATATGAATTCAGAAAGTTCTCTTCCATCAAAATTAATTCAAATTGTATTAAGTAATGTCTGAAAATACATAATCTTAAAGTTGTTGCAGAATGATCATAGTTTGTTGGTTTTAAAATTTATTTATGATATTTTTATGGATCTTTTTGGTAATTTCAATTTTTTTCTTCAAATTTATTTAATATATTTTAATGAGCTCTGCCATCCCTGGTTTGATACACTTTAATGAAAAAATTGTATATTAATATTATCCCACCAACCCATATTCACTGATACTATTTACTTAGTTATTTATCTTAACCATAAAGGGAAAATTCAGATTTAATGAGTAGATAAAACGTCAAGCACGTGATATAAACTATAACCCAGCCAAAAAGTGAAAAACACACTTAACCCGATCAAAAAAGTGAAAAACACACTTAACCCAGTTAAAAAGTGAAAAACACACTACATTCATCTACACTTATATCGACATGTCTTTGCACTCTTTTGGTGCAAATGCTAGTATATTATAGGGGGAATTCCACGATATAAACTACGACCATGTGTTACGAGATGTCAATGGTATTTGTAATTGTGTGATTCAAACATTTTCAAGATGATTAGGTATCTGCTTCGTGTTCAAATAAGGTTTTGTTCATAATCCCATACACACTCAAAGCCTTACCTAAAATTCTTGGGCTCACGACCCTTCTCATTCTTATGATACATATCACATAAGTTATGCTTATATTACCATTGTGAATTTGAATTTATTTTGTATCACATGAGGATGTCATATATAAATCATGTAAGATCATGAGGTCAGTTAACACTGGAAAATCGTACACCTATTATTACAATTCAGAAGGCACTATAAGGTCTCCAGCAGAATGCACAAGTGAACATTTTCTAGCTAAATACATCACGAAGTTTAAAAAATCAAAATTCTCCTAAGGTCCAAAGTTTATAAAGAAAAAACAATTGAGATCGCACGTCCATTAATTTGATAAACACGCACACATGGAATATCCTTCGAAAGCTGCACGGTTGCAGAAAAGGATGACTCAACGATCCAGGACCACTCTACACACTTGGGGCCGATTCTATGACATGAACTAAGTCTAGTACAACCGAATTCAAGTCGCCTTAAAGATATGCAACCCTCAATGGAATCATATTGTCCTACTCATGTGTCATTATCATGCATGAACCAAGAGGGGGAAGATGGATTCAAAATTTCTATATCAACATGCCATGGGAGAGCCAAAATATGAGACATTGTTATGTTGACCAAATTGTTTTCTGAGAAAACCACCATTGCATTGTTGAAGCCAAATAAGGGAAGAGAATTAGAATGTTGGTCATATTGCTTCTAAACAATCCATCATCTTAGTGAGAGAAGAGGAATCCACCATTGGAGAGTCTTCATAATTATTTGAGAGAGAGGAGAAACTTGCAAAGAGATTGAGGAAAAGAAACCCCCTTGCTGAGGATTTTTTAGCACCATAGCTCAAAGAATTCTCTTCAAGTGTCTAAGATTCATCTATTGTATTCAACCTCTACTACCAACAATCAATAAAGGGAGATTTTTCCATTATCTTATTGATTTGTTTGCTCCATTTGAGCATTGTTTATGTATTTACCTCTTTGTTTAGTTTATGTTTATGTATGTATTGTTTCCACTGCTTATAATGTTGTGTTTATTTAAGTCTGTCCACTAACAACACCAATTCTGACTATGATCCTTTGCAGGGAACAATCAACTGCTAAGGAGGTGTATTTTGGTACACCGTTGCCACAAAAACACTACCACAGGAATGGCGACCATACTGTTGTCTTTTCATTAATCTAAAGATTGTTTTTGTAGGACCTCCTCTCTACACAACCATCCTACAAGGCGCTCAAAACCTCTCTGGAATTTTTGCAGACCACAAGGACCTATTCTGAGATCGCAAAAGTGAAAAATTTCCTTTTCTTTCTTACTCGCATGTCCTTTTCTCTGACAGACGTGTGCGCACATCTATGTGCACTAAACATGTGTGGCTAATAGAAAGAAAAAATGAGCTTTGCATTTGTCTCTTTTCTCAAACAATTGGTAGCGTTTAGTGAATTGAATTCACCTCTGCATTTTGTATTTTTTGTTTAATACCCTTGGTTTCTGTACTAACCTCAATTGGTGAAGCAATTAGATTATTTTTCATTTTTATTTTGCAAATACACACATAGGTTAATTAGGGAGAAAATTAAGTGGCCAAATTCCACATATGTTTTTCAAACTATTTTTCTTAAATTTTCTGCAAATCACATAGCTTAATCAGTAAATAAGTAAGTGGCCCATCATCCACAAATATTTATACTAACCAAAGAATTTAATTCATCATTTTTTTGGGACTAGGAGAAAATGTTATCAGAGAAAGTAAGTAATCTCTGCTTCCCTTGCGTCTCTTAGATGAACCTGGGATTGTACATGAAAACTTTCTCGAAAGAATTTGAATTTCCATCTCCCTTGTTAAACTCCACATAGTTTAATAGGAAAAGAGTAAGTGGCCCATAATCCACAATATATTTATTTTTCCATGCAAGGAACAATCAACACTTAGTGTAATTAGAAGGACATTGTAAAGGATCACTGCATATCTGCATCTTATCACACTTTGTATGTTCACTTGCATCACACACTAAGCTTCCATACGCTTTGTACTCAAGGGAATCCAATTTTCGGAGCTTTGGGTACTTAGTCTATTTTGGCTTAAAAAATCACTCCATAAGTGAATTAAGACTCCTTAAAAACAACCATAACTTGAACCAACTAAGTTTCCCCATAGGGGCCACCAAAAAAATTATAGTTCAGGTTAGGACCATTGGGGGTAGGCATCCCATAAGCTTCCATGGTCATGTTACACCTTTGAAACATAGTTGTTGACTTTTTAAGGAGCTTAAAATCCTTCAATCATCCCACGAAAAAGAATACCTAAGCATGGAAGAGACCCGATTCAGAGGGGGTTTGACTTAGGTCTAGTGCATGTGGTACTCTTTGGGGCTACCTGACCCATCTAGTGCTTGGTACTGGTAACTAACTACAAAGAAGCTAAAGACTCGAATGCTCACGTGGGATGAAGGTACTTTAGTGGCCAAAATCTAGGGCATCCTTTCCCTATAGGTGACGGTGCAGGCAACACTTGAGCCTCATTACCATTACCTTGGTTGATTCTTCGTTGTTGGAAGGTGTCACTAGTTCTTTCAGGACATTGCCCTAGGACCCATCATAAGATATCTTTGAAAGGACTAGTTACTTTGAGAGTGGAAAGGATGATTAAGTCTACATAGGATTTTTTATCATACACAACAAACAAAAACCTTTTTCTTGTTTGCTTGATCACATAGTTTAATTATTAAAGGAAAATAAACCATTTATATTTTTTCTTTGTTTTATGTATGTGATCATATTACATTGGTACTTATCTCTTTCCCTCACCATACCCAAAGTAGCACACACTCTACTCGATACCATAGGGGACCCAACGACTCATCGTTAATCTAGAAATTTTTTAAACTTGCCCCCATTACCAGGAGGTGTGCCAGGACTCCCACCATTTAGGCAGAGAGAACGTCACACAACCACCATTATTGGATATTACTTTATTGGTATATCTTTTCTCAGAACCCCTCCCCAACAAAGTACACCCTTCACCACACCAGAAGGATCCCCATGTGCTACCCCCTTTGGGAGTGCACACACCATTCCCCCAGACAGTCCTCGAGACACCCATCAAGGTGGTTCTCCTGAGACTTCCCCACAAAGGACCCCTTTGCATATAGTTGTCCAAAATCGTTTTACAATGATAGGTAATGCACAAATCCCATTCCTAGCTTCGCTAGACATACCAAATTTAAGCAAGCTAACCAATGACCCGATTGCCCATGACCAAGATTGGCTGGCTATGCCCACCAAGCTCCCTTCAGATATTCCAAAGTTCGAAGGAAAATAGGGCAAAGACCCAACAAACCACATCATAAATTTTCACCTGTGGTGTTCATCTAATAGTATCACTGACAATAGTATTAGATTATGACTATTTCAACACACCCTAACTAGACCCGTAGCTAAATGGTATGTTGACCAGCCTTCTATGTCACACAAAAACTTTAGCTCTTTAGCTACATCTTTCCTCATCATCTTCCATCTTTCAATCCACCATGATTCGGGTCTGGAACTCCTCACTCACTTCAAACAAACACTCGGTACCCACATCTCAGATCATATCCATGAATGGCAAAAACGTCGTAGCCTGTGTAAAACGAAGTTTGAAGATAAGGTCCTCTTGGACTTATTCTTGAGATCCCTCACATCTCAAATCTCCAAAGATACAACAAAATCATTCCCGCAGAACGATCAAGAAGCCATTAGTAAATCTTAGCAGTTGGAACTGATTTACACCTAGTCTAGGTATATCTATCATGTGATTCCAAATGCCCTACGCCTGCAAACTTATAAAGAGATCCCAGGCACATCCAATGATGTTGATGGATTGATTGGGTCCATTACCATAAACTCACTCAAAACCAGTTACCAGTACCCTGGATGTTCGTTCAATGGCCAAGCATTCGATGCCATGCACAATGCACCGCCATTGAAAAATACAGGATACTACCCGGTCAACCCCCACCAATGTAGAATAGAGTTAGAAGGGTTAACCAATATTAGGCCTCTCAAGGAGGCTCATATCCTCCCCCATAGGTAAACCAATACTCCTCTGCGAATATGGACAAGATTTCCTCTTCCCAGACTCCATACATTAACCAAGGACAAGGAAACTAATATTATCCTTTCCCAGCACAACAAAAAATTAACCCGCCAATGCAAAACAGTGCAAGGGTGAATCTAGGGCAACCTTATTTCACTTCACAACATCAATCAAAGGAAAAATCAAATTCAACTAATCCTTTAAATGTTGCTAAGAAAAAACCAAAGAGTAAGCCAATGGGAGAACTTGAGAAGGGGGGAAATAACCAACAACAACCCCCACTAGCATCGGGAAGGGGCAACCCCAAACAGAATCAAAACCAAGGAACGACCAACAATAACCCACAGAAACAAGGCAATAACACAAGTCTTTGGACTAATCATGCATGTGCTATCTGTGGGGAATACAGTCATTATACCCACCATTGTCCTCAACTTCTTGACTTGAAAAGGATACAAGATAGTAGGGGGAAAGGAGTTCAACAAACTGCAGTAATGCAATACCCCTTACCCCATCAGGGAGTAGTCAACATTCATCAACAAACTCCCCACCCTATTCCATCTGGAGGGAACCCCCATAATAATCCTAACCATGATATTTTCATGACAGGAGAAGATATCCTCTTGCAAACATGGAATCAAATTTATGAAGATCCCCCAAAACCCAATCCATCCACCTCCACTAAAAAAATACCTATAGGGTCATTGACCATCCCTCGAAAATCTATAGAATCTCTGCCTAAAATGGTCAAAGGAATTTTTTGGCATGCAGGACACAACTCAAAAGCTTCTCATTGCTACAACATAGTTGATGACTTAGCACAATCATTGTCAGCTATGTCATCATTAGAAGTCCTACAAACATGCCCAACCCAACGGAAAGCCTTACTTTCCACTCTAGGCATAATCAACCCATTCGATTATTGCCTAATGGTCTTCGACTTGGATAAAGACACTCCATGGCTACCATCAGTCATTGCTTTCGATATCCTAGTCTCAGTCCGAAAAATCAACATTCATCGTTAAATCGTCGACAAAGGGGTTTCCACTTGTATCATGTCCAAATCCATTTGGTAGAAACTAACATCCCCCAAACTTAAGCCTTCTGACATTACACTTAGAGTAATCGACAACACCCTTCTGCTCCCATTGGTCTATACCCTAGCATGCCAGTTAAGATGGATGAAAAAATTGTGTTAATAAACATCGAAGTATTAGATGCCCAATTGGATTATAACATCCTACTAGGCCAGAGCTGTATGTACGAGATGCTCACAGTCGCCTTATCATTTTTCAGAATAATGATGTTCCCCCACAATGGAAAAATCATTACTATCAATAAACTCATTTACTACAAGAGGACAACGTCACCCACACCTGATGGTGTGCTACCTTTAGTCTCATCGTCCCATGAGTTGATCCCTACTTACGCTGAGCCGAGCTCGGCTAGTTTAAGCCATCAAAACTCCTAGGAACATTCCCACGAGACCCTCTAGTGCAACAAGAAACTTTCCCAAACACCGGAGCACTGATGTGCATGATGACCTCATCAAACACCACCAAAAATCAAGAACCAGTTATGGAGGTCAACATCGACATTGTTACCAATCCAACCTTCTTTCCTAATTTTATCACCAATACGCCTTTCTTATATCCCCCACCCAGATTTGTCTCATAGCAAGCCATGGAAACCCTTATGTTACCAAATATGGATCTCACGATACCAGTATAGTATCTGGTCCCAATGACCATATCGACTGATCCAAGATATGTTCTGATAGGTAATCTCCTTTTACCTCCATCTCATGAAACCACCCCTGCTCAAAACTGTCCTGAATCAACACCAACCGGGGCCAGAAAAAAGGATAAACAAAATGGTAAAATAGGAGAAACCTCAAACTCCTCCACGGCCTTGCAACCCTGTGCGTTATGTGAATAATCAGGCAGCCAAACCACATATTCTTTGAGTTAGATGAGTTGAAAACCCTCATGCACGCCTCTAAAACATCGGTAACCTCAACTCCACCAAAAGGGGCAAAAGTTGTGCCTTTACGTAATAAAGAATTACACACCAACCATGCATGTGCTATATGCGAAAAATATGGACACTACACTCATCATTGTCCTAATATCCCTCAATATCGAGAGACATTAAGCACACTCATTCAAACCAACTTTAATGAGCCAATAGCACCAGCCCAACCTCAAATGGACGATGGATGTAAGAACATATTATACACTCAAGAAGAATTTTTTTCATGCTCTAAAAACCCTTCCTGCAACACACTAACGCAACATGAACAACCAACCCCCTCCTCTACTTTACCATGTGCTATATGTGATGACCCTACTCATTCGGTAAATCTCTGCCCATAACTATGGACACTTTACCAAAACCACCCAGTCACCCAAGTTACTCAAAGAATCAAACCTCGACGCCAACACCACACATGAACTATCAGCGTGGGAAACCATCATAAGAGAAGGTGCTCCCACCTTCCCATATTCTACAAATCATTGAGTTTTGCACGTTGATTCATGAACACAAAATCTTATCTTCTTGACTTAGATATGGAATCCACAGAACCCATTCCCCCACCCGGGGAAGAAGGACCCTTGGATTTCTTATGTGTATATGAGGAGAAATGGCAACCAACAACAAAATAGGGCCCCCATCAATACATCTCTCATCACCATCATCAATCCAGATCATGCCAAAAATGATTCAAAAACACTTGGCAAAGAAAATCATCCATCACATGCACCTTATGTGATAAATCCAACCATCTAATCAATGAATGTCGCGAATTGAGTAAGTTCAATGAAATATTTTGCTTAGTGGGTCAAATACCTCACAAGAATCCCTCTAACTAAGAAAAAATCACATGTTTCTATTGTCGCATCTGCTCTCAATTCCACCACATAAGGAATTTTTAGTATCTTCCACAATTCGTGTAGAAAGAGAAATGCTAAATCCAACCCATACAAGGAAGCCATGTCACACCAACACCACGACCTAGAGATGGATACCACCACAGGGTATTCCATCTCATGATGTCAATGAGGCATCAACATCCCATACTATGAGCAGTACTGCTTCCCATACAATCTACTCGATTAGTTCTGAACCAATTTATGGAAACTATACCAAAACCTCTCATAGCACTACGACGGCCCATATATCACACACATTTTCAATATGACAAGAATCCATTCATAATAATGAATCCCACAAAAAGATGGTTAAAGCATCATTTGACCGCAACATCACCCCTCAGACATTTACCGAGGGGTAGTTAGTCCTCTGCTACGATGTCACCCAAGAAGTAGTAGGACCTGGAAAGTTTGAAACCCTTTGGAAGGGCCCATACATCATCAAACATTTCCTCCTAAAGGGGGCATACATACTGTCAGAGCTCGATGGGACTTTTTTAAAGAATCCCGTCAATGGTCTCTACCTCAAAAAATTCCATCCATAAAATGATAGAGTAGACATGTATGCACCATGACTTATTTTTTGATGATGATCACCTCATCATGGATTTACTCTAAAATCATTCTCTCATCATGTGTCAATAGATGGATCTTCCACTAGCTTATCATCATGGGTTCACTGACGACTCATCTCAATGGTCACAAAACCTCACTGCTGTATCCTGGGCCATATACTCTCCTGAACAGACACCTTGTCTCTTTAATGGACTTTGTATCAAATCAGCCACCAACAATAAAGAAGACTGCGACACCATCATAGGCCTCTTGGCCGATTCCAACCACCTAGGGCCTCAGCTAGTTGTATCATAGTTAAACAAGGCCTTTCACATTTTTGATTCATCCCTTTTTCGAAAATATCTGCATCCACAAAGGTTAGCTAGATATTTTGATCATCTCACATTTACACATATACCAAGGGATCAAAATCATACAGTTGATCGCATCACTAATCAAATCCTAGACTAGCATGCATCACATATATATAACCATCAAGATACATAAAACATCAACATAAGATACATCTCAAATAAAATGCAAAAATACACAAGAAGTAAAGATACATCCAACACATCATGAGAGCTACCAAAAAATATCTCGTATATACATAAAAAAAGATATCATTGGCTCACAACTAGGAAAAATAAGTCAACAAAATATAGGGGAGCATCCTCATAATGGGTGCTTGCCCTGGTACATACATAATCTCATAAAAACGTAGAACCATCAAGTTTATCTAGGGCCTTGGTGGCCCAATCTCTGCATATGGAGCCAAAATTGGACCAGTCATAGCCATAGCCATGGTTATACGGTGCAAAGCTAGTCGGTGTCCCGTTCCAGTGCCATCGTCATGTCAACAATGACCTCTGCCAAGCCAACCCATCCATTGATAGGAAACCCTCTAGTCAGGGTCTCAACCCAACCCCAGGCATCTTGGTAGCTCTACCTCAGCAGTTGCCAAGTGCGCCTCTACATCCTCACCACACCCACACCATTGCTTTGCATCCTTGCCCACTGCGGCACTACTACCCTCTCCAGAGGGCCCAACAATCTCTAACCGGTGTTGCTACGTTGTTTTCCCAAGAACAGCCAATGGCCTCACCACCCTTAGTCTCTATGGAATAGGGACATCCCCTGCAACACCGATATGCCTTGGATCATGGCTTACCAAATAGGCCAGTGGTCTCCCTCGCAACCCGCATATGCAAGTAAAAAAAAATGGTGTCAACATCAACGTAACTAAAATATCATAACAATACATGAAAGCACACATATGTATACAAATGCAGAAATCAAAATATACCTGCTGGTCCCCAGGCATCACCCTGAGGAAATGCCATATCCAGATCTCCCCGAAAGTCCACTCCGTGATAAGGAAACTCCAGAATCAACTGAGGATTGGAGTTAAACCAATCCTCTACAATGGTGTTCCAGTAATTCCCCACCTCGCCACCCCCCGCGCTCGACATTGTACCTCCCTAGTGACACATACGTGGGTCCTTGGAAGGCCCCATGGTACTGCTAAAATCAAATGAAGCATAACTACCCGCTCATACAGAATGCTACAAAGCACACTCCCATAGCAGAAACTCCAGAGTGTACCACACTTCACCTACGTAAGCTGCAACAACATCCCCCGATGCAGTAATCATGCCAAATCGAAGAAGTGCCTCGCCTGTAGCTACTGCAATACCACTATATGGGGCTCTGATGCTCTATTAGGGGATGTAGACACCACCACTCTCACAATCATAGCCAGTGTTGCTCGCTCGGTTAGGTCCAACACAATTGTAATCCTAATACAACCCTCCTCATAAGGGTTAGGCCCATTGTGGGCTTCACCCTCTACCTCAACCCAACATCGAATATCCACATGCCCAATAGGCAGTGGATAAGGTAGTGCCTCCCCATGAGGAAGAAGACCAACAACAAAGTAGATATCGGTATGAATTGATATATGCAAATCCTTCAACCGAATGACAATCACCTGACGATCCACATCCCAACATCTGACCAAGAAATGCAAAAACCTGTCCTATGACCTTATTAGGGGGTTTTGAAGGAACTTCAGAAGCCCCCCACTACACCAGAAGTTGGCGACCTATTGGATCCCGAGCCACAGTTGTACGCAGTTGCTTCCAATCCCTCTCCCTCCAAATCATCTTGCCACCCAGGATACCAAGTGTCAAAAGTATAACCCCCAGGCTATTTTAAAAGAAAAAAAAACCATGAGAAACACTTTTCTCATAACCACGCACCTATGAGCCTGATAGATGTGATATCATGCATCTTCTTTCCCAATAGATGTGAAAATGTGCGTCTTTCAGGCCCTTCATTTGCGACATCTAACACGCCTGTGACTGCGCACCTTTTTCTCACATAGATGCACGGTTCACGCAATAACCTAGCCAAGCTGTGATGAACCCCATAGGGTTTCACTATGACATTTATCCCCTCAGACGCATGGTGCACAAGTATGAGTAGGATTTTTGCATGGAGTCATTGCGCAAAAGCATAAGTTTTTTGCGGCGACCACACGACTCCAAGCGAGCTGCCCACACAACCAAGTGAAATTAACCCTAAAAGGCCATATAGGGGATCCCTGTATGACTTGCCTACCCTAAAAACTACCAAATATGAAGAGTAAGGTACAAGCTCTTACTTGGATCTCCCCGCATGCATCCTGGGTACTCTGGCTGACCACAATGATAAGAAAAGCTTTAGGAACTTGCTCTAGCCTCTATATCTCAATAGTAGAAATGAGTGATATTTGGGCCCCTTAGCCCCATCTATTACCCTTTTCTCCATGTTTTGGGGTCCATTACAAAAACGTGGGATATCCATTAACAAAACTAGAAGAGACGCAAGGATCAATACCACACCATCTTCATCATGGAACTCTCTATTCTAGTAAGTGCAAAAACTCATTTTTTGGCCTGTCGCACACTTAGAAGCTCATGTTAGGTACTCCTCTAGTTCTTTAATTCATAACATTCATTATATATATGTCTTCAACAATGATTTCACTTTGGATATTGGTTGTGTCCATTGCAGGAACATCGCACATGATCCACTTCGACCAACACCCCAACAAGCAAACAACAGAGCAGGTATCATTCTCCACTTAGCATGATAGGCTTCCTCCTAAAGCTTTGCATATCCTAACATCATTTCTCCAAAATGCACCATAAGGTCCATCATCTCGACCATTTTTATCACCATCTCACCTTTTCATATGATAAACATTTGTGTTGGTCGATAGAACCCCCCCCCCATGGCTCACTTTATAGACCCTTCTTCACTAACAAGAGACATGACCACTTACCCTGACCCAAAAACCATCCCACTTACATGCTTTAAAGTACAACCTCATTATGCTACACTCATTGCACATGCACACCATTTCCTGGGCCTTCTCTGGTACTTTACAACGGATCTTGATGGATGCACCTATGCATCCTAAATTTGGTCTCTGTCGACCATCTGCCTCACCAACCCAACACGGAGACCAACCAATTGGGCCCCCACCCTTGGAAAAAAATTCCACACCTCCATACAGGTTACCATCATTATGGGGCACCCATCTCCGTGGCTGTACATCCAAACCACCCTCATATTCTTTTGGCAAGTGTACAAAGATTATTTATAAAAAAGACTCCCACCCACATTTTTTTGCTATTCATGTCTTTTACTTGGCAGTATTTTCTAGTCACCCTTGGTCAAAGCTTACACCTCACTAGCAATCAATTTCCATTTTTATGCCCGTCAGAACCTACTTACACCCACCCTGGAAATCTGACCGACTCGAGGACCATCACCATCAGTGAACATTTTTTTTTCTGCTGCCATTTTCACATCAAGCTATGAACTCATTCCAATTGTCCATATCCTCTTATATTGTTAGCTCTCGCTATCATGATTATTTGACCCTAGTTACTGTAGTCTGTTCACATCTCATATTGATTACCTGAATTAGCATGTCGGGCAGTTAATGCTCCTCTCCTGTCGACTTCAACAATTTTATTCCAGGATAGGGGTAGTACCTTGGATACTCCCCCCTCAAAGGGATATCCTCGTGTGACAAAATGGGAATCATTATTGCCCATTGATGTCATCGGTCCCCTTGAAATTCGACACCAACACAAAATTTCATGTCAAGGTGGTGTCATACTTAGTTACCTTTGCGGTTCTTTCATTTAGTCAAAGACCTCCACATCAATAAGCATTATATCCAACAATGCTTACACCATGATACGAGGGATGTACCTAAAGTCGAAGACCTATGCATACTACAACATCCCAGTCAATAGCTCTTCACTCTGTTATGCATAGGGGAACCATGTTAAGTTTATCTAACCAGTAAGCGCCCTTGAGGGTGTCAACAGTTATCATCATCAACTATCAGCACGTTAACTACCACAATGTTGACTGGACAAAAACAGTCTTTGTTTGATTGTAATCAATTACGATTAATCATCATAATGAGCATGGGAGATTACCACCTCATATAGACACATTTTTATTGTGGGTTTTCACCAGAGCATGGTTACCATTTATACTCAGTCAAGGGGTTTTTCTCTACTCATCTCCACGTCAAATTATCCTCTCTCTCAAAAAATTTATTAGACTCTCCATCAAAAAGGAAAACGTGATGTATTTTGTCTATACAGATCCTTCTAACCTCATACAGCAGGGGGTAATTGTTAACACCAGAAAATCATACACCTATTAGTATAATCCAGAAGGAACTAAAAGGTGTCCAATAGAATTCACAAGTGAACATTTTCTAGTTAATACATCAAGAAGTTTAAAAAATCAAAGTTCTCATAAAGTCCAAAGTTCATAAAGTAAAAAAATTGAGACCGTACATTTGTTCTTCAATAAACATGCACACGAGGAATATCCTTCAAAAGTCACGCAGTTGCAGAAAAGGATGACTCAATGATCCAAAAGCACTCTACACACTTGGGGCTGATTCTCTGACATGAATTTAGTCCAGTACAACCAAATTCGAGTCGCCTTGAAGATATGAAATCCTCAATGGAATCATCTTGTCCTACTCATGTTTCATTATCATGCATTAAACAAGAGGGGGAAGATGGATACAAATTTTCTATATAAAAAAACCATGGGAGAGCCAAAATATGAGACATTGTTATGTTGGCCAAATTGTTGTATGAGAAAACCACCATTGCATTGTTGAAGCCAAAAAAGCAAGAGTAATAGAATGTTAGCCATATTTCTTCTAAGCAATCCATAATCTTAGTGAGAGAAGAGGAATCCACCATTGGAGAGTATTCATACTTCATTGAGAGAGAGGATAAAATAGCAAAGATATTGAGGAAAAGAGACCCCCTTGCTGAGGATTGTTGAGCACCATAACTCAAATAATTCTCTTCAACTTTCTAAGATTCATCTATAGTATTCAACCTCTACTACCAACAGTCAATAAAGGGAGATTTTCCATTATCTTATTGATTTTTTTGCTCCATTTGAGCATTGTTTGTGTATTTACGTATTTGTTTAGCTTATGTTTATGTATGCATTGTTTCCACTACTTACAATGTTGTGTTTATTTAAGTCTATCCACTAACAACACCAATTTTTATTGTGATCCTTTGCAAGGAATAATCAACTGCTAAGGAGTGTGATGCAGGTAAGTTCCCTCTGTGGATAGAGGCAACCCCTCTAGCCCTAGAGTGGGTCTAGTCACAACAAGAACAATATCAAAGAAAATTCCCTTAGATAGTTAATGTCATGAAGGCCTACCTTCAAATCCTCATTTGGTGAAGTTCTCGATGTGTTTCTCCAACTCTCTTCTAATCACTTTTGTACCTGAAACAACATATAGAGAACAACAACAAACATAATAGAATACAACAAAAATGATCTACTTAAAGGGTCAAGGAACTTCAAGCTATCAATATGAAATTTGACATAAGATATAGGAAATAAACTGTTGATTTGTATTAATATGAATTGAAGTAAAACTTACAACCATGCCTTGATGTTGTAGGTCTCCTTGAAGGGTCCTGTCAGCATGTCTCTGCAAGAATTCACTCATGAATTGTCTCCCAAGAGGATGAATAACTCTCTCTCCTACCCAAAAGGAAAAATTATGATGCTAGAACACTCATACAATCAAGCCAAATCCACACAAAACTATCCCAGGCTAAGTTACATTAGAAGCTACTTCCAAACTCTATCTAACTTTAACTTTCACTTCAACCAGTAGATCTTAGCCATGAAGGAGGTATTTATAGGAGGAGGAGCCTCCATAAGAGATGGGAGAAAGAGATTATCCCTTTGGGAGGTTGCACAAAAGGTGGAACAACCATCCCAAAGGAGAGAGCCGAGCTCATCTGATCCAACAACCAACCCTAGGACCGCCCATTGACAATTTGTTAAAACAAACTCGCCAAAAGTAGCTCGTCGCGAGTGAAACACAGGGATAGAGTGACGACATCGCTAGGATTAGTTCAATCTTGGCCATCTTCATGGGTGGAATAACTGATGACCCACGACGACCCAAAAACAAAGGTTAAAAAGGGTCTTCTCCAGGAGTAATGAACTAAGGTATTCTTCCTGATATGACAAGGAAGACACTGACACATATTTTGCAACATGACATAAATCAGATGTCATTAACATGGACAGGCAGTGTCCGAGATCAGGGAATGTGGGGTCGGTGACAAAACACTGTGTAACAAGGAGGTGTCTTTTGGTACACCATTGCCACAAAAACACTACCACAATGTCTCAGATTTTTTTATTTTTTATTTTTTTTACCAATTTTTTCTATGAGCCATGACATATGTTATTCTTACACTTCCATTTGTATGGTGATTAATAATTAAAACTCCTCAGTCTCGTTAGGTGCGAGAAATATGTGATAAATAAAAAAATACCAATCAACTAGAGATTACGATAGGTCACGATCTTTCTCCATGTCATCAAATCAAAATAGGGTCAAGAAAATGCATTTGAACCTGAACCAATCTAATTTTATACCCTCCATGTCATCCCATTGGTATGCTCCTCAGCCCATTAAAACTGCATTGACATTACATCACCACCTCACACTTACAAAGCAACCAAGATTATGGGAAAGTGATAAATTTATATTTTGTTCAATCTGTAAAGGAGTAATGAGGTGAGATTATTATCTAAGTCAAATCCAAGTTGTGATCTCATTTGGCTCTGATCATTCGACTTTGAATTGTGGAAGGCCATAAACCAAGTTATTTTGGGAGCTTATTCTGTTTTCCAAGTCAACCATAGATCGGTCATGTAAAACAATCCATTGAAAGAAGGTTGTGTTGCTAATTTTTCTTAGTGCATGTAGATATGAGTAATTCAACACAGCTTTTTCATACATGTTTCCATAATTAAGCTAGAAAAGTCGGAAGACAATTGTTAATCGATGACAATATCAAGGCAGATTATTTCACTACGTCAACTGCCAATTCATGGTTATTGTAAAATAATTTCATATATAATGCATGATCGGACACCTATGAAGTCCATGGATATCTTTTGGTGGATGAATTCCAATTGTCTAAAAAAAAGAGATCATATCACACAGCTTTGCATTAAAATCTAATTGTGAAATGGAGCATTTTACGCACACTAAAATGCAAACCAACAACAATGTTAATGAATATTAGGGTTATATTGTTCTTTTCTTTGATAATTGCATGTCTTCATTTACACATTAAATTCACCCCATAACATCATAAAATTATTTAGATTTGTGTCATTATTCATAAACATATGAAACTAAGTATAAAGAACAATATCATAATCATCAATGCAACAAAACATAAAGGAACAATAGAAGAAAATTATTCAAATATAAAGACACCAGGATTGGTCGGAGACCAGGAAAAACCCACTATGGGGAAAACCCTTTCAAATTCTTCTTCTTATTAGATCGTCATTGAATGATTCAACAAAAGAGAGTACAATGATCCATATCTTAATCCATACAACTATCCATAAAAAATTACTAAACAATATCCAAGAGATGAACCCAACAATGTTAATACTCAAGACCCTGCATCAAAAGCTTGAAATCCACCGTCACTATCTGCGGTCAACTGCCAAAATTTGCGGTCAATGAGCGAAAACTTTGGTTAACAGAAAAATTCAACTTTAGGTCCTAGTCGCAAGAAGTGGGCATGCGAGTGACTGAGAGCTTTCAGTCGCTCCCTTTAGCCCGCAATCCAGCGACCAGTTGAATCTGTACTTTGGTAATCCTGCAACTAAGAAACAAAACCCTAGAAAAATAAGCGCAAGCTTCGAACCTTGCAATTTCACCTTTGAGCGAACCCATTTCTCCATTGACCTGCCTCAGAGCTGTGTGAGCCTAAAAAAAAAAGAATAGAGGAATTGTCCATGATAATTTCTAAATGAGGTGGAGGTCACTTGTATTTATAGCCTTCCAAAGGTGTCCAATTTTCTTTAGGGCCGACATGATCAAATATGCACATGTGGGCTTATAATTCAAAAAATACACTTTCCCTTGTCCAAATTTGATGATATTTAGGTCGATTTTGGTCCTCTCGAAAAGAGGAATTTAATGAAATCATCATATCCATCAAATGATATTTCAAAAGTGGAATTTATACCTAGTTTCCAATTTTAACATTCCCTCTCAACTAGGGAGAATTCCACCTGCATCATGTCATTTATATCTTGTCATGAAATCATATCCAATCTCAAGTATCTCATCATCACGTATCATAAGTTTTCATCTTGATTCATCTCTTGCTTATTCATGCTTATCTCTCGATTATCTTGGTTCATATGTTGAAAATTCTTGAATCTAAAAGAATAATAATTTGACACTGGAGGGGAGTCTAAGATACCACCTCTATTCATTGGGGAGCCACTGCTACCACCTGGAATCACTATGAGCAGGGAGCGCAATGATACCACCTAGGAAACATAAGCAGGGAGCCAAATATATGACCCACATTAACATTGAAGAGCTTAGCTCAATCCAAAACAACACCAGGGAGCACATATAAACCTGAAACCACATCGAAGGGCTCAATCTCAACCCAGAATCTCATGGGGGAGAAAAACATCTTCAACCCTATGTCGAGCAATAGGTGATATAGGGGAGCACATCTCAACCCATCCTATTTCCTGCCAATCTTTCCAACAATGACCCTAAAGAGTCATGTGGTAGAACACCTGCATCATAATCCAAGCTTGGGCTATATACCCGACATACCAAAAGGTAAGGATCACTTTCCCCAAGCCTCCTCAACCTGTTGGCCACACGGGGAGGGACAATCCCAACAAGTTCAACTTGTGGTATGGTGTGAACTGGGATATACTCTACAAATTCCAAGATAGGGGAGAAACATATCAAACCACATGGGTAACATATAGGGGAGCAACATCTATGACCCTTCTGTCCAAAGATCCCTCAACCCCAAGAGCCCTCCATCTCAATTCCACACCTTGGGAGCTGAACTAGGGGGGAAGAGTTAGCTCAGTGTCCTCAATCAGCGATGCTCTCTCTATATATTAGCAACATATCATCGTGCTTATATCTCATAATCATCATTTCTCAAGAAGTATTCTCCTATTCATATAGGACATCAAATAAAATATTATATTAGAACAAAATATACATATCACAAAAAGGATACCATATTCATCCTCCCTCTTATAAAGGTAGAAAGCAAAAGCCTAAGCTTGTCTTGTATAGCAGCATCGTCTCAATATATGAAGGTGTCTTAGTCCCATCTATATACATGATTCTCTACTAATTGAATCCCACTCATTATTATCACAATGTATCCCTGTCATATTGAGAACCTTCTCAAAAACCTCTCCAAAGAGCTTCTTCATCTTGCCTTACAACTAGTCATTCTAGTAACATCGTACTCAACCTAAGTCATGCTTAAAGCTATAAAATTCTCATCCAAAATATCATGGAAAATATCATACTAAGGAAACACCTAGATGTGCTCATCAATAATGATCCCAAACAACATCAGTATATCCATGCAGTCACATATCGTAGGATGAATATCTTAGATCAAAAATTGATCATCCCATGAAAATATCTTGAAGGGTACTTGCAAGCAACTCAATGTGTATGAAGCGGCTCAATCATGAATTCACTTAGGTTCTATGCACAACATATATATATGGACGGGTGTTCAAATGGAACATTAATGCTTCAATCAACTATGAGTTGCCAAGTCAAGTTCAACAATATCTCTTCACAAATTCTTGGAATTCAATCAGAGTGTCCAAGGATTTGCATTTCCAATTTCCAAAACCTCTTTGGTAGCTTCACAATATAGATTTTATTTTCCCAACTTTAGGATGTAATACATCATCCCATGATTCTTCATTTCAAACTTCATAGGACACCTCCCTCTTACTTTGATCATCAGAGGCTGATTATTTGTCAAGAATAGACCATCAATGTATAAAACCAAAATCAAAGTCATACCTTGGACCCCTTTTGAAGTAGAGGTTTAGATGGAAACGTTTAGATGGAAACATCTCCATGGATTCATCAGATGACTGTCAATATGGACATATCAGTCTCGGGGAGCATGCTTCATACAATGATTTCTACAAACATAACACTTTACCAAACCAATATGATCAGCCTTACATAAATAAATATTATGCAATTAAATCAACTAAGTCAGCGCATCAAAGTTTAGATGCCAGATCAAAACTAACATCAAACTCACAAATATCACAAATTCTTTAGACCATATGACATGTATATCTCTTTTCTGAATATCAAGTTATGACTTCATCTATTGTTATGCCAATAAATATTTATTTATCAAGCAATATCAAACCAAACTTCATCAAGTCATCCTCACTATGATAATATAAATCATTTTTGTCACTAGATGCAAATGCATACACCAAGGATAAGTCATGTAGGTTCCATCCATTTATTGTGAGATTGCTTCATACTGAATCACAATTGTTTATACTTCAATCAAAGTGTCAAAGCTAATGGTGGAAACACATAATATCTATTGAATACCAATATAAGTCACTGGAATTCACAATGCCCATATAACATTGTTATCAAGGAAAATCATTAGTCGTCAAATCAAAACATTAGTCATCAAGTTAAAATCCAAATTTTATGTCATAGTGATATCTATAGCCCAAAACATTGTCAGGCCAGGCAGTAACTCCATTAGGCAGAAAAACTGATTCATTTTATTCCATCAGGTATGCTATTTTTATATACAAAAGGGTGTGACTGCTCAGTTCATCTCCTTATGACTGTTCACATTCCTAATTTAATTATTTACATAAATTCACCCAATCGTGAGGATTAGGTGTCAACATTCCCCCCCTTAATCTGAAGGGATGTTGGTGAGTCCAAGCATCATTCTGAATCTTTCAAGCTTTTCTCTTCCAAGCGCTTTGGTGAAGATGTCTGCAATTTGCTCATTTGTGGAACAATGACGGAGATGGATTGTTTTGCCATCAACATGATGTCGGATCAGATGATATTTAGTATTGATGTGCTTTGTTCGATCATGGAACTTTGGGTTCTTGGCCAACTTTATTGCAGAGGTGTTGTCAATCATGAGTGGAGTTGATTGTACTTGTTTTACCTGCAAATCTTCAAGAATTTTCCTGAGCCACACAATTTCTTTTGTTGCTTCAGCTGCTGCCACGTATTCTGCTTCTGTTGTGGAATCTGCTGGAACTGATTGTTTGCATGATCTCCAAGAGACAGCTCCTGATCCAATACTCATAGCATATCCTGAAGTAGATACCCCAGTTTCTTTGTCTCCATCGAAGTCTGAATCAGAGTATCCGATCAAACTGAAGTCATCCACATGTGTGTACTTGATTCCAAAGTCTTGAGTTACCTTCAAGTACTTTAGAACTCTTTTTGTAGTAGACCAATGTCCCTCACAAGGCTTTTGCATAAACCTGGAGAGGATTCCAACAGCAAATGAAATGTCTGGTCTGGTAGTAGTTAGGTAGTTGAGACTTCCTACAAGCTGTCTATACTTTGTTGCATCCTCAAATTCCTTTCCTTCAATAGATGTGAGCTTTAAGTTTTGTTCCATTGGAGTAGTAAGAGGATTGCACTCTGTCATGCCAAACCCTTTCAACAAATCTCCAATGTATTTCTTTTGAGAAAGAAATATGGAATTTGGATGTTGGGTTACTTCAATGCCAAGATAGTAATGAACATAGCCCAAATCAATCATTTCAAAACTTTTCCCCAATTCCTTCTTTATGGATGCAATGTAGCTTTCATTGTTCCCTGTCATTAAAAGATCATCTACATATACCACAAGATATACAACTGTTTTTCTAACTTTCTTGACAAATAAAGTTGCATCATCAAGATCAAAATGATTGAAATTGAGTTTCAGAAGATGCTCAGTTAGTTTTTCATACCAGGCTCGCGGTGCTTGTTTGAGGCCATACAAGGACTTCACAAGTTTGCATACTTTATGTTCATGTCCTTTCATAGCAAATCCTTCAGGCTGGGACATAAAAACATTCTCTTTTAGATCTCCATTTAAGAAGGCAGTTTTTACATCCATTTGATGGACTTTCCAACCATTCTAAGTTGCTAGTGCAAAGAGTGTCCGGATGGTTGCCCATTTTGCTGTGGGGGCAAAAGTTTCCTCATAATCGACCCCTTCCTTCTGTGCAAAACCTTTTGCCACAAGCCTAGCTTTGTGCTTGTCAAGTGAGCCATCATCTTTGTACTTGTTCTTGTAGACCCACTTGCAACCAATTGGTTTGGTTCCAAATGGAGGATCAACCAGCTTCCAAGTGCCGTTCTTTATGAGGGCATCATACTCCTTTTGCATCGCTTCTTTCCATTCATCATGAGAAGTAGCTTCTTTAAAGGAAGTTGGTTCAAAATCTGTAGACAAGTTCAATTCACAATCATAAGAAACATCCATATCAATAGGTGAATTAGAGTCATCTACATCACCTCCAATTTGTTGGTTTGAATTCCTGGTTCCTGTTTTTCCAATTTCATCAGGATGAACACTTTCAAGTGTCTTCGACAACCACTTTGGGGGACCTTTCTGAGATGGTCCAAGCTGCTCTGTTGATTGAGTTGGGACTGAAGCAAGATTGAGTCTCCCAATTCTATCAATTACATCACTTAAAGCATCATCCATTGTTGGAGTTTCATGCGGGGGAGAGTGTTCTTCAGAAGAAGATTCCACATGTTGATCTAGAATAGGAATCCCCCCTTCAAGATGTGGAATCTGATTATCAAATTCTTGAAATGATTTTGTTTTTGCGAATCTATCCAAGCGATCAAGTTGCCGCTCAACAACATTGTCAGATTTGGATGATTCAAGAAAAATTACATCTCTAGATACAACAAACTTTTTATTTACTTCATCATAGAGGTGGTATGCTTTGGAGGTGTTTGAATACCCTAGGAAGATACACTTACGACTTCTAGCACCAAGTTTGTTTCTATGTACCTTTGGTATCAAAGCATAACAGGTGGAACCAAAGACCCTGAGATGTTTTACCGAAGGAACATGTCCATACCACAATTCATAAGGAGTCTTGTTTCTTATAGCATTAGATGGACATCTATTCTTTATATATGCAGCACATAGAACAGCATCAGCCCAAAACATTATCTTTACATTTTTGAAGAAAAGCATGGATCGTACCATATTCAAGATTGTTCTATTCATTCTTTCAGCTACACCATTCTGTTGGGGATTATAAGGCACAGTTGTTTGATGTTTGATCCCATGTTGGCGAAGATAGTTTTCAAATTCATTTGATGTATATTCTTTTCCATTATCAGTGCAAATAGACCCAATATGAGATTGTGCATCATTTTCAATCCATTTATGAAAATTCTTGAATGTTTGAAAAGCATCAGATTTGTTCTTCAATAAATAAACCCAGCACATTCTAGTGTAGTCATCAATAAACGTCATGATATATTTATTTCCATTTGTAGAAGAAACAGGCATTGGACCACATAAATCTGAATGAATGAGTTCAAGTTTCCTATGTGCTCTTGAATGTGAATCATGAAAAGATTGTTTGCTATGCTTTCCTAGAATGCAAGCATCACATTGCTTAAGTTTTCTAGGAATTGTAGGCAAACCAGCAACACCATTTTTCTTCAATAAGCGGAGACTGTCATAGTTCAAATGTCCAAATCTAGCATGCCATAATAAACTTGATGGAAGTGTACCTTCTTCATGATGAGAATTGTATGAGAAATTTTGTGCATGAGCAGATGTTCCTTGCAGTTTGAGAAGCCTTTCTTCTTCTATTCCCCTCATGACAAGTGAGTGGTCAGATGCTTTTCTTACCTCAAGCTTGCCATCAAACATATGAATGGAGTGACCTTGCTGGCGGATGTGGACCAAGGACAGCAAGTTTCTCTTGAGCTGTGGGAGATATAGAACATGATCCAGAAGAAAGTCTGGAAGACCAGGCAGTTTAAGCCTGATTGTGCCAAGTCCTGATGGCTTGATTTTTGATTGATTTGCAAAGTATACTGCTCCATCAACATTGTCAGTGAAATCTTCAAAAAAATCTTTTCTATGAGACATGTGGCAGGTTGCTCCTAAATCAAGCAACCAATCATTTTTCCATGAAGCAAGTGAAGCATTAAACAAATATTCATTTACTCCAATGTTACATTGTGCCTCAACATAGTGAGCGGATTCAGGTGCTTTACCTTTGTCTGTGTCATCAGTTTTACCTTTCTGTTGGTTTCTTTTCTGCTCAATTTTGTCCCATGGTAGCTTGCATGTAGAGGCATCATGTGATCCATTTCTTTCGCAGCAAATACAATGTAAATCTGCCTTTTCTCCTTGAGAATGTCTGCCCCCCCTGCCTCTGAAATATCTTCCTCTTCCTCTTCGTCCACCTCTTCCTCTTGTAGAATCTTGAGCATGATGCTTTTCTTTATGAGCAAGGCACACAATCTCTTCAGAAGATTCAGGGGCTGTCTTCTTTCCAAAGGCTTTCTCTCTTTCAGCAAACTTTTTCACAAGAGAGTCAAAGGTTATATCTTTGATATTTCCATTTGCTTGCAATGACTCAAGATAATTGGAGTAAGTAGGATAAAGTGCCTTGAGAAAAGCGATAAGAGGAATATCCAATTCAACCTTAGTAGATTTGATATCATGCATTATAGACTTTACTTCAGATGCAAGAGCAAGAGGATCATTATTTTGCAGTTCAAGAGTGAAGAGTTTAATCATGAGTTGAACAACTTCAAGTGCAGAATGTGAGTCATAGAGTTCTTTCAGCTTTTGTAAGGCTTCAAAGGCAGTTGAATATGACAAAATATGACGACTCACCTCTTCATTTACAGATGCTATGATTAATGCATAAGCTTTGCTGTTCCTGTTTTCCCAAATGACGAGCTCTTTGTCTAAGGTAGGCTGTACTGGGTCATTTTCTCCTTCTCCGAAACACACTCCTTTCCACAACTCATTGAAAATGAGGGTGTGTTTTATCATCCTTGACCATTCAGGATAGTTCTCCTTGCCAGTGAGAACTATTCCCACCATAGATATGATTGAATGCATTGTAAAATCCAAGAGCTGTAAAAATACTTCTGCTGCTAAAAGAAAATTGATTCTGATATCAAAATGTAATCTGGCCTCAAACAATATATTAAACACAGTCAAACGCAGGAGCGTTAACTATCTTAGTCACTTTGAAAACAACTTTATGAAAACAACACTATGGTAGCCCAAACAACACTATGGTATAATACATATGTATGTATTCTCAAGCATTATACCTCGCTGCCCTAAAAGTCTTCACTGCATATAATATTTTAATGCATTGTATTTTAACACCATTCAAACATTAACGGGATTCAAACCCGTGACCTATACAATACAAACTTCACAACTTTACCAATACACCATCGGTGTTTGTCCTCGGAGTCCAAGTGGTTGTTTAATAAAATGACACATAATATGGCACGAGTTCGATCAACCGGAACACAGCATCTTGAAAATCAAAGGCGCTACTTTACAGTACCCCATCGGTATCCATGTCCACGCATGCCTCCAGACATACTGCGCCGAGGGTTTGCGGGATTTGAAAACCGTTCAGCAATCTTCCAGCTGAGATCTGTCTATTGATATAGACCTGGACTTAACACTCATTCTGGCGACATTCATAGAAGCGCAGAGAGCGAAGCCGAATCGGACAGAGGAACATGGAGAGCCAAGGGCAAATGTCGTCCTCCTACCAACGCTTCCCAACAATCAAAATTCGAGAATTGAAGGATGATTACATGAAGTTCGAGCTGAGGAACACGGACCCCTCCATCGCCAACGCCCTTCGCAGGGTGATTATTGGAGAAGTACCCACCATCGCCATAGACCTTGTCGAAATCGAGAGCAACACCTCGGTCCTCAACGACGAGTTTCTTGCGCACAGGCTCGGTTTGATTCCCCCAAGGGATTGATTTTTGTGTATCTGTTGATACACGAAAAGGTAAAAAAACGCTGTCAAATGCTCCAGAAACAGTTTCCCCGAACAGCTAGAACAAGGCAGAATGGTCGCTGGGAATGGTCGCTGTAGTGGGTAAGCCTTGGCAGATTGGAGCCAACAATTTGGAATATGGACAGACCAGCGTCAGACCAGCGTTATGGACAGATACGTTATGGACAGAGGCAGCGCTGGTGCGCCAGAGAGCGTTATGTCAGGACAGAGGCAGCGCTGGTGCGCCAGAGAGCGTTATGTCAGGACAGATGCGTTATGGCAGAGGTAGCGCGTTATGTCAGGACAGAGGGGATATGGCAGACAGAGGAGTTACAAGGCACATGAGCTAAAAAAGGAGCTGGCTCTGATACCATGTCAGGCCAGGCAGTAACTCCATTAGGCAGAAAAACTGATTCATTTTATTCCATCAGGTATGTTATTGTTATATACAAAAGGGTCTGACTGCTCAGTTCATCTCCTAATGACTGTTCACATTCCTAATTTAATTATTTACATAAATTCACCCAATCGTGAGGATTAGGTGTCAACAAACATATATCAGCATCAAGTCAAATTTATAAATAATTATCAAGCATCATGTCAAAACTCCAAACATTTATCATCTATATCAATTAGCCAAATCTAGTCAAACCCTTGCAACTGTTATCAAATAATTTCATACATAAGCGTCAATGGTTAAATCATAATGGGCCGAGCTTCTGAGTGCGCTTAGGGTTTGACGTGACTGCGTCGTTCAGCCTTTTACCTCCAGCTATAAGGCACAACTTCTGCGCAATGGATTCCCCTCAAGGGGAGGACATGGTGCCTCTCCCCGCTGATACAGAAAATGCCCTGCAACAGACTGAAAATGTCAGGAAGGACCCTCCAGAAGACACAGCAACAGAGAATGAAAATGTGCCGACGAATAACAACACAAATGAAGAACCATGAGTGATGTCAACCACCTGCAAGCCGGTAGCAGTTGATAGACCCAAAATCAAGCTCCCAAGTCAGAGAATCAACACTCAGATCTAGTTTATGAGGGATCATTCTTTGATAGGAAAGTTCATAGGCCTTTGGCCAGCAGAGAAAGTGTTGCACAGCTGGATCACAGCCAAATGGAAGCCAAAGGGGCATATAACTCTGCAGTTAGGGCCCAAGGGCTTCTTTACTGCCATTTTCAACTGTCTGGAGGACCAAAACAGAGTATTGGATGGAGGACCTTATTTCTTCAATGCAGCAGGGTTATACCTAAGAGGATGGATCGAGCGCTTTAACCTGGACAAAGAAGATCTGAGCTGGGCCCCGGTGTGGTTGCGCCTTTACTCTCTCCCCCTGGAGTATTGGGATGAAGACTCTTTGCGAGACATTGGGAATGGTTTAGGCGAATTCATCAAAGTGGCAGAGGAGACAAAGCTGAAGCGATACACCTCCTATGCGCGGATTTGCGTATACATGCACCTCAAAAAAGCTCTCCCGGATGCGGTAAGCCTCTACCATGATGATTATGAATGGTTACAAACAATAGATTACGAGCATGTACCATTTCGCTGTCGAAAATGCCACGCCTTGGGCCATTTATTCCGAGATTGTCCCTCCAATATGAAATCCACGACCATCCCTTCAATGGACAAATTCGACTCGGATGGGTTCACAAAATTCCCCAATCGCAAAAAGACCCATAAAAAGCCCTCTACCTCAGCCAAAAAACCTGTCACCAGCACCTCCTTGCCTTCAACAAGCAACAGCTTTGAAACCCTGCTCCAGCCAGAGGTTCTTATTCTAGATAATCAGGAACAACCTGTAGCCATTCCTAAGACTTCCGCCCATTTTACTCCATCCAGCTCAAAGAAAGCCCCCACTCCTAAGCAAACCACGGACACCAAACCGTCCTCTCCTAGCAACATGCAGAAAAGGACTGCTCAAGGAATGGAGATAGATAGCACTCAGATGCAGCTCACGATAGTAGATGATACAGAGGCAAAGCAGGAAACTATACAACACATGGAAGAGGAACCAGAGAGCTTCGACATCGGAGATCTAGATATACTGGGACTTGAACAGGCATGTAAGAAAAAGGAATATGGAAAAATTCCTGAGCGACAACTAGAGAATTTGGAAGTAATTCTCTCAAGAGCACAGAAGCAACGATCATTAGGTGTCCAAACTAGTAGTCAGTGGGATGGAAGAAACATCTTCAAAGACAACAAGAAATGAGGAAGGAAAACAGATCTTCAGAGAACCATCCGCATAGGGGAAATGCTAGTGGAATCTGGAAGATATTCCAAGCTTACCAAATATTATAATCTCCTTCCTAATCGTGAACCATGAAGCTCATCTCATCGAACATTAGAGGGCTCAACAGCCCGGGAAAAGGTCGACTAATAAAGAACATGCTACAACAGGGAAATCCTCAAATTCTCTTCTTGCAGGAGACCAAGTGTAATTCCACAACGTTGGATCAGATCCTAGCCAAAGCATGGCCAGGAAGTAAAGAAGTGGAAGTGGAAGCCATAGGAGCCTCAGGAGGGCTAGCCATCGTTTGGGATGATAGAGCTATAACACTTACCAACATACATGCCAGTAAGCACTTTATTCAAGCCATGTTTCATATAACAGGGACAAATGTTCATGGACACTTAACCAATGTCTATTTTCCCCAGGAGGCAACAAACAAAATAGACACACTGAAAACCTTAAGTCAGATCAACTCAGAAAGATCCCACCCACTTTGGATCACCGGAGGGGACATCAACATGATTACAAGATTGGAGGAAAAAAGAGGAGGAAGGATCAAGCTGGACTGCGAAAGCACTCACTTCAAAAACTACATTCATAATAATAGGCTTATAGATATGGAATTCAGCAATGGCGTTTATACTTGGAACAACAGGCGTACAGATGCCCACCAAATTGCATCTCAGTTAGACAGATTTCTGCTCTCTGATAATGCAATTCATCTCGACGGGGATCTCTTGGCTTCTATACTGCCACTCTTTGGCTCGAACCACTGGCCTATTAGGCTCCACTGGCAAAGACCAGGAGACAATGTTTGCAGACCCTTTCGCTTTGAGGCCTTTTGGCTAAATCACCCAGATTTTAATAACCTGATAACAGAGACATGGAAAAATTTCACACCACCAGAAGGTGAAAAAATGTACAAGTTCCAACAAAAGCTAAAAAATCTCAAGGAAAAAATAAAACAATGGAATCGCTCTACCTTTAGTAACATCTTTCAGGCGCAACACTCTCTTGAACAAGCAATGCAAAGATTACAACAGAGAATCATAGCTGAAGGCAGATCTGAAACCATAGCAGAA
Source organism: Pinus tabuliformis (assembly GCA_031772625.1). NCBI lineage: Eukaryota > Viridiplantae > Streptophyta > Pinopsida > Pinales > Pinaceae > Pinus > Pinus tabuliformis. The sequence continues at coordinate 25,630,044 of CM062808.1, read as the reverse complement.
CAGGAGCGTCAGCTACAAACGCAGATCTAAGAAAGAGCAAGATAGGCAGAGATTCTTTGGAGACAAAAATCGAGGATCTGTTAGCTCAAGGAGGGCGAGTGCAATACAAAGTTCTTCCACCATACCATGATCCAGCGGAGAATGCATAACAACATTACTCTCCTCCAAAATCGACAAGGGGATCATCTAGAGAAGCATGAAGATATAGAAGAGGAACTCCTCACCCACTTTCGGAGGGTGCATCAGGAAACGGAGGCAGATCGGTGGCCAGCTATAGAGAAGATCATTAAGATTATTCCCAAGATCGTAACTGAGGAACACAATCAAATACTCCTCAGGCCTATATCTCTACAGGAAGTGGAGACAGCTATGCGACAGCTCAAAGTTGGGAAAGCACCTAGACCAGACGGCTTCACTTTGGACTTCTTTCACAACTTCTGGGATCTAATCAAGGAGGAAGTCTGGCAAGTAGTCGAGGAGTCCAGAGTTAACAGATGGATGCATCCATCCTTGAATGCCACCTTCATCGCCCTCATCCCTAAGGAGGAGAACAACCAGACTCTGGACAAATTCCGACCTATTGCACTTTGTAATGTTATGTAAAAAATTGTCTCCAAAGTGATCGCCACACGCCTCAAGCCCCTGCTTCCCCTGCTTATATCACTGGAGCAATCAGGATACGTGGAAGGAATGCAGATCACTGATGGAATAATTCTCACTCATGAAATCATTCATTCCCTAAAACAAACCAAAAAGGCAGGTATGCTTCTTAAAATCAACCTCTCAAAAGCTTTCGATACTTTAAGCTAGAAATATATTCAAAAAATGTTGCTAGCCTTTGGCTTTGCCCCCCCCTGGGTAAGATGGATTGTGAGTCTCATCACTTCTAACTTTTTCTCAATTCTTGTCAATGGGACCCCCTCCACCCCCTTTCACCCGTCCAGAGGTATCCGACAAGGGGACCCTCTCTCACCCTTTCTATTCGTTATTATGGTGGAAGGTCTGGGACGTTACATCAAAGATGCCCTTCAACACCAGCAACTACGTGGCCTTTATTTCTAGAATACCCCTGCTTTCACCCACCAACAATTTGTGGATGACAATATGTTATTTGGTCATCCTTCGGTCCAAGAAGCCTGTAAATTGAAATCAATTTTATCTGACTTTTCGGATGCCTCTAGCACCTGCATTAACAAATTAAAGTCTCAAGTCTTCTTCTTCCACACACCTCCCATCACTCAATCCTCCATAGCCAGAATACTGGGCTTCTCGATTGCATCTCTGCCCTCCAAATACCTGGGAGCTCCAATGACAGCCTCTGCTGTAAAGCACTCATCCTGGAAAATTCTCCTAGAAAAACTGGAAGCCCGTAACTCTTCATGGACCTTCAGAGCTCTCAATATGGTGAGTCACCTAGTGTTAATCAAAACAGTGCTACAAGCTATGCCACTCTACCTCTTCTTGGTCCTGGCAGCACCCAAATGGGTTCTCAAAGCAATCAAAAATCTTCAAAGGGATTTTTTATGGGGGAATACGAAACAAAAGAGAAAATGGGCTCTGGTAAAGTGGGAAACAGTTTGTCACCCAAAATCCTCTAGAGGCACTGGTTTACGGGAACCTCAGCACAGCAACGAGGTTATGGGAGCGCGCATATGGTGGAGATGGCTCTCGAACCCATATACTCCTTGGGCAATCCTCTGGACAGCTAAGTATGCTCATAATAGACCAGTTGATGATTTAATTCGGCTCAAAGAAGTTGGCACAGGCTCTCTAATTTGGAATGCTGCCAAACAACATAAAGATCTAATCCAACAACACAGTTTTTGGGAAATCAAGAATGGAGACAATGCAAGGTTTTGGGAGGACTCCTGGCAGCAAAGACCAAAATTGAAGGACCTACTCATGCCCCACCAGCTTCAAGATTGGGTAGAGCAACCGACGATCAAAGTAAATCAACTATGGGAGGAAGTTCACAACCAAGGTTATAGACAATGGTTATGCTCGAACCTCATCCTAGGGCAAGCCATGCAATCCATCAAAGATAGTCTGGATACAGAACTCTCAAACAGGAAAATATGCCAGTCAGATAAGAAAGACATCATTAGATGGGGTTATGAAACGAGAGGTATCTTCACATCCCAGGAAGCTTATCATATAATATTAAGGGACCACACTGTCAAGGATAGCCTTTGGCACAAAGTATGGGAACCACCAATTTGGCCAAAAATCTCCACCTTTCTTTGGTTGTTGTGCCAAAATAGAATCCTTACTTGGGATAATCTAAGGAAACGAAGTTTCCATGGACCTTCCATCTACCCAAACTGTAAACAGGCAGAAGAAACTAAGGAACATCTCCTAAACTCATGTCTGTTAGCAACCCGACTTTGGGAGAAAGTCAGCTTTAGATGTCAAAGAGATGATCGAAATAAGGAGAATTCAACCAACACCATTCGTTCATGGGCACCTCACCCTTATAAAAGAAAAATTTTAAACACCTTATGGAAGCTTATACCAGGTTTCCTCATGTGGACTATCTGGAAAGAGAGAAATAGCCGAATCTTCAAAGACCATTCCTCTCCCATAGAGGTTCTATGGAACAATATAAGTCAGAGAAACCTTGATGCTCCAAACTTGGTTTGATGATGATTTCCCCTCCAACCCACAGGAACAAAATATATGGATGAACTGGAACCTCCAGTGGAACCATGAGCAGGTACACCAAAGGAAAATCCCTCCCCCTGGAGATACACCTGATAAATGGACTCCACCCCCACCACATATGGTGCTGCTCAACTTTGATGGAGCGTCAAAGGGAAATCCAGGTAAAGCGGGATTTGGAGGAATATTCAGAAATCACAAGGGCAATGTTCTCCAAACTTTCATGGGGTCAATCGGATGGGATACAAACAACTCAGCCGAATTAGAAGGAATTTGGCAAGGACTTCTCTTGGCTCAGAACAATAGATTTTTCCCACTCATAATTGAAGGGGACTCTCAGATCTTAATCAACATGATCAACCAGATCTTACAGGGAACTCCAGCACATAAAGTGGGTAGCAGTTGGAGATTGGCGGAAAGGCTGGAATAGATTGAACAGTGGCTACTCATTCATAGAGCAGTTACCATCAGGCACATTCGTCGGAATGGTAACAAAGTTGCAGACCTCCTTGCAAATATTGGCGTTGAAAGTGGTAAGACTCTTCATGTGGGAACTCTTAGCACTATAGCCAATACTCATCAATTGCAGGATTTCAATGATCTAGTGCAAAAGGAAAGTGCAAATGCAGAGGAAACGCACCCGGATGCGGGTGTCATCAACAACATTTAAATGATAAGACAGACTGCCGGCGGGCTGGGAAGCCATCTGGCCAAGTGCTTCGTCCTGAGAGCCCACCGCAGATGGAGTAAACACACCTTGCAGGCGACATTTATTGTCTCCGAAAGATGTGATGAGCTCGTATCCTTCAACACCATGGCCCCTGCAAATCGTTTTGTTACTCCTCCCCTTCTCCATGGCGTTTGTTCTCCGCACACGGCTGAACCTTGTCTCAGAACTGCTACAGGCAGTCGCTGCCTGATTCTCCCTTGTCAGGATTTTGGTAATGGTTTTCATTTCACGCATTCTCGTGTTTGTCATCGTGATTGTGGCTCGCCCTCCCCTGCTCTCGCTTATCGTCACCTTCCACCTAATACTTCTACTGCCAATTCAGTAATGCCTCGCCTCAGGCACCGCATGCGCTGTAGACGCGGAGGTTCGCGTGGAGGCTTTAACTGCTCACAAGCTTCTACCAGCTCCACCTCTGACTCCCTGGACTCAACTACTGAATTTCCAAACTCGCTCTTTAATCCCTCTCATAGCTACTTGAATACCAGAAATGGGAGAGGTTGGTGGGACAATGCTGTCCACACATTGGAGCTCCCACTCACTCCTCTTTCTGGCCCTCACAGCACTCAATTCCACTTTTGTAGTTCCCTAAACAGGCCTACAATTAGTGCTACCATCACAATTTCTTTCAAGGAAGAATCTGCGGCGCCGGCTACTCTGTCTGGTCGTGGGAACGAGCAGAACAGGGCAGAGCCAGGAAGTCATGGGATGAGCAACATGCAGCAAGGTGAAAGCAGTCAGGTGCAGCATGGCAAAGACAAAGTTGGGGTGTTATAGACATTTTTGTGCCTTACAGCATGAAGCATGAAATGTCAATAATCTAAGGGATCCAAAGTCCCTAAACATGTTGTTCCTACCCCTAGAGGAACAAGGTCAGCAAACCACAGCACTAAATATCAGTTCTCCACCTGAAAACACTCAAAAACAAGCTAATTCTGAATCATGTCAACTGCTCCACTGAGCATCTACACTGAATGTCAACTGCTCCACTCTGTACCTGCGCTGAATGTCAACTCTAATGAAGGCTACCTGCGCTGGGCGAGATTGGCCAAGTGGCACAGTCATTCTGCAAGGTGTCAAATGCCCAGGAAGCTTCTAAAATGACACTTGGATCAAGGAATTCGCCTTGTGATGAGTAAGAGGATCTAGATCTCCAAGTGGAAGCAAGAAACTCCAAGTGGACTCAAGAACTGAAGAATAACTGAAGTGGGAGAGGACACTAGTCAGCTTCATGCCAGCCTCAAGCTGACTCATCCTTTCTCCAAAACTCCTATATATAGAGCTCTCTCATGAGGTCTGAGGAGGCTAGAATCTTGTGAATGTAAGGAAGTGCTGTTCGTTTGAGTATAGAACTATTGGGTGATTTGCTTGAAGGAGGTGAAGAGGAGATTTCTTTCTGCTGGGAGGTGTTGCTGGATTGGGCCTCTTATGGTTGTAACATTCTCAGAACTTTACTTCTTCCATTAATAAAGCATTTGAGGTTCTTCTATATGCATGTGTCTTTGTGGCGTATTGATGCTTGTATATTTGATTTATTCTAATCCTTGAATCAGTTATGGATGTATGCTTCTTGTAGTTTCCCTTTCTTGTGCTTTTGCAGGATCTTTGTGTAGCTGGGCCAGTGAAAGAGCAAGGAGCTGGGAGCAAGCAGCAAAGAGGGAAGATTGGATCAATCATTAGCGGAAGATAACGGTTAGTGGATCTCTTCCTCCTCTCTCTTACATCTCATAAAGAAGTAATCTTGAATAGCTTTGCATTCGGTTGTTGCTGAGGTACTATCACCCTTAGAGTGGGATAGGGTCATTCCGTATTGGATACTTTTCCCGACAACAAATTGGCGACTCCGCTGGGGATCGTATCTTGTTGGTTGTTTGTGTTTTTTGCTATTCATTTCATGAACAAAGTGAGTACCGAATCGAACTGCATTTGGATCTTTCAAATGCAAAGTAGAGGGCAGCTACTCTAGCTCAGTTTCTGGGCAAGTTTATGATTTGAAGAGCTGATCCACAAGGACTCTAATAAGCTCTTAGTGATAGCTTTTCATCCTCCTTGTCATCCCTTAGTGTGTCCTTGACTGATAGCTTCTGATTTGGCCAAAAACTGTGAATTTTTGAGCAATCTGTGACCCGAAAACCAAGAGAAACGAAAGTTTCGTTCTTCAGTGCAGGCTGTGTGAAGGCTGTCTGCATTTCAGCGCAGTTCCCAAAGGGGCTACCTGCGTTGAAGGTCAAACTGCCTGTGTACCACCTACGCTGGACCAGTCTTGCCTTGTGCTACTGGGGTTTCCTGCTGTTTCTTGCCCTGTTTTCACTCTTGTTTTTGCTGCCTGTTACCAGTCAATGTGCCTATCTGAAACCAACTTTCCTTGCCACTATTCCGCCTTGGTTGTATAAAGAAACTGTGTTTGTTCTTTGTGTATTTCTTGTATCATTTACAGTTTCCCATAACGAAAGTGAACTAGTCTTGCTGTGACCTCTTAGATCTAGACCTGTGATAAAGTGTCGTTTTGATCTTAAGAGTTAGTTTGTTTGCTGTTCATAGCTGATTGAGCTTTTGCTTTCGTCATTTGGTTTGAATTTATATATTTCTAGTGTCGAAACAAGTAAATCTTAAGGTGTCTTTCGATTTTGGACAAGCTTGTTTGCTTTCACTTGAAATTGAATTCGAAATTATACAACAGCTTTCTTTTTGTGTCGCACAAACATTAAGAAAGAGAAAAGAAATACCTGCATTGTGCATGTGCATTATGACAGTTTGCATGTTGATTTAGGGGAAAATGCATTAGTGTGTGCTCTATGATCTGTGTGAAAAGATGTTATCTTTCTTTTCCCTCAGTAGTTAAGATTTTCAAAGTTGAAAGATTGAAAAGCTTGCTTATCATCTTAGACTGCATTTAGGAGTGTTATCATACATCTCGTGGTGATCCATAAAGGCAAACTGCTAAACAAGATCAACCTTAAAATAAATTGAATTTACATAACAACGCATTGAAACATAACGCAAACACATAGAGGTCTAAGCTAGAGACGTGTTCCGGCGTCGTTAAACGTGATATCTTAGCGTTGAGTGGTTGGGTGATTCCTCCACGGTGAAGCGATAAGTATCAATACGGACTTGTGCTCCCACGTACCGTCGCGTATATATTGGGAGACCCCTATAGGAACAAAGCCTTTATCCATAGGAAACCGTGTCGGCCACCCTACTGATCGCAATGCAGTGAACACAGCATTCATGAAGATCGACCACTCGTACCGTAAAACGTATTCTGTGGTTTTGCGAAAAGTTTGGCACACCCTCTGCCTAGAACTCCAGAGCAGTTTCTTTTGGCCTTTTTCAAACTCTATAACTGAAAAAGTCCATCCGAGCATTTGTCACTTCGGGCTCGTTAAAACATCGAAGGAGACTAGAGTCATCTTTAGCTTTTTCTCGACTCTTAAAAAGTGAAAAAGCAAGTTGTGTCTAAGCGTCGTTATAAAATTTATTTTAAACGGAACATAATCACCTCCTATTCCCGCGTTGATCTTAGGTTGAGAACATGGAACGCCCCAGCCAAGGAATTCCACATGATGGAAATCCTAGTCCTTTCTCCTCTTGGGGAGAAGTTGGTGCACCCCACATGGCCACATTGTCGCTTCCAGGACTGACAATTGGCCTGCCAATTTGGCTATTCTCAACCAATGTAGTTTAGAACACCATGGTTCCTGAATAGTCGAGTCAACAGTTAGATGAGTCTAGAGCTACCCACCAGCCTTCTACTTCCTATAACTCTTCCTCTAATCCTTCATCTTCGCAAGGTAGAGCCGGCAAAAGCCAAGCTCCCATGGAGAAGAAGGAGAAGAAGAAGAGAGAGAAGAAGAAGAAGGAGCCTAAGGCGACTGGGGGTAAGCAAAAGACATCTGACAAAAATCCACACACAGCACAGACCGGGCCTAAATCGCCATGTGTCATATGTAGAGGAGACCACTTCCATAGAGATTGTCCCTGTATTCCCCGGATACTAAGGGACTGGTCCCCTCGGTTGCACAATTCGGGAGCATCAACCTCTAATAGCCATGTTGAATGCTTACCGTCAACCAGCGAAAGTGAAGGTTCAAGACAAAGAGGGGGATCAAGATCCCCCTGCAGACTGTGTGAAGGCGATCATGCCATCCATCGTTGTCCCTTCTTAGACGAAGCGAAGAGAGTTTTGGAAGATCGACCGGTTTCACCGTTAAGACTTCCTCCTGGATACAAAAAACTCGTGCCAAGTCCTTCGTTGGTTGAAAATACAGCTGGCCTGCTCAAGTGGTCAGCTGAAGTGTCAGTCATTGAAAATGAACCTACTGAATCCAGACCGGACAAAAGTCCAAAGGTCGAAACGGCAGTTGACCCGGTTCCGCCTTCAGAGGTTTCATCTTCAAATGACACCGTCAATGAAGATTCATCTTCAAATGACACCCTCACTGAAGAGAATAAGGATGACACCATCCAGATTCTTTTCATCAACACCGACTCTGATGAGCATCAGGGCAATGCGCCCATTCCTTTATCGCAGGAAGGAACATCGTCAGGGTCATATCCGGCCGTGTATTCGGTCCCACCACCAAGCAACCTGGTTGTGTCCTTTGATTGGAACCAACTAGGCAGACCCCGGTTGCCAGCCAGTGTACCATTCAGAATCATAGTCCAAATTTATAGAATGGTAATGGCCGGCACTATCATTGATGAAGGGGCATCTGTGAGTATCCTTTCCTCTATTGCTTGGAAAGCACTGGGTTCCCCGGAGCTTTTGCCTGAGATAAGAAATCTCTCGGGTTTTGATAAAGGAACCAGTCGACCATTAGGGATCCTCCCCAATGTACCTGTTACATTGAAAGGGAAGACCGTTCAAATGAACGTGATGGTCGTCCAAGGACCCTTGGATTATAACCTACTCCTTGGACGAGACTATATATATTGCATGGGAGCTATAGTCTCCTCACTCTTTAGAGTAATGTGTTTTCCACACGAAGGAAGAATGGTCAAGCTCGTAGACCAACTTTCATTTCCGGGATCACGCATCGCAAATAGTCACATACCAACCCTCAATGGTCTATTTACCCAAGAAATGTCTCCACCCCCAGTCCTCCTTCCCGATGAGTGCGAGTGATTCGGAAAGACGGGACTGGAACCCAGGGGGCATGCATCCTGGTCTGCTTCGGGCAGAGGAAACCTTGGGTATAAGGTAGAATTTCCGCGAAAGAATATGACTAGTCCGTACCCCGTCCGTGGATGGAAGAGGGGTTGTTCTAGAACATGATTCTTTTGATAAGGTTACTTGTTTGACAAAGGTCATTCACCATTGTCTACTTCGGTAGACAGTGCCGAGGAGATGTTTTCGTTTGATGGTGTTAACAAAACAATCTTTGGGTAACCAGGAAGAGGCAAGCCTCACCCTTTAAAACAAATGTTTTATCGGATAAGTAGGGGCAGCCTTGAAATTGTACTTTATACCTGGGGGCATGCAAACCTTTTGGAGTGCAAGCTAGGAGCGGTTATTTATCTGTTTTTAAGATTAGCCGTTTCCGAACTTGCATAAAGAAAGGAGGAGTTGGAGCATAGCTTATGTGAGGTGCGAGCTCTATAAAAAATGGAATCTTGCAGGAGACATTTCTTATCTTATGACTGGTATTATCGAGCAGTTTTACCGCGGAATTTATGCTCGTTAAAAAATAGAAAAGCGAGATCCGAGCAGTTTTAGCGTCATAGTTCATGCTCGTTAAAAAATAAACATAAGCTTTTGAGCAAGTTTAAGCTCGTTAAAAAATGAACTTCCCAGTAAATAACCATTAAGAATGTACCCTAATCAACCGTAAAAAGACCTTGGTCGTGTTTTGCTGCAGACATCACCTCCACCGTTCATTTGGCCGATCGTTTACCTCCATATGATTGTTTACCCATTTTGAGGAACAGCTGCGAAGAGTGATTCCACCTAGCCATCCTTGTGACACTGCCGTGATTGGAAAATTCCAACCTGTACCTGGAATCTGCTGCTACCCCTGTTTATCACTCGTTCCTCAAAAGACGAGTCTTCTTTGAGCTCTTTTCTCCTGACTCGTAAAATATGAAAAGTTTGCCGAGTTTTGGCCTTCCAGCTCGTTAAAATGACCGGAAGAGCTATCCCTCCTCTAGATTTTAATCTTTTTGGACCTAAGGGATTATTACACAAAAAGGTCGAGCGCTTGTTTTATTCTGCTCGTTAAAGTTATCGAAAACTCATCCCTTTTGTATTGTTTTATACTTTTTCGGACTTAAGGGATTAGATGACGAAAAAGGAATTTTGGATTTAACTTTCTGTACCTTTTCAGACTCTCTAAAAATGAAAAGGACCGAGTTTTCCTTGTCGTTAGACTCGTTAAAATGATTAAATAGCGACAAACTTGTCTTTAGACGAGAACGAGTTTCCCTATCGCTAGGCTCGTTAAAACATAGCGATGGGCTTGCCCGAAGGGCAGGTTATAGAACAAGCATATGTTATCCTCCTCAAGCTTGACAAAAATAAAGAGGTACTGGTCAGAAATGACTGGGGAAAAATTGGGAGAACCTCAAAGCTTTAATGGTAGCAAGTCGCTCTTGAACATGACACTTTGTCCTCCGTATCGCATCGGGTTGGGTTGTTTCATTCACCGGTCTCATCACCATGGTCCTCGCCAAACCATCCACATTTGGGGTAATGCTACCGATCCATCACATCAGTGTCGTTATATGTTCAAGAGATGTTGTTCAGAAAGAGTCAACCGTGTCCCATCCACTGCCATACATTATCCTTCATCCACCCATGATCGCCACCCTGAATCATATCTCACAGATTGTTTTCACCTCCACTAAAATCATTAGCTCCGTTCCGTGTCACTGATGTGGGATTCATTAAGGCCCTCCTTTGACGGATCGCTTCTTGTCGACTTCAGCTCATTATCCAAGAAGTTGATCTAGGAACACCCCCCCCAGTACTTTGAAGCTTGCATGCCTCAATGACAAGTTTCTCACTTCCGGCGACAGGTATACATCAATGACCTTTGACCAGAAGATTTTGCGTGGTGTTCGACGCCAAGTCCTTTATTCACACCACGTGAATTGTACTGCAGTACCTTGAGGGTCATTGTCATTATTGGTGATTCCTCTCGCGCTTGTTAACGGTTTACATTATTGACCAATAATCAAGCGATGTCTTTCCATGTTCGACTTCAGCGCAATTCTCACATGGATCGACTTGTACTTAGAGTGAAGATCGAACGAGTTTGAAGACCCCGGATCTAGTTTCATCCATCTGGGCTGCGATATATATTCAGGAAATATAAAGACATTTGATATGTACATCATTGCAGCAGATGATCATCCTACTCAAAGGATGATAATTTCAGCAGAGAATTATCAGTCTACCATCAGACGATCGTCTGTTCTATGTACCAAAATGAATTTATAAAGCTGAGCATGGGAATGCCCGCCTCAGCTAGATCATGAAAGCAGAATGAAAAATAATGTATTGTATTGTATTTTATTACAGGACACCTCTCAGCGATTGAATGAACTTCGGATCCTCCTAATAAAGCATTTCACCCGATAAACGACCTCATACTTTAGGGGGCAACTGTTATAGACATTTTTGTGCCTTACAGCATGAAGCATGAAATGTCAATAATCTAAGGGATCCAAAGTCCCTAAACATGTTGTTCCTACCCCTAGAGGAACAAGGTCAGCAAACCACATCACTAGATATCAGTTCTCCACCTGAAAACACTCAAAAACAAGCTAATTCTGAATCATATCAACTGCTCCACTGAGCATCTGCGCTGAATGTCAACTGCTCCACTCTGTACCTGCGCTGAATGTCAACTCTAATGAAGGCTACCTGCGCTGGGCAATTTGCCAAGTGGCACAGTCATTCTGCAAGGTGTCAAATGCCCAGGAAGCTTCTAAAATGACACTTGGATCAAGGAATTCGCCTTGTGATGAGTAAGAGGATCTAGATCTCCAAGTGGAAGCAAGAAACTCCAAGTGGACTCAAGAACTGAAGAATAACTGAAGTGGGAGAGGACACTAGTCAGCTTCATGCCAGCCTCAAGCTGACTCATCCTTTCTCCAAAACTCCTATATATAGAGCTCTCTCATGAGGTTTGAGGAGGCTGGAATCTTGTGAATGTAAGGAAGTGTTGTTGGTTTGAGTATAGAACTATTGGGTGATTTGATTGAAGGAGGTGAAGAGGAGATTTCTTTCTGCTGGGAGGTGTTGCTGGATTGGGCCTCTTATGGTTGGAACATTCTCAGAACTTTACTTCTTCCATTAATAAAGCATTTGAGGTTCTTCTATATGCATGTGTCTTTGTGGCGTATTGATGCTTGTATATTTGATTTATTCTAATCCTTGAATCAGTTATGGATGTATGCTTCTTGTAGTTTCCCTTTCTTGTGCTTTTGCAGGATCTTTGTGTAGATGGGCCAGTGAAAGAGAAAGGAGCTGGGAGCAAGCAGCAAAGAGGGAAGATTGGATCAATCATTAGCGGAAGATAACAGTTAGTGGATCTCTTCCTCCTCTCTCTTACATCTCATAAAGAAGTAATCTTGAATAGCTTTGCATTCGGTTGTTGCTGAGGTACTATCACCCTTAGAGTGGGATAGGGTCATTCCGTATTGGATACTTTTCCTGACAACATGGGGATACTGGTAAGCGACAGATGGATGCTAAAGGCATTGTGGATGCTCCAAATTTTCAAGGTCGAGGCGCGTCTGAAGAGGATGACGATTGGTATCAGTTTGCTTGCCGGATTGAGGAAGAGCCAGCTCCAGAGGAACCTATAGCCTAACACGTGGACTCATGCAAAAGCCTCTAGCTCCCAGATGGATTCATCACATTGTTTTGTGGTTTCTTGGTCTCAAGCATAGGACTCCGGCTTCTAGGTGGATTTGTTTCTATGTTTCATGGTTTGTTTGTGTTCTGTCTCCATGCCAAGTGTCTTGTTTTCTCTGGTTGTCTCTTTGCCAGGTGGAATGTCATATTTTTCCTTAGCTTTGTTCCTATCTTTTTGGTTCAGGATTTGCATTGTTCCTGTCTTTTTGGTTCATCTCGGAAAACCAAGGTTTACTTCGAAATAGTTGTTATGGTTCAATGGCTGGTTTCCCCAATAACAGGGGCAGTCTTTAAAGCTTCTTGGACTGGTTTCCCCTCTGTTGGGGCAGTCCAATACCAACAGTTGCATTTTACAATGATGATCGATGCTTAACTTCTCTGAGATCAGGTTTCTCTGTAACTTTTTTGTATTGTATTAATAGATCAATACTACTTAGAAAAAAAAAATGGTTAAATCATAATGAAATATTCATATTCATATTCTGGTCCCCTGCAAACACAAGTTTAGTCAACACATTCCAATTATCTATAGTAAGTCAAATATTAAAATTTCCCTGCTCAGAACTTTTTGTTGTCTACTCCATGTCTGTAGGACTTTTATCCTTTAGGTGAACTTCCAATTTCATGCACAAAACTTCGCTTTTGTGTCCTACAAGAATAACCTCACCCATAGGCTTCCTTCTGTTCGGTTGAGGCTTACAGTAAGGAAAACACTTTCTTCTTAGACCATAACTTTGCTACAGACCAACAATATCAGATATTTGTCTATTCATGTCCATAAATATTACTTCAACAATAAAGAATCTTCTATACATATAATGCAAATGATAATAGGAGTAGGGATCGTATGGAGAGATTCTCGATTTGAATGAGCAACCCCTTCAACCATTATTATTCACGTCATCAATCTGTCTATCATAATTATGTTGTGCGTTAGAAGAATTATTAGATCATGGAATCAAACTATATAAGGTTCTAAAACATATATCCATCATGGTCATAACATGTCAGCATCAACTACTTCATCATCACACATGAACATGACATCAAATTTTCATTAAGGGATATAGTCATATGATTAGGGAAATTAATAGGTGTAACATCATACTTCAAATATCATGAACACAATATTACTTTCATCAAGTTAGGTCATTCAATTGTACCAAATTTCATCATTATTAATCTCATAAAAACCTAACCGCGTTCAACAAGAAGATCATGAATATAAATCTCATTGTTACACTTCTATCATCATGGTTACTATGCTTATCACAAATGATCAATAGTATCAAGTTACCATCTATTAGAATCAAGGTGCTAACCTTATATATGGGATCAAGATATCCAAAATGAGAAATGTTAGTCAAACAAAAGGTATACCAATATATAAAAGATCAATATTAAGTGGCTTCATAGAATCAAGAAATTCATCATGTATAAAAGGTGAGATACATGTTCAATACCAAGTGCATCATTTCATCATAGGTACTATGAATCAAATTTCCTTTCATATGCATATATGAACCATTTATGAAGGTGATATACTCATCATAACTTAGGCCTTATGTTATGAAACCAGCTCACAAAATAGAAGAAAAGAGAGATCAACGCCTTCAAAATAAGCCTCTTCGAGGGGGCAACCTCCTTTACATTACACAAATGAACAATTCTTGGATGATACAAATGACAGGAAATCCTTTATATATAAAGGAGTCTAAGGGGTCATAATATAATCAGAGCCGACATAACAATAATAATGTAAGGGCACAACAATAACAATAGTGGGCTTCTATGGGGCACAATAATAATGATATGGGGACTACATGGGCACAACAATATAATAAGGGGGTTGCGCTAATAACAATAAGGGGTTACACTAGTAGTATAGGGACCTAACATGCCCCTCTCCTTAAAAAAGTGTTGTCCTCAATGCTTGAGTAGTTCTGGATGATTTTGTCTAAAAGTCTCATCCTCCCATGTGGAATATTTAGCAGTTAAGCTCTTCCACTTGATGAGATACTCTGAAATTAATCGATTTCGTAGCTGTCGATTTCTTGTTTCTGTGACTGCTTCAGGTTCCAATATGATTTTTCCTTCCTCGTTAAGTTCTGGCAATATTATTTGAACTGGGATCTTCTGCAACTTTTGAATGAGTGGCCACACTTCTTCATCATTCTTCCATTCATTCCTTGCTTCGTTTATCCAATCCGGTTGGATAATAGAAATAAAACAAAACAATGCTTCCACATCCTCATCCTTCCTTGAGAGTGCATCTGCAACAATATTTTGCTTCCCTTTTTGTAGATGATTTCAAAGTCATAACCCAACATATTCTTAACCCATTTTTTCTGTTCTTCTGAAGATAATGTTTGTTCTAAAAAGTATTTAATACTATCATGATCTGTTTTTACCTTGAAGTGTCTTCCCATTAGGTAAGGTCGCCATTTCTTAAGTGCATGTAGTATTGCCAACATTTTCTTCTCATAAATAGCTTGCTTGAGGGACATTTGTTTGTATGGATGTAGCCATAAAATACCCAATCTCCTACATCAAAACTTCTTTGACTGCAGTGTTGATCTACCTATCATTTCATTCAATTTTGCACCAAAGTGGCGTTATCCTTTAAAAGTTGGAGAACTTGTTGTTGATGCTCGATGTGATCTTTCACGGCTTGAACCTTTTTCTTCTTGATATGTCATTTTATCTTCAGAGTTTGAGGAGTGGTAATTTCTACCAATGCATTACAAGATATGGTCGGATTCATTTCTTGATGCTTGATGTGATCTTTCACTTCTTGAACAATTTTCTTCTTGATATGTCCTTCTATCTTGAGAGTTTGAGGAGTGGTAATTCTTGCCAATTCTTTACACGATATGGTCGGATTCATTTCTTCTTTCTCTAGGGTTGGTTCCTAGTGTATATCCTCTTCTTTTGATGTTTCTTGATCATTTTCTTCCTCCTATTCACAATCTATGTAAAATAATTTCTTCTCAACATACTTATGACCTTTAGTGTATTTTCTATCACAACTGTAACAAATCCCTTTTTCTCTTTTTTCTTCCAATTGGTGTCATGTAAACCTTGTAGGTTTTGGAAGGCTAGGAGAAAAAACACTTCCATATTTATAGTTGTGAGTGGTAGGATTCCTTGTTTCCATAATTCTGCTTTCAATTTTTCTTGCCAACCTGAATGCCTTCTCCAATGAATCAGGTTCCCAAAGACAAACCTCATGTTGAATGTTATCCTTTAAAGTCCTTATGAAGACATTAATCCTTTGCTTCTTTGGAATATCATTTCTCCTTATATTCAATTTTTGGAAGTCCTCAATGTGCAATGCCATTGAACCCTTTTGTTTGATATTTATCAATTGGTTAAAGAAGTTGTTACTCTTTGTATCCTCATAATGTGCTATCATTTCCTCCATGAAAATTGACCAAGTGACAAGTGGTTTATGAGAACAAAGCCCTTTATACCATAAAAATTGATTCGGTTCAAAATATAAAGATGCAGTATGTACCTTTTGTAACAGTTGTACACCATGTAAATCAAAATATTGCTCCATTTGTAGTATCCAATTTATCGAATCCTTTCCATCAAACTTCCTCATATCGCTTTTTCTTGATTTTAGGAGCTCGATCTTGAATCTATTGTATCTTAGTAATTTCAGATCTCCAAGCTCTGAAATTGTGTCCTGCGGTAACCCTTTGAGTCTTCTTTCTAACCCTGCAAGTTTGATCAAGATTGGATTCTCCAAGGAAGCGTTATGTCAAATCTCCAACGATGACCTAATTATAGACTGGTTTAGTAGAGAGAACTTGTACGAAGTTCCACGTGTTACTTTTTTTACCTTAGGACCTAAAATCGATACACAGAAAAATACATTATGTCCTCTTTCTATTTCTTTTTATGAAATTTCAATCTAATGCTCATCAAGAAAGTTATGACTATTTTCCCTATGTCACCTATTTGGGATGTAATTCAAGAGCCTGCAACAATATAGCGAAACTGTATCTCCAAAAATATAGCGAAACAAGATCTGAAATTAGGGCTCAAGCTTCACCAAGATTTTGGATCAAATGGGTTTTATTTTAAGAGTCTAAAACTTCGTAGAAAAACAATTATAGCGAAAATTCCATGTTGATTTGTTTGAGATGGAATTCTGGAGCTTGAAAAAACCCTAACTTCCTCAGAAAATATCTCCAAAAATGTAGCGAGACAAGATCTGAAATTCTAACCAGAGGTTCAGAACAATTTCAGCTCAAATGGGTTTTTTTTAGCTTCTGAAACTTTGTAGCGAAAAAAATTTATAGTGAAAATGCCATGATGGTCTGTTTGGAGTAGCAAAACCCTAGAATCCAAAGCTCTGATACCAAATGTTATGAAACCAGCTCACAAAATAGAAGAAAAGAGGGATCAATGCCTTCAAAATAAGGCTCTTCAAGGGGGAAACCTCCTTTACATTACACAAATGAACAATTCTTGGATGATACAAATGACAAGACCTCCTTTCTATATATAGGAGTCTAAGGGGCATAATATAATCAAAGCCGACATAACAGTAATAATGTAAGGGCACAACATTAACAATAGTTGGCTTCTACAGGGCACAATAATAACAATATGGGGACTACATGGGCACAACAATATAATAAGGGGGGTGCACTAATAACAATAAGGGGTCACACTAGTAGTATAGGGACCTAACACCTTACCTTGCTATCCAATATTACAACTAAAGCATAACATTGAAACAATATATCATGCATACCTTGTAGTATTCAAATACCTGTGCACCTTATTATTTTACATAGGAATCTTGTAGTAACTTTTCACCTTTTCATAATGTGCCTCTTTTTCGATGCCAATTCTTCTCTTCCTGCACTAGCCATGATCCTCATGAAGGATCCAATTATCACAACTCATCGTGAGGTTAGAAGTATCCAAATACTCAAATATACATGCAAGAAGTATAAGTAATAATCAAAACAATAATCAAATCCATAAGTCTAAACAAAATTAAAGACATAAAGGAGCACCATAATTGAAAAATACTTATCTTTAATGAGAGGTGATCATCTCCCTATTGAGCTAGCCTTCAAGAGCCACCATTTTTCATTGTCCATATAACAATGTTTCCTTCAATATTTCAACCAAATTTATCAACAACCAGGCCTAATAGAGACTATACCATCTAGGGCTTCATCAAATCTAACACAAGTGTATGACCATCTTCACATTAGTCATGCTAGGGTTTCTTAATTGCATATCTACAATATTTTCCATAAACCGGGATTTCTTCCAAACCCTAACCTCATAGTATCCATCAAACCTTAATAACCAAATTGCGTAGGGTTTCCTTTAAACCCTATAATTCTTTTAGGTCTCCTCCATCCTCTCTTTCTTACATAAATGGTTTCATCATAGGGGTGATCTCCATGAATTTTCTTCAACCTAGTTTTGATACCATGCTAGTTGTTTCTTAGGGATATATTATTCTTGACTTTGATAATTGCATTTCTTCATTTACACATTGAATTCACCCCATAACATCATAATATTATTCAATAAAATATGCAACGATGTAGAAATAACAATAACATCATCATCAATGCAACAGAACATAAAGGAACAATAGAAGAAAAACATTCACACATAGAGACACCAGGATTGATCAGAGACCAGGGGAAAACCCACTATGGGGAAAACCCTTTCAAATTCTTCTTCTTATTATATTTTTATTGAATGATTTAGAAAAATAGAGTACAATGATGCATGTCTTCATCCATACAACTATCCAACAAAAATAAACTAAAAAATATCCAAGAGATGAACCTAAAAATGTTAATACTCAAAACCATGCATCAAAATATTGAAATCAACTATCACTATTTGCGGTCAACTGTTGAACCCTGCAGTCAACAAGCAAAAACTTCAGTCAGCATAAAAATGCAACTTTAGGTCCCAATAGCAGGGAGGAAATGGGCATGTGAGCGACTGGGAGCTTTCAGTTTCTCCCTTTAGCCTGCAAGCCAATGATCAGTCGAATATTCCTTTGGTAAGCATGTGACTTGTTAGAATCGGTCTTGAGCCCTCCATCAGCGATCAAAACTCTTTGCATTTGCATATGTAGGTGTCTCATCAGTGTCAATTTTTGCATCCCATTAGGCATGCCATAACCCTGATGGAGGAGCTGGTGTATTTATACCCCTCTTGGCATTTGCTGGATTAGGTCATTTCAGTCATTAAGCTCTTTCAAGCTTTTCTTGTCTTGTCTTGAGGTCAATTTCCTAGGTCTAGGGTTTTGGTCAAGTATGTTTACAAGGTCATGTGTTTGAAGGTCAATAAGTGTTCAGCAAGCCAGAGGGATGATTGTAAAGATGTTTCTTCGAAGTTTTTTATCTTGTACAGTTAATTTTCACCTTGGATTTAAAAACTCTGTTTTTAAAGCCAAGGTCATTTTTCAATTTTTTGTAAAAAGT
Source organism: Pinus tabuliformis (assembly GCA_031772625.1). Classification (NCBI taxonomy): domain Eukaryota; kingdom Viridiplantae; phylum Streptophyta; class Pinopsida; order Pinales; family Pinaceae; genus Pinus; species Pinus tabuliformis. The sequence goes on along the minus strand of CM062808.1, from coordinate 25,611,317 downwards.
GATGAAATTTCAAAAGATTTCAGCAGACAGCATGTAACCCTGGTCCCCTTGCCAAGATCCCTCAGATGATCTCCCTGCAAAAAGAATCAAGCCAAAGCACTAAATGAGTCAATTTCAGGACAAAGGAAACCAAAAAGTCAGTTTTATAAAGTGTCAAAGAGAAACATTAGAAAGTGGGTTTGAGCATGAAATTTATTCAAATGAAACCTATAAAGACCCAATCTCCCTCCTTTTACTCTCATTGTGCATCCAAGACACTTGCAAGAGAGTTTGGGCGAGTGATTGAGTGAAAGGAGTGAAAGTTGAGCGAATTCGGGCGTTTGACAGGCGCGCGACCCGTCAGGCCAGGCGCGCGACCCGTTAGGCCAGGCGCGCGACCCGTCAGGCCAGGCGCGCGACCCGTCAGAGGGGTTCCCGCAGTTCAGTTTTTTAACGGGCGTGACCCGTCAGAGGCGCGCGACCCGTCAGCGACCTCCCTTCCAAACTTCTTGCAAATTTGTTCAAGCACCCGCCAAATCATCAAATTGCTTGAGGTAGGTTCTCCAAACTTGGAAATGATTGCTGGTTATGTTTGAAGGACATCATGAATGTGTTTTTAATGATCAAATTGTGCAAGAGAAAACGCTCCATATGGCTGTATATTAAATTTGTAAAAATTTGCTAGGGTTTGTTGCTGTTTCAATGGTTTTTTCCCTTGTAATCATTTTTCCTCATTCCCATTTCATTTTCCCTGTATGTCCATGTAAATTTCCCTTTTAAATTTGTAAAGAAAATAAACCCTACCCCTTTTCCCTAAAAAATAAAAAATCAAGCCCTAACCCTACCCCTCATAATACCCATGTAAACACATGTATTTAATGATGCATATGCAGTGATATTTGCAGTGTTTTTCCCTAAATTCCCTGTTGTATACATGTATTCCCATTTTCCTTGTCCTCCCCTAACATTTCCCTCATGTTCCTTGTCCCCTTGAAACAGCATATAAATCAGCTTTTTACAGGCAGAAACAGCAGCACAGTTTGTCCACTTTGCTCTTTAAACAATGTCAGAAATGAAACCTATGAGCAAAGTGATGACCAGTCATCAGCTTCAGAGATTGAGGTACAGAGAAGGCCTCATAAGGGTGGAAAAGGTGGTCATCATAGGCGAGAGGAGCCCACCTCTTTAGCAGAGTTACAGGCTTGTCCTATGGCAGTCACATGTTTCCAGTATATGTCTTGCTATGAGTTTTGTGAGAGGATCTCTCGGATTCAGCACCACAGAGAGTTGGCTCGCCTATTTGTTTTACACTTGCATGATGGACATGTCAACCTTGCAGGGGTGAACTTTACATTGACACCTGAGGTGATCTCACATGCCACAGGGATACCTAATGTTGGGGAGGTGTGTGGTGGGCTCCAGTATTGTAGCAATAATGCTACAACTCCTGGGGCTTCCTATCTCTAATTTTATCAACCCGGTAGTTTGTACAAACTTGGAAGCGACGGTGCTGTATGCACAAGTACTAGCTCTTGTCGCAGCTGTCACTTGGTCAGCTGGCACAAGTCCGCTAGGGCTCAAGCCAACTTCTATATGCTCTCAGAAGAAGCTTTCTAAATGATGGACAAAGGCTATCTCAAAGGAAATTAATCTACTTTGCAAAAATGAACTGAAAACCAACCAAAACATGGAAACCCTAGTAAACCCTAATCTAACTAGCTTAACCTCTATGATGCAATAGTGAGAGTGCAAATGTCTAAAAATGATGCCATTACTTCTAGTGATGTGAAATGCATGAACTCAAACTACTTCCATTGAAAAGAACATTGTTTTTGTATTTTTGCTTAAGTGGTTGGAGTGATTATGATTTCGTTTCTTATTAGGGTTTGGCTGTGCAGAGGTGGTGCGAAGGGAGAGAAAGCTGGGGAAAGTTCAGAGGGGCTAGGAGAGGTCCCAGGGGGTCCCTAGCATCAGTCCACAGAAGTCCACAACGTTCAGGTGCTCGGAAACCGAGTTTGCAGGCTTCTACAGGATGTCTGCAGGGGATCCTACAGGAAACTCAGGAATTCTACAGGAAGTCTGCTAACTTCTACATGATGTTCTACCGCGGGAGTTTTGGGTGATGGTGAAGTGATGGAGCGGTATGGGTGGATAGGTAAGATGGAGATGGAGCTTGTGATGGCTCAGGAGCAGAGAAATAAGATGGAGGAAGAGTGCATGAAGTTGGTTGGTGGATAGAAGGATGGAAGCAACGAAAGGTCAAGAAAATGGAGCTACGTGGGCAATGGAAGAGTTGGAAGGTAAACGAACTGAACAGAGGTCGAGTAGGTGGCTTTAGGCGGGGTTAAGAAGAAGAAGAAGGAAACGAAATGATACTGAGCAGTGTAAATAAAACAAATTGCTTATGTCTTGCACCAAAAACGAGAATCCATTAACCTGTGCTACCTGTGCTATTTAACCAATGAACAGCAATGTAAATCGTGAAGAGAAGTCGTGCATGGAGTTAGAATGAAGAAGTATGGCTCTAGAGCAAAATGCATGGAAGGATCTACGATTGCAATGACTGTGTGGCAGCTTGCATGAAAGCATAAGACTGCGTTTTTGGTGGTTGGTACAACCCACACCCCCAATCTCTAGACAGAGATGGCAGCGAGTGCACTATCAACCTTTTTTGAGCTCTAATGAATTACAATCCTCCTACTCTAATCTACGCAACTGAAAGCACTTGAACTGTAAATGAATCCTACTCAATCACATACAAGAAATCAAATCAGCAGACTGTAAATTCTAAATGCATATCAAAACAGAGGAAATAAAGTGCTGCAAGGAAACAAGTAACAATACAACGAAGAGGAGGTCTATTGCTCTCAGGTTGGGCCCTAACCTGAGAGCTATAGCTCCCTTAAAAACTCAGAATTGAATCCAAAGCTGCCTGCCTTTATTAAATAATCATGAGTCTAACATCATGCCAAAACTGGCTTACAAAGAGCAAAAACCCAAATTGACTAACTGAAATGAGGTCTTAAGCCCTCTTATTTATACAATTTGAGGACCCAACAGTCCTCCTGAAATGTAGGGACTCGGCTACCCAAGACTTGTAGTTAACAACAATCCTACTTGACTTGCTTGGCTGCCCTTGTGCTGATTGATTCGGTGGCCCTTGAACTCCGAGCTGATGGTGGAGAATTCGAGGTAAGGGCCCATAAATGAAGGGGACACCTTCCTACAAATCCTCTAGCTTGTTCTCCCACGAATTTGGCTGCCAAGTGCTCATTAAGACCTTCAATTTTGTCTCCAAGTTGACCAAAAAGGCTACACAAAGCACCCATTAGACTTGTTGGCATAATGACTAACCAAATTCACTCTATTAACATAAAAATAATAAAAAACATGCAATAAACCAATGAGAATGGAGGATTAAGTCAAATTAGGAGGTTGAATGAGCCCAAATAATTGTCCATTTTTGGGGCTCATCAGTGTGGAATAAGCGCAAGGTGCTGGACAGTGTTCACTTTGAGCCTTTTGTCCGGCCACCATTCATGAGACATTTGGCAGGTGTGTTTCCATTCAGGTTTCTCAGGAGCGAGTATGCTCCCATGATGAGGCTCATCATGCACTATTTTACCTGTGAGGGCAGATTTTCACAGGTATATTCATACCATATTCGCCTCTTGATGCACTTCACCCGAGTGAGGATGATGAACATCCCTGTTTTCTTCTATCAGAACATTTAGAGGATGGTGCCCATGTTGCAGAGGAAGAGCCCGGCACAGCAGTATAGGAGCCTGTACCATTATGGTTTGATTCAGCTTGTAGTATTGCATCAGTTGGCTCAGCAGGGCATCTCATGGGAGGAGTTCATCTCTCGTGAGTTTTTCACAGCACCACCCTCGCCACATCCTGAGGTTGTTCACGAGGAGGGAGGACCATCACAGCAGCATGACATCCCTGTCACTAGACATGTCAGCTCCTCACCTTTGGTTACCTATCAGAAAGGCCCGAGGGCCTTATTTGCAGCAGCTCGGCGAGTACTATCTCCACAGCAGGTGGAAGGGGTCTCGCCTTCATCATCAGCTCAGCGAGTGTTATCTCCACATCAGGTGGAAGGGGCCTCGCTTTCTTCACCAGCACAGGTACCAGGGAGGGGCAAACAGCCCATGATTGATGAGGGGCCATCAGGAGTTCCAGATATTGAGCTTGTCGATCTTGAGGCCAGTTCTCCTAGCCGAGAGGCAAAGGAGATCATTCAGCACCTTAGAGCTGAAAATGATGCCTTGCAGAGGAAATTAGAGGGGGCACAATGGACCATCACATACCTCGAGCAGCGCAACAAACAGCTGGAAGATGAGCAAGCACTTGATGAGTTGTGGAGGATTCATAGTGACCGAATCTTGAACCGAAGAAGACCCGGTGATCCATTGCCTGCTGACCGAGAGTCCATGCTCATCCGGGTAAATGCACACTTGGAGAGGCTATTGGCTAAGGCCAACCAAGGGAAGAAATTGTTGAGGAACATGAAGAACCATTACTGGGCAAGAATGCATGTGTGCAAGGCAAAGATGAAGATGTTTCAAAGGCGGTTGACCGAGGCACTAAAACGGAGAAAGAGGCCCAATCCCCTCTGTATCTTGGCTGAGGCTTCACTCAAGGATCAAGGAACTAAATAGCCTAGACACAACACAAATCCCAAGAAATTTTGAGAATTTTGGGTGAATTTTGGCATTTTCAGGCAATTTGCAGGTTTTTCCCATTAACGGGTCTCACCCCCCGCGCGACCCTTCATCATGGCAACTCCATTTGAAAAAAACTCAGCATTTCCAGATTTTTCATGCAAAGTTACACATGCTCATGGATGGACTTGATATTTGGTGAAGTTTTGGGCCTCCAGAAAGTCAAAAAACTAGTAAAAAATGACTTTCTGCCACTTTTTTGAATTGCAGAAAGCAGTCTTGGGAGATTTGATTTTTGATAGGGCAAATGAACTCCAAATTCAGAAATTCCAGTTGGGTTGGAAAGTAGACTCACAGACCTTTCCAACAAGCCTACTCTTGCTCAATTTGGCCACCTGAAAGTGCCCCAAAAGTGGCTCCAAAGGCGCGCGACCCGTCAGGCAGGGGCGCGCGACCCGTCAGGCAGATTTTTTCAAAATGCACTGTACAGCTCAGAAAAACGCAGTTTGACTCAGTTTGACTTTTTGGGGTGAATTATGATTCTCTTTGATGTAATTATTGTACTTTTAAGACACTTTTACTCTTATGTAACATTTATAGAAGATTCATTCATGAAAAGGGTAAATATTAAATGAATGAATTGGTTTCCTAGCTTATAGAGGCAAGTTGTTTTGACTACCTAGTTTGTAGTGCTTAGTTTAGAAGTGGTTGAAACAGCTCCTAGGATAGTGAGCTCGACCCATGGAGGCAGGGAAAGAGGTTAGATCATCTATATTATGTACTTTCTTGCTCGTTTTCATGGTTGGACTCTTGAGGGATAAGCTATCATTGTATTATTCACTATATCTCTGCAATTTTTGGCTAAGGAAGACCAGGGTTTTGCAGTCCTCTTTGGGATTCTTGTGGACTCATGTGTTGATGGTGTGTTTCTCAATGTACTTGTAAGCGTGTTATGTGACTCATTTCCTTTCTTTTACTTCTGCACATTAAACAAATGAAGTGTTAAAGTAAGAATTCATGTCTGCCATGCTCTGCTTTTAAGTTTGTTTAATTTCAATATTTTCTACTGTCTAAAGAGAATTCAAAGTTATTGTTTGCTCTCTTTAGCTCTTCACCTTTCATTCCTGACCATCCACCTCAATTAAAGGCATCAATACTGTCTCCTACCTCGCCCCAAAGAACCCCCTGCAGAAACTGTGTCCAATCCCCGCACCCAAAATTGCCCTCTCCTCAATTTGCCACCAAAAACCCAAAAACCCCCAAAACAAACTCTTTGATTAGTTTACTAGCCTAATATCAGTGTTACCTTATTGGTCATCTCATCTATTGAATATTTTACGAGATAGACCGGAGAGAGCCTTCTCCTGCCCCGTAGGGCTAGCTACGAGGCTAAATGGTTTGATGTTGCCTTGAGGTTTACCTTTCTCAGCCTGAGGTGAAATTTCAAGCGTTAACATGACTGAGAAACAAAACCCTAGAAAAATACGCGCGAGCTTCGGACCCTGCAATTTCACCTTTGAGAGAACCCATTTCTTCGCGGACTTGCCTCATACCTGTGCAAGCCAAAAACAAGAAACAAAATAGATAATTATCCATGATGATGTCCAAATGAGGTGGAGTTCACTTGTATTTATAGCCTTCCAAGGGTGTGAAATTTTCTTTAGGGTTGAACTAATCAAATATGCACATGTGGGCTTATAATTCAAAAATACACTTTCCCTTGTCCAAATTTGATGATGTTTAGGACAATTTTGGTCCTCTCGAAAAGAGGAATTCAATGCAATCATAATCTCCATAAAATTACATGTACAAATTGTAATTTGGCCATAGTTGTCAATTTTAACATCTAGAAACCAACAATAATGAACTATTCTCAGAGTTTAGATGGAAATCCATCGAATTTTTCAATAGGAGATCTGATTTTCGCAAGATTTGTTTAGCAATTTATCAATTTGTATCTATATGCATGTTTTATTTGGTTTGTATATCTATTCAAATACTGAGAATATGTTTCAATGAGAAAAATATTGGTTTCTTCTAATTTTATTGTTTGATTTAGAGTAACTATGGAATCATATATTTTGTAGTCACTCTTAAAAAAATATCAGGTCGTTAATTTGTTTTTATTTTGTTTGTATGGATGTAAAAATAGTTGTTGTAGAATTAAAAATGGTAATGGATTAGAGCTAAAACAAGATAACAATTTGAAGATCATTATGAGAAGGATATTGATACAACTTGGATTCAAGAAACTCTTGTACTCTAATTCTAAGGAACCTTGTCCTAGATTGTGATCATGTAATTATTATTGGGAAGAACCCTATATCATTATAAAAAGGAGGATTGCAAATGTAACAAGGGTGGTAGAAAATTTTGCAGAATGGCTAGGAGCTTAGTATGATATTGTGGTAGCTAGGGATCTATGAAACCAAGGTTAATGATTGGCATATTCCTTTACTTCGTTTATCTTTGTAAACTGTGATTTTCAAAGGAGAATAAAGGGAGGCTTTATATGAAATTGAAGTTGTCTTTTGTTCCTTTTTCATTCATCTTTCACGTGTTCAAACCGTATGAGTAAGATGTTTCTATACTTATGAAGTTTGGATGTTTAATCAAATTAATATTTGGCGCATGTCTATAGCTTAAATGTTAATCTACATGTGGAATATAGATATGATCTAGTGGTTAAAGCAATATTCAGGGAGATAAAGAGAATGTTTTGTCTTTTTTTCATGAAATATTGATGTGCTATATATTTTTATAGTTTGAACGACTTTAAATGACTAAAAATATTATTATTCTTTAAGCATTAGATCCCCTTTTATATTTTCCCATGGGATTTGATTAGATTATTTTAGATTTCTTCATATTTATTGAATTTAGTGATTAAAATCATCTCTTACCATTTGTTTCATTTAGATCAAATTCCCAACCATTTAGATCCACATTTCATTTAGGTCTCAAAACCCATTTGCACTTAACGATTTTCTTTCTCATAAAGAGGAAGAATCATCATGCCAATGAAGCCTCAAAACCCGTCTAAAGTGGTTATTTAAATGGATTAGGTTGAGTGAAGAACTTTGATTTGAGCCACATCCCCTTGTTGACACATGGTCCCAAAGGCCCCGTAAACAACCCATAATGTATTTCATAATGAAATCTTGTTATAATGAGAATTCATGTTTCGACCCTGCAGGGTGAAATACATGTGTTAACTCTGTCAGACCCCCGAACCCTGAACTAACTTTGCACCCCAAGGGTCGAATAATTTGGTAACCAAAAATATTGAACGACTGGCCATGCTCGGGGCCAAAAATTACCTCACACACCTCAGGTGCACTACCACATGCTCCGAATTCCCAAACAAGTTCAACCTTGAACTAGTTTGGAACCTCGAACAAGGTTGATCTTGGGCCAACCATCTGATTCTTGTCTTCTTATCTCTTGTTGAGTTTATTAATTTAATTACTTAAAGTTATATCCCAAATGGTCATGCAGATATAAAAATTATTTAATAAGTCGACTCATGTGTCTACCTATTTTGGCCTACTTGGGTTTGGACCCAAATACAATGTAACATTCATCAGTCATCCCGAAGGCCCGAAATCCCGAATGACATAGGTTTAGCCTTAAAATAAAAGGAAAATATGCATTAATAACTTGAAATTATTTTTGGGTTTTTTTGCATCTTTATAAGGATTCGACCATGGTTCTCCTGAAGAGCCTAACCTTTCCCCAAATATACTTAAACATAGGAAATTCAATCCTCAATGTAAGTAAGATTATTTCAATGGTAAATATACAAAAATTTAATGTAATCACAAGAGCATAAGTTATCCTTCCACTTAAGCATTATTAAAACTAAATGGAACTCTACAACTAAGTAACATCCACACCATATCTTATTGGTTCATCCATGCATAACATATCATTCCATGAATAAAGAATACATTGACCAATAAAGCATGCAAAGTCCATAAAAACCATGATAAACATATATTCAATACATTGAAGCACCTTGCCTCTAGCAACATAGACTCTATGATACTCATAACATGCATTCCATACAATCCACACACCACAATGATCTATATATCACTATAACAACCAACTAAATCATGCAATCTCTATGCATATACAAGCATCACAGAGATTTCTATTTCCTACATATCTGGAGAATAAACATATAACTATTTCATTACAATCATACAAGATTACACCATCTTATCAATATTGTTAATGCATATCAAGAAATTATGTGCAACCATGCATATGGATTATGATTTTACAGAGATCTTAGTTACCTTGTGAGATATATATTCCTTTTATACACATTACATGAATCATCCTACTAATGAAAATATCAGTCATACATGCAAACAACCTAGAATGCCACACACATCCATGCACATGTCTATGTAGCATTGGAAATAATATTGAGAAGGGAGGTGAACCAGTATTATCATATCAATAATTTTTCATTTCCTAAACAGATTTATATACTCTACTTCCATGAAGTGAACTAGCGTGTACATGCTACTGTGATTAGTGAAACCAGCGTATACCAAGAAAACTTGTGATTTAGTTAAATTATCATGTCTTGATCTATAACCAATGCATCAATAACTTATTAAAAAATGCAGTAACAACATAATAAACCATCACACATAAGCAACACACATGAACACCAAGATTTAAGGTGGAAACCCAATGTGGGTGAAAACCACCTGCTATTGTCGTCTCCATCTTTTTTTAATAATAAGAAAATATGTTTACAATCTCGTACTAATGCACACTCATACCAGTATGCACGCACCCACCTGCGGAAGGCTACAACCTTCTCTCATTTTCCAACTTCTACTGGAAAGGAGCTACAACCCCCTATCTCTTGTACTAGCCAATGTGTTTACTAGTACGTATGTGCCAGCCTACAGAAGGCTATGACCTTATCTCTTCCTCCAGGGACCATGTTTATAAATTTTCTGACTAGATGCTCCTGGTACACAACAATACACATGAAAGCCTCATTTCATCAAATTTTCATAGTGGACCCATAAAAAACTTTGAAACTCAAACTGCATCAACCAAAAATTAGTTAATCTGAACAATCAAATCATTGTCACCAGAACACTATGCTAAAGCCACAAACTTGCATCATCATTCAAAACCAGCTACAACCTCAAAAATCATGCTTCAAAATGTATACGCTACTTTACTGAACCCGACCTGCGTGTATACACTACTTCCTTCAATCAACCCTGCATATACCTTCAAAACTATTGAAACATGAAACTTCTGAATCAAGTCTGCACCAACCAATAATATACTGAACATCTACTCACAATTTACAGAGCCTTACATAGGAAGTAGCATAGATCACCCTTCTCACTTATACAATCAATCAATTAGATATCAAACTCGTTATGCATTTAATTTTACATTCAGATCTAAGAAGACTTCATTGACAGACAACAATAAAACAATAGTACTAATCAAATAGATCAGTCATCTCTGAACAACATACTTTTCTTTTGCATACACTACTTGGAAGAGCCAAATTGACGTGTATACACAACTTCACCAAAGCGAACCAATGCATAGATCTGCAAATATTAACTCATAACTTTGCTGCTATTCCAGACTTCAGACAAACCCAGATCATGACATTCAAATAATAAAACAGGTGTACACAATTAGATTTGGCCCAACCAATATCAAATCATTTAATGATAATTCATTTCACATCTCATGATCTTAATCCAACATTGAATTCAAGGTGCACAAAATATTTCAGATCAAATCACCAACATAGTCCCTACAACATAAAATATACTTCAGATAGAAGTATTCCTTAGAAACCCTTTTCACTTTCACACCTTGGCCTTATTATCTTCTCCTCCTTATATAGTTTTAGACCTTTCTCAATATCTCAGACCAAAACCACTTAGGACCTGTGTTATTCTTGGGCGGGATCAAATAGTCGTTACTCTGCTCAATATTGTGGGCTAATACCATGGTATTGTTGGGAGTGGGATCCCCCAAGGGCAGTTTTGGGGCTAAGAGCCCATGTTTAAGTCAAGTTTTGTAATATTATTGTAAAGACTTTGCATTTTGTGGTCGCAGAGTGTGAAGGTATTATGTGTCACAAAGGGTAGTCTGCCCTTAGTTTTGTAAAGTAAAGTCAGTTGTAAGAGATCTACCCATGGTCCACGGACCATGGGATTGTATAAAAAGAGCTAAGCTCTGAGTAGTTAGAGATAGAGATGGATCGATAGAAGAACTAAGAGATTCATAGATTTAGAGAAAGAAGTCCCAAGTCTTGGGTTGTAGCATAGGTAGAGGCTCTATAGCTGAGTGCGTAGAGGCCTAGGGTAGAATTCCATAGCTAAGTGCATGGACCCCTATAGCTATGTGCGCAGGGTGAACAAAGTTTGTAATACTTGAAAGATATCAATAAAAGGAGTTATTCTGCAATCTCTGTGTATTTATTCTGTTAATTGGTTTGGATATCTTATGTATGAATTTTCTTTATTATGCTTATATGATGTGTGAATGACTGTAGCCATTGAATAATTGAATGCAATCACGAATATCTACTTACGTGGTGATAACTTTAAGTATTTAACAAGATAAGAAAGTCACTTAGGATAATTGAGGAATCTGCATGGCAGGCTACCAAAGTAGTGTGAAAGTTCCCGAGCCACAAGTTAGGGCTGTGCGAAGGTCAACCGTATACTTTCACGAAGGTATTGAAGGCCGGAATAAAGGGTTTGTCTTACAAGCCCTAGAGCAAGATCACCTGTGCGAAGGCAGGGATAGAAGAGATCAAATGACATCACAACCATCCCAAGGGTGCAGAAACTTGGTTCTAGCATCCCCCCATACTGCTTCGGGTGAGACTTCGGTCCATACTCCGTGGGTTGATGCCGAAAGGGCCAGTAGTGTAGGGATTTGTTTGGCTAATTAATGCTAAACCTGGGTCTGGCCCCCTCAAGCCAACAAATGGTTCTATTGCCGGGACCAAAATCTGCATAAGAGATGTGTGATGTCATATCACTAGAAGCCAACTAAGAAGGAGATTGGAGACTGGTTGGATAGAAAGGTCCACAAATTCGTGGTACATGAGAATAAAAACCCGTGAGGGAAAAAAGAACAGTGGTTGGACTGGTACCTGTATACAAAAATCCATGAGATCTTTTTCTTCTCTTTCCCTATTGAGTTATATGAGTGGATCGCGAAGCTAGCAGATAGCCAAGGAAGGTGGAAACTTGATGATCCGATTGTGTGGACCTCGGAGCTAGTGCGAAGGTTGGAAGCATTGGAGGATAAGATCGCTTGTGTTGTCGATCATTGGCTTGATCATGTCATAGGAGGATTTGTGGCTGAATTTGCAGTCGACGCCTCAGTCAGCCATAGCGAGGTAGAGTGACGCTTTTTCAAAGGATCGCGAGGTAAGTACGTAAAATATTTCAATACTTGAAATAAAATGTTGTTGTGCAAAAAACGGTTTATGCAGCTACGTTAATGTTCAGGACTACGCGAAGTGGAAAAATTTACAGAAATGAAGGAAATAAGGGTCTGGAGTATAGCCCCTTGATTTCACCTCCACGAAGGGACAGAGAAGGGATAGCGAAGGTTTCTCCATGAAGTGATATTTAGTTAATAAGACAAGGATTCCTGTGAATACCAGCTCCACCCACACCACCTCCGACTTCACCACCATCGCCTCCAACTTCAGCCGTACCACCTCCACCTCCACCGTGGTTCAGTATTGAAAATACAATGAAGTTTCCTTTGTTCAAAGGCTTGGGAAATGAGGACCCGAACCAATTCTGGTTCGTTGTGAAGGTTGTGTGGGAAGCTCAAGGTGTTATAGATGATCATATAAAGAAGGCGACACTAGTTAGCGGTCTGCAAGATCACGCGCTAACCTGGTATATTAAGTACTCTAATGATAACCTAAATGTTGGAGTAGCAAACATCCAAGCAACACTAAATAGGGAATTTAGTAGGCCTAAATCTGAGGCACAATCGATTTTGGGATTCAAAGAGATCACAATGCAACCAGGTGAGACGCCTTGGGAACTAGATCAAAGGCTAAAATGTACAATCCGCGAAGCCAACATGAATTTGACAAATGGACAACATCGTGAGTGGTTTGTGGCTTCGCTACTACCACACTTAAGAAGTGCGCTGTCGCAGCAGAAGATAACAACTCAGGCAGAGGCCTTGGAGATTGCCATGAGACTACATGAGACTTCAATGCAAGATCCTAATCTAGGAGTTCAGCAGATCCATGCACAATTGAAGAATCTATGCCTTGAGATGCAAAGTCTGAAGCAGGACATGACGGTTTGACTAGAGGTACGTGAGGAGGTATGGTGCTTGAAATGAAAAAGTCAAGGTCATGACAAAGACCATTGCCTGATCTTCTCAAATTACATTGCAGGAGGAGGACCAATGCCTTTAAGGCTAGAAGCTCAAGCAAGACCTAGCGCGGGGCCTACATTATGGTGCGCTATCTGTCAGGTAGTTAGAAAATGTTAGGTCCCTATAATACTAGTGATTACCCCATTACTATTGTAGTTGTATCCCTTATTAACATTGTTGTGCCCCTATTGTCCCCATATTGTTATTATTGTGCCCCATAGAATCCTTCTATTGTTATTTTTGTGCCATTAAATTATTATTGTTAGGTCGGCTGGGTTATATTGTGACTCCTTAGACCCCTATATATAGAAAGGAGCTTTTGTCATTTGAATCATCCAAGAATCATTCATTTCTGTAATGTAAAGGAGTTTGCCCCCTCAAAGAGTCTGAATTCTAAGGCGTTGATCTATTCTTTCTATCTTTTTGTGAGCTATTTTCATAACATTTGGTATCAGAGCTTTGGATTCTAGGGTTTCGCTGCTCCAAATAGGTCATCATGGAAATTTCGCTATAACTTTTTTTCTACGACATTTCAGAAGAAAAAAAAAAAAACCCATTTGAGACAAAATCACATTGAACCTAGGGTCCGAATTTCAGAGCTTTTCGCGCTAAATTTACGTAGATATGATCTGAGGAAGTTGGTCTTTTTGCAGACCCCTGAATTACATTCCAAACAGGTGACCTGGGGAAAATTGTCATAACTTTCTCTCTGAGCATTGGATTGAAATTTCATAAGAAGGTACAGAAATAGCATGGACTGTAGTTTCTTGCATATATTTTTCAAAGCCAAAGGTTGAAACAAGGACATGTGGCACGTCGTACAAGTTCGCTCTTCTGAACTAGTCTATAATCAGGTCACTATGGAAGATTTGGCATAACCCTTCCTTGGAGAATCCAATTGGGATTAGACTGGTGGCATTGGAAAGAGGACACAGAGGGCTACTATAGATCACAATTTCAGAACTGGATGATCCAAAATTACAGAGATATATCAGAGGCAATATCGAGCTCCTACAAAGTGAAAAAAGGTGTGTAGATTTTTTTAAATTTTTGCTTAAGCTTGGTTTGAAAAATTATTTTGAAGAAATTCAAAGGGCATAGTAGAGCATTATTATTGGTAACTGATGCCCCAAGGAAGGAAAATGCAAACACCTAGTAAGCAACTTGAAAGCTCTAGCATGACTCATGAAGAAGAGGAAGAAATGCTACATGATATATCAAAATTACAAGACCAAGTGCAACAAATTTCACTCTCACAAAAGCTAACAGAAGCTAAGATAAATGATGTGGAATCTAAGATAAAGGGCATGGAAGCTAAGATTGATGATTTGAAGATAGCTTTGAAGATAGATTTGACAAATTTTCTACAAGAAATACTTAATAATGGTGAAAGGGTAGTAAAGGAAACTCATGATGTGAACAAAAGAAATGTTAATCATGATTTCATAGACTCTAATGTTGGATCAAAGACCCACCATATTCCAAAAATCGATATGAGGTAGTTTGATGGCAAGGATCCTGCAACATGGATATTACAGATGGAGCAATTTTTCAATCTCAATAATGTGCAAAACACACAAAAGGTACGTATTGCAACTTTATATTTGGAACCAAATCAGTTTGTATGGTATCAATGGCTTTGCTCTCGTAAACGAATTATCAATTGGGCAATTTTTATGGAAGAATTGATAGCACATTATGAGGATACAAAAAGAAACAATTTTTTTAGCCAATTGATAAGTCTCAAACAAAAGGGTTCAATAATGGAGCACATTGAGGAGTTCCAAAAATTGAACATAAGGGTAAAAAATATTCCAGAGGAGCATAGGATTGATGTGTTCATAGGTACTTTAAAGGATAATATCCAACATGATGTTCACCTTTGGGAACCTGATTCATTAGAGAAGGCATTCAGGTTAGCAAAAAAAATGGAAAGCAAAATTATGGCAATCAGGAAGCATACCACTCACAACTATAAAGATGGAGGAGTTGTTTCCCCTAGTCTTCCACAACCTATAAGGTTGACACCACAACAATTGGAAGAAAAAAGAGCAAAAGTTCTTTTTTACAGTTGTGATAGCAAATACACTAAAGGTCATAAGTGTGTTGAGAAGAAATTATTCTACATAGATTGTGAAGAGGAAGAAGAAAAGGAGCAACAAAGGTCAAAATAAGAGGATATACTTGAGGAACAAAGCCTAGATAAAGAAGAAATGAATCCGACCATATCTTGTAATGCATTGGCTGGAATTACCACTCCTCAAACCATCAAGATAGAAGGACAAATCAAGAAGAAAAAGGTAATAGTGTTGATTGATTCAGGAAGTACCCACAATTTTATTCATTGTAAGGTAGCAAAAGAATTGAATTGCTTCCTATATCCAGCACCAGAGTGTCAAGTGATGGTTGCAAATGGAGGAACAATAAATTGCTCTGGAAAGTGCCATAATATCAAGCTATCCATTGGAGAGTATGTATTGACTAGCCCAATGCTTTCCATTCCAATGGGAGGTGCTGATGTTGTACTAGGAGTCCAATGGCTACAGTCCTTGGGTACAATAGCTTTTAATTTTCAAGAACTTTTCATGAAATTTTTTGTGGAAGGAAAGGAAGTTGAATTAAGGGGTATTGTAGGGAAATCGGGAAAGATAATCAGCTCTAATGGTATGATAAAGCTTCTAAAAAGGGAACAAAGAGGTGGAATTGCACAATTATGTTCGCTAGATGTTTCCACACCGAAATCATCTATTTCTCTAGATCTCCAAAAAGTCTTGGATAATCATTCCAAGGTATTTGAGACTCCCAAAGGTCTCCCACCTATTCATGATCATGATCGTGCTATTCATCTGATTCCAGGAAGTGTTCCTCCAAACATCAGGCCATACAGATATTCATATGCCCAAAAGAGTGAAATTGAACGTATGGTTGCAGAAATGCTAAAGGTTGGTATAATTCAACCTAGTCAAAGTTCTTTCTCTGCTCCAGTAGTATTGGTGCACAAAAAGGATGGATCATGGTGCATGTGTCCGGATTATAGGGAGCTCAACAAGCTCACTATTAAAGATAAGTTTCCCATTCCTTTCATTGATGAATTACTGGATGAATTGCATGGATCAATTTACTTCACCAAGTTGGATCTTTGTTCAGGATATCATCAAATCAGAATGGAGACTGAAGACATTTCGAAAACAACATTTAGAACTCATGAGGGTCATTATGAATTTTTGGTCATGCCTTTTGGCCTTACCAATGCACCTTCTACATTTCAAGGTTTGATGAATTCCATTTTCAAACCCTTCCTTAGAAAATTTGTGTTAGTATTTTTTGATGATATACTAATCTACAGCAAGTCTTGGAAGGATCATGTTGAACATGTTGACAGGGTGCTACAACTATTGGAGGAGAAACAATTATATACAAAAAGATCCAAATGTTTCTTTGGAGTACAAAAGGTGGAATATCTATGTCATATTGTATCTCATGAAGGAGTTAAGGTAGACCCTAGCAAATTAAAGCCATTAAGGAATGGAAAATCCCCACATCCATAAAGCATCTGCGAGGATTTTTCGGGTTGACAGGGTATTATCTCAAGTTTGTTAAGAATTATGGGAGAATAACAGCACCTCTAACAACATTATTGAAGAAAGATGCATTTTCATGGACTCCAAAAGCAACAAAGGCCTTTGAACATCTTAAAGAGGCAATGTGCCAGGTACCAGTCTTAGCTACACCAGACTTCACAAAAACCTTCATTGTGGAATGTGATGCTTCAGGAAATGGAATTGGTGCTATTTTAATGCAAGATGAAAGACCCATTGCTTTTGAAAGTAGTCCAATCAAGGGAAAGTTTTTACACAAAGCTATTTATGAGAAGGAAATGTTGGCAATACTACATGCACTTAAGAAATGGAGACGCTACCTAATGGGAAGACACTTCAAGGTAAAAATGGATCATGATAGCCTTAAATACTTTTTAGAACAAAGATTATCCTCTGAAGAGCAACAAAAGTGGGTCACAAAGATGTTGGGTTATGACTTTGAAATCATCTAAAAAAAAGGGAAACAAAATGTGGTGGCAGATGCACTCTCAAGAAAGAATGAGGATGTGGAAGCATTGTTGTGCGCCATTTCTATTATCCAACCAAATTGGATAAACAAAGCAAGGAAGGAATGGAAGAATGATGAAGAAGTGTGGGCACTTATTTGAAAGTTACAACAAGATTCCAGTACATCTTATACATTTAGCTGGAAAAATGATTCGTTATGGTACAAAGATCACTTATACCTCTGTAAGAATTCCCAAATCAAACAAAAGATTCTTATGGAATTGCACACTTCTCCCTTAGGAGGGCACTCAGGATTTTTAAAAACTTACCACAGGGTTAAGAAGGAATTTTTTTGGGATGGCCTTAAATCGGATATTCAAAAGTTTGTGGTGGAATGTTTGGTTTGCCAACAAAATAAAGTTGAAACAATTAAGACCCCGGTCTATTACAACCTTTATCCATTCCAAGCCAACGTTAGGAGGAGGTTTCAATGGATTTTATCACAAGTTTACCCAAGTCTGAGGGAAAGAGTGTCATCATGGTGGTAGTTGACAGACTTACCAGGTATGCACACTTTTGTGCATTATCACATCCATTTAAAGCCAGTATAGTTTCTACTACATTTATGGAAACAATTCAAAAGGCACATGGAAACCCAAAGATTATTGTAAGTGACAGAGATCCCATTTTCACTGGAAATTTTTGGACAGAATTATTTTCTTGTCTCAGTACTTAGTTAGCTCATAGCTCATCTTATCATCCTCAATCTGATGGGCAAACTGAGATAGTAAACAAATGTTTGGAAGGACATCTTCGTTGCTTTGTATCTGATAAACAGACACAATGGGTCAAATGGTTGCCTTTGGCTGAATGGTCGTATAGCACTTCCTTCCATACAGCAACATAAATGACCCCATTTATGGCACTTTATGGATATCAGCCACCATCCATCACATCATATTTAAGAGAAAATTCTAATGTTCAAGCAGTGGAACATCATATCAAGCATCAACAACAAGTCCTCCAACTCTTAAAGGATAACCTCGTGTTGGCGCAGAATAGAATGAAACAATAGGCAGATCAACATCGCAACAAAAGAAGTTTTGATGTAGGTGATTGGGTATTCCTACGGCTACAACCATATAAACAAATGTCCCTCAAGTAAGCTAAGAAGGATAATAAATTATCACCAAAGTATTATGGTCCGTACAAGGTGTTGCAAAAGATTGGTACTATGGCATACAAATGGGAGTTTCCTGCAGCTTCTCAAGTGCACCCAGTTTTCCATGTTTCATGTTTAAAGAAGGTTATAAGCGACAAGCTCCCAGTTCAAACAATATTGCCAGAACTTGATGAGGAAGGAAAAATTATATTGCAATCGGAAGTAGTCATAGAAACAAGAACTTGACAGCTACGAAATCGATCAATTTCAGAGTATCTCATCAAGTGGAAGAACTTATCCGCTGAAGATTCCACATGGGAGGACGAGAATTTTATACAGAAGCATCCAAAACTACTCAAGCATTGAGGACAACACTTTTTTGAAGGAGAGGGGCATGTTAGGTCCCTATAATACTAGTGATTACCCCATTACTATTGTAGTTGTATTCCTTATTAACATTGTTGTGCCCCTATTGTCCCCATATTGTTATTACTATGCCCCATACAATCCCTCTATTGTTATTTTTGTGCCATTATATTATTATTGTTAGGTCGGCTGGGTTATATTGTGACTCCTTAGACCCCTATATATAGAAAGGAGGTTTTGTCATTTGAATCATCCAAGAATCATTCATTTATGTAATGTAAAGGAGGTTGCCCCCTCGAAGAGGCTGAATTCTAAGGCGTTGATCTATTCTTTCTATATTTTTGTGAATTGGTTTCATAACAGAAAACATGCCATAGATAACTGTCACTTTCTACAAAAGTATGTACAAGCACCGCAATTGATGTTTTGTAAATTTTGTAGGTCAGTAGGACATGATGAGTGTACTTGCAGGAGCTATGAATTGATGATGGATAAATCTCCCGACTACAGGGTTTGGGCCGAAATGCGGCCCCTTGACCAGAATGCAAGGATGGCGTGGATAGGATTTCAGGGGCATGGATGAGGCTGAGGCAAAGGAGGACCTGGTAGAGGTCGAGGACAGTTGATTTGCTACGATTGTGGAGGACCAGGACACTATGCCCGCTATTGCACTAATCCAATGCGTCTGTTGTGCAAGTATTGCACACTGTTTGATCATGAAATAGAATAATGTCCTATGTTGATAGCTAGGATACGTGACAAAGGGGTGCTACCTCCTCCGCCGACTTAGAACGTGCAAATGATGAGGTCTAAGCCACGTGAGGAAGATCCAAACATAAATATAGCGCTCAGAAGTGGAATCATGACAGGAGATGACAAGGCGAAATAGCCAAAAGACAGTACATGGGTTTGCAAAGCCCCGGAAAAAGAGGTTGGGTTCGATTTGGAGCACGCTCGTGAAGCCTTCATGGAGGCTAAAAAGAGCTTCGCTGAGACCTCCACCTTAGGGAGCAAGGATAAGCCTAAGCCGGAGATGGACCCCACTATGCTCACAACTTTCCTGGAAACTTGTATGAAGTTACTGCGTGACAGTAAGGCTGTGAAAGGCTTACAAGAACTCATTAATAGATGTGCTAGAACCATGCCAGGTGAACCACGCGTAGTACGAAAGGAAAGCATAAAACAAGGAGGGGACGAGAGATGAGACTAACTGCACAAATAGGAGAGTATGAAATGGATCAGGTCATTTTGGACCTGGGGTCAGATGCGAATGTCCTACCGAAGTAGACTTGGGAGCGAATGGGGAGACCTGCGCTGCAATGGTCTCTGATTCAGCTAAGGATGGTGAATCAATAGAAAATCATCCCCATGGGGCGGCTGCAGGGGGTGACCATGGATATTGAGGGAGTGAGCGCGCTGGCTGATTTTGAAGTAATAGAGATAGTGGATGATAACAATCCCTACCCTGTGCTCCTGGGAATTGACTGGGCTACTGATATGAATGGGGTAATCAATCTAAAGAAGTGAAAGATGATATTTGAGAAGAAATCATTGCGCGTAATAATACCCCTCGATCCTGTTGAAGGATCGCGCTATACTGAACCTGTTCGTGATTATGAGTGATGATGACCTAGATTGTATCTCTAATATAATAGAGTGAGACCAATATTGGGTGAATCCCACTACAGATGGACAGATTACATGGGATTGCGAGAGTTCCTGCACTTCAGACTTCGACGAAGAAATAGAACATTGGCAGAATCGGTTACATGAAGTAACTACACTAAATTGCAACATGATGACCCGGTCGTTGTGTTTTGTGCCATCAAAGGTAAGAAGTCTTCCTATTTATGATGGTCTAAATGAGGTAGATATATTTTTGGATGCATTTGAAAGAGACGTGCCAGAAAAGTAGCTCTTCCAAGCCTTGGACTGGGCACTGCGCGTTATGCCCACAAGATGGTGGGGTATGCACAAGGGAAGCTTTCATGATTGGCGCAAATGTAGGAGGATGATAAGAACACGATTTGGGAAGCCTAAGATGTGACTAACAGACAAGTACGATGGGTGGAATGATCCGCGCTCACATCTGGCCAAATGGATGCAGGCTTATGGAGAAAAGCCCCAACCTGAGTGGGTGCACTTGTTCTGTCATACCCTAGATGTTATCCCAATGAATTGGTATATAGAAACAAAGCTCCACCATGGGACAGGCGAATGGGATATCCTACGTGAAGGATTCATGATGACATTCAGTTTTGAGGACGGGTTTGACAGTATTGATGAAGCACTACAAGAGGTGAAAGCAGCCATCTTTAGGATACTGCAGGATCCTTTAGACCTAATTCAGCCTGAATGGGCTACTCAGTTGAGTCACGTGCTCGAATGTTATAATGTAATTGCTGAAGATGAGGATGAGGATCTGCAGAAGATTAACATTCCAAAAACAGAAGGCCACCATGAGGTTCAAGGACCACAGATTGAGAACCCTGATATAACCGCACCAATGAAAACAAAACAAGTGAACATTGGTACAGAGGCAGAACCCAAATTCGTGAAGATTTGAGACTACTGGGATGACGTGATGGTGGATAAGGTCGCTAAATTGCTCCATGAATACCAGTAACTATTCCCTACCAAGTTTACAGATTTGAAAGGAATAATCAGAGATCTAGGATTGTTGAAGATCACGTGAAAGCCCAACGCGAAGCCACTTAAGCAAAGGCCTTACCGCCTCAATCCAAAATACAAGGAAAAGGTCCACTTAGAGCTAGACAAGATGCTAGCGGCAGGCATCATTGAGCCCGTGGAAGAATATGATTGGGTAAGTTCAATGGTGGTGTAAGAGAAGAAGCAAAAGGATGAGATAAGGATATGCATGGATCTCAGGAAACTGAATGATGCTTGTGTGCATGATCCTTTCTCGACTCCGTTCACGGATGAAGTGTTTGACAATGTAGGTGGCTAGGAATCATATTCCTTCACTAATGGGTTCTCTAGGTACCACCAAATCAAAATTGCACCGTCGGATAGGAGCAAGACAACCTTCGCGACTAAGTGGGGTTGTTTTCAATACACTGTAATGTTGTTTGGATTGAAGAATGCGCCTGCAATATTTTCGCGCGTGGTTGTTGCGACATTCAAGGAATTTATTCATAAGTTCCTAGAAGTATATTTTTATGACTGGACTATATTTGGGCTGGTTAAGCGCCACGTAGCAAGCTTACGCTTGATGCTGGATACCTGTCGAAGATACCAAATCGTGCTCAATCTCAAGAAGTGTCTATTTTGTGTTCCTTTTTGGAACCTATTGGGGCATGTGGTTTGCAAGTAAGGACTGATGGTAGACCCCACAAAGATCGTGATGATACTGAACTTGGAAGCATCGAGGAGTGTGAAATAGATGCGCGCAACTTGGAGACATACGGGATATTACATGAAAGTTTATCAAAAGCTATGCCCACATCATTGCGCCGATGGAAAAATTGTTGAAGAAGGATGTCACGTTCTTCTAGAACGATGAATGTAAGAAAATCTTGAATATATTGAAAGAAATTATGGTTACCGCGGTGATTTTAGTCTTCCCGGACTAGAAGAAAGAGTTTCATGTACATGTCGATGCATCATGTATAGCATTGGGGGCAGTACTAACACAGGATGGCGGAGAAGGCTTGGACCATCCTATCATGTTCGCAAGCCACAGATTATCCAAAGCAGAGAAGAACTATTCTACCACTGAACACGAGGGGCTAGCTATGGTGTATGCGCTCCAGAAGTACCAGCACTACTTGCTAGGAGGCCATTTTAAGATGTATACGGATCACTCTGCGCTAAAGTACCTAGTCAATAAGCCTGTGTTGGGGGGGAGAATCTGCAGATGGCTCTTATTGTTCCAAGAGTATGATTTTGAAGTTGTTGTGAAGCCTGGATGATTGAACGTGGGACCAGACCATCTATCACGCATCGAAACAGGGGAGGAACCTACTAACTTGGAAGAAGGATTGCCTGACGCGCAACTATTTGCAGTGCGTGTCGCGGATGGTCATTTTGAGGATATAATACACTTCCTAACAACAAGAACTGCACCGGAAGGATACTCTGTCCAACAAAATAAGGAATTAGTGGTGTGCGCGACAGATTTCTTTGTCATTGCTGGGCATTTATGCAAGATGGGGACTGATGAGATATTGTGACAGTATGTACCTAAGTTCGAATGAAGTAGTATCCTCACAGACGCTCATGGGGGTGTCGCGGGAGGACATTATGCAGGGAGAGCAATTGTGCAAAAGATTCTACGCGTCGAGTTGTGGTGGCCAACCCTTCATTAGGATTCAAAAGCATATGGTAAGTTGTTTGATGTATGTCAAAGAACGGGCAGGCCATCGTGTAGGGATGAAATGCCTTTGAATCCACAAATGACATTGCAACCCTTTGAAAAGTGGGAAATATATTTTGTAGGACCCATCCATCCACAAGGGAAGACAGGAGCAAGGTACATTATCACTGCGATGGAGTATTTGACTCGTTGGGCAGAAGCACAGCTAGTGAAGGATTGCATAGGCACGACGGCCGTGAAGTTCCTATTTGAGCATGTACTAACGTGATTTGGATGTCCAAGGATCTTGATGAGTGATCATGGTACGCACTTCCTGAATGAGACGTTCAGCACAGTAACGGAGGAATTTCAGTTATATCACTAGAAGAGCACGCCTTAGCACCCATAGGCTAATGGGACAATGGAGGTGTTCAACAAAGTGCTTGAAAACGCACTGACCAAGGTTTGAAATGCTTAGCGAAGTGATTGGGACCTACGCATACCTGCAGTCTTGTGGGCTTATCGAATGACATGCAAGAAGCTGATGGGACAAACCCCTTTTAGGCTTGTCTATGGTGTGGAAGCCGTAATTCCTATGGAATAAATCGTGCCTAGTCTGTGCATAGCAGTGCTCACAGGTATGATGGATTATGGAGCCCTAGAAGAGAGGCTCGTGTAGTTGGATGAACTCGAAGAAGAAAGATTTTTGGTTGGGTTTCACCAACAGGTCCAAAAGCAGCGTGAAAAGGCATGGCATGATCGACACATCAAGCTACGCACATTTAAGGCAAATGATCTAGTTTTATTGTATGATCGTAAGTTTGATAAATTCCCCATAAAATTTAGGATCCACTAGTTAGGGCCTTATGTTATTAAGGAGATTACCGACGAAGGAGCGGTACAGCTAGTCAAGTTAAATGTAGAACCCTTCCCAGGAAAGGTGAATAGCAGTCGCTTGAAGCCATATACTGGTGGTCCAGCCATGTGACTAAATGAAACTAGCATAGTCTTAGTGCCCCAGGCATCTGAAAGGAGGCACGGGACTATAAAATACACTGCCCAAGTTGGGGATATGCATGATTAGAAGATGGTGCGAATCAATGACGTGTCACTGGGTCCGCGACAGCACAGAGGGATTTGCACTACCCAGGGAGAAATCACACAGGTCAGCTAGAAAGTGACCGTTAAAGTCACTGTTCATGAAAAGGCGATAGAATTGAGGCCAAATGGAGCGGGCAACTGGTATTTAAGACGAAATTTATGGCTTAGATCCTTGAAAATCTGTCGCCAATCTGGCATTAATGAACCGATTTCGGGGGAATGGTCAGATTTGAATTCAAATTGCCCTATAAATTACAAGTGGTTTTCCAGCAAAAAACACTTGGAATTTTAAGTATTCAGCTATTGAGCTCTCAGACGCCTATGGACCCAGAGCTTTTCGAGGCTCTCAAACAGACTCTTGCATTTGCAAACTTGCCTAAGACGAGGCGAGTACTAATAGAGAGTGTTATGTCATCACCCCCGGAAGTTATCAATACACAACAAGTGGTAGAAGAGCCGGCACAAGAGATGGAGAAACAGGCCGAGGAAGTTGCCCCAGAAGTAGTCGAAGTACTGGCAGAGGTCCATAAATCCCTGAGAACGTCAAGATTGAAGCTAACCCCAACCAAGGAGACTATGAAAGATAAGAAGGGCAAGCATCCTACCATCCTGGTGCACACGTCGCCGAGACGAAACCCAACAAATACCACTTCCCAGGAGAAAGGCAAGGCTATAAACCTAGAGGTAGAAGAGGAGGATATCGAAGACATCCCCATGGAAGATGAGGATGTGGGAGTGGAACAAAGGAGGTTGAAGCCCAGGGTGCAGACCCTCTTACATGGTTTTCGGAGTATGTCCCTCTACGCAAACCTAAGTCCAAGGTCCCAAAGGACATTGATGAAAGTAAGACTCCCTTGCAAACCCCATTGCTACCAGATGAGATCACGTTTGACGGTCCGCATTCGGCACAGGTGCCAATTTTGAAGCTCGAAGACTGGGACTTGGTAGACCATGAGAAGTTCCCACACCTGGCAACCGAACAGTTGATGCACCGCACCATAGACAAAAAGATGGGGATGACTGTACTTGAGATGTGGAAGTGGCTCATAAGAATAGAGAAGGTAGGATTACTCAACTTGCGCTGGGTTCCCCACTATAATCGCACCCCCGTGATAGTTTTAGTCATCAAGAAGCTACTTTTATTGGTGCATGATGGGTGTCTGTCGTTGGAGGAGCTGATACCCATCACCGATATGTTGATTCACCGCATAACATGCTTGCCGTATACAGACGAAAATCCAGCTATGATCTTTGGTGGTAAGGGTGGCAAGTTGGCGATTGCAAAATCCATGAAAGAGAAGTTTAAATTGGTGAAGAAGTCGCATGGGTACACAATCTCCAGCATCTGCGACCCCACTGTGAAGGTGGCAATGCAGATCCTTGTAGGAAAGGTGATGCGAAAGTGTCGCGCCGACAAGGTGCCGATGCATATCTTTGCACTCACACAATAGTGCACGGAAGGAGTCTAGTTTAACTGGTCGGACTACCTTCGCGAAGAGTTCCTGGCAAACTACCGCAAAGCATAGGAACAAAGCAAGACGTTCCACTATGTGTGGCTCTTGCTATCGATTGTGCTCATAGCGTGGGAGCTACCAAAAGAAAGCCAATTCCCCTCGGTCACACTGGACCTTCCTGAAGCAGCGAAGTATGCTTTGTTGTGGGTGACCAAGGAAGCGGAGTGCGTTCAAGACATCAAAATCTTCTGGATCATGATGGAAATGAACATCAGGATGGTTGTCAGTCGCAAGCCACGATTGTCGCCCACAATATATGCTAACCTGCAGAGCTATGCCAAATTCAAAGTTGATTTCCATCGAATCTCAATCAGGGCGAGGAAGGACCCTGTGCAAAAGTGGTACGACTTGTCGTACCTAGCCACAGATGATGCCATTGATGCGGTGTTGGATAAATGGTCGGTGGAGTGGCACACCTCCATGGACTTGGTAGTGGGTGGAAGCAAGTCTGCCACACAAAAGAAGAAGGACAAGGCCAAGTTGAAGATGGCACAGCTGGTTGAGAAGAGGAAGAAGGAGGCCGCTGAGAAGGCCAAGGCAGAGCAGACAAGAAAGGAGGCAGGAAAATAAATAGGAGGCATAGAGCAGGGCTCTGACAAAGGTGTGTGGTCGCCTTCACTTGCAATTGAAGAAGAGGATAGAGAGCAGCATGGCACGGACCCTTGGGAGATGTCTGGCCATATTAAGCGCCCGAGAGAGCCGGAAAAGGGAGGGTCCAGAAAGAAGTCCAAGGTGACCAAGACCTCACTGGACCCCATCACACTAACGGAGGGAGACTTATACGACATCAGTGACACAGTCAGAGATGTCACTATGGAGGCCCTACAACAATTTGAAAAGCAGCAGCAGATCATCCTAGGGGCCATCCAGACTGGACTGCAGGAGTTGCAGGCCCGCGCGTCGCAAGTTGGTACGACATCTACCAGCTTGGCTATTGGCACATTAGAGGCTACTGATATGCTGCGCATGAAGGCTTCTAGTGTGCTAGTGCTACCAGATGGAGTACTGACAACAAAAAATGAGGTTGACAGGCCCACTGTCAGTGCCTTGAAGGGAGTAGGATTGAACCTAGCAGTGCTCCCATGTGAAGCACTCCACTCCTTGCAGGATGGAGTAATTGCAGAGATGAGGGCTCACGAGCACCGCGCCCTCCAAGTGATCAATGAACAGAGAATAAACAATGAGCAGATGGCCTTATAGAGGGATGCTACCATCACCGTTGAGGCCGAGGCAACCAGCCAGAGAAAGAAGATCATACAGGTCATGGAGGAGGCCTGCAGAATGGTCCTGGAATTGGCCATTCCAGAGGAGGAGCCAGCTGAGGTCCGCATCCGTAAATTGGCCACAGGGGTGCACGACACTCGAACGGAGATGGTGCGGGTTCAGTTGGAGCTGAACTTGCAGATTACAGAGCTCCAGTTGAGGGCTCAGCCTTCGACACCACCAGAGGTAAAGGAACAGCAGGTGGCCATTGTCACAGAAGTAGTCGCGACAGTGGAGAGTGCAGTAGCAGACTGCACCCAGTTGTTTGAATAATCGTTTGAGGTCCTGACCAGCTTGTAGGAGGACCCAAACATCGAGAGGCTCGAGACGGAAGCACGTGAACTCCAATAACGCTATGACGAAGTTAAGGGCACAACGCAAACCATCATGCTGACATAGAGGTTAGCCAAGCTGCAGGAAGCCAAGCAGCTGAAGGAACAGGTGGACGTAGCGCTGCACAAGGAAGCAATCCTGAAGGCATGACTCAAGCCTGGCTGGAGGAAGCTTATGCAGTTACAGGAAACATTGAAGGCAAGCTTGTGACTCTACAAGCGACACAACAACAGCTTCAGGCTAACATCGCAGGGGCAGTAACTGAGAAGACAGTCGAAGATGCGAAGCAGATAGCAGCTTTGCACAGCTACAATTGCGGTCATCAAGGTCGAGCTGGAAGGGCTTCACACAAAGATCTTCGTGCCTACTGTGTGACTCAAGGGTGAGTCACGATGTTTTTGTTGGGGGCCTGTTGGGAGTGGGATCCCCCGAGGGTAGTTTTGGGGCCAAGAGCCCATGTTTAAGTCAAGTTTTGTAATATTATTGTAAAGACTCCGAATTTTGTGGTCGCGGAGTGCGAAGGTATTATGTGTCACAAAGGGTAGTTCGCCCTTAGTTTTGTAAAGTAAAGTCGGTTATAAGAGATATAACCATGGTCTACAGAACATGGGATTGTATAAAAAGAGTTAAGCTCTAAGTAGTTATAGATAGAGATGGACTTATAGAATAAGTAAGAGAGTCGTAGATTTAGAGTAAGAAGTCTATGTCTTGGGTTGTAGCGTAGGTAGAGGCTCTGCAGCTAAGTGTGTAGAGGCCTAGGGTAGAAGTCCGCAGCTGAGTGCGCAAACCCCTGTTGTTGTGTGCGCAGGGTGAACAGAGTCTGTAATACTTGAAAGATATCAATAAAAGGAGTTATTCTGTAATCTTTGTGTATTTATTCTGTTAATGGATTTGGATATCTTGTGTATGAATTTCCTTTATTATGCTTATATGATGTGTGAATGGCTGTAGTTACATTGAATAATTGAACGTAATCACTAATATCTGCTTACGCGGTGATAACTTTAAGTATTTAACAAGATAAGCAAGGTACTTAGGATAATTGAGGAATCTGCACGGCATGCTGCCATAGCAGCGCGAAAATGCCCGAGCCACGGGTTAGGGCTGCGTGAAGATCAACCGTATACTTTCACAAAGGTATTGAAGGCCAAAATAAAGGATTTGTCTTACAAGCCCTAGAGCGAGATCACCTGCGTGAAGGCAGGGATAGAAGAGATCAAACGACATCACAACCATCTCAAGGGTGTGGAAACTTGGTTCCAGCATCCCCCCATACTGCTTCGGGTGAGACTTCGGTCCGTACTCCGCGGGTTGATGCCAAAAGGGCTAGTAGTGTAGGGATTTGTTTAGCTAATTAACACTGAACCTGGGTCAGGGCGCCTCAAGCCAACAGGTATTGACCCCTGGTATTCTCTACTCTTGAAATTCCTTGATTTTCCAACCTGTATGCGCTTTTCCTCTTGCGGGAGTGCATGTATACGTATATGCACTTTTTGTTCTGTGGACCTGCGTGTATATGTTGTTTTGACTAAGTGGACCTACGTATACATCTTAAACTACTTTTCACCATCCTTTACCTTCAACTTCTTCATTTTGATTAGTAGACTTTAGTTCCATCTTCTTATTCTTCTGTACCAATGCCCTATTACATCTGAATGGATCTGTTACACTGTGGGTTTCCTTTCATCAAAACTAAACTGACCTGTGAGTGAGTTGCCATCAAGGACAACACTTGTATCATAATGCCAACAATCTCCCCCTTTGGACTTGATGGAAACCATGCTAGTGTTGATTACTGCAAGCTGTAGAAATTGTTAGAGATAACAAGAAACACCAAAATACTCTCCCCCTTTGACATCATGGACAAAGGGTAGACCAAGTTATTCTCCCCTTTTGATATACATTATGCTTTCCATGTTCCCCTTGAGTACATGCCGAGTCTGTAGAGGTATGCTTCAAAAGAATAACATGACTCTATAACTCAACTAAGTGAGTATGAGCTCCCTATGACCAATGACTCATATATACATCAAACACCCAACCAAGTGGAGATACACCATACTCGACTCATCCACCCAACCGAGTGGGGATATACCAATTGTGTATACATGACATAAATACAACAATTATTACATCATCCATCCCATGCAAAGTGGGGATACAAATTACATCATATGTCCAATAGGACTCATTGAAATATAGACCATGACAGAAGAAGTCATATCACACCCCAAATCTTTACATGTCTTATGCAACAAATGATATAAGTATCTAAAGCTATAGCTGAACTCAGCAACCATTCTGAATGTGTGTGAAGGCTAATGCTCCCTCTGAACCTATGCATTGTCAACAAGTCATTCATCAAGTCATCTTTGTCAATCACATAAACATTAATGAACAAAGCATATCGTTAGACAGTAATCATCAATATCAGACAAAGCACCCATATTAGAGTTTGACCCACTGTTTTTCTGTCAAAAAAAACATATACGCTCTTTCAGCCATAGAAACCTGCATGTATACGCGACTATACTTCATAAAACCCATGTATAATAACCTTCCTATGAAAACTAGATTTAACATCAGGATGATGCAGCAACTACTCCCAGATTTTGTCCGAGATATTCAAATGTTTCTCAAGGAAGTGGTTTAGTGAATATATCAACAACTTGTTCTTTGGAGGGAACATAATCCAATTTAACCTTTTGTTCAAGAACTTGTTCTCGTAGAAAATGGCACTTAATGGGTATGTGCTTGGTCTTGGAGTGCATGACATGATTTTTCGAAATATTGATGGCACTTGTATTATCACATAGAATGGAGATGGGTGGAGTACATGTGATTTGAATGTCTTGCAATGTTTGCATCATCCAAAGTAGTTGTGTGCAACAAGATGCAACAACCACATATTCTACTTCAACTGTAGATAAGGCAATCGAACTTTGTTTCTTGTTGAACCATGACACTAACCAAGAACCTATATAGAATGCACCTCCACTAGTGCTCTTTCGAAGAGTAAGGTATGCATGAAGAGTAAGGTAGGCATCTTTAGGATACCATAGTCTAAAGTCTTGAGTTCCTTGAAGATATTTGAAAATTATTTTGACTACCTGGAGATGTGATTCCTTTGGATTTTCTTGGAACCTTCCAACAATTCCTACTGCATGTATGATATTAGGTTTGGTACTTGTTAGATAAAGAAAACTTCCAATCATAGATTTGTAAGTTGGTTGGTTTACTACTGGTGATTCATCGTTAGAACTGAGACTGCATCTTGTTACCATTGGAGTACATACTGGTTTAGAATCTTCCATTTTGTACTTCTTCAAGATCTACTTGAGATATTTGGTTTGTGAAATAAAGATGCCATCTTTTGTTTGTTGTACTTATAGACCAAGAAAATAAGTAAGTTCACCAAGTAAGGACATTTCAAATTCTTGTTGCATTACTGAAGCAAAATTCTGACTCATGGATTCTTCATTGCTACCAAAGATGATATCATCAACATAAACAACAATAATTAGCAGTTTATTATTTTCAACCTTTGTGTATAAATTTCTATCTACATAACCTTTTGTGAAACCTTGTTGTTGTAGATATTTGTCAAGGCGGTAATACCAAGCCCTTGGAGCCTGTTTCAAACCATAGAGAGCCTTTTTAAGCTTGCATACAAGTTTTGCATCATTTCCAAGAATGAATCCTTCTGGCTGTTCAATATAAACTTCTTCTTCTAAATCTCCATTAAGGAAGGTTGATTTTACATCCATTTGATATGCTTTGAATTTTCAAAAACTAGAAAGAGAAAGAAACATCCTTATGGCTTCAAGTTTGACAACAGGTGCAAAAGTTTCTTCAAAATCTATACCTTCTTGTTGAGCATACCCTTTACAAACAAGTTTGGCCCTGTTTCTAATAACTTCTCCATTTTGATTCAGCTTGTTCTTAAATATCCATTTTGTTCCTATAACATTTTTATCATGAGATCTAGGAACTAACTCCCAAGTATCATTCTTTTCAATTTGGTCAAGTTCTTCATCCATGGCATTGACCCAAAATTCATCTTTGCAGGCTTCATTTACATTCTGAGGTTCAGTGGAGGATAGTAATGCTAGATATATTGAGGTCCCTGTAAG
The DNA here is from genome assembly GCA_031772625.1 of Pinus tabuliformis. Classification (NCBI taxonomy): domain Eukaryota; kingdom Viridiplantae; phylum Streptophyta; class Pinopsida; order Pinales; family Pinaceae; genus Pinus; species Pinus tabuliformis. Next base: position 25,580,005 of record CM062808.1, on the reverse strand, counting down.
AGTTCTTCTTGTCTGTATACCAGCCCCCTTTTCTCCTAGAATTTGAGATTCTGGATGATTCTTCTGAACATACCTGGATGGAGTCTTTTTCCTATCTGTTGTATCTTCAACTTGTGCTTCATTGGTTTCTTCTTCTATATCATTTTGATTTGATGCGGGAAAGCATTCCCCAACTTCCTCACTGTCATATTCCTTCGTTGATTTCATTTGTTCCAGATTTCTGCATGCTTCATCAATTACAACATCAATTCTTTCAAAAAATTTCCAAAGTATTTTATTAATGTTGGGTGTGAAACCTAATTATCTTCTGTATTCAAAGGTATCACCGCATTGCCGCCCGTAAAATATTCACTGCAGGGGGGGTCTAGGGGGAGGGCAGTTGCGACCTTTGGGGAGGCCCCCCCCCCCTCCCCCTGGTGGGGGATTTCGAGGGCAGCGCCCCCGAAGCTAAGAATAGATGTAAAATTGCCTTGTAAAAGTATAGTAATTTCTAGTCAATCTGGGCTGTTCATTAGGCAGAGATCTGACGGTAGAAGTTATGTTAATTTAGGCTTGTTTTCCCTAGAAGGCAACCCCTCACTATATATGAGGGAATTGTATTGCGTCTATGTATATATGTATTCTGAGTGAGGAAGAGAGAGGAGATTTAGAGCGAAGAGGGTGTTACAGCGGATCTGTTGTAGGTTGTATCTCTTCAGTTTGCTGGATAATGTAATAAAAGAAGCATTGGTTGTTTCTCCATGGACGAGTGAACCACATATATCTGTGTCACTCTTGTTTTATGCATTTTCTGTGTTTATATTTCTGCAATATTTTATGTGTTCCATTGCTTTGTAATATATAATTTTCTAATAATTATAACATTTGTACCCTTTACTTCTGGATGAATAACCAAGAAGAATTCCTTCATCTGCTCTGGGTTTGAACTTACCAAGTTTTTCATCAGTCTTTTGATGAAACATAAACAATCTAAAGTGTTTTACAGTAGGAGGCTTACCATACCAAAGTTCATATGGAGTTTGATTGCTATTTATCTGAACATTTTCTTTGTTGAGAATAGCCACAACAGCAAATGCAGCTTCACACCAAAAGGTTGCAAGAGTTCTAGATTCATCAAGCATTTCTTGAGCCATTTGTTGAACTATTATGTTCATTCTTTCCACCACGCCATTTTGTTGAGGAGTTCTTGCAATGAAGAATTGCCTATTTATTCCATGTTGTTAACAAAAGTCAAAGAATTTGTTTGATATGAATTCTCCCCCTCTATCATATCTGAGACATTTTATTTTTCGATCTGATGCATTTTCAACTAAAGCTTTGAAGGCTTTAAACTTTTGAAATGATTCATCTTTATGCTTTAGTAGACCTATCCAACACATCCTGGAAAAATCATCAATAAATAAAATAAAGTATTCTTCTCCACGAGGTGACTTTTTCCTTGTTGGTCCACATAAATCAGTATGGATGAGTTCAAGAGGCTTACTTGTTGATCCTTCTTTTTCATTGAAGTGAACTCTGGTTTTCTTACCAACTTGACATGGTTTGCATATGGTATTTTCTGGGATGCTGATATCTGGAAGATCACGAACTGCCTTGAGCTTGCATGCTTTTCTTATTTGAGAAAAGCTTAGATGTCCCAATCTTCTATGCCATAGCCAGTTTTCATCGGTTTTGCTTAGATAGCATTGTTGTTGTCCTCCTTTGAGTATGTATAAGTTGTTTGGATTTCTTGTTCCTTTGATCACGGTCTTTCCTGTATCAAGCTCACGAACCACACATCCGTTTGATCGAAACACAACTTCATTTCCTTGATCACACATTTGACTGACACTCAACAAGTTATGCTTTAAACCATCTACATACATGACATTTCCAGCTTTAACCTTTTCTTTTAAGAAGACTGAACCTTTACCTTTAATGACAGCTGGAGTGTCATTTCCAAATGAGACATTCTTTTCCTTTTCTAAAGCATTATATGAATGAAGTTTCTCTTTATCACCTGTCATGTGTTTGGAGCATCCATTGTCGATGTACCACTGATTTTCTTGTCCTTCTACATACAGAGATATGCCACATCTTTCTGATTGAGATTCCTTCTTTCTCCATATCTTTGGATTTAATGATGTTTGATCCATTTGAAGTGATGGCCGAAATTTGCTCCTGCATTTAGATTCTTCATCACCAAAGTTGTTACAAATCAAACATTCTACTTCATTTTCAAGAGGAGAAAAGTTATTATAGGAACTTTTCTTGATTCTTGTTACACTCCTTTGATTTCATGCTTCTCTAGTCATGATGGTTTTGTAAGCAACACATTGAGCAACCTTATGCCCAAAGTTATGACATGAAAAACATTGCCCATTAAAGAAGTTTTTGCGATCATAGAATCTTTTGGCATTGTTTACCTGTTGGTTGAAGCTTCTACTGATATTCATCCTTGGAGTAAATTGGGTATGATTTACCTAATGAGTAATTTTAGGCCTTTTCTGATGATTGACATATTGTTCACTGGTCTTTGCTGCATCAAGATAGCTTTTGGTGGAGGCTGACGGCTTTTGTGATTGAGATGATTCTTTAGTATATCCAAGACCTGTCTTTATCAGAGGAGAATGCTGAACTTTGATGATTTCATTTAAAGTTTCATATCCTTTAGCAAATCTAAGATTAAGAGATTTTGTCTTCTCAAGTTCTTTTCTTAGACCCACAATTTCACATTCTAGATTTTCATTGTGTTTTTCTCTTTCAGTGAGTTGGTGTGTCAACGTATCGATGATCATATTATTTTCTTCTAAACAGATTTTGAGTTTAGTAATTTCTTCAAGAAAGTCTTCCTCTTCTAAGGCATCCAAAAAATCATCATTGTCATAAGCCATGAGTAGTCTATAATCTTGGTCAGTTTCATCTTCATCACTATTGGATAAGCCATCACTATCTTCATGCGTATAATAACTCCTATTCACAACTTTTTTTCTATTTCCTTTTGCATATTCCTTTCCTTTTCCATATTTATATTTATGAGGACATTTGGTAGCGTAATGGCTGACTCGGCCACAAGCAAAGCATTTGAAGGGTAGCTTACCTCCGAATCTTCCGGAACCTCGTTGAAGCTTCTTGACAAAATTTACCTCATTTTCTTCTTCTGAAATGTGTTCTTATTCATTGTGATCTTCCTTTTCTTTTCCCTTTGATGACGCTTTAAAAGTGTCTTCTCTCATATCTGATGGGCCTCCTTTTCTCATTTCAAAGGCAATTAGGATTCCATGGAGTTGAGTCACAGTAATAGTTTGAAGATCCTGTTTTTCTTCTATGGAAAACACTTTTGACTCAAATTTAGAAGACAAAGATCTCAAAATTTTCTCAAATAAAGTAGTTTCCTTTATCTATTCACCCAGATTCTTCATACAATTAACAATCTCATCTATACATAAAAAGTAACTAGCAACACTCTCATCACTATGCATCTTAAGAGTTTCATATTGAATTCTAAGAGTTTGAAGCTTAGCACGTTTTACCTGAGAGTCTCCTTCGTAGCTCTAAATTATTTTGTCCCATATCTCTTTGGTTGTCTTGAGCTGCATGACTTTGACAAATTCTGATTCTGAAAGACTTCCCAATAATGTATTGATAGCTTTGGAATTGGTTTCATATAACGTCTTACCTGCAGAGTCTGTAGGAATTGCTGCTAGAAATTGATATCCTCGTTCCACAATTTCCAAAACATCAAATCCAAGTGATTGTAGATAGGCTCTGGTTCTTATTTTCCAATATACTAAGTTGCTCCCATTAAATATTGGTGGTCTGATGGATCCCATGCCTTCGTGATTATTCATCTTGAAAGATCTTCCTTCAAGCGATCAAGCTTCTTCTGAAGGACCTGTTCTGATTCCAATTGTCGGAAATAATACTGAGAGGGGGGGGTGAATCAGTATTATCAAATCAATAATTTTTCCTTTCCCAAATAGATTTATATATGCTACTTCTGTGAAGTGAATTAGTGTGTACATGCTACTGTGATTCGTGAAACTAGTGTATACCCAAAGAACTTGTGATTTAGTTAATTTATCATGTGTTGATCTATAACCAATGCATCAGTAACTTATTAAACAATGTAGTAAAAACATAATAAACCATCACACATAAGCAACACACATGAACACCAAGATTTAAGGTGGAAATCCAATGTGGGTGAAAACCACCTACTATTGTCATATCTGTCTTCTTTTAATAATAAGAAAATCTGTTTATAATCTTGTATTAGTGTAGACTCTTACCAGTACGCAGACACCCACCTACAAAAGGCTACAACCTTCTCTAGTTTTCTAGCTTCTACTGGAAGGGAGCTACAACTCCCTAGCTCTTGTACTAGCCAATGTGTTTACTAGTATGTAGGCACCAACCTATAGAAGGCTACGACCTTCTCTCTTCCTCTAGGGACCACGTTTCATAAGTTTTCAGACTGGATGCTCATGGTACACAACAATACACATGAAGGCCTCGTTTATCAAATTTTCATACTGGACCCTTCAGAAACTTTGAAACTCAAATTGTATCAACCAACAATCAGTTAATCTGAACAATCAGATCACTGTCACCAGAACACTATGCTGAACCCAGAAACCTGCATCATCATTCAGAACCAACTACAACCTAAAAAATCGTGCATCAGATTGTATATGCTACTTTACTGAACCTAACCTGCGTGTATACGCTACTTCCTTTAATAAAACTTGTGTATACCTTCAAAACCACTGAAACATAAAACTCCTGAATCAAGTCTGTACCAACCAGCAATATACTAAAAATATACTATCAATTTACAGAGCCTTACACAGGAAATAGCAAATATCACTCTTCTCACTTATACAATCAATCAATCAGATATCAAACTCCTTATGCATTCAGTTTTACATTCAGATCTAAGAAGACTTCATTGACAGAAAACAGTAAAACAACAGTACTGATCAAATAGTTCAGTCATCTTTGAACAAAATACTTTTCTTTTGCATATGCTACTTGGAAGAGCCGAACCGGTGTGTATATGCAACTTCACCAAAGCAAACCAGCATACAGATCTGCAAATATTAACTCATAACTTTGCTACTATTCCGAACTTCAGACAAACGGAGATCATGACATTCAAAGAATAAAACAGGTGTACACAATTAGATCTAGACCAACCAATATTAGATCATTTAATGATAAGTCATTTCAGGTCTCATGATCCTGATCCAACATTGAATTCAAGGTGCACAAAATATTTCAGATCAAATCACCAACATAGCCCCTGCAACATAAAATATACTTCAGATAGAAGTATTCCTTAGAAACCCTTTTTGCTTGCACACCTTGGCCTTATGATCTTCTCTTCCTTATATAGTTTTAGGCCTTTCTCAATACCTAGGACCAAAACCACTTAGGACTCATGGTATTCTGGTGCGAGATCAAATAGTTGTTACTCCACTCAATATTGTGGGCTAATACCATGGTATTGACCCCTAGCATTCTCTACTCTTGAAATCCCTTGATTTTCCAACCTGCATGTGTTTTTCCTCTTATAGGAGTGTGTGTATATGTATATGCACTTTTTGTTCTGTGGACCTATGTGTATACGCTTTTTTGACTAAGTGGACCTATGTATACATCTTAAACTGCTTTTCACCATCCCTTTACCTTCAACTTCTTCATTCTGATTAATAGACTTTAGTTCCATCTTCCTGTTCTTTTGTACCAATGCCCTACTAAATCTAAATGGATCTATTACACTGTGGGTTGCCTTTCATCAAAATTGAACTGACCTATGAGTGAGTTGCCATCAAGGAGAACACTTGTATCATAATGCCAACATGTAGCTATTAAGGAATCACATGCATTCTATGTCACAATAGTAAGCTTCCTAGACCTTCTATATATAAGATAGAAATAGATGAGATACTCAGGGAATCCAAGCATTTCCCAAACATCCTGCATTAACAAGTTAGCAGCCAGTCCTATTCTTACTAACAATATATGACCAATGAGTATGAGGTATTAAAAGAATTCTTGGTTGTTTTAGATCACTAAGAATAAGAACATCAACTCTCCTACTAGGATTCTTCAAGATTAAGTACACACTAACAATTGGTCGTTACTTTTCGTCAACATATAAAAAAATTAAACATCCATGGCCATATGATAAATCAGGCATTATTCTTTGAATATTACAGGGATCCAAATATTTACAAGAATGAACACTTATCTAATTTATTTAAAAACATCGAAAACTAGAGGAGGGACTTTGACTCTCTTCCCAACCATAGGATAATCTACACTACAATATTTCTTGCAGAAAACCACCCTTGAGCTAGATTCAGAGCTTGAGTAAGGAAGTCCTCAAGGGAACATGCTCCATCTAGCTAACAAAACATACAGGAGTCCCGAGATTCCATAGTAATTCCACCTACAACACTAACAAGACTTTTCCAACCACTGTGGTTCCTTCTCCTCAACAACAACCCATTGTTCCTCTCTATTTCTTAGTCACGCATATCAACATGCCCTCAAGAAATGCATTCACCTATGTATTCTCTAGCTCCCCTCTCTAAAAGCCTTATGCTTCTTTTTTTCTCTCTCTTTTCATGTATTGACTTCTGACATGACATCCTCCACTCGTCTTGAGTATTTATTGTCACCCATGCCTTCTTTCTTCTCCTCCTTTTCTTGTCTCCTATGCTTCCCCTTACATGTTTTCCATGCTTTCACATTTCACAAGAGCAGGACAACCTCGTCCTAGTGTGCAGGTGCCCATACAGTCCAAAACTACTCTTTCTCTCCCTATACAAGGGTCAGCCCCCATCCTCCCTAATTCTACATGTCGTGTTGACAATACTAACATGATTTACTATGCACAAGGATAGCATGGCTCGTCTTGTTGTGTAGGAGCCACTTCATTTTTCTTAATTTCCTATACCAACTACCTTTTCTTTTGCAATAATTCAGATAGATTATTAATTGAACCTCTATGTGTAATATTTTCCCAAGGACTTCCCCCAACAACTTCTCCACTCATACTCTAAATTCATGTCCTCTCCTCAGCCAATAGTTGTATTACATTATTCCACATTATTAACATGAATACATTTCATAATAATTTTTACAAGAGGGATTAACCATAGGTGATGTCACAATCCCCACCCCCTTAGAGGAGAACCATCCTTGGTGTTCTATTCTTAAACACAAATTAGAAGTGTTATAAACCCAAATCATTTACACTTATATTTGCATTCACAATTGTTGACCCAACTCCTCAATGGGTAAAAAATTCCATTAAATCAACCATTTTCTCAGTGGATTTTTATTGTTCATAGTTCTTTTAATGCACCAAATCCAACTTGTGTATATTACTATTGTCCATTGTACTTAGTGCCTTTTCATTGAATAGTCTCGGTTCGTTGCTTCCTAGGACACAGCCAATGCACCCCTAATTCTAATTAGCATGTCCATGACTTATTAAAACCAATTAGTTTTCCATGTCCCGACATCCCCTTCTCTATTTCCAAGCCCCTTGGGTGATATGGTTTCTCTTCCTTGCATATGAAGAGTCCTCATAACCAAGATAATTCCCTACCTTACACCCATCATGGAAAACTTCATGGTGAATCAATATACGATAAAGGTTTCCAGTGTCACCACCATGGCCCTATTCTTGAAACTCTTCTCAGCTCCAATACATTGTTTTTCACTCTAATTTCTTGAATTTTTTTGTTGTTTGACTTGCAGCCAAATTCAAAAACCCATACTAGGAAGTTCAATGCTCTTGTATATGAGTGTTTCTTAGTCTCATAAAAATCACTCAGCATAACTCCCTATGATCCTTAACCTTGTCTTCAAGCTCAACTGTCTTAATGTTTTCTCATCTCTCAAGGCACAACACTGAGCATAGCTCCAAATTGTCCACCTAATGCGGCTATTGAAAAAAATGCCACAAATGGCTTTACCAACACTAAGTGTTTTCTCATCCCCAATCCACAACGCTCAATGTGTCTATTAAATAAAATTCCATGAATGGCTTTACCAACACTAGGTGTTTTCTTAGCCGTAAGGCATATCAGTCAATGTGGCTATTTAAAAAAATGCCACAAATGTATTTACCAACACTAAGTGTTTTCTTAGCCCTAAGGCACAACACTCAATGTGGATATTTAAGAAAAATGCCACGAATGGCTTTACCGACACTAATTGTTTTCTCAACCCTAAGGCACTAAACTCAATGTGGTTATTTAAACAAAATGCCATGAATGGATTTATCAACGCTGAGTGTTTTCTTAGCCCTAAGGTACAACACTCAATGTGGCTTTCCTGCTCCATGCAATCTTCAGCCAATTTAATCTTTAACTACAATTCACTAGTTGTTTTCTCAGCTTCAAGTAACATCACTTAGTAGCGCTTACACCACTCCATGCAATATTTTCATACAAGTCCAAATAATACCCACCCCTCTCACTCCCATCCTAGTGACTGTGGGAACACCACCATCCAAGTGGTCTTTTGTCAACAAGAATATTATTTTCCACCATTTCTCATTACAACAACTCCCATCACAACTCAGTTATCATCACAAGCTCCTTGGGCTTAGGTATTTCCATATTTCGAGTATCTACTTGTCCTCCAAGCTCAAGTGACCCCACATTTTGAGTGGTCTACCTGCCCTCAACCACACCTCTAATAAAGTAGGTGTGATTATTTTTCACTTAGGTAGTGGAAGTAGTCGAAATGTATGCATCGAGTGTTTTCTCAGCCCCACACACAAAACTTAGTGGCATAGATTCCAATTAGTCATTAGTACTAGGTGTTTTCCCAGGCTAATCACAACACCCAGAGGCATACATGGCCAATCCTTCAACAAAGGATTCTCGTTAATAGTTAGTGTACCTATTATAAAACCATCATCATTTTCTTGTCATAGACATAGTATGTACATGGACATGTGAATGTCATATTCATATGATAGTAAAAGAATTAACAAGAAGAATTCCCACTTGCTCAAAGGATTCCTCACATGACAAGGAAACTCATTGGATAACCTCATTATGTTATCCCAACATGTGATTCATATATTCATAAAATTTCATAAGCTTAACCGATCATCATTCCATAAGAATGATTCCTAACAACAATTTGTGAAATTCAATGGCATTGTGTACATTCATTTATCAACATGTTCATGAAGTGTACCATACAAACATAATGTCAAGGTTAGAGAACCTCATGTATCCATACAAAGCATTCATAAAATTGAAAAGAATGGTTTCCAACTCAACCAAAGGAATTCTTCACCCAAATTCCTTTCTTTTTCCTTTTTGTATGCTACCCTCATCAGTCCTATCAACTAATATTTATGATGTTATAACATTCAATCATTCATTAAACTTGGTATTTTTTTTCTATTGTTGTTCACACTATCAATTTTCATCCTGCATATATTTTCCTTCATTCATGCTCACTGCAATTCTCACGAACGTCATTACAACATAATTCTCGACAACATAATTTCTTGCTCGTATTCCCAAGGGTGTTCCATGTTGCTTAGAACCCACTAATAACCTTTTCGTGTTAAAGTCTCAAGATAACTTCCCCTTATTCATGCCACCTTCCCCGTTGGGTTTGACTAAGCTCTTCCCCAGAGCTCCATTATTTTTCTTTCCACACCCATAATTTTCCAAGACACGAAACATAAAAAGGCAAGAATAAGAAGAAATGAAGAACAATAAAAGATTACAACAATAACATATAATAACAACACAAAGTAGCATGGCCATGGTCAAAGTAAATAGTCAAAACAACAAGAAAATATGAGGCCAATCATGAGGTATTAAACATGTAAAACATTCTTTAATCGACAACAACTCATCCCCATGCGTTTTTGGGTTCAATGTGTCCTTCGCAACCCTATACATAAATGTATATACAAAATTAGACAGGGTCATTTCCAAGGTTCTATGACAACCTTAAAATTTCAACACCCTTCAAAATAGTTCATGGAGGAACCTTTTAATATATATCAAACAGCTTGAGGGGATGCTCCCTCCTCTCTCTATATATTACAATTTACAAGTGCATTTGCTTGAGGCTTACATGAACTATCCTCTTTCTCCTTATTTTTTGTCGATTAGGTCAATACCTTCTCAAGTGTTCCCCTTTAGAATGCCAATAGGAAATTGGTTTCTTTTTCTTTTCAGCCTTACGAGGTCTCTTTCTGGCCTTGTCAACATAATATTCCTCTTCTAAGGATAAGACTTGTTGCAACAAATATTGCATGTATGACATGTGTTTGTGCAACATTGAGCTAACTTTTTCCATCCCTTTTTACTTCCTAGCAAACCTTTCAAATTCTATCTCGCAACTCCTTAGATCTGCCTTCAAGCTCCTAGAGGTCTCTTCTCTTTTAGGGGAGTTTCTCTTCCGTTGTTCATGATGGATACAACTATCCATGTTTTTTCTTCTTGCTACAACTGATTCTTCTTGTGTTGTTACAAGCACACTTATTTGTTAGATTTCACCAGCATAAACAAATTAACTTATTATCTTTCCATGCTAATAATCAGCATGTTGTTCTACAGTTGTTTACACATCTAAATTCATGTCAACCACATGTTTCAAAAAATCAAGAATGTGTGTGTGTGTGTATGTGTTTGTGTATAACCATGTTATTACAAGCTCTATACATTAGCCCTTTTTAACAAGGCTCGCGTCATCAAGCTATGAAATCAGCCTCTTACAATTGCTAGCAGCCATGATATCTACAAGCTTTAAAATTTGTTAGAAAATAATCTAACATATCATCATCTGTCATTTTTAAAATTTCACGTTCATAATATCATCATGGCTATACATAAAACACACAACCTACAACTAACACCTAATTTCACAGGCAAACAACACTCTATAATAGTCATAAAAATATCATGCCTCAAAGGTCCAACACAAAACCTCTGCCTTCTTAATTTCGTTTTCCTTGAGCCCATCTAGTCCAAATGTTGAACTTGGATGTTCTTAACATCACTTTTTAATATACTCAAACACAATATCATATTGCCTGAGAATCCAAAATTTATCTCTAGAGGTCTAGTGTTGAACCTTATGCTTTGATACCACTCTGTAACATACCCCCTTGGATAACCCCAGATGGAGGGAAGGTGTTACTTTGATCTAACTCAACCCCCATAGTCCTATCATGGAAATGGGGCCACAAAATTTCTCTTTTCTTGAATTCAATAAAACTTAGAATAAATACTACCAATGCATTTGTCTCATCAAGATCTTTATGATATAAATTTTATCGAAATCTGGCTCTCAAATCAAAGTTTATGGTCGTTTAAAGTTTGGCCCATAAACCCTTGCCACACTAGCAAAGTACCACCACGTGGAACCCTGCCTCACCTAGCTAGTCCATGTTACCCTTCCATGCCAACGTGTATTTACTATGCCCACATGGAACCTACCATGTCACCTCTTCAACGGGCCCCATCAAGCAAACCTCACAACGTGTTTTGTAAATTCATCTTGTTATAACGAGAATTCAGGTTTCAGCCTCATAGGGTGAAATACCCGCGGTAACTCTATCAGATCCCCGAACCCTAAACTAACTCTACACCTCGAATAGTTTGACATCCCTGAACTATTTATTACTTGGCCATGCTTGTTCTCAAACTAACCTCGTGCACCTGAATCACACTATCGCATATTACAAACTCCTTAACTCCTGAACAAGTTCAACGTCGAACTAGTTCAGAACCCCAAACAAGCTCGATCTTGGGCCCACCCTCAAGTGTTCACTATCCTATCTCTTATTTATTTGAATACTTTTATTGCTTAAAGTTATACTGCAAAGGGGCCTGCACATATAAAACTTATTTAATAAGTTGAATTATGCGTCGACCTGATTCAACCTATTCTGGTTTGGCCCCAAATACAATGTAGCCCATCCCCTAACTCCTAAATTACGTGGTTTCAACCTTAAATACAATCCAACTCTGCCTTAATAACCTGAATTTTTTTATGTATTTGTTTTATATCTTTACAAGGATTCAACCATAGTTCTCCTGAAAGCCCGATGTTTCCCCAAACATACTTAAACACTAGGAAATTAAATCCTCATTGTAAGTAAGACTATTTCATTAAGGGTAAATATACAAAGATTTAATGTAATCACAAGAGAATAATCCAATATTTCACTTAAGCATTATCACAACCAAATGACACTCTACAACTCAGTAACATCCACACCAGAACTTGTTGGTGTTAGGGTCCTATATTATAGGGATCTTAGTCATTTCAGTCTTTCTATTCCTTTGAGGTCAATTTGTAAAAGTCAATCTTGATTTCATGAGTATTCTAGTTTAAGGGGGTTTTCTCTGAATAAGAGGTTTAGATTTGGATTGAGTGTCATGTAAAGTTTTAAAGTCAAAAGGGTCTATTTGCTAAAATACAAAATGTAATGCCATGAAGGGTCATCATTAAAAGGGTAATCATAAGGGGTCATTGGTCACCATGAGTTAGGTCATCATCATTAAAAGGTCATGTCATGCAATATTTTGGTCATCATGAGTTAGTTAGTTGAGTCATGTCAGTTATGGGAATCAGTTATGGTCAGTCATGTCATGTTGCCATTATTTCAAAACACCACTTATCCATTATTTCACATCTTGAAGTGGGTCATCATTACTTCAAAAGAATATTTGAAGTGTATGAAGGCTATAAAAGTCCCTTTTCACTTTCATTTCAACCATTCAAAGCTATCATTTACTCTGAAACACCTTGGATGATGAGAGGAGGAGTGCTCTTATTTTCCATTGGGAGCTACTGCAAAAATTGGAAACTGCTGCGAAAGCCGGAGTTTGCTCCGTAACTAAGAATTGTTGGTAATTTCAAGAAATCATCGAGCTAGTCACGAGTAAGGGTGTCTCTCATTTCTTTGACATTTTTTACGTTGTATTTTCCCTATTTCATATTGTCAAACTTATCAGAGACCTTCAGATTTCCTCCAACCATCTTAAGCTACCACTGCTGCATGTTTTACTATGAAAATCCTTACTGCCTTTCACTGCATGTGAAACCCTTCTTATGTTGCATCCAATGTTTTCCTTGAACCCAATATACATCTATTTTGAACTGCAATCGAGTATCATTAACGAGGTTCTTATTTACTTCTTTCTAAAGAAGAACCCTAGGTACAGTTGTTGTGCATCTCCCCTGTTTCGTTGTGCATTTATCTGTTTTCACCATGCTGTAAAATTCACCATTGAGTAACATTGCACATTTGCTTGGAAGAAGTTTATAACTATGCACATATAACTATGGAAACTCCAAAGATGAAAAGAAGGTAAAAGGAGGATACATTGTAAGGTATGAACATAAAGACCTCAATCTAGTGAATTTTGATCTTTCCATCATGGTTTCATTTGAACAAGCTGGGTGTATTTCTTTTTGTGAGAAGATTCAGAGCTAGGGCCACCACTTCCAGCTCACCAAACAATTTGCACTAAATTTAAAGGGTAAGGAGGTAAAGGTTGGAAATTTGGAGTTTTTTGTCTCTGAGAAATCAATAGTTGCTACCACTGATATCCCTTTACATGGTGAAGAGTGGTTTAAAGGCATGGAGTTGGATTCAACTCATTTTAAAGACTTTTTGAAGCCACAGTACTAGGAGGGGTATGGGTCTGTTATCCCAATGAGTTATCTATTAGACCACTATAGTAAGCTACTGAAAGTGATTCAAAGGTATTTTAAATGTGAAGGGAGGTTTAACAAATCTATCAATAGCATATCAAACTTCTGATGCAATTTACAAACAAGAAACTTTGAATTTGCCTTATTATTTGTTTAGGAGTCTCAACAAAATGGTTAATAGAGTTCAAGAAAGTGACAGTCAGATTGAGCCTAACCTATTTCATTTTTCATTGATTAAATTGTTGGTGCTAAAAGATCTTGACAAGAGGGAGAAGTCATGGTAAGAGTTCTTGTTTTCTTCAAGGTGGATGGTACAGTCCTCTAACACCCCAAAGAGTAATAAAGACACCCCATCAGTTCCAACCAAAGAAGCCTCATCTACAACAACTAGCTCAGTGAAAAATCCTTTGATTGAGGACAAATCAATGGACAAGAGAAGTGCCAAGAAACTTCACTTCTCACCTGAGGTAGAACAAGTGCCTAGGAGACTGAGAACAAGAGCTTCAACCAAGAGATTTCATGTAGACCTTACACCTGTTCAAATTGTTGAGATATCAGAGAGTGCACATGGAGTGGAAATTGATGAAAAGGATCAGAGAATTAAGGACCCGCAAGATCAAATTGGTAAGGCAAATTTAATGATAGCACAACTGCAACAAGAAAACAAAGATTTCAAGAGGAAATCCTTACAAGAAATTGTTAAGCCCAATAAGGAAGAACGATCAAAGAGAGCTTTGGTACCAACTGTTGAAGACAAAGGAAAACAGGTAGCAAACATAGAAGATGTATGTCAAAATATGATAATTGAGAAATCAAGGAGACCTAGAACTAGGTAGGCAGTTAAGAAAATGGAAATGCAAGTGAAAGAAGTTTCTCAACCATAACAGAGGATAGTGGAAGTATTTGATGAGGAAAATGAGTTCAATAAACTGATGCAACAAATAGAGGAAGTTCAACAACAAGTAGATTGGCTTGTAGAGAAAGATCAAAGGGATAAGCAAATCTTATTTAATCAATTGAAAATTTTTGAACCTGTCATTGAAAAGGCCAAACATAAGTTGAAGTGGACCTTGCCTCTGCATAGGAAAGTAAGGAATATATATACACAAAATTTGGTCTTAAAAAGGAGACTCAAACAAGTAAAATAACAGCTAACTGAGGCTAGGCACTCTAGAAGAAAGAGGAAGAGGGGAAAGTTAGACATACTTGTAGAAGTAGCACAAAGTTGAATTTCATCAGGTGGATGCCACTAAGTTCTGAATTTTGTCTTTTTTCCCATAAAACTTACACATGTGAGCTTTTTTATGAAGAATACAAAAACACAGCAAGACATGTTACGCATTTGGTCATGATTCCTCATTTTGATAAAGTAGGAACAATTTTGAGTTTTGGATAGTTTTATATTATATTACAAGGTTATTATAGTTAGTGGGTGTTGCCTTCAAAAATTTGGTTCAGGAGAAAAACACATTTTGGAGATGCTGATATGCTACACAAGTTTGCTATGAATATGATAACAAAGGGAGATAGTGTTTTGGAGGCTTGCTTTCAGTTTTGAATCTATTTCATGAGTTCATGAGCTTCTCAAAGAAATTTCAAGACAACCCACATGCTTTATAATGTTAGAGATGGACCATAAATATGCACAACTTGGATTGTTGCGAAAGTTGTTGCGAAACTAGAGATTTGTGATAGTTTTGATGTGTTTCTGACACAATGGACATTTTGACTTGCTATTTCAAATTTTTGGTTTCTACTAGTTGTTTTAATCATGTTATTAGGTGTCATATAACTTTAGGATGATGTATTTATGCTCTATTGCGGAAATTAAATGCTTTGATGTTGTATCAAGTTAATATTTACAATAGGTAATTAGTTCCTATTTTTCAGCAGAGTAGGTGAAAATGCAATATATATGGTTATTGACTAGCTTTCTTTTGAAAAATTAGACCCTGCTAGGTGGAAGTGGAATATTTTGATGTATATAATATTAAAAAACAAAGAAAAAGGCTATGTTTGTCAGTGTGAGGAAGAAATGTTGATATTTTGTACTTTTTATCAATTTCTCAAGTGAATAGAAGAAGGCAGAAGGGATTTGACAAGGATTCATGTGTCAGACTTTGGTGGTAATTTTTTTCTTTGTGTTATTAATTATATCTAACAATTCCATGCTTTAAATACATGTCTTCATGTTTGGCTTAAGAATTAATAATTCAGAATTCACTACTGTGCTCTATTTTATGTAAGTTGAACAATTTATGTTTCTTTTTCCTCTTAATGGCACTTATAATTTATCTCACCCTCCCTACAATGAAATCAAGT
Organism: Pinus tabuliformis; assembly: GCA_031772625.1. Classification (NCBI taxonomy): domain Eukaryota; kingdom Viridiplantae; phylum Streptophyta; class Pinopsida; order Pinales; family Pinaceae; genus Pinus; species Pinus tabuliformis. Next base: position 25,563,979 of record CM062808.1, on the reverse strand, counting down.
TAGAATACCAAAAAAATTGCCTATCTTTCCCTTCCCTAAATCGCTTCCATCATCCCTTATTCACTTGAGATCATTAGCAGAAATGAAATCCATGTTGAATGGGTCTATATTCTCTAAGCTACCAACAAAACAGTAAATTAAAAATGCTCTTTTATTCTTCATAACTAGCCTAAGATCAAATATAATTTGATTATTTGATTGAATGAGAAGAAAACCTAGTGAGAGAATCCTTTCCAAGGCTAGAAGGGCTAGATTCTAGCTAAAAGTGGTTTGTGGTTACCTTTGTATTCATCTCCTCATCCTGGAGGAATTACATAGTGCTAACATTTTTGTGTCGTTTCCAAGGAGCGAAAGGTTCCATATTCCCTAGGAAAGATCATCAAAGTTTCAGATCTGATTGTCGATGGTGGACAAAGGTCAGACACATGAAGGTTGTACCATTCACCTGGCGAATCCAATCAAGTTTCAACCTGATCCAAAGAATCCATTGGAAGCAAGATCCAGAAATCAGGGTTTTACTGGCAAATTTATTGGCTCAAGATGAGTTCTATATCTGTAAGTTATGCTCTTTTAAAACAAGATCACATTCTAGGTTTTCTGAATCACATGCCTTGTGTAGATTGGCAGACTTATTTTCCAAGATTCAAAGATCAGGTAGGAGATGATGTTGCACTTCACTTGGTTAAATTTCACATGCATGTGCATAAGATAAAGGTTGATTTTCATGAAGATTGTCTCATGAAGATGTTCATGGTATCCTTGGAGGGAAATGCACAATCATGGTATGAAAACTTTCCAAATACCTGTTTATATTCTTTTAGAGATTTTCATACATTATTTATGAGAGATAGAAATAACATCATCCTTTAAATAATGAATCCATACTGGTGGGGATAATTTTATTAAGAGAGGAATAACATGTTTATAGAGTTTATTTAACCCAATGTTTTGGACTTCCAAGTGAGTCCATCCTCAAGGGATACACCAATTGTTTAAGAGGAGATTAATAATGTATCATAGAGCTAATGTTATGTATATATATAGTTTATGGAAAGGATCAATATGTTGGCATTATGATACATATGTTGTACTTGATGGCAACCCACTCATCTCAGATAATAAATTATAGTGTAGAGAAAAGTTCACGCACTTATATGCAGAGAAAAGTTTATTTCATGTAGAGAAAAGTTCACGCACTTTTATGCAGAGAAAAGTTTATTTCATGTAGAGAAAAGTTCACGCACTTTTATGCAGAGAAAAGTTTATTTCATGTAGAGAAAAAGTTCACGCACTTTCATGCAAGGAAAAGCACGTATATGTTGGAGAACTTACCTTTGGTCCATGGTAGTTAGTCCTTGGTATTTGAACCTATGAGGAAAAGCGCGTATATGTTGGAGAACTTACCTTTGGTCCATGGTAGTTAGTCCTTGGTATTTGAACCTATGAGGAAAAGCGCGTATATGTTGGAGAACTTACCTTTGGTCCATGGTAGTTAGTCCTTGGTATTTGAACCTATGGTTTTGGACCATGGTACTTCGTCAAAAGTGTTGATCTCACGTACTTTCATGGTTGGTTCATGGTATTAGTCCAACAGTTTTTTTGATCCTATGGTTTTGGCCCGTGGTATTGTGAAAGGCCTAAGCCTATATAAAGCAAAGGAGATCACTTGGCTAATTCATTCTTGCAAATCGAATATCTTAAGATCTGAAATATTGGGTTATTGTTTTAAAAGTTTGATCTATGAAAGGGAAGTTGAAAGCGAATCTGTGAAGGGTGATCTCTCGAGCGCTGCAGCTGCGGAAGTGCGGAGGCGCCACAGAAGGCGTAGTACAGAGGTGCCACAGAAGGCACAGTGCGGAGGCGCCACAGAAGGCGCAGTACAGAGGCACCACAGAAGGCGCAGTGCAGAGGCACCACAGAAGGCGCAGTGCGGAGGCGCCATAGAAGTCGCAGTGCAGAGGTGCCACAGAAGGCGCAGTGCGGAGGCGCCACAGAAGGCGCAGTGCAGAGGCGCCACAGAAGGCGCAGTGCAGAGACGCCACAGAAGGCGCAGTGCGGAGGCGCCACAGAAGGCGCAGTGCGGAGGCGCCACAGAAGGCGCAGTGCGGAGACGCCACAGAGGCGTCACAGAAGGCACAGTGCGGAGACGCCACAGAGGCGTCATAGAAGGCACAGTGCGGAGACGCCATAGAGGCGTCACAGAAGGCGCAGTGCGGAGGCGCCACAGAAGACACAGTGCGGAGACGCCACAGAGGCGCCACAGAAGGCGCAGTGCGGAGTCGCCACAGAAGGCGTAGTGCAGAGGCGCCACAGAAGGCGCAGTGTGTAGACGCCACAGAGGCGCCACAGAAGGCGCAGTGCGGAGGCGCCACAGAAGGCGCAGTGCAGAGGTGCCACAGAAGGCGCAGTGCGGAGGCGCCACAGAAGGCGCAGGTGCGGTGGTCGCGGTGCCACAGAAGGCGCAGTTTGAAAATTTATGAAAAGTGGTCCTTGAAAGAAAAGAAGTAGGGGGTTGTAGCTCCCTTCCAGGAGAGACTGGAAAACGAGAGAGAGTTGTAGCTCTCTGCAGGTTGCAGCCTGCATACTGGTAAAGGACTGCACCAGTACAAAACCATTGTAAAAGGAGTTTCTAATTTGAAAGAAGATAGAGACATATTGCAGCAGGTGATTTTCACCCACATTGGGTTTCCACCTTACATCTTGTGTTCTTTGGTGTGACTATCTGTTTTCTTTGTTCATGCTCATTATTTTATGGTACTAACATGCAAAAATAATTCAAAGAATAAATAAGGAAGTTTTATTAAAAGAACTTGATAATACTGATTCACCCCCCTTCTCAGTATTATTTCCAACACAATATGAAATGATTTAGTCAGCCAGGGTTATTTGACATTTTGCGTAGAATTATATTTTATTTAATTGTTTATTAATTTATTAATTGAAAGTGGTTTAGATCATTAGTTGATTTAATTAAAGATGGAGATTCCATTATTAGAGATATTTTATTTGGATTTATTATTTCTATCCAATGTGATGAATTGATTTTAATATGAAATTATGGTTTGATTAGTTATTAGGGTTGTTATGAAATATGAATTTTTATTAATGTTTTATTTTTTCATTTGACTTATTTAATTTATTGATTCTTAATTACAATCTTTTAATTTTATTTTAATGGATTTCTTATGAGGCTATATAATTTTAATTATTAATATCTAAATAGTATGTAAATTTTCAAGCTTCATTATTTTGAATTGTTTTTAGAGGTAGTTTATTTATGTTATTATTATTATTTTTATAAAATTAAAAGAATTACCCTTTAGGATTGTCTATATAAATTTGGATTAAAATTTTTAATATATTTTTATTTTATTTTTTATTGAGTGTAAATGCATTAAAATTGGAGTTAATTTATTGGGACTAAATAAGTTATGAGACCTAAATTAACTCTAAAGGAACTAAATATTAGGAGTTAATTATTGGTTTTTTTATGATTTCCAGTAATGGTTTCCAAGTATTGCTTAGTTTTAATCCATCATCCCGATTCAAGTTGTCCCTTGTTGCTAGTCAAAGACTCTTGCACACATTTTGATAATTTTATTGAGCATTTGGAAAGTTTTTATGAAGATGATCAATTTATGGATGATGATATCATATAGGTTACTCATGATAACCTTTTTAACATCGGGAAGAAGAAGTAGAGACTAGCTACCGACATATTCAAGAAAACTTCCAACAAATAGTAGCTTTTATCTTGCCTGAAAATGAAGTAATCAACGTCATGATGTAGATAGCATGATTCATCTTCTGATTTTGAAGAAAATTTGTAGCAGCCTTGTCAAATGTTAAGTCACCAAGAGAAAGAACAAGATAGACAATCAAATTTTTCATCAACCCTTTTATTTCTTGGGTCTTTATTCCAAGAACAATCTTACCAAATTCTGAGTTCTGAAATTCCATGTATAGAAACTCAAAACAATGAGCTCACTTTAAATGAAGATGAAGGTGTTATTTATAAAAGCAATGAGCTAAATAATGACAACTATACTCCACAATTACAAGAGGATAATGAAGAAGAGAAGGTTGTTCTAGACCCCGTGGATGTAAACATTTTTGTTATTCAAGATGTGGCTACCTCAATTGAAGATTTTCAAGAACACACTATTCTTTTCCCTGATGCAAATGATAAGCCTGATGAACAGATTGTTTTCTTTCATTCTAACAAAGATCTTGCATTGGACGACATAGAACAACTAGCGACCGAAAAAGAAGGGAGTGCTTGTCTTTTTGCTGACCTTCAAGACAGGGTAATGTTTCAGATTATTGAAGACCCTTTTGCCAATTTGTTGTAGTCATCAAGGAAGATGGATTTTCTTGTATTTATGGATTATGATTATCAATTTCAGTTGAATTTTGAGTTGCCAATTGTAAAAAAATTATTTCTATTTGAAAAAAATGAAAGCAAAGTCTAGTCATCAAGCCATTTGCTTTCATGGTTACACTAGTTTTTTGACTTCACTTGATCAAGTAGCTTGTGGATTAGTTAGAGTGGGTAGGATTGTGAATAAGCTCAACACTTTGAGCAACTTTTTCAACAGTGTGACAATTTCTAGCAGTTTGTTTTGGAAGATTAGTACTTTTCAACATTCATTTTCAATTTGTACAATGATTCTGGTTTCAATGGATTTGGTTGGAGGATGAGAGGAGTGCCCTTATTTTCCATTGGGAGTTGTTGTGAAAATTGGGAGTTGCTGTGAAAATTGGAAACTGTTGCGAAATCTCGAGTCTGCTATAGAACTGAGAATTGTTGCACATTTCAAGAAAACATCAAGCTAGTCACAAGGGTATCTCTCATTTCTATGACATTTTTTACGTTGTATGTGCCCTATTTCATCTTGTCAAACTATTCAGAGATCTTAAAATTTCCTCCAACCATCTTAAGTTACCATTGTTGCATGTTGTTTTTCTCAAATCCTTACTATCTTTCACTGCATGTGAAACCCTTCTTCTATTGAGTTCAATATTTGCCTTGAACCCAATATACCTCTATTTTGAACTATAGTCCAGTATCATTAACCATATTCTTATTTACTTCTTTCCAAAGAAGAACCCTAGCTATAGCTGTTGCGCATCCCCCCTGATTCGCTACGCATATATCTGTTTTCACCTTGCTGCAAAATTCACCATTGAGTAACATTGCACATTGTTTGGAAGAAGTTTGTAAGTCTGCACATACAACTATGAAAACTCCAAAGATGAAAAATAAGGTAAAAGGAGGAGACATTAAGATATGAAACCCAAGACCTCGGTCTTGTGAATTTTGATCCTGCCATCAGGGTTTCATTTGAAAAAGCTGGATGTATTGCTTTTTGTGAGAAGATTCAGAGCCAAGGCCACCACTTCCAGCTCACCAAACAATTTGTATTAAATTTCAATGGTAAGGAGGTAAAGGTTCGAAATTTGGAGTTTGTTGTATCTAAGCAATCAATAGTTTTTGTCATTCATATCCCTTTGCATGGTGAAGAGTGGTTTAAAGGCATGGAGTTGTATTTAGCTCATTTTAAATACTTTTTGAAGCCAAAATACCAGGAGGGGTATGGGTTTGTTATCCCAAGGAGTTATCTATTAGACCACTATAGTAAGTTGCTAAAAGTGCTTCAAAGGTATTTTACATGTGAAGGAAGGCTGAGAAAAATATATCAATACCACATCAGAACTCTGATGCATTTTATAGGCAAGAAAGATTTGAATTTGCCTTATTATTTGTTTAGGAGTCTCAGCAAAATGGCCGACATAGTTCAAGAAAGGGGGAATTAGATAGAGCCTATCTTATTCCATTTTTCATTTATTAAATTGTTGGTGCTAAAAGAGCTTGACAAGAGGGAGAAATCATGGCAAGAGTTATTTTTTTCTTCAGGGTGGATGGCACAATCCTCTAACACCTCAAAGAGTAATAAAGACACCCCATCAGTTCCAACTAAATAATCCTCATCTGTAGTAGTTGGCTTAGTGAAAAATCCTTTTATTGAGGACAAATCAATGGACAAGAGAAGCACAAAAAAAAATCACTTCTCACCCGAGGTAGAACAAGTGGCTAGGAGACCTAGAACAAGATCTTCAGCCAAGAGATTGCCTGTAGACCTTACACCTGTTCAAACTGTTGATATATCAAAGAGTGCACATGAAGGAGTGGAAGCTGATGAAAAGGATCAAAGAATTAAGGACCTGCAAGATCAACTTGGTACGACACATTTAATGATAGCACAACTGCAACAAAATAATGTAGATCTCAAGAGGAAAGCCTTATAAGAAATTTCTAAGCCCAATAAGGAAGAACCATCAAAGAGAGCCTTGGTACCAACTATTGAAGACAGAGGAAAATAGGTCGCAAACATAGAAGATGTGCAAAATATGATGGTTGAGCAATCAAGGAGATCTAGAACTAGGTCTATAGTTAAGAAAATGGAAATGCAAGTGAAAGAAGCTGCTCAACCAGAACAAAGGATAGTGGAAGTAGTTTATGAGAAAAACAAGTTCAATAAACTGATGGAACAAATAGAGTAAGTTCAGCAACAAGTATATTGGATTGCATAGAAAGATCAAAGGGATAAGTTGAGTTTATTTAATCAATTGAAAATTAATGAACCTATCATCGAAAAGGCCAGATATAAGTTGAAGTGGACCTTTCCTCTGCATAGGAAAGTAAGGAATATGTATACACATAATTTGGTCTTAAAAAGGAGACTCAGACAAGTAAAACAACAGTTGACTAAGGCCAAACAATCTTGAAGAAAGAGGAAGAGGGGAAAGTTAGATATACTTGCAAAAGAAACAAAAAGTTGAATTTCATCAAGTGGATGGCACTAAGTTCTGAATTTTGTCTTTTTGTCCATAAAACTTACACAAATGAGCATTTTAATGAAGAATATCGAAACACAGCAAGACATGTTGCGCATTTGGTCATGATTCCTCATTTTGATAAAGCAGGCACAATTTTGAGTTTTGGATAGTTTTATGGTATATTACAAGGTTATTATAGTTAGTGGGTGTTTCCTTCAGCAATTTGGTTCATGAGAAAATCAAATTTTGGAGATGTTGCAATGCTACACAAGTTTGTTGCGAATTTGATAATAAAGGGAGATAGTGTTTTGGAGGCTTGTTTTCAGTTTTGAATATGTTTCATGAGTTCATGAGCTTCTCAGGGGAATTTCAAGACAACTCACATGCTTTATAATGTCAGAGATGGACCGGAGATATGCACAACTTGGATTGATGCAAAATTTGCTACAAAATTGGAGATTCACAATAGATTTATTGCGTTTTTGACATAGTAGACATTTCGACTTGCTATTTCGAATTTTTGGTTTTTACAAGTTGTTTTAATCATGTTATTAGGTGTCATATAACATTAGGATGATGTAGTTATGCACTGTTGAGGAAATTAAATGCTTTGATGATGTATCAAGTTAAGATTTGCAGTAGGTAATTAGTTCCTATTTTTTGACAGAGTAGGTGAAAATGCAATGTATCTGGCTATTAACTAGCTTTCTTTCGAAAAATTTGACCCGGCTTGATGGGAGTGGAATATTTTTAAGTATATAATATGTAAAAGAAAAAAAAGGCTCTGATGGTTAGTGTGAGGAAGCTAGGATGATATTTTGTACTTTTTAAATCAATTTCTCAAGTGAATAGAAGAAGGTAGAAGGGATTTGACAGAGGTTCATGTGTCAGACTTTGATGGTAATGTTTTTCTCTGTGTTATCAATTATATATTACAATTCCATGCTTTAAATACATGTCTTCATGTTTTTCTTAAGAATTAATAATTCAAAATTCACTATTGTGCTATCTTTTATGTAAGATGAAAAATTTATGTTTCGTTTTTCTCTTAATGGCACTTAGAATTCATCTTGTAACCTGATAGTCTGAATGTATTTCTCATATTCTGCTCTCACCCTCCCTACAATGAAATCAAGTTAGAATACTAGCAAAATTTCTTATCTTTCCCCTGCCTAAATCACCTCTATCATCTCTTATTCACTTGCAATCATTAGAAGAAATGAAATCCATATTGAATGGGTCTATCTTCTCTCGTGTGCCAGCAAAACAATATATCAAAACTTCTCTTTTAATCTTCATAACTAGCGTAAGATCAAATATCATTCAATTAGTTGATTGACTAAGAAGAAAACCTAGTGAGAGAGCCCTCTCTAAGGCTAGAAGGGCTAGATTCTAGCCTAAAAGTGGTTTGTGGTTACCTTTGTATTCCTCTCCTAAGCCTGGAGGAATTACAGAGTGCTAACAGTTGCTTCATCCATGCATAACATATCATTCCATGAGTAAAGCAAGAATTAACCAATAAATCATGCAGAGTCCATAAAAACCATGATAAACATATATTCAGTAGATTGAAGGAGCTTGCCTCCAACAACAAAGGTTCTATGCTACTCATAACATGCATACTACCGGATACATACACTACAATAATTTATATAGCAATATAACAACAAACTAGATCATGCAATTGGTATGCATATACAAGCATCACATGTATTTCCAATTCCTACATTTTCTTGAGAATAAAAATTTAAATGGCTTATCATAATCACATAATATTACATCATCGTATCAACAAGACTAATGCATACCAGGCAACCATGAGCAACCATGCATATGGATTATGATTTTGCATAGTTCTTAGTTACCTTTTGAGCTAGATCTTCCTATTACACCTAGTGCATAAATTAGCCTACTGATGAAAATACCAATCAGACATGAAAATGGCCAAGAATGCCACACACATCCATGTGCATATCCTTGTAGCTATTAAGTAATCACATGCATTCTATGTCACAACAGTAAGTTGCCTAGACCTTCTAGATACAAGATAGCAATACATGAGATACACAAGGCATCCAAGATTTTCCCAAACATCCTACATCAACAAGTTAGTGTCCACTCCTATTGCTATTAACAATATATGGCCAATGAGTATGAGGTATCAAAGGAATTATTGGTTGTTGTAGACCACCAGGAATACAAACATCAACTCTCTTGCAAGGATTCTTCAAGGTTAAGTACACCCTAACAATTGGTACTTGTCATAAACACATTAAATAGCTAAACATCCACGACCATATGATAAATCATGAATTGTTTCTTGAATATTACAAGAGTCCAAATCTTTATGAGAATGAACACTTACCTGATATATTTAAGGATGTTGGAAACTAGAGGAATGACTTCGACTCTCAGCTAAACTATATCCTAATCTGCACTGCAATCTTTCTTACAAAAAAACATTCTTGAGCCAAATTAAGAGCCTGAGAATGAAGTTCTCAAGGGAACATTCTCTAGCCAGCCAATAAAACACATGAGAGTCCTAGGATTCCATAGTGATTCCACCTGCAACCCCAACATGACTTTTATAATCACTATGGTTCCTTTTCCTCAAAAACAACTCATTGTTCCTCTCTATTTCTTAGTCATGCATACCAACATTCCTTCAACCAACACATTCCCCTATGCGTTCTCTATCTCCTCGCTCCAAAATCCTTCCCCTTCTCTTTTTCTCTCTTTGTATGTGTATTCACTTTCAACATGGCATCTTCCACTCCTCCTGAGTACTACCTATTCCCCCCTTCCTTCTTTCCGCTCCTCCTTTTCTTGTCTCTTGCGCTTCCCCTTGCATGTTTTCCATGCCAACACATTTCAGAAGAATGGGGAAGCCTCTTCTTGGTGTGTAGGTTCCCATATAGTCCAAAACTACTCTTTCTCTCTCTCTTCACGGGAAAGCCCCATCCTCCCAATTTCTTCTTGTCTTGTTAACCATACCAACAATATTTACTAGGCATAGGGAGAGTAGCACTCGTCCGACTATGTAGGAGCCCCTTCTCTTTTTTTAATTTCATGTACCAGTTGCCTTCTCTTTTATAGGAAGCTAGATAGCTTCTTAATTGCACCTTTGAGTGTAGTATTTTCCCAATCACTTCCCCCATGAACTTCTCCACTCAATATTTGAATTTGTTTCCTCTCCTCAGCTAGTATTTGTATTACATTATCCCACATTATATATATATGAATACAATTCATAATAATGTTTACAAGAGAGATTAACCATAGGGGATTTCACAATAAGGTAAGGAAAATAAATTTATAGGAATAAAATATGATTTGGATTCCAAATAATAATTTTACTAAGAAACAAGCTACTATAGTAAAATAATATATACATCCTAAACATATCAAAAACTAAAAATCCAACACTAGAAGAAGGATTTAGATTCTCCCCATTATAGTTGCTAGCTATATTAGGGATTTTTATTATTCTAGGTTATGATCCTTGGTGAGAGGGTTGAATTCTCACTAATAGAGAAGTTGATAGATTATAGTCTATCTTTCTCTAGGGTTATTACTTAGTACTTGAAATGCAATGAGAATGAAAGAGGAGAATACCTTATAACTTATCCTTGGGCTTAATCTTTGTGAACAATTCAGTTTCCAATCCCTTAAATTTGCACCCAATCAACCAATAATACCTTCCTAATTTCCCAATTAACATATTCAATAATCCAAAATGTATTTCAAAACATGAAATTTTAACTAACTCAATTCAACAATCAAATCACAATCCCTAACATTATAATATAATACATATTGTTAGGGTCATTAGTTTCATTGTCAGATGTATCTTCCATGTCCTTTAATTTTCAGTTTTTGAATAAGTTGAGCCTATGACCACTGTTGTTGTCATAGCCTCAAAGTTATTGTCCAACATCCTTGAATTTATTCCATAGAGAGTTCATCCAAAGCATGAAAGAGTGTCAAGTCAGTGGGATTCATGAGGTCACACATGTTTATACAGTTAAGTCAAAAGGGGTTATGTGTCAATTGTTCATTGATAAGAACCATCCGAAATGAAGTTGTGTTAGTCTAAATTTCTAATGGTCATGAGGTCTGGTCATTAAATGTGTTTTAAATTCTTATCCCCTATTCCTATCTACCCCATGTTTCCCTATTCCCTACCCTATTTCCCTATTTCCCTTTATACATACCTTCATATATCATCTACATCCTATCCAATTTTCACATATCATTTACATATTATTCACATTACATTTTCTTTCCCTCCCTTCATTCTAAACCTATCCCCATGACACCACTACCACTCCCCTATACTCATCACTGTGGGAATTTGCTACAAAAACACTCTGTTTTAGTCACCATTTTGCAGAACGGTTTCTGACCACATGAAGGAGATTTTTTTGGAAAATGAAAGAGTTTTTTCTCAAGGATAGGGAAAAGAACAATAACCTCTTCCATATTTTTCACAGGTGTCATGGATCAAGAGATTTGATTGCATCTTCAAAGCCTATTTTTCAGACTGCACAAATACTCTATTTTAGTCATGGTTTTGCAGAGCATTTTTTGGGAATCTAGGGAAGATTCAAAAAAAATGAGAGAGGTTTATCTTCAAAAAACTATAATCTACAATAACCTCCTTCAATTTTTACACAGGTATTACTGTTTTGGAGATATGGCCTGGTGAAAATCCATTGCGCAGGTGCTACACAGTCAGTAGTCAGCCTTTAACACATATTTCATTAAATTTGGAATTAAACGGTGAATCTATAATTTCCAAATAACTAAAAAACTCAATTCTAGTGATGTTCTTGTACAAAGATTTTTCCAATTTTAATGAAATATGTGTTCTTTGTGCTTTTTGTCATTTTCATTCCAGGAAGATATGCTTCGAAGACAAGTGCTTTTACAGTGATTTAGTGTTTTTCTTAAGATAAGAATGCTTTATGTTTTTTTTTTATTTAGAAGAAAAATACTTGAAACAACAAAAAGGTTTCCTAATTTTACTTTGATTCGATCCTCTGTTGGATCAAAGATGCGATGCATCTAGACATTATGGATTGGCTATTGTATTTCTATTTAAACTGATTAATGCATATGGAAATGGTTGTTGATGGTTGAGTGATGTGTTAGTGCTAAATTTTCAGAGATTCATGCTTGTGTGATCAATCAATGATGCATGTTTCTTATGTATTGATGGTCATCGATCTTACTATCCAAGGATTCTTATGGTATGGTGCATGGGATTTGTTTTGCTTATTGTCAGTTGTTTTATTTCTTCTTTGTGTTTTATGAGTATTTGATGCCAGTTGATTCATAATTCACTGTATCTGCTCTTTCAATTGTTTTCACGTTTCAAACTCAAATGAAATGATATATACTTGTACATGTTATCTTATATGTTCAATTTTTCTTTCTCTGAGGAAGTATTTGTTTGTTTCAGTTTACCTTATTTATACTACAACCAAACTTTCTATCCCAGAGTCATGCTTACAATCCCTTGAAATAGTTATCGATTTAATTGCATAAGTAAATGAGTTGAAGGCTAAATTGATCATGAATTACCACCTATCAAGCCTTTCACACTTCAACCAAAGATTTTCAAAATTCCTTAGGCAGAACTGGTCTCTCTTTAAAATTTGTGCTTCAAGTCTTTATATTTAAGAATGAGGGAGCTCCCTTTGGATAGAAAATGCCATTTTCTAGCCCAAAGAGGTTTGTGGTTACCACTATAGCCCTTTCCTCAGCTTGAAGGGTTTTTACATAGTGATAACACATATAATAAAAATGACTCAAGGAACCGTGGTGGAGTGGATTTTTTTTTGGAGGGGAGTGTTAATTTTACTCAAACATGCACACACACATCATAAATTGTATAGTAAGAGGTCATATACATGATCTTATTGTATCACCTCGATCACCCATGTTTGGGTTCCTCTTTCCTTGGCCACATGATCAAAATTTTCACTCAACAAGAACATAAGTAATTTTTTTGTAGTGAGGGAGCAAGGGGTGGTTCAACACAAACTTGAAGAACTTAGGTGGTTTATACACAATGAGAGAATCTTGGGCAAAGGAAATTCAACAAAGTCTAGTCAATTTTCTCCATTTCATCTAACCATGGAATGTGGTGCCCCTCTCAATAATATGTCAATGAGACACATGCACTTATTCATTATGGAGCTATTTTTTTACTCAATATATTATCAACAATAACTAGGCAGATGACATTTCTTACCTTTCTCATTTATTTCATTATTATTATAATTATTCAACATTACATGCATAATACACATTTTTCTCTCTATCTCTATTCATATAAAAACATATTAAGATTGATAATCACATCAAGACAACATTCTCAAATAAATAACAAATATTTAAATATGATTACATTTACACTATCTAAATTGAATAGACTCAAAATTTATTTCTAATATTAATCTTTTTATTAATACACAATATTAAAATATATTGTTCATTATATCCAATAACTATTAAACCATCTCCCAGATGGGGGTGGTATCACGATTACTATGTTTCGTCAATCCGTATGATTGGCATGATCATCAAATGCATGGCACATGGGGTGGCAACCCTTAGTTTGAGATCCATTCTCTCCACCTGGAATTGCATGCTCCCTGCATGGCGTCCTCGCCATTTACAACCTATGTCTCACCTACTCCAATCGTGTTGACTTAAATGCGTGCAGGTGGGAGGATTTAGATCTAGGTAAAAATTTTGTTTTGGCAACAAACTTCATTCCTTAATACTTCAGATGGATCACCTCTCTCATGGTGGATTGGTTGCAGGCAAATAATTTCCTGACATACAGGGAGAGCTCATTCATGAGCATATGATTCTGAAGTTTCTTGGGTTGGTTGAGGATTGTGCTTTTTCGTACACTTTTCTTGCCATGATGATCGTTCTTGTTGTTTACTTCACGTAATGATTCCAACCTCCCACGTCCTCGCCCTACGATCCATGCATGGGTAAGCTCCCAGGGTGGCGACATGTCTATGTTATGTTTTCTTCTGCTGAAAGACCACAGTTGATAAGTTGTGTGTGGTGGAAAAGGATGGTATATTCTAAACTCATTTTATTGTTACTCTCCTTTCAGTATTAGTTGCTTAATCCCTTAGTGCTTTGGATATTGGTGATTTACTATAAGGGTCAATGTTCTTTCTTTTCTTTTTACACAACTCGGGGTCTAGTCCTTCATTCGTGATGGTGGTTGTGTTATCCTCTGCATCATCTCAAAGCTCCGACCATACTAGAATTTTGTTTAGTTTCCCTGTGTTGGTTTGCAGAGTGTGGTACCCTGGTACCTTCTCCATTTGGTTTTGATAATTGTTATGGCTCGTATAAAACTTTAGTCGCTCTAAAATTTCAACTCTATCTTTTTGTTTTTCCACTTAAGTTTCATGGTTTTGGGAATTTAAGGCAATTTTCTATTTGCAAGGGTCATGGGTTCCTAATCTTCCCTCTTTAGTCACTAAATTTGATCTCTCTTATTACTATATTGTTTCTTATTTTCCTTCTACCACAGTCCTACCCTATCTTGACATTGTCTATCCCTGTCCTTCTTCTTTTGAGAGTTGTATTTTCCCTTCACGTCTGGAGTGCATATGCATCTATGGCCCCTCGGAAGAGACTGCCTAGCCGCCATGGTGGTGCACCTGGGTCATCTTCTTCGTGACACCGATGTTTGTTCAGATGGGAATCTATGGCCAACCATTTTGACTTTGTTCCTCTCGAAGTGAGGAAGGAAATTCTTCACTTAAAAGCCAGGGAGTTTGGGGATAATAGATATTTCTTTGATTATGAGATTGGAGGTAGTAGCCTGAAGTGGGTTTCTAATCCAGGGAAATTTCACAAGTGAAGGTTACACTTCCTCCATTCTATTAGTTTTCACCATCAGTTGGAAACACTGTTGAGTATGGTCACTTAAGATAAGAAGGTAGAAAATTACAAGCTATTTGCAAGTCAGGAAGAGATCAAGGGAATTCTAAGGGACATCCATTACAACTTGGATGACATTATGGTCAGACTGGCTTGGGTGGAGCAATTTATTGTATATGAATTAGATATTGACTCTAATGAGTATCAGGAGGTGTCTGATTCATTAACACTCTAGCTAGGACCTCTTCTCACGCTAATTCTTCTCCCCTCTCTCCCATCATCATCTCGAACTAACATGTCCACCAAGCATATTGCATTAGTTTTTACTGTTGGATGGCATATGTTTTTTGTAAGAAGTTTTATGATGTTTTATCAACAAGTTATACAAGTAATTTGAAGAAATGTATTTATGGAGCACGTTTTTGTACTTTTGTATGGGTAGGTTTAAGAGCCAAAGGGAGGTTGTTGTATAGTAATTTTTTTTTTTGTTATCTTATTCTTGCATCGGTGCAAGGTAGTCTTATCCTGGTAATTTTTCCCTCTGGTAGTAATGTTGTGTCTATGGTTATCCTTGGTTGAATATATGCTCTCCCAGACTACTCTTTTGGTGTATGAAGGTATCTCAATGTAACGCCTTTTGTTATTAATAGAAATGTATAGAAAAAATTTACAAAAAATAAAATAATAACTATTCAACCATAAACATGCATACAAGATATACACACCTTTGTTATATTATACCATCATTCTAGTTACATACATGATATTCACACCTTTGTTATATTATATCATTCTATTTTCAAGTGACAAACATAATATTCATTAGAACATTACATATATACTATATTTAACTCATTACCTTTTTCTATGCCTACATAATAATTGTTTTAATCCAATCAAATATTATTTTTAGAATTTCACCTTACATTTAATTCTAGAATCAAGTTTTCTTCAATTCAAATGTTTTGAAAGTATATTTGAAATCGATTATCAAATAGTATTTTATTTAAAACACTAATTCATATTCTTTCTTCTAATTGTGATTTGATACCACGAGGAAAAACTTAATCAAGAAAATCAATAATTAGCTTGGGCATTGCTAGAAATGATATATAAATAAAAATGAGGTAAATTGCCAAATAAGCTACTAAAATCATGAATTCTAAGATGATTCTCTTGGTATTTTCTCAAGATATAATATTTAAACCAATGTAAACCAAATATATTTAAACAAATACAAGTATTATCAACATAGATCTCTTACATTTGTTATAGTTATATATTTGCCTCCCTTCATTGAAATGCAAGCACTACCAATCGATATAAGATAGGTATACTGGAAGGATTTTACCCATGTACATATATGTTATTTGTATGTTTGATCTTAATGTATGAAATAATCAAATGTATTCTTTAGTTAAGAGGTTGGAAAGGTTCCCTGATGGGGTTGTAATTCACGATGAGCGTTAATGGTAAATGATGTAACGGGTTCACATTTGTTCGTAATTTGGAAGGGCGTGGCATGAAATGTGTCCCTGGGTGCGAGTTTACCAATTTATGTCCTTTCATTATAAATGTATGGTTGCAAGGCTAGGGTGCCGAATGTACGTGGTGCAGTGCAATGGTGGTAGGGTGATATTCTCATCCTGTTCCCTCAGGTTTGTTGGTGAAGTTTGTTTTCTCTGTTTGGGAGGGTTTGTACTTTGTTGTGGTGTCATTGGTGACAATCTTGGCTCCAGTGAATTTGGGATTTTCTTATCTAGGGTGTTCAGTGTATTAAGGAGCATTTTAAGTCAATATTTTTCGACTTATTCTTGCATGTTACAAAGCGTGAGTTGATTTTTGAACTAGTGGTTGTCCTTTCCAATTCAACCACTCAGGATAGTGACTTTGTAGGTATTCTGTTCCCTTGCCCATTTTTGGTTTGTGGTTGCTAGTATCCTGGTAATTCATCTATTTAGTTCTAGCTCGAGGGTTTTACTTTGCTGTCTAAATATGCACTCTATGTTTTGGGTGTTGGGTTCCTTTCTTTTCTGCAAGTTTATGCTAATTCTTGTTTTGGGAATTCAGGTTCTATAAGACTCATTGGGAACTATCTGTGTTTTAATCCAATTCACTCTATTTTGTTTAAGTCTTAGTGGGTAATTTTCTTTGGGCATGGTTTAGTAGCCTCTCTGAGTTTGGGGTATTTTAGCACGATGTCTTGTCTAGGGGATTATCAAAGTTTTATGCCCTTATTATGTAGTGAATTCTCTGTCCCCTTTGGTTCCGTGCCCGGTCTGTGGAATTTGGGAGACTCTTTGTTTGTTTCCTGGTTAGGTAGCTAAGGTTCACTTCCCTGGCCCCTTTTTTGTTTCGTTGGTCATGGCTTTGTCTCGGGTTGTTGGAATTGCACTTTTGTTCTAGAAACTATGCCCCCCGCTAGTGAATGGTAAGTCGTAGAGGAGGTGTTAGTAATGTTAGTCCTCAACGTCATTGACTTTTTTCTTGGGATTTATTTGCTTCTTATTTTGATTTTTTGCCTCTAGAAGTGCAAAGAGAAATTTTATTACTGGAATCGAAGGAGATTAGGGACCGCCCCTACTTCCCTGATTCAAAAATTGGAAGTCATCATTTACAATGGATTTCAGACCCAGGAAAATTCAAGAAGTGGAGGTTGCAATTTCTACATTCTCTCTTTGTTTATCAACAGTTGGACACTCTTCGTATGGTCTTACACAACATACATGTTTATAATTACAAGATATTTATTTGGTCGGGAGGATATAAAAAGCCTTCTCAAGAACATTTGATATTGCCTCGATGATACAAATACTCCTCTCAGTCATGTGGAAGGTTACGTGGTGTTAGACTCTACCTTACGAGATATCACTGATCCTCCTAGATACCCTACTAACCCACCTGTTGATCACACTCCAAATTTCACAGTTATTTTATCTTATTAAAAAGGATTTCTACCTTGGAGTTTTTTTTTTCTATAGTCTAGTGGTTTTCATGGCTTCTGATACTTCTACTGTGGTGTATCTTCTATTCTATGGATACTGTGGCACATATTTTAGTAAATGGTAAAAGGTTATTTTAGCTCTTTTGTATTTCCCCTGTTGTAATCTTTGTCTATGGTATATGATGGTTCACGGTTGATGTTTATTTGCTTTGTGGTTTTGGGTTGTCTACTCCAGACATTTATTTAACGCTTAGTTGTGTTCTCTTGCTCTTAAGTTATAGTATTTTGGTAGTCGACACTATGTTGTTTTTTGGTGCAGATATTTTTTGTAGTTTGGAGGAGGTATACAAGTCTCTCATGTTGATACCTTTTGAAATGTTAGAATATCTCTCTCAATGTACACACTTTGTTATTAATGAAAATCCATTGCATTAGTTTATAAAAAAAAAGAGGTTGGAAAGATTAAATGATATTTTTTTCTCTGAAGTTATGAAAAAACATGTTTACCTCACTCATAGATGTGCAAATATAGTCAATCAATTAGAGACAAATGACACTTTGTATATTAAAGGCACATCATATTCAAGCATGAATTAATCATTCAATCCCTTTGTAGAAGAAAAATACAAGAAACTTACCCCTCTATTTCTCCAAAATGCTCCAAAAGTCATAAATTTCATATAGAATTGTAGCATATAGGGCCTTTATAAGAAATGCACGTGGTTTACGTTAAGGCGTCTTGTGTGTTACTTTTAGTTTGTCCTTCTACAAGGTGCGCATGTTTATATAACCCATATGATTTTTTTAAAACTTTTCCATAAAAGTTTTGCATGTATTTGAAAGGGGTGGGATAAGTTGACTAAAAGGATGGATAGTTGGCTCTAAATAATTGTTATACTTTTTTTTCATTTAAAAATATTCAATTTAAGTCCTTGATGGGGGTGTGTTTTGAGGAGAATGGAAGTTTGGGGCGTTGTACACACCACTTTGAAGAATGAAGTGCATTAAATGGTGGGGGTGGTGTGGCCACCCCTGTCCATGAAAACACATGTGGCTTTACTGTCAGTTGCTCTCCATGATGAATGTCAATTGCAGACAGAGAGGGGAGTGGCAGTTCTACCTATGTCGCATCCTTGCAAGGAATTCACATGTTTCCTTTGATAGAGTGATTTGGCTTGCTTTTTGGGTGGATTTCGGACCTAGATGAGGTGATTTCTTAAGATTGATTTGGAACTTTAGTAGCCTGGAAATTCCAAGAGCGATTATGGTGGACCAGACACCTATAGGTAAGCTCTTAACTAATCATACTAATGATATTTATGCTCTAGTTATTTATGGCTCTGTGTCAAGCAAGAGTGTCAAGAGGTTAAGGTGTGCACATATAACATAATTTTGGGGCTTGGTCACTTTTAGTGTTTATGGTTCTGAAAGAGTTGTGTTGGTCTCTTGCTTGTAATGCTCGACGACTAATTTTTTTAGGTAATTTTGAAGCCCTCTAGTATTGATAATTTTGTTGCATCATTCTTGTGTAGCTTCAAGACTGTTAGTTTTATATTATCTCCTAGCTTCGACATTGTGAGTTGGGTTTCTGTTTGGTCGTGGCTAGTTTTTAGTTCATATTTATGTTGCATTGGAGCCCTTTTCCAGTGATAGGGTTGTTCCTTAGTATCAGTTGTTTGGTTCCATCTATATCTATTTATTACAATTTTGGGTTATTGGTTTCCACCCTGCTTGAGTAGTTTCAAGCCTCCTTTGGGCATTTCCCTCCCTGTCCAACCGTTATTTGTCCATATGTCTTATTCTTTTTTATTCTTGTCTTTTATCCGGCCCTGTGTTAAACCTCGGAAGCATTATCATTATGTCCACATGTAGTGTCAATGCATGAGGAGTAGGTGGCAGGGGGGAGGCCAAGACCCCCAGGGCCACAACCGAGCCTAACAACAAGCCCAGGAGGCTACTATGACCTTCCATTTGGCTGCCCCCCCTGAAACTCGTAGTGAAACCCACCACTTGGAGGCTATGTTAGACAGAGACATGCACACCTTTTCTAATTTTGTGCTGATGGAGAAATTGGGCAGTGGATGCCTAACCATGGGCATACCAGGGATCAGAAAAAGTAGTATTTCCAAGCCTTATCTCTCTATTAGCAAATGAAAACCTTGTTGGGCAAGGTCCTTACTGAGTGACATGATGATAGGTACAATGTTTTTGCAATTATTGAGGATGTGAAATGAGAAAAAATAAATCAACGATTTTATTTAGAGAGAATGGATGCTCATCGAGCTCAAATTGAGCACCATATCCCATGCATTGTTGCTACCTTTGCTCGTCCAAGATCTAACGTGAAAGATATGGCACTTGTTAATTTTTCTGAATCCTAGTTGTTAAATGATTGCTAGTAGTTTTTTGTATTTTAATTATGCAGTAGATACTCTAGTTATGCTACAAGTATTAAAACTCTTGCAGTTTTCAACTAATTATTTTATAGGCGAGAAGTAAAAAATATTTGGTTTCCATTGGACAGATTGAGACCATCTTTCATGAAGAATGTTGACAATTGTTGGATGATTGATGTATTGGAAACTTTGAATTTGTGAGGTAATACAATCTAAGCTTACAACAAAAAAAAATATTTTATTTAATAATTATAAAGTATTTATACTTTAAAAAGGAAATTTATGAATAATAAAAAAATATATGAAAATTTTTATGGATTTTTAAAATATGATATTGTTTTATTAGATGGTTTTAGATATCTTTCTTGTTAAGTGTTCAACTCAAGTTTATTCCAAAATTAGTTTCAATTTATCTTCTTTCCAATTGTATTATGTTTATCAGTTCAATACCCTACTATATCTCAAATATGTTATTCTTCCCACATAATCTCTAAGTTGTAAGATCTTCATGAAGGTGTTTACAAAATAACAATTATTAAAGGTCTCTAACCTCTTCACCATTGCATTATGGAGCTCTTCATATGAGCAATATTGAATCCACGCTACAAATAAAACCAAGCATGATAAAGACTCAAGCAAAGTTAGACTAAACTCTTTACCAAATTCTCCATTACCACATTCTTCTAGCATCAGGGTGGATAAAGTACCTCCCATGGCTAACCTTTATCTTCTTTTATAAGATGTATGCAAATTTCGACTTGCCTCTTATACATAATTTCTAATCTCCAATTAACTAGCATGCCTATTATTCACTAGGTTTGTTGGGGTTGGTTGGAGAGCTCATTTTGGTGCTTGAAGGAAACCCTAGCAGTGACTTCCCAAACCAGTGGGATTTTCTTACTAGTTTTCTTCGAGATTTCCTTTCCCTTCTACTGTTTCTAGTCATCTTTCATCGTCTTCCCTCTTTTCAGGTGGTTATTGTCAGACCAGGCAGTAACTCCTCAAAAACAATTCGTTGATATTCATTTAGGTTGGTCTTTATTATATACAATAGGGAGAGACTGTTCATTTCATCTCCCGGTGACTATTCATATTCTCTATTATTTATTTACATCAATTTCAGTTATTCACCCAATCCTGATGATTAGGTGTCAACATTCCCCCCTTTAATCTGAAGGGATGTTGGTGAGTCCAAGCATCGTTCTGAATCTTTCAAGCTTTTCTCTTCCAAGCACTTTGGTGAAGATGTCTGCAATTTTCTCATTAGTGGAACAATGGCAGAGATGGATTGTTTTGGCCTCAACATGATGTCGAATCAGATGATATTTAGTATTGATGTGCTTCGTTCGATCATGGAATTTTGGGTTCTTGGCCAACTTTATTGCCGAGGTATTGTCAATCATGAGTGGAGTCGATTGTACTTGTTTTACCTGCAAATCTTCAAGAATTTTCCTGAGCCACACAATTTATTTTGTTGCCTCAGCTGCTGCCACATATTCTGCTTCTGTTGTGGAATCTGTTGGAACTGATTGTTTGTGTGATCTCTAGGAGAAAGGTCCTGATCCAAGACTCATAGCATAACCTGAAGTAGATACCATAGTTTCTTTGTCTCCATCGAAGTCTGAATCAGAGTATCCAATCAATTTGAAGTCGTCCACCTGTGTATATTTGATTCCAAAGTCTTGAGTTCCCTTCAAGTACCTTAGAACTCTTTTTGCAGCAGACCAATGTCCCTCACAAGGCTTTTGCATAAACCTGGAGAGGATTCCAACTACAAACGAAATGTCTGATCTGGTAGTAGTTAGGTAGTTGAGACTTCCTACAAGTTGTCTATACTTTGTTGCATCCTCAAATTCTTTTCCTTCAATGGATGTGAGCTTTAAGTTTTGTTCCATTGGAGTAGTGAAAGGGTTGCATTCTGTCATGCCAAACCTGTTCAATAGATCTCCAATGTACTTCTTTTAAGAAAGAAATATGGACTTCGGATGTTGAGTTACTTCAATACCAAGATAGTAATGAACATAGCCCAAATCAGTCATTTCAAAACCTTTCCTCAATTCCTTCTTTATGGATGCAGTGTAGCTTTCATTGTTCCCTGTCATCAAAAGATCATCTACATATACCATAAGATATATAACTATTTTGCCAACTTTCTTGACAAATAAAGTTGCATCATCAAGATCATAATGTTTGAAATTGAGTTTTAGAAGATGCTCAGTTAGTTTTTCATACCAGGCTCGCAGTGCTTGTTTGAGGCCATACAAGGATTTCACAAGTTTGCATACTTTATGTCCATGTCCTTTCACAGCAAATCCAAGGCTGGGACATAAAAACATTCTCTTTTAGATCTCCATTCAAGAAAGTAGTTTTTACATCCATTTGATGGACTTTCCAACTGTTCTAAGCTGCTACGGCAAAGAGTGTCTGGATGGTAGCCCATTTTGTTGTGGGGGAAAAAGTCTCCTCATAATTGACCCCTCCCTTCTGTGCAAAACCTTTTGCCACAAGCCTGGCTTTGTGCTTGTCAAGTGAGCCATCTACTTTATACTTGTTCTTGTAGACCCACTCGCAGCCAATTGGTTTGGTTCCTAATGGAGGATCAACCAGCTTCCAAGTGCCATTCTTTATCAGGGCATCATACTCCTTTTGCATCGCTTCTTTCCATTCATCATGAGAAGCAGTTTCTTTGAAGGAAGTTGGTTCGAAATCTGTAGAGAAATTCAATTCACAATCATAAGAATCATCCATATCAACAGGTGAATCACAGTCATCTACATCACCTCCATTTTGCCGGTTTAAATTTCTAGTTCCTGTCTTTCCAACCTCATCAGGATGAACACTTTCAAGTGTCTTTATCAGCCACTTTGGGGGACCTTTCTCAAATGGTCCAGGCTACTCCGTTGATTGAGTTGGGACTGAATCAAGATTGAATCTCCCAATTCTATCAATCACATCACTTAAAGCATCATCCATTGTTGGAGTTTCATGCGAGGGAGAGAGTTCTTCAGAAGAAAATTCCACATGTTGATCTAGTATAGGAATCCCCCCTTCGAGATGTGGAATCTAATTATCAAATTCTTGAAATGATTTTGCATTTGTGAATCTATCCAAGCGATCAAGTTGCCGCTCAACAACATTGTCAATTTTGGATGATTCAAGAAAGATTACATCTCTAGATACAACAAAATTTTTATTGACTTCATCATAGAGATGGTATGCTTTGGAGGTGTTTGAATACCCCAGGAAGATACACTTATTACTTCTTGCACCAAGTTTGTTTCTATGTACCTTTTGTATCAAGGCATAACAGGTGGAACCAAAAACCCTGAGATGCTTTACTGAAGGAACGTGTCCATACCACATTTCATATGGAGTCTTGTTTCTAATAGCATTAGATGGACATATATTCTTTATATATACAGCACATAGAATTGCATCAACCCAAAACATCAACTTTACATTTTTGAAAAACATCACGGAGCACACCATATTTAAGATTGTTCTATTCATTCTTTCAGCTACATCATTCTGTTGGGGATTATAAGGCACAGTTGTTTGATGTTTGATCCCATGTTGGCGAATATAGTTTTCAAATTAATTTAAAGTGTATTCTTTTCCATTATCAGTGCGAATAGAGCCAATATGAGATTGTGCATCATTTTCAATCCATGTATGAAAGTTCTTGAATGTTTGAAAAGCATCAGATTTGTTCTTCAATAAATAAACCCAACACATTCTAGTGTAGTCATCAATAAATTCCATCATATATTTATTTCCATTTGCAGAGGGAACATGCATTGGACCACATAAATCTGAATGAATGAGTTCAAGTTTTAAGACTGTTTGCTATGCTTTTCTAGAATGCAAGCATCACATTGCTTAAGTTTCCTAGGAATTGTAGGCAAACCAACAACACCATTTTTCTTCAACAAGCAGAGGCTATCATAGTTCAAATGTCCAAATCTAGCATGCCATAATAAACTTGATGGAAGTGTACCTTCTTCATAATGAGAATTATATGAGAAATGTTGTGCACAAACAGAGGTACCTTGCAGTTTGAGAAGCCTTTCTTCTTCTATTCCCCTCATGAAAAGTGAGTGGTCAGATGCTTTTCTCACCTCAAGCTTTCCATCAAACATATGAATGGAGTGACCTTGTTGGCGGATTTGGACGAAGGACAACAAGTTTCTCTTCAGCTGTGGGAGATATAGAACATGATGCAGAAGAAAGTCCGGAAGACCAGGCAATTTGAGCCTGATTGTGCCAAGCCTTGATGGCTTGATTTTTGATTGGTCTGCAAAGTATACTATTCCATCAACATTGTCAGTAAATTCTTCAAAAAAATCTTTTCTATGATTCATGTGGCAAGTTGCTCCTGAATCAAGCAACCAATCATTTTTCCAAGAAGCAAGTGAGCATTAAATAAATCTTCATTTACTCCGATATTACATTGTGCCACAACATAATGAGCGGATTCAAATGCTTTACCTTTGTCTGAGTCATTAGTTTTACCTTTTTGTTGGTTTCTTTGCTGCTCAATTTTGTCCCAAGGTAACTTGCATGTAGAGGCATCATGTGATCCATTTTTTTTGCAGCGTATGCAGTGCAAATTTGACTTTTCTCCTTGAGAGTGTCTGCCCCCTCGCCTCTGAAATATCTTCCTCTTCCTCTTCGACCATCTCTTCCTCTGGAAGAATCTTGAGCAGGATTCTTTTCTTTATGATCAAGGCACACAGCCTCTTCAAAAGATTCAGGGGCTATCTTCTTTCCAAAATCTTTCTCTCTTTCAACAAATTTTTTCACAAGAGAGTCAAAGGTAATATCTTTGAGATTTCCATTTTCTTGCAATGACTCAAGATAATTGGAGTAAGTAGGATAAAGTGCCTTGAGAAAAGTGATAAGAGGAATATCCAATTCAACCTTAGTGGCTTTGATATCATGCATTATAGATTTTACTTCAGATGCAAGAGCAAGAGGATCATTATTTTGTAATTCAAGAGTGAAGAGTTTAATCATGAGTTGAACAACTTCAAGTGCAGAATGTGAGTCATAAAGTTCTTTTAGCTTTTGTAAGGCTTCAAAAGTAGTTGAAAATGGTGAAATATGGCGACTCACCTCTTCACTTACAAATGCTGCAATTAATGCATAGGCTTTGTTGTTCTTATTTTCCCAAATGGCGAGCTCTTTGTTTTAGGTAGGTTGTTCTGGCTCTTTGTCTTCGTCTCCAATACACACTCCTTTCCATAAATCATTGAAAATGAGGGTGTGCTTTATCATCCGGGACCACTCAGGATAGTTCTCCTTGCCAGTAAGAACTATTCCCACAATAGATATGATTGAATGCATACTGTAAAAAAAACTTCTGCTGGAAAAAATGTGCTTCAAAAATAATGCAGCCTTATTCTTCCTTCTTGATTTAATATACAAAGATCAAAACTATATTCTATACATATATAATATCACCATTTTTTTTGTATTACAATATGGTTGCAATATAACATACCAAGATGAGCTAGTGAGAAATAATTTATGAATTGATACAGGTATGGATAATACTCAAGGCTGCAACTTCACTTGGAAGGGACGCCTATTACGTTACAGCTTTTGCGTGGGTAGTGATTTTCGCGATTCTCGGTTTCTTTGTTCGTATTCTGGACAATGTGATACACACAGTTTATATTTGCTATGCAAAAGACAGAGGATCCATATCAAAATCAGAGGTCCATCATGTATACGGCCTGCTTCCCCTCTCCAGAAACGAAACCTCTTCGCTTGCTACTCTTTAGTTTCTGCACTTTTTATCAGACATACAAAACAGAAAATCATCTGCAGACCTCTGATGTTCTCTAGCTTGTGTAGGCAGGCCAGTCCTCCTCGTCTCACCCAAAAAAACGAGAAAGAAGAAATCTGGAAAAAGACAGGGTTGCAATGTGGCACTGAGAAATCTGAAAAAAAAGGTCTATGAAAAGGTAGACACTGTAACTGTGCTCGTCCAGAAATTTTAGTATTTCGATGAACAGTGGAGTGCCAGTAACGTTCTGGGGTTACACGCATAGAAAAATACAAACAAAATCTATACAACCTTGGTACATAGAGTTTCATGACATCATATATATAACAACGCACTGAACAAATGCCTCAAACAACGCATCGAACAACACAACGAACAACACATACATATCATGCATTTTTCAGAAGGGATTTATAGCATACGACCTTCAAAGAGTGGTGTTTCAAAACAATCAATGCACAAAATTGATGGCATACATATGCCAATCAATGTATTAACACCTTAATGTAGAACACAACACCATACCGGTTAACATAAATCATACACACCACTCAACGAACCGTCATACTCATGATTAGTGCTATAGTCATAGTTCGGTCGTCTTCCACAACGCCACTCTCAGTAGACACATTCAGACCAGAACATGCGTGGACCAGCGATATTCACCCAACAGAACAGTTTGGAGGGCAGACTATTCACTGCAAGTATACTAACACCCAACAGAATGGTTTGGAGTAGGCTTCAAGCAGCTAACACCATCAACAATGCATTATATGGAAAATCACAGATGGAGCAAGTTTGGCAATGAATAATGGTAAATTGCAGGTGGAGCAGGTCTGGCAATGGAGCGTTGTTATACTAGCATCGAGAGAGCAGCAAAAGCTCAAGCGTTACTGAGATTCTCAGGAAAAGGGCAGACCCAGATTACTGAAAAATGGCAAAAGGGAGTTACAATGGCAGTTAGAATCCAAAAATGGCGCTGGCTCTGATACCATGTCAGACCAGGCAGTAACTCCTCAAAAACAATTCGTTGATATTCATTTAGGTTGGTCTTTATTATATACAATAGGGAGAGACTGTTCATTTCATCTCCCGGTGACTATTCATATTCTCTATTATTTATTTACATTAATTTCAATTATTCATCCAATCCTGATGATTAGGTGTCAACAGTTATTTCAGCATGGAGTGGGGTATAAGGAAGCTAGAACCCTATCTACCCTCATCCATTGGTCCATGCTTCATAAAATTTTCATGGAGATGGTTCTCTGCGCCCTTCTCTGGTAGACAACTTTTTTTTAGGTCTTCTTTTATGGTTTAGTCTAGTTTTTGTGATGACAAGGGGTCCTCGTTGTCATTCACATTCCCATTTTTTTTGCGTCCTGCACAATGTTGTTTCATCAAAGTTTGGAGTTGTCTCCATGTTTTGGACCTGAGGCCCATCTCTCATGTTGTTGAGGGTACAGTTTCAGGGCTCGTGCGGGGTTTCTTCTACACAACACCTCTCCTATGTTCTTGGTGGTTTCTTTCTCTAGAAAAAAAATACTAGCTCTGTTTCTCCCATGTATAAATTTTAATTAACTTAAATACATATTATTTATCCAACTCCCAACCATTTTTCCTATTTTTAATCATCCATTTTCCTTCCTATCTTTTCAAACTCACACGTGGTTACACATAATATTACCATTTTTCAATAAGTAAAATTCTAAAATACAAAGTTAATAGTTTTTATTGTTCACATGTTCCTAATGCATATTTTCCAATTTTTTAATTGTAAAATTAAATCAAATCCATTTTTCAGACATATCCCTTGTTTTTAAATGGGTGCACTCTACCTGTACGATCAATAATTTCATGAATGCACTTTTATTATTTATAATATCATTTCCAAATCTCATGAATGTAAATGATACATTATCTCAAAATGGTAAATATTGACCAAAACAATTATTAAGGGTGAAGCCATGATCACTCCAACCCTTCTCAACATGTTCAAAGGGTGAGGTTGTAACAACCCCGAAATTAAAACATGCAACTAATTAGATCAATTATGTGATTTACAATCAACATACCTCTCTTCAACTAATTAGCATAGAATTTTTAAGAAATAGGAGCAAAAGCAACTTACCTGTAGCAATAACATTCCTTACTTGTAATTTTGGAGTTGAACGTTATTTGAATCCTGCTAACTGCAACAAAGTTTTGGGGACGACTCTCCACCCAACCATAGGCTCAATTGCACAAAAACTTGCTACAATTGGCCACCCTCGAGCCCTCAATCAACGTACTACTACCAGGGAATCCTTTGTCTCACAACACTTTTCTCCCAAGAGAATGGATGATGGAATCATGGAATGATCTCTCATCTTCCTCACCGTCTATTAAATAGAGCAAACATTGGAAGGGGAACTGCATGCACACATTCCATGTGTCAACATGCAATTTTTATTTCTTTATTTTAAGTTTAACTTAATTTAGTAATTCTCTTAATATAATTTTTTCTTATTTTATTCTTTTTTACTTTTTGATAACTTTACTTATTTTTACTATTTTTATAGTTCTCTTAATTTAACTCTTTCTTATTTTATTTTACTTTTTGTTAACTTTACTTATTTTTACTATTTTTATAGTTTATTTTTATTTATATTTATTTAGAACTCTAGTATTGTTATTTGTTATTTTATTTATTTATTATTATTATATTTTTTCATTATTTATTATTTATTTACTATTATTATCTTTTTTTAATTGTTAATCATTTATTTTCTTATATTTTAATATTATATTATTTTCTATTTCTTATTTTTATTATTATTAGGGGACATTATAGAGGCCATGTTCGCTCCTACCCTTCAAGTACACATATTTATACGGAGAGGGAACGAATGCAACACAAGTGAGACTTTATTAACTATATCCTACTTAGTCCTAGTAAGAGACTAATGGTCATTGACAACCAACCTTCATGGCAACATGTAACCTCTTAAGTGAGTACCTAGGTTCTCTATCCTATTACATGGACAGAGTTGTTAGTAAGCTAAGAGTAGGAAGCTATTCCCCCTCTTCCAATAGTACATATGTCACACCCCCTTCATATTTCCCTTACTCACACATAAACTTAATTATTAATATTCATCCATGTATGTACACATATCTAAAGACATAGAAAATAACATTATCCAAAGCAAATATAAACCATAATCCCATGTTTGCAAGATAATATCTAAATTGAAACATAGGTTTCCTAACCCCAACTTGGGTCCATATAACTTGACTCACCTTGGAGCCAATATACATGCGGTTTTTGCTTGTCACAAAGGGTGGATCATCAATCGTTTTGCAAAAATATATCAATTCAATAATGCAAATCATATATGTCTAGCATAAGTCCAAATAATAAGTTTATGCACCTACCATAATATTTAGTAACATTGAGTAGGTCTCAAAATGTTTATAAATTATACATATTGTCACAATAAACATTAATAAAAGATCATGTCAACCCCAAAAGTTTAAGCACAAATACAGTCAAAGTATATATGTCAACGAAGCTAGGTCATCCACGCGTTAGGAATTCCCTTAGATAATAATAATACTAGGTACCAATAAGTCTAGTCAAGTGGGGTCCAATCTTAGTAGTTCAAGTGGTTGGGAGCACTGTTTGTTTATCCCACCTACTTGGGTTCATATCCAAGAGATATGTTTAAGCCATTGTGGTAAGGCTTAAGGAATAGGCTCCCCCAACACACAGAGTCTCAGCTCTTGCTAAGTCCTACATTATTGGTAGATATGGCTTGCAGATTGTTGGATATACTCTTAGTGTTATAGTGCTAGCCGATAGGTTTGATCCTAGGCCTCCCCCAAATTACTCCAACGAGTTGTTGATCCACCATGGTTAAAAAAAAAGTCTAATCAAGTGGAGCATTACATGGAAATCCTATTTATATAACTACAAAATAGTTCCATAACTTGGGGCTATAAATTTAGGCTACACAAGAGAATAGCCTCTATAATCTCCACCCATGACCCATGTATTTTCCATTTTATTTTATTTTTTAAGTCATTATGAAGACACATGTTGGTTGCAAACTAGCAAACTATGCACAATGTGTGAGTTACACTTCTCACACAAAAGATTAAAAACTTTAAGAATTTGTCCAAAAGCTTAGAAGTTTATTAATTTAGAAAAAAAAAAAAAAATTAACTCAACACCATTGTTAACAACTCCATTAATTAAAAAACCAACCAAATGTGAGTATATCACATGCTAATAAGATTTCAATAGAGGATTAGGTGATCTCACTCTAAATCAACATTTCCATTGAAAATGAGGTACTCCCACTCTACATAAATATGTTTCTTTCTCCATGAATAAAAAAATACATGTTTTTGTCTTTCCATCTTATATGAAGCACTCCTTATGCATACTTTGAAAAACACCATGGATTGATGCCTTTTGCATAATAAAATTCTCTTTTTCAATCAATATTTAGCATATTTTTTTCCAAACAAATTGAAATTCACCTTTATTGTGAATCAATAATCCTCTTTATATGCAATCAATTTCAACATGCCCATTCATTGCACACTATAAAATTCAACTCAAAAGTCATTAATGTATCACTTGTACATAACTTTTAATTCACTCATCCAACATCCTCATTTAAAAAAGAAAAGAAAATTCAGGACCATTCACCATTAATAAACTATAGTTTCATTTGTGCCTTATCCTACCATCAAGTGAACCAATAATAACATACCTTGCAAAACCCATACTCTTTTTTTCCAAGTATTGGTGGGTCAATCTCGTTTCATGCTAGTTAGGATTGTGACTTCAGTGAAATTTCTTTCATCACAAAGCATGCATAAGGCACACTAGGCACACTCTTAATTTGAAGACCATTAGGACACGAAGACCTTGGATTGTGACATCTAACATAATCACATACATCCAACGAACCTTAGGATAAACTTTATTGTAAGGTTTTATTTAATAATCAAGTTTTAATTACATAAGGTTTGCTTGTTCCCGAGTTTACTCAACAATTAATTGATGCATTTTTACTATAATCAACTGATGTATAGATCCACTCAATAACTAATTGGTGCGGAGGGACACGAAGTGGGGCTAAGTTCACATTTTCCTTAAATAAAAAGTGTGTTTGATTTCGCATTAAATTGGAATATTTTAATATAAGTTAATTTTAAATTATTTTAAAAATTAAATGTTTAAGAAGTTTGAATTTTAAAGTTCAGTTCGAATTTTTTAATTTCATATATATATATTCATTCTCGGTGGGTTTGTTTAAAATTAGGTAAAGATTTTGAATTTCAAATTTGAATAGTTTAATTTTGATAATTGTGTTAAATAATTATAACATTATATTTTTAAAATTTAAATATAATTTTTTTATTAAATTTCTAATTGTAAATAATTTTAGTTATAATTTAAATGTATAAATAAATTTAATTTTTTTTTATTTAATGAGAATTTTTTCGGCGTAAATCACATGAAATTTCATTTGTCCACGCGTTTCGAACCAGCAAGTGTGGTTCATCGTCAGGGCAAGTTGAAGAATCAGATCCAGCTTTGCATATTAAATAGTAAGAGTAGAACATCCAACGACTATATTTCCTAACGACTATTTTGACTAACGGCTAAATTTGACCAGGAACGGTTAGTTGAACAGGATTAAGAGCACGACCTTTATTTTAATAATTAAGTCAATTCTAATGAATATTAAAATTGATAGTTAGTCATATATTTATTAAAATAAAGGTTAAAGGGACTTAAAATAGATAAATTATAAAATAAAATAATTTAAATTAATAGTTAGTTTAAAAATTATTAAATATATAAATAATTTGTTATATTTTTATTAAAAATTTAAAGGGTTGTTTTTTGAACTTATAATTCGAAATATATATTAAAATAGATTAATTATAAAATAAATTCAATTTAAATTATAAAAATTAATAAATAAGTCAATTCCAATGTATATTAAATTGATAGTTAGTTATATATTTATTAAAATAAAGGCTAATAATAAATGAAAATTTATTAATTTCAAAATGAATTTTATTGAATATTATATTATATTATATATATATATATATATAAAATAATTGATCAGAAAAATCAAATCCATAAAAACATTTTAATATGGATTATATTTTTTTATCATGTAACATAAACTAGACATTTATATTAACATCTCACTTTTATATATAGGCACTTAGCCCAAGGGTTAGCTCAATTAGTTGAGTCCCCGTTATTAAGTACTTCGTTGATCAAGAGGTCACAGGGTCAATTCTCCTCGATGCCCTTGGGGTTAGGCCTTGCTAGTCTGACCGACAAGATTTGATTCCCTTCGGGGTTGATCTGCCCGGATTTTCCCAAAGAGGATATATATATATATATAGTCTAACTTATAGATGAAATGATTTTTCACCAATCTCAAGCAAGATTTTGATTTTTGTTGTTTGAAATACAATTTTGAATGCATAGATGGATTCAACGCCCTGAAAAAGCCCTCGGGCACTAGAATTCTATAGATTAAACAACTTAAACTCAAGTTTTTAAAAATCTATACGAAATTTTGATTAAAATTAACCAGAAAAAATGTTCTAAAAACTCTCTCTCTCTGTTTTTAAACATCTTGGAAGCATTGAATGTGAAACTCGAGGAAAGGTTTGCACCTCGAGAGATTTGGTTCATCTTAGAGTTTGATAGATCCAGAGTTGATCTAAGTTGGTTAAATATTTCTATATTAAAATAAATTATTTAAGTGTAAATTTATATTTATATGTTTTTTTAAGCTTGGTGGGACTACATCTTCATCATGTCCAATATATTACCCCGATCAGGGCGGGGAATTGAACTGGTGACTTCACATCAAGGAGTGCCTTAACAGAGCACTCGATCACCGTCTATCCAAGACCTCGTGGACTTATATGTTTTTTTAATTAAAGTGTAATATTATAAATAGATTAATTTCAATCACTAATCCCTCATAACCACAAAACATTGATTGGTATAGTTAATGTCAAATTAGAAAAAAATCCAAAATTGTAATTTTAAAAAAACAATAATGGGTATAGTTAATGTCACAAACTTTAAATTGGACAAAATTTAAAAATTGTGATTATAAAAGAACAATAGGCACAAGTTTGTTATGATTCTTATTCTCTTGCAGTTTGTTGGTAATTTGATTTACCTTGGGTTATCCAAACCTAATCACAATTTTAGGTCTAAGTTATTTCATGTTCCTTTATCTTGAGCTTTTCCATTAGACATTATTTTGTTTTCCACAACCCAATCTTTCTCTTTGGAAAAACAGAAAAAATTGTTGGAATTTTATGACTTTAAATAGGCTAAATTAGAGAATAATAACATGGAAAAAACCATGGGTTGTCAAAACTGGAACAAAACCATTATTAATTTGACTTAGTCAAAATGTTTACATAACATTACAACATTTCTTTCCATAGTGTGTTGAAGAATGTCTCTCACTACAATGAATGAATCTCTTTCAATTACATTCTTAGGAAGTTAAATACCAAAGTAATGAGCTTTTGAGAGAAGCTCTCTCCATGAAAATTAGTTTTTTTTGGCATTTCCTAACTAATAGAGATGATCCCGTAAGACTCCATCGATTTTGGTTTCCAATCAAAATCTTTTTGTTATGTTTGTTTTTTTTTTTTTTTTTTTAACATAAATTTAGGGATTTTGGTTTTAATCTTCTTTTTATTTTTCAGGGTCATATTTGGTTTTTTTAAGTTACATTTGGTTATTTTTCAAGTTAAAAAAGATTTTGGTTTTTTTTTTTCCTGTTTGGTTTTTTCTAAGTTAAATATATTTAGATTTTTTTCAAATTAAAGAAGAACAAAAAGAAAGTTATTTAATAGATGAAATAAGTTTTATGGGGAAGGTATTTGTTCATGTTTAATTAAATGAATGAGAAAAAATTACATTTAGTTGAAATGTATTTTTATGATCCACGACACTCAAAAAAAAAAAAAAAATATCCATTTAACCTAAACAATTTTACAAAATTTAATTTATATATATATATATATATATATATATATATATAATTAATATTAATTTTATTATTTTATTATTTTATATATAACATTTTTACTGATATAATAATCAATCCATACAATAAGACTTACTAATCAATTGATTCATTATGATTGTCAAATACCGAACCCATAGTCATAAATGCAAAATCGCATTGAATCGAATCCATAGGGTATAGTCCACTCATAAATGCAGTATCATTTTAATAATGAAGTGAAATCACGGAAATTGTAAGGGTTACTCAATAATCAATGGGCGTTGATGAATATTCTCAAGTTTGAAACGGAAGCTTCAATAGTTCATATTTAATCATCTGTAATCATTAAATTATAATTTAATAATTTTATTATTTAAAATATGGGTATTACTAATGAACAT
Organism: Pinus tabuliformis; assembly: GCA_031772625.1. Taxonomy (NCBI): domain Eukaryota; kingdom Viridiplantae; phylum Streptophyta; class Pinopsida; order Pinales; family Pinaceae; genus Pinus; species Pinus tabuliformis. The sequence continues at coordinate 25,529,618 of CM062808.1, read as the reverse complement.
GTGTAATTCTTTATATCTAATAATATCATATTGACTTATAACATTAATCAGTTCAATGGTGATACATCGTAAAAGATATATAATTTTGATTTTAAATTAAATCAATGTATATATTTTAAGATAAAAAGTGTTTTACTAATATATTTATTATTAATCCAATGTTTTGTGAGTTAAAATATTTATTTATATAAATTTTAATAAATATTTATAAAATATTAATATTTTTTATATAAATCGTAAAAAAACATAGATTTACAAAATAAATAATGTACGGATTTTAAATTTATTATTAAATAGTGTAAATTAGATGACAACGATATTGGTTTATTTTTTATTATATTGAATTTATTGACTTTATTAGATCTAATGTGTGTTTATTTTTTATATACTATAAACTTGTTTTCATGCACGTGGTGGGGAAAATTTTATAAATTATATTTGGTTTCTTATGATAAGGTATTTTATAAAATATATTTGGTTTTTTGGAATAAGGTTTATAAAGTATTGATCCTCACTAAAATGCCATGAAATTGATATAACTAGTTTTATATTATTAATACAGCATCAATAAATAAATAAATAATTTTTTTTTTTTAAACTGTGTATCAAAAAATAATAATACTAAAAGAATTCAATTCAAGGAAATTGAAATTTATATAAATATTCATATGCAAAAAAATTAAGCATGTAAAAATGGGAATACTAAAATCTTTAATTTATAAGCGTTGCATAATTTTTTAAATAGAGTAAGAACTTTTGAGTAAAAGTGCTTTGCCACCTTTTAAGACATTGTTTTAATAAAGATAAATAGGATATTAATTTAAATTTATTTTTTTTTTATATTTATTATATTGAAATAAACTTTTCACAATGTAAATTTTTTAATTACAATTTTTTTTTAAATTAGTTTTGAAAAATATAATAAAATATAATAAATTAATCTAAAATTAAAATGAATATTATTTAATGATTAATTATTATAATTTTTTAATTTAAAATTTGGAATCGAGGGCATGCCATTGTCACCTCATGCAATGCACGAGGAAAACATGGTTGTGGCCCTTTATAACCATGCCAAATAGTGGCATGAGGATGGTAGTACACCTAGCGTGTACATTATGATGGTGCATTTGAATCCTCCCTCCATGTGCACTCTTATTGAGGTTCTATTGCCTTCATGCTATAGTCAAGTGCGGGAATAATGTTTTATTATGGTCTTAATGGCATCCTCTCTCCTGACAACATCAACTATCTCATCTTATTCTATTGTTCACCCTCAGCTTGTTCTTGCATATTTTGCAAATTTCCTTGATAGCCTCTTTATTTTTACCTTCCATTCAATGAGTGCATGGCTAGCTTTGTGGTTGCATGTAGTGATTCCTTAGTATTATCTACTTGCTTCCTCTAGGTTTTCTCTGGCCCTTTGGTTCTCTCACTCTCTAATTTATCCATGTGCTTCTCCCCTCCCAACTATAACAACAATGACTCGCTAACTAGGCGAAGAAAAGATAGTAGGGTTTGCAACTCTTTAGGTGGCTTTCAGGTACACATGTGAACTGAGATAGTGGCTTAAATTTACCAATAGTAGATTTCTAAGGAAAATCGAGAAGAATTACAAGCAGTGAAGGACGAGGTTGTTGGTGAGCATGCTTGTTTGTCGAACTTGGAGGTGATTGCGGCAATCACTGCCTAGGTCCCTAACTTAGGGCACACCAATGGCTACCAAAATCAATGTTTGTACACGATTATCTATTCTTGCGTATGAAGTCCCTCCTAAACAAAGTCTTACTTGATAGAAATGAAGCCAAGAATGAGATCCTCTTTGTTCTATATGATATTCAACTTCATATCAATGACCTAGACACTTTCTTGGTACATGTTGAAGCAAGTGTGGCTCTTGGTCCTAGTCCTAAACACTAAATCCTAGAGGCACCTATGCCCATGAAGGTCCACATGTCCATCTCTTACTAGTTTATAATTATGATCATGCAGTCTTAGTTACTTTTGTTTGTAGTTGTTTTAAGACATTTTAAGACGATTTTGTTACATCTAAGTAGTTATTCTGATGTCATTTGATTTTGTTACGGCTAAGTAGCTATTTTGATGTCATTTGATTTTGTTACGGCTAAGTAGCTTTTTGATGATCCCCTGTTCTACTACTAATCTGGTTTCCCAAGTGACAAGCTGCCAATAAATAGGGACCACAAACACATGTAATTTTTTTACTAATAATCACAATATTTAGCTTCAAAAAAATTCAAACTTTTGAAAAAAATATATCATAAAAGATTTAATCTTTAAACACATGATAAATTAACTACCATATTCAATAAATTTCGCATAATTACTCTAAAACTATTTAGAATAATCAACTTTAATGGTCGAGAAGCACTCTATAGTCAAGTATGAGGGAGATGTACATTTAAAAGTAATTAAATAATGCTTACGATAACTAATTAAAAAAATATTAATAACAAAAAAAAATCAATGTCATCCATAAATAAAACACTTCAATTTCCACCTTAATTTTACTTCCACTTTATATAGAGATAAACTAATTGAAAGTAGAGAAAAAAAAATTATATCCTCTTGACATATGCTATGTGAAAGTAATATAATTGATATTATATGATATGCAATTCATTTTATGTTCAAGTTGGCATGTAATAGTTAAAATAAAAATATACTAATAACAAAAAAATAATTTATTGTTAGCCATTAATAAAAAAAATTAATGTCTATATTAAATAACATAGTCTTATATCTAGTTATATAAAGAGAAACAAAATAATTAAAAAAAAAAAAAAAAAAATCTTATATTTTTATTTTTTGTTGTAATGAATATGTGTAATTTATTGATACTTAATATGGAGTTGATATATAATATTTAAAAGATATTAATAACAAACAAACAAAATGTTTAATATGCATTATATAGAGAGAATTCTTATATTTTTATATTTCATTGTAACGAATATGTGTAATTTATTGATTCTTTTTTTCCAAAGAAAAAAACGAACTTTTTATAAACATGATAAAAAGCTACATATCATATGCCGAAGCATTCCTTTTGTTGTATGATTGAGCATCATAAAGTTCTGCAAGAAAGGCTATTCTTCCTGCCTTCAGCTAAGAGAGATAGAGCTTCCTGAGCATAACGTGAGCCTCCTCTAATGAGGAAAACAGCTCCCTTCCTCAGCATCATCAAAAAAGAGCCAACAGTTTTCCATATGTTTAAAATTCATGGTAATAAAAACAGCAACAACCATCTATTTCCCGGTCTCCTCTATTGAGGAAAACAACCCAAACAGAAAAAAAGATGCACAAGTCATGCATAAAACACTAAACAGTTTTACAAAAAAGAAACCCTTTCAGCTGTATACAAAAAGAAACTGCTTTGACCAATCTGCTAAGTCTTCAGAGGTATGCAATCTATACATAAGGAGGCTGGTCCGAGACATGGATTTCTCCATTGATTTCCTCCACTATTCTCCAACTGCCCAAATCTTGTTGTAGACCTTCTTTAGAAAGCCTGTCTGTTGAATCGTTGCGCTCCCTGTAAATGTGGCGAATAGAGAAAACATTAAAAGACAACTTTAAATTCTGAATTTCTTCTAATAAAGGATACAAGATATAATTTTGACATCTGCTTTGATCATTTGCCCATTTGATAACATTTAAAGAATCCCCAAAAATCTGAACTGTGAAGATGTTCCTGTGTATAAGCCAACATAAGAGAAGCTTTAGAGCAGATAATTCTGCGAAGTTATTTGAGCCGTTGCCTAAGCCCACGGATGCTTTTAGAGTTTGTCTTTCGTTTAAATGGATGATTAATCCTGCTCCAGCTTTGTTATTCTGAGAAGCCCCATCAAAATAAGCCCATGGCACTCCTTCCTTGATTTGTTCCTCTCTAACCTGTCTGGGCATCCTTTCTTCCTCTGAATCGGGAATGTTTGAGTAAATAGATGTACATTGTATGGCAATTGAATCAACAGGGTTTCCTTGTCTAGAAAGATGCATCTGTTCCTGGCAATCCAGATGCCCCAAGAAATAATTGGAGGCAAATTCCGCAATTTCCCATTTGAATATAAGCGCCACCATTTGTGCCATACATCAGAGATGTTTTCCCCTTCCCAGGCTACCGGTTTTTGAATAAGCTTCTCAACCTCCACCCATACTTTTTTCACTACAGGACAGTCAATAAATAGGTGTGTTATAGTTTCAAAGTCATTTTTGCACAGAGAGCATCTCCCTGACCCTAACTTATACCTGGATTGGAGGATGTCCCATGTAGGGACTTTTCCTTTTAGAATACACCAGAAGAAGAGTCTGGCTTTTGCAGGGCATTTTAGCTTCCATAATGACTTTGCCCACCATTCCGGATCTCCCCAACCTTTCTTTGACATGAGGAACTTGTATCCAAATTTTGGGGAATAGGATCTAGAATCAGCGTGAGCCCACACCAGGTGATCCGGTCTGTCTTTAAGCCTTACATTTGATCTGGAGAGTTCTTGTATGTAGACCTTCCACTCGTTCCACCAATGGGGCCAAAGGTCCAATTCCTCTCCTGATTTCCATGCTTGTCCCCAGATGGATGAGTGACCAATTTTCTCTACCTGATTAAGGAAAAGAATTCCTTTGGATTCTAGGTGCCTAATCAGGCCTGGGGGCAAAGCAAAATTCCCATTACACCCCACCCAGGGGTCCCTTCCTATTCGAAGATTTTCTCCATTTCCAATCTGCCATGACAAGCCTTGCTCAATAATCTTGAAGGCCTCTATAGTCGCCTTCCAGACTACCGACACATTTCCTCCTTTCTTATTGGGGTTCCTTATCCAATCTTCTAGAGGGGTGGGGTCGATGTATTTCCGCTTTACCACTTTCGTCCAGAGATTTTCCATTTTGATAATTCTCCACCCTGATTTAGCTGCCAGGGAGGTTCCGAAAGTAGTGAGGTCTTTTATTCCCCACCCTCCCCATTCTTTCGGTCTTGCCACTTTCTCCCAGGCGACCCAGGGGAGTACTGAATCCTCCTTTGATCCAGCCCAGAGAAATCTGCTACAAATTCTTCTTATCCTTTCCAATATTCCTTTAGGGACCCAGGTCAGCGCAACCCAGTAAACTGGAATTGCTAATAGGACTGATTTGATTAAAGTTAGCCTTCTTGCTCTGGAAAGCCACTTGAAGCTCCAATGAGAAATTCTGGCTTCAATCTTAGCTAACAACCAATTCCAATCCTGTTTCCTATAATTATCCGGCTTCAACCAAAACCCCAGATATTTGAAAGGATCTTCGAGCTTATAAACATCAAAGGGTAGAACTGAGGTAATTTGGCTTTTCTCCTGCCTGTTAAAACCTTCCAGAATGAGCTGAGATTTCCTATAATTCACTTGCATCCCTGTAGCTTTCATGAAAAGCTCAAGAATCTTCTTGAGCTCCTTGATTTCTGACTGATTCCCATTACTGAAAAGTAAGATGTCATCGACAAAGAGAAGGTGTGAAATGTACAAGTTGACTGCTACCTCCAGGCCTTTTAAAATTCCTTCCCTTTTGGCTTTTAGAATTAATTGACTCAATCCTTCTACTACCAGAAGGAAGAGCAAAGGGGACAAAGGGCATCCTTGTCTTAACCCTCTTTTCCCTTTGAAGAAAGGAGAGGCTGCTCCATTAATAAGGACCGCATAACTGACACTGGTTATACATCCCATGATCCAATTGATAAAGTCAACTTTAAAACCCAGATGTGTTAACAACATCCGGAGATAGGTCCAGTTGATTCTGTCATAGGCTTTTGACAGATCAATTTTCACCACTGCTCCTTTTCTTTTCATCTGTTTAACACTGTGAATTGTCTCTTGAGCCACCCCAATGGCTTCATGAATTTGGCGTCCATCCAAAAATCCAAATTGTTCATTTGAAATGCATCTAGACAGAATCGGCTTTAGACGGACAACAATCACTTTTGCTATAATTTTATAAATGCTATTACAAAGCGATATAGGCCTGAAGTCTTCAAACGATTCTGGATCTTCTTTCTTAGGAATAAGGGCTATAAAGGTTGAGTTGAATGGAGAATAGACCATACCTTTTCTCCTGGATTCCTCAACCACCTCTGTTAATTCTGAACCAATCAAATCGAAGAAATGCTGGAAGAGTTCTATAGGCCACCCATCCGGCCCAGGGCTTTTGTCTTTGGCCATAGATTTTATAATACTCTCCACTTCCTCTTTTGTGACCTCTCCCATCAAACTCTCGGCTTCTTCCTCCTCCACATACCGGGGAAAACATTGGGTTGTTCTGATAACCTCTGCTAATGTTGACTCCCCTTGATCAGAGAATAATTTTTGGAAATGGTTTCTCCCCATGTACGAGAGAGATTCAAAGGTATTGGCCTCTCTACCTTCCTCGTCCTTTAACTTCCAGATGGTATTCGTTATCTTCCTCCCTTTTGCATAATTGTGAAAAAAAATTGTGTTTTCATCTCCAGCCTTCAGCCAGATCACCCTGCTTTTCAACCTCCATTCCTCTTCTCTGTCCAGAAGTATTTGACTTCTATGTTTTTCTAACAGCAAGATCCTATCCTTCGACTCCTGAGATTCATAGCCATCTGATTCAGGTTTTTCCAATTCCCCAAGCTCCAAGTTGATATTGATTAAATCTTCATTTTGTTTCTTCTTCCTCTTCTTTGCCCAATCCACAGTGGCCTTCTTCAATCTTTTCAAATTTTCCATGAAAAGAAAGCTCTTGTCCTCCATGGCATTCCTACACGGAGATTGCCAAGTTTCTTTAAAAAGCTTTTTGAATGATTCCTCCTGCATCCAGGATGCGTTGAATTTGAAGGTGGTTGTTGTCTTAAGGGGAGGCTTGGACAACTTAAGAAGGACTGGAAAATGATCCGAGTTTCCCCCCTCTCCCACCCATTTCCTGAAAACCGGAATTCTAGAAGCTAGATCTTCACCTAGAAGAAAACGATCTAATATTTTTGCAATTCTAGCTTCACCTGTTCTACGGTTCCTCCATGTAGGTTTTAATTTTAACAGGTTTACATCTATCAGATTATGCGAAGAAAGGGCATTCAAGAAGAAATCTGATAGCGGGTCTTCTCTGGCTGAAGGTCCCCAAGTCTCGGCATTCCCAATAGAGAAATTTAGATCTCCTCCTATCACCAGATTTTGACTTCTCATCACTGATTTAGACAGGAGATCATTCCAAAAGGAGACTCTCTCCTGGCATGGCCCATAAATATTTAAAATCATCAGAGGGAAGCCGAAATCAGGGGACATAGCTTCCATCCCCAACACATGATCCATCCCCCACATGTTTACTAGTTTCAGTCTTCCTTCCCTGAAGCCTATAGCCAGGCCTCCCGAGTGACCAATGGAATCCAAGGCTTGAAAATGCCAACCCGGGAGAGTAGAACAAAGAGATGACGAAACTTCTGAGCTCATGCCTAAAGTCTCTTGCAACATGAGTACATCTGGGTTACAACGCTGAACCATCTCCTTCAGAGCCAGTTTTTTGGGTTTACTGGCTAAACCCCTACAGTTCCAGGAAAGAAAGATCATTTTGACACCCCCTCACAGGGTTTCACCGCTCTAAGCACCCCAGGAATCGACAATTGTTTACCATCCGCCACGTCAAATTTTGCTTTCACCTGAGCCTTAGACAGGTAAGACTTCCTACCCCTAGATTTCCTCAAAGAGGTCTGGGATATATCCATGCCTAAACCTCCGATCGGCTCTCCTGAAACAGGTTTTTTGTCAAGGGAGCGCAGGTTATAATGGCATGCCGGTTTGGAAGGAGAGATTTTCACTTCACAGATTTCATTCGGAACCTCTTCACAGTTCAGGTTTATTTTGGGGATAGATGAAGTGATGCTATCAACACGAGTGTGTTCATCAGATGAATGACTATGAGAATTTGAATTCAGGCATGCATCTTTAACTTCACAAGGAGGAGGCATAGAAGGAAAACAAGAGTCCAGATGCATACCCATTGTGTCTTCAAGGAGGGTTGCAGTCGATTCTTTTGTGATTTCCGGGGCAGCATTCCCGGTTCCGATAGGTGTTCCTTCTGCAATCTCCAGGCACGGGATCTCCTGATGAGCCTGCTTCGAAGACTTCTCCTTCTCACTCCTATCCACCTCCATGGCATCCTCCTCTTGAGCCGCATCATGCCTAAAATATTTATCCTTTTCTGTTGTTACCACCTCCGCCTTAGCTCTCTTTTATTTCCTTCTGCGACAAAAACCCAATGGGCAGTCCCTTGCTAGATGGACATACACATGGCATCTGTGACATCTGAATGGCAGGTGTTTGTAGTCCAATGGCTGGTCAAAAATGAGGTCTCTGTATTGGATTTTGATATTTTCCGCAAGGCCTTCTCTGGGGTTAAGACTGACCAATATCCGTGCCATGGCCTTATTCTTTGTTTCAATGAAAGACATATCCGTTTCCAAATAAGTGCCAAGCATATTCCCTATAGACCTGAAAACTGAATCCACCCAAAGGAAAGGAGGCAGACCAGGAACTCGTACCCAAACCGGGAAAGTTTCAACCTTTTCTCACTGCGCGTCAAACAGTGGAGTCCATCGCCTGAAGAGTACAGGATGGTTACCGAAGGCCCAATTTTTCCCCATAACCCAATCTACCATTTCCTTCTTCTCAAATTGCACCATGAACCATCCTTTTGCCAGAATTGATACCTTGAAGGATTTTTCTGGGGCCGCCTGCCATTGCTGATCCGCCCAATTTTGGATGACTTGGGCTGAATATTTCTTACCCCTCGCTCGCCCTACCAAAGTGCATTCGACCACCCCAATAGCTTCCTCTATTTGAACATCCATCCCCAGCACTAGATTTGCTTCGATCTCCTTTTTCTTGATAAATTTCTGTTTCTTCCTTTTCTCCCCGTTCTGCCTCTTGCCTGAGACCTCCTCCCTACCTTGTGTGACAACAACACCATTTGCCGCTTCTGCTTGCTGCGAAAAATCGTTCTTGTCTACTAGCGGATTTCCTGAGGGGGTCTCTGTAGCAGTGATTTCCGCAATACCCCTGTTTCCAGCTCCTCTGTCAACACCTTTTGCTAAACCCACCTCCACTGACTACTTATCAGATTCGAAAACCAGACCTTCCTCTCTTAGACTCGATCCCTCTCCAGATCCCGCATCCACCAACCCAGAAATCACACTAGGGTTTACCAAACCTCTTGAAATAGTGGATCTGGTTATGGCCGACGGTCTTCCTACCTTAAGCAACCCTAGGTCAGTTTTGAGCCCTCCTCCCGGGCTATGCCAAGTCCAGTTTTTTGATCCATGGCCGAATACCACATCTTCAAGACCTTCGGAAAAAGAACGAGCAAGAAGGAGGGATTTGGCATTACTTACTTGAAAAGAGCAGAGTACATCCGCCTGAGGGTAACCCTCCTTCTGTATTCTCGATTCCTGGGATTCGAATTGGCCAAGAGCCTCCTGATTGTTCTGCATGGCCAGCCCCAAGCTTTCTTCCAGCAATCCGATCGAAGTCCTGTTCCTCCACGACTCTTGCAGATCTGGTTTCGGTTTCGAGATCACATGGTGGCCGCTTGTCCCAAAGAACCGCTCAATATTCTGTGCCGTTAAATCCTTCCCCCATACCGATAGAATGTCTTCCGGCTCAGGGTCGAGTTCAACAGCCTCGCTAGGGTTGACCATGTTTAATGCAACAGATTAAATGCTAAACCCGCCAAATGGACCATTCCTGTCTTCAGTAACAAGGTAAAGACCTCGGGTAAGCCGAAGAGAATGACAGCTATGGCGACCGGAAGACAACGTCTCATGCACTTTCCTGTTGCCGAAATCGTGAAACCAACAAATGCATCCACGTTCCAAGGCAATCCCTCTGTGCCCTGCCAGATGTCTTCATCTGGTGCCCTGATCTGCCACCTGTTCCTCTGAATCCTTCCGCTGTCCTTCGTTGCTTCCGTCTACCTTTGTCACCGAACTTACCCTTTGCTGAGATGCCCTAGGCCCTTGGCCCTGTTGGCCGCGGCCCCCACTTCAGCGCCAATGACCATAACCTAAGTCCTGTAATTTATTGATTCTTAAGATGGAGTTGATATATAATATTTAAAATATATTAATAACAAACAAACAAAAAAGTATAATATGCATTAGATATAGAGAATTCTTATATCATTAATAAGTTTTTGAGGAAAATTTGTATAAAATTGGTAACATTTTGAATATTAATAATAAAAATTTTATATAAAGAGAGAGTTCTATGAATATATGTTTTTTTGCTTACAAATATGATTGAGGCATGTATTAATATTTTAATGTGTAGAATGTGAATCATAAGTAAAATATTTCAATGTCAACTATATATATACTATGTGAAACAAAAGAAATAAATATATAAAGCATTTTATTAGTTAAAAAAAATTAATATGGCTTATATATAGACAAAAAAATTATTCCATTAATAGGTTATTCATTCATTTTTAATATAAAGTTGAGATGTAAAATTTTAAATATAATAAGTATAACTATATATAGAGAGAGAAAGAGTGTGTTTTGTGGATATATGTTTTCTACTTCCAAGTATGATTGGGACATGTGTTAACATTTTAATGTGTGTAATGTATATCATAAAAGTAATATTTCAATCTCTTATATGTGTGTGTGGATTTTATATATAAGATCCATTAATAATTGTTTTATGGAAATTTGTAATTCATTTATTTTTTAATATGGAATTGACATATAACATTTTAAATATTGATAACCAAAATTATATATATATAAACAAGCAAACAAATATGTAACATTTTAAAAACTATTTATAGCAAAACTAATTTATATAGAGAAAGAGTTCTATGGATATATGTTTTCTATTTTCAAATATGATTGGCGCATGTATTGACATTTTAATGTATGAAATGTGTGATATAGATAGAGAGAGAGAGTTCTTATTTCATTAATAGGATTTTTTTTAAGGGAGATTTGTAATTCATTCATTTTTTAATATAGAGTTGACATGTAACATTTTAAATATTAATAAGAAAAATTATATATATAGAAAAGGATATGTAATATTTTAAAATATAGATATATCAATTTTTATTTTTATTTTTTATAGAGAGAGTTCTATGGATATATGTTTTTTACTTCCAAATATAATTGGGGCATGCATTAACATTTTAATGAATAGATGTGATTATTGTAGAATTTCCCACTGTAGATCAACATATTATGCAATATACTAAAGCAAAATACAAGATCTACTTCTACAACAAACTTTGCAGAAGCTTAATCGAATATGAGCAAGATCAATAGAACACATATAACTGAGAATGAGAAAGCAATCACACATGAACACAGAAGATACTCTGGGGAAAGCCTCAGCCTAAAACCCCAATCTCTGTATTATCATACAAGTGGAAATATGTCTGGATTACATAAAGCTTTAGCTCACAAGCTATTCAGCTCTCAGTACAATCCCTCTGCTACTCATAAACAGTCAAAGGCTTCTTACAAACCTTATCCTCTGCACTCCGAGCCTCCTATTTCCTTGCGCAGTTTCTCTGGGGGTCCAATGCTGCCACCTGTGTGAATTTACCTCTCACACAACACATTAAACTTAAAAGTAACTACGCAGTCCTGAAGGAGATAATTCCTTCTGCATGGATGAGTTTCCTATATAGGAAAAATCCTCCAACTGTGTTAGAAAATTATATATTACAGAGCAATGGAACACATAAAATATTGCAGAAATATAAACACAGAAAACACATAAAAAAGAGAGACACAGATATACGTGGTTCACTTAGTTTGGGCTACGTCCACGGAGAAACAGTCAGTCCTTCTTTTATTATATTATCCAGCAAATTGAAGAGATACAACCTACAGCAGATCGGCTGTAACTCCCTCTTCATTCTCAATCTCCTCTCTCTTCCTCACTCAGAATACAGATATACATAGATGCAATACAATTCCCTCATATATAGCGAGGGGTTGCCTTCTAGGGCAAAAAACCCTAAATTAAACATAACTTCTACCGTCAGATCATCTGCCTAATGAATGGCCCAGATTGGCTAGAAATTACTATGCTTTTACAAGGCAATTTTACATCTATTTTTAGCTTTGGGGGTGCCGCCCTCGAACCCCTCTGGGGGACCGCTTGCCCCCAGACCCCCTAGCCAAGGGGGATCAGCCCCCCCCAAACTCTCGCGGGGGGGGACAAGTCCCCTCCTCATGGAGGGGTGTACAGTCTTCCTGGGGTATACATCCGACTGAGACCTTGAATACAGAAGATAATCAAGCTCCACACCCAACAATCTCCCACTTGGATACTAATTATAGCAACTCCACCGCTACTTCATTTGCTAGACAATGACTCCACTTTGGACCTGGATGTTTCTCATCTTCTTCATCATACTTGAAGACCAATTGAAACTGAGTAGATTCTCTTTTTCTCCCTGGTTACAAATTTTGTTAACATATCTGCAGGATTCTGGCTAGTGTGTAACTTTTCCATCTTCAACTGTCCATCTTCCAACGTTGACCATATGAAATAGTACTTGAGCTGTATATGCTTAGTCTTGGAATGAAATGCAGAGTTCTTTGCAAGATGTATGGCACTCTGGCTATCACTGTATAACCTGCCCAACTCCTGCTTCTTACCCAATTCATCCAGAAACCTTTGTAACCAAATCATTTCTTTACTAGCCTCTATAGTAGCAACATACTCTGCTTCTATTGTTGAGAGTGCAACAACACTTTGTAGTTTTGAGACCCAACTGACAGTTGTTCCACCTATAGTAAACACATACCCTGTTGTGCTCCTCCTATTATCTCTATCACCTGCCATATCTGCATCAACATATCCCTGTAGAGAAATGTTTGAACCACCAAAGCATAATTCTTGATTTTTGGTACCTCTCAAATACCTGAGAATCCACTTCACCACCATCCAATGTTCTTTTTCGGGATTGTTCATGTACCTGCTTACAACTCCCACTGCATGTGCAATATCAGGCCTTGTGCAGACCATTGCATACATTAAGCTTCCAACTACTAATGCATATGGAACTTTAGACATATAATCCATGTCTTCTTGGGTCTTTGGGAACATCTCCTTACTAAGTTTGAAATGGCTAGCAAAAGGTATACTAACTGCTTTTTCATTCTACATATTAAACCTTTTCAACACCTTTTCTATGTACTCACTTTGAGACAATGTTAATTTGCAATTCTTCCTGTCTCTAGTTATTCTCATACCAAGGATTTGTTTTGTAGCACCCGAATCCTTCATTGCAAATGAGTTTGCCAATTTCCTTTTGAGCACATTTATCTCCTGCATGTTAGAACCTGCAACAAGCATGTCATATACATACAATAACAATATAATAGTCTTTTGGGATAAACACAATGATCAGAGTGACATCTAGTATAACCTTGTTCAGACATAAACCTGTCAAATTTTACCTCATATTCTTGTGGCTGCTGCATATATATCTCTTCCTCCAAATCCCCATGGAGAAAGGTTGTCTTTACATCTAACTGCTCAAGATGCAAATCTTCAGCTACTACTAGACTTAAAATAGTTTTGATTGAAGTCATTTTAACAATAGGAGAAAATACTTCATCAAAATCAATACCTTTCTTTTGTGCAAACCCCTTCACCACAAGTCTAGCTTTGTACCTTTTTCTACCTCCATCTTCTTCCTTCAGCTTGTAAACTCATTTATTTTATAATGTTGTTTTACTTGCAGGCAACCTGACTAAGTCCCAAGTTTGGTTATGTGCTAAGGAGTCCATCTCTTCTTTTATGGTTTGCTCCCACTTCTTCCTGGTCTCTACCTGCACTGCTTCTTCATAACATTCTGGTTCACCAAAATCAGTCAACAATACATAATATAATGAAGGAGAGTATCGTTCAGGGGGTCTACTTATCCTGATAGATCTTCTAACACCACTTTCAGGTGTTTGAAGTGCTTGTTGCTGTTGTGGTTGTTGTTCTAGCTGTTGATCATTATGATGTTGAGAATGCAACAAGATGATGGAGCTTAGTGGAAAGGAGTCACCTTCACTAAGTGGGCCCGTAGGCAAATTATGGCGCAAAGTCGATTTTTAGACTATGTCTATTTTTAGACATATGGATCATGGTCTATGAGCTGCAGAATGTTGTTTATGGATGATTGGTCATGTTGGGAAAAATAGATAGACTTCTATTTTCTGGTTCACAGCAGGAGTGATCAAAGTCTATTTTTAGACGCTAGGCTAAAAATAGAAAAGTCTAATATTATTGTCTCATAATAATATTTGGACTATAAACTTTATCTTATCCTCTTGGAGCACTTCAGTTTGAGCTACAGATGTGGCACATGTAGCTGTCAGAAGGAAATACACTTTCTTCGTGGGTCAGTTGAGTTGTTGCATGCAGGACTTCAGTTAGAACTAAAGCAGTTGAGTTTGGTGGAGTTGATGGAGTTGTGTTCAGTTTGACTTGGTTAAACTAGTCGTAATTAGTCTAACTGTAAAGAGACTAATGATGAGTTGTTAAACTAATTATTAACTAATAAAGCAACTAAAGAATACATCAGTTAACTCAGTTGCATGTTAGTGCATGTATAGTTCAACAGGGACAGGTGTTAGAGGTTGATATTGCTATTAGTTGTGACTATAGTTGTGCATGAGGATTTGCACAAGCAATGTATTGAGTATGCCAATGAGTATTGCGTTGATTTTCCCAGTAGAATAGCCTGTGCTCACGTGATTTCCAGTGTGAGTGATTCTCAGCAAGTTTATGCAATAGAGGCAGGCAAAGTAGTGGAGAAGATTTGAACTTGTGACTTGTTTGGGTCTGAGTTGGTTTGTGTGTAACAGGTGGAGATAGTGTTGGATACTTGAAAGGAGTGTTGTACTATGTAATGTTACATGTTCTCAATCATTAATATATAGATAGTGTGGGGTTTTCAGCTCTAAGCTTTCCCCGGGTTACATACTATGTTAATGTGTGCATGCTATTGATGTTTCATTGTTTTTGATGCTGCTAAATTGAAGATCAACGTAGAGGAGCTTATGTATTGTGCATGTATTCCGCAATAGTGCATGATCAGGATAATCTCTGTTGAATATGTGTTTATTATTCAAAATTTCTACATGGTATCAGAGCTGTTGATCATCAGATCTACTATTCAGGAAGTGTTTACATTCTATTTCTTCAGGCAGAGTCTGTAATCGGGCCAGGTAGCCTCTGGATTCATCCTTCCTTTGGAAGGTGAGATATCTGGTAAAAGCCCATACAGTCAATCTCTGTATGAGAAATACCTTGTTCTCACAAATCTTAGATCTGAGGCGGTTGAGTTTGGAGCTGGTGGAATTCGAATTTGCAGCAGTGTTTTCTTGGTGTCAAAGAAGCAATGTCTTTCAACGGATTGCGATTGGAGTATGCTCTTGAGGGCAGCTCAAACTATATTGCATGGAAGGATAGGATGGAGGCAGTATTGGATGATAACGGGCTGAAGGAGTTCATAGAGGCTGATGTCCCAAAGCCTACTGATGCTACTCAAGCTGATGCTTGGCAAAAGAAGACAACAAAGTGTCGAAGGATTCTGTTGGAGGGCGTGAAGGATCACATTGTGTCCAGCCTGCATGGAAAGACTTCTCCATACTTGATGTGGAAGGCTTTAACAGATCTATTCCAAAGCAAGAGCGATCAGAGGAAGCTGGCACTCAAAGATAAACTCAGAAACATCAAATGCGAGAAGGGTGACAGTATGCCCAAGTATCTCACGAAGTTCACTCAATGTCGAGATGAGCTGGGAAGTGTGGGGGTTACTGTCGATGATGAGGACTTGGTGAGCTTGGCTCTCCTTGGTCTTCCGAAGAGTTGGCATTCCTATCAGGACTCTGTCAATGGTCGGGAGAAATTGCCAGGATGGGAGAGACTGTGGTCAGATCTTGTGCAGGAGGAGATCAAGCAGAGTACCAGGGACGGATCTTCATCAAAGGGAGCTGATGAAGAAAATTGTGCTTTGGCTGCCAAAGAAAAGAAGGGGAAGAGCAAGAAAGCTTCTCAGTCTGGTGTGAAAGGCAAGAAGTAGGACATGTCCAAGGTGAAGTGCTTTCATTGTCACCAGCACGGACATTATGCCACTAATTGTCCGCAGAAGAAGAAGAACAAGCAAGCGGCTGGATCTGCAGCAGGAGAGGCTCTAGACTCGCAGTTTGAGCTTGATTTTTCATTGATCGCATGCTTGGTTTCAAGTTTGATGGGATCGGTGTGGTTCTTGGACAGTGGTGCGTCTTTTCACATGACGGGAGATCGAGATTTGTTTTCTAATCTGGAGGACAAAGATCTTGGAGTTCACATCGAGATGGGCGATGATGGTAGATACAGTGCGACTAGTATCGGTACCATTTCCTTTGAGAGGGAGTCTGGTAAACCCTTCATATTGAAGGAAGTCATGCATGTTCCAGGATTGAAGAAGAATCTTATCTTTGTGGCAATGTTAGAAGACAAGGGATATGATGTTGTTTTCAGCGAGGGAAAGGCTTTCCTGCGCAGCAAGACAACTGGAGAAACCCGGAAGATAAGGGTTCGAGTGAGGAATCTTTATCAGTTGCATGTAGATGGATGCGCAGCAATGGCATGAAAGGCAGAAGGATTGGTGAGCCGGGATGATGGCGAGTTGTGGCACAGGATATTGGGTCACCTTCACCGTGGAGCCTTGAAGATACTGCAGCAGATCACTACAGGGCTTCCTAAAGGCACTCTTGCGCAGTCAGATCAGTGCAAGGGGTGTACTTTGGGAAAGTTTGTGAAAGCCACCTTTCACGATAAGGATAGTCACGCCACGACGATCCTTGAGAGAATTCACACAGATGTGTGTGGACCTTTCTCAGTTGCTTTGATAGCGAAACACAGGTATTATGTGATTTTTGTTGATGATTTCTCTCGTAAGTGCTAGATCTTCTTCATGCAGAAGAAGAGCGAGACATATTCAAAGTCCTGTGAATTCAAAGCACTGGTCGAGAAGGAGTCGAGGAAGAAGGTGAAGGCTCTTAGGAGTGATAATGGTGGTGAATACATCTCTGATGAGTTCAAGGATTTCTGCAAGGCAGAAGGGATTCGAAGAGAGCTCATAACTCCCCATAACCCACAGCAGAACGGGGTTGTTGAGCGGAAGAACAGAACGATCGTGGGTGTTGCACTGGCGATGTTACATGATCAGGGCCTACCCCTTCACTTGTGGGCGGAAGCATGCAATACAACAGTTTATGTG
The DNA here is from genome assembly GCA_031772625.1 of Pinus tabuliformis. Classification (NCBI taxonomy): domain Eukaryota; kingdom Viridiplantae; phylum Streptophyta; class Pinopsida; order Pinales; family Pinaceae; genus Pinus; species Pinus tabuliformis. The sequence goes on along the minus strand of CM062808.1, from coordinate 25,512,350 downwards.
CAGAACCGTTGTCCTCATAGGATACTTGGCATGAATACACCCGAGGAGGCTTATTCTGTTAAGAAGCCTGATCTTTCTCATTTGAGGACTTTTGGTGCTAATGTTTACATGCATGTGACGAAGGATGCCAGGAAGAAGTTGGAGCTGACCACAAAGGTTGGGATATTTGTGGGGTACACCGATACGCCCCACAACTATTGTGTGTATTTGCCAGACAGTGGTAAAACTGTTTTGCGACGAGATATAAAATTTCAGGAGGAGAAAGCCATGAAGTGTTCGCTTGAGAGGGAGCTACACTTGCATGCAGATGAGGAGCTATTAGTTCCTAAGGATGAGCTTCAGGATGTGGATCAGCCACAGGACAAGGTTCATGGAGTGGAAGAGACCACTCATGCAGCGCCAACCATCAGAGGGCGAAAGCGCTTAACAGAAGCTGAGCGACTGGCTCAAGATGCACAGAAAGTTGTAGGACCACCTACAGCCCAACGCAGGCAGAGATAGTCACCTAATTGGTACACTGGATACATGGCTCTTATGAGCAAGCGTGTTGTGACTGAGCCATCCTCTTTCGAGGACGCTGTGGAGGATCCTGCATGGGTAGACGCCATGGTGGAAGAGTATGATTCTATTGTCAGAAACAATGCATGGGAGATTGTTCCTAGACCGGAAGGGAAATCAGTGGTGGGTTCGAGATGGATCTACAAAGTTAAGCAGGCAGCTGACGGGAGTGTGGAGAAGTACAAGGCAAGATTTTTTGCCCGAGGCTTTTCACAGATAGAGGGGATCGATTATGAGGAGACCTTTGCACCTGTCGCAAGGTATTCTTCCATACGAGCGATTCTTGCTCTCTTAGCGCAGATGGGGTGGCACATTCACCAGATGGATGTGAAGACTGCATTCCTCAATGGAGTCATTGAGGAGGAGGTGTACATTGAGCAACCCGAAGGTTTTGAGATCTTCAGCAACAAGTCACATGTGTGCAGGCTCAAGAGAGCACTATATGGGTTGAAACAAGCACCACGTGCTTGGTACACACGGATAGACAGTTATTTCACCGGAATTGGATTCTCCAAGAGTGAGGCGGATCCTAACCTATACCAGATTGTGGTGGAGGGTAAGTTGCTTATCATTGTAATGTATGTAGATGATTTGATTCTAACGGGTGATGAGCTATTGATACTTTCATGCAAGGATGATCTTGCTAAGGAGTTTGAGATGAAGGACTTGGGCCTCCTTCATTATTTCCTGGGATTGGAAATTTGGCAGCACAGTGGTGGACTGTTTGTTTCTCAGGGTAAGTATGCTCGGGAGATACTGGAGAAGTTCAACATGCATGGCTGCAAGCCTGTTGATACTCCTCTTCCTGGAGGTTGGAGGAAGGAGGATGCCACTTCGGCAGAAGAAGTGGATGCCACTGTTTATCGACAGTTGGTGGGGTCGCTTATGTATCTGGTCAATACATGACCCGATATATGCTATGCAGTTAACCAGCTTTCACAAGCTATGGTTAAGCCTACCAAGCTCTTCTGGAAGGCGGGCAAGCATGTATTGCGTTATTTGAGAGGCACATCGGGATATGGATTGTGGTACAGACAGGAGGATGAGGTGAAGCTATGTGGCTTCACAGATGCAGATTGGGCAGGGAGCCCAACGGACAGAAAGAGCACATCAGGAGGGGTCTTTAGTATCAGGTCGACAACAGTTTCTTGGTACAGTAGGAAGCAGAGATCCATGGCACTCAGTTCAGTAGAGGTCGAGTATATGGCAGCAAGTTTGGCTGCATGCTAGGCTATATGGATGAGGAAGATTCTGGTTGGTTTGTTCGGTTCTCACTTGGATCCTACTGTGATTTACTGTGATAACTAGAGTTGCATTAAACTCTCAGATAATCCTGTATTTCATGATAGATCTAAGCATATTGACATCAGGTACCATCATATCAGAGATTGTGTGCAGCGAAGAATCATGTTACTTTCATACATTCCAACGAAGGATCAGGATGCTGATATTCTGATAAAGGCACTCACCAGGAGAAAATTTGAATACCATCGAGGTAGGATAGGGGTTGCTGATAATCCATATCTTGTTGAGAGGGAGTGTTGAGAATGCAACAAGATGATGGAGCTTAGTGGAAAGGAGTCGCCTTCACTAAGTGGGCCCGCAGGCAAATTATGGCACAAAGTCTATTTTTAGACATATGGATCATGGTCTATGAGCTGTAGAATGTTGTTTATGGATGATTGGTCATGTTGGGAAAAATAGATAGACTTCTATTTTCTGGTTCACAGCAGGAGTGATCAAAGTCTATTTTTAGACGCCAGGCTAAAAATAGAAAAGTCTAATATTATTGTCTCATAATAATATTTGGACTATAAACTTTATCTTATCCTCTTGGAGCACTTCAGTTTGAGCTACAGATGTGGCACATGCAGCTGTCAGAAGGAAATACGCTTTCTTTGTGGGTCAGTTGAGTTGTTGCATGCAAGACTTCAGTTAGAACTCAAGCAGTTGAGTTTGGTGGAGTTGATGGAGTTGTGTTCAGTTTGACTTGGTTAAACTAGTTGTAATTAGTCTAACTGTAAATAGACTAATGATGAGTTGTTAAAATAATTATTAACTCATAAAGCAACTAAAGAATACATCAGTTAACTCAGTTGCATGTCAATGCATGTACAGTTCAACAAGGACAGGTGTTAGAGGTTGAGATTGCTATCAGTTGTGACTATAGTTGTGCATGAGGATTTGCACAAGCAATGTATTGAGTATGCCAATGAGTATTGCGTTGATTTTCCCAGTAGAATAGCTTGTGCTCACGTGATTTCCAGTGTGAGTGATTCTCAACAGGTTTATGCAATAGAGGCATGCAAAGCAGTGGAGAAGATTTGAACTTGTGACTTGTTTGGGTCTGAGCTGGTGTTGGATACCTATACCAATAGGTTTCATATTTCATGATTGGCAAGAGAAAGTCCAAATATGCTCTGCTTTGAGTTCACAAAGATCCCATATTTCCTAAAGAGCAAGAAGGTGTGTAAAGTGTTTCAAACGTTGATGACCCTATTACAATTTTGATGGATGATCCAACAGTTTAACCTGGATCGTGCCATGTTTCAATTTTGTGTTATAGAATAGAGAAAGAAGTCTGTCCAAACAGCCTAATCTTGGCAGACAAGTAGTTTAGGTAGAGAAGAAAAGGTTTCCAACAGCTCAATCTGGGACCTTGGAAGAGATAAGGTTAGAAGTAGATAGAAAAGAATAAACAAAAAGCCAAAGAAAAGAAAAGGCAAGTAAGGGTTTGCAAGTCCAAGTGCACCCTCCAAGGAGAAACAAAAAATGCTAGGTAAGCAGCTGGGTAGGTAGTTGGGGTTGCAGAAAGGTATCCCTATCATTGCAAGGTGGTGATGGTGGGCAGCAAGGCAAGAGATTAACAGCTGGGAGCATGACTAACCTCCCTCTCCCCCTTCATTTCATTACTAACATTCCCTTTCTTTTAGCTGAGATTTATGGAGAAAGATCATGGTTTTTAGGTGGTTCTGGTTCATTCAGAAGCCACATTTCTTGTCTAAAATCTTTTCATTTTGATCTACTCTCAAAACTAAATCAATTTCATATAAACTCAGTGAGATCCCCTTCATTTGCTCCCTTCATTCATATTAACACTAATTCTATTGTATAAATCCTCATATCGCCTCTTCCCCTAATATTACTAACACCAAGGTGTATAAATCCCAAAATCTTATAAATACCCACCCCTTTGGCATTATAGCCAATAAAGTCTCGAGTCAGGGATCAAATGACACCAGGTCATGTTGATGAGCCTAGGCCAGCTACCCCCTCTCCTTCATGAGCTAAATTCCCCTATTTTTACCCCTTTGCACATAAAAACCCCATAAAGATCCTAAATCCCCACCTTACCCGCTTCAAAGGGCAAATAAGCATGAAAACCCACTTTTCCGCCCTATAGCCAAGGTTAGCGCATATAATGTTTTTTAAAATTACATTGGAAAATCATATAAAACCCGATTATATACCCCCGCCAGCTTCCGTATACAGCGCACATGTCAGCTCATCCGATGACCGTTAGATCAGACCCTCCAGATCTGACGGCCCTCGTCGTGTCAGAGTCTGTCCGACGCCTGACAGTTAAACGTACTATCCCCCTGTCATCTCATTCGTCCGATCACCGTCCGATTATCCGCTGCAGATCCAACGGTTATCCTGATGTCGGAGCTCATCCGCTGTACGAGACTTATCTCCCGACGTCCGTATTTAAAGGACGTCATCCCACTGCTACGTGTCCTCACCACCACGCGTCGGAGGTACAGCCGATGGATACCGCCCCCGTACAAGAGGCGGTACGATATGAAACCATTAGCGGTTTCCGGATTCCCTCATCCCGCCTACCCACGTCATCACCGCATCGGCAACGCGTCAGCGCCCCGTCACCCAGGTACGTTGCCCCGTCGACCTCCCTATCCCTGCCATTGGTCCACCTGTCCTGCCATGTCACCGCCACCGTGTACCAACCAGACAGCGCCACGTCACCCGATGACGTCAGCATGACGTCATCCGACCTTGATCCCACCAATGACGTCATGCTGACGTCAGCACGAATTCGCGCCAAAAACATAAAAAGGTCTATTTTAGCCAAAAGTTCGTGTTTTTTGGTCATTTTGTGTATTCGTCGTTATTCTGCTCTGCATGCAATCAACGTCCAAATTGTTTACCAACCTGCTAAACTGACCAGAAGACCTCCAGCGCACCAGTTCAACCTGCGGTCACGACCTCTGCTAGCTGTTTTACCAGGTATTCCTCATCATTCATCCTCTGTGCGCCTGCAATTATCTATTTAACGCTTTAAGAAGCTTAAAGGAAGCCGAAAATCAGAAATTTACTACTGAATTCCTCAGTAAAGCATTGAAGTTCCAATTATCACTTCGGAAAACACCAGCCGAGCCTTTTCCCAGTGGCATTCTGCTAAGAAACCAGGCCCTGTCTGCGCAATCGTGGCAGGCGCATTTGAAACCAAATTTTACCATTGAAAGGTGCCAGAAAAGCTAAGCTTCGCTATTAATTGCCATAAAGCAGCATTTCAACTGCTGCAGACCCTGCATTCACCTTTTCTCAGGCATTTTCACCCTTCTCTGCAAAGAAACTCTGTTGTTATTGATCTACATAAGTGACACAATCCCTAAGCAAAACAGAAACCTCAAAGGAAAGTCATGGACCCCCCTGTAGCTCCCATAGCCCTCAATGTGGCTCCCCTAAATGTTCCTAATAGAACATTTGACACCAGAGCATTGGCAGACCTGGACTACAAGATAGCAGAGGAAATGCTGAGCAGAAGCAGGTTCCATCTGCAAATATTAAACGAGATAAAAATCAAACATGAGAGGGGGACAGACATCCTGGGAATTTGGGAGTCATTCCTCCCAATATTCAAACTTCCTCAGGTTAATCAATTCCCTGAGCTTGTGCACATAGTTGTTGAACACTATGATGCATCCCAGAGAGCAGTGCTAGATGCTGAAGGTTCAATCCTGTTCCTCATTACCCCTGAAGCCATCAGGGAGATGTTGCAATTCCAGACAGAGCATAAGTTGGTCCCTCTGTCACTAGCTGATTTAATAGTACAGGGAGCCAGAACCACAGAGGCCCAAATCACTAAGGTCAACCAGCTCTTCATCAAGGCTGACACTTTGCAGACTCCTCCCATCAACTGCGTTTACCTCAATCAATTGGGCCAAGACCTGGTTGACATGATCAGTCCCATCCTGGGATATGATTCAATAGAACATATTGATGAAACAGTTATACAAATGATGCTTATGTTCTCCCCAGGAAGAAAACCAATCCACTATGATTATGCAACATACATATCAGACAAAATGCATGAACAGTTGATGAATTTGCCAAGAGAAAGAGTGTTTAGGTACACCTCCTACCTATATCATCTGCTCATATACTTCCAGCATGATAAATTCTCCTTCCCAAAGAAGAGAGTAGATGCACAGGGCAATCTGAGATCAGTAGTGTATTGGACATCTGTTTTCCACGTATCATGCTACTCTCCATACACCTACTGTGAGTTTATTGATCTTTTCATCCATCCAGCCTTGACTCTACTGATTGGTTCACCTCCTCCTAGACTGACAGAGGACATGAAAAGGTGCCTACATTTGTCAAAAGTATACAGTATTGGGGACTGGAATCTTTACCAACACCACACCGTCATCAGAATATATGGGTGTGAGTTACCCCCATTTAGACTACCCAAATTTGTGCCCATGAGGCTATTTGCCTTAGAATACTTCAGGCAGTTTGGCTATGTGGATATGTTCCACTTCTCAGGCAGAGGCAAGAAAGCACAGCTGAAAATCAAGAGCCAACTTGGCCATTTAGTCTACAATGAAAGGGATGAAGGGTGGAAGGAGGCAGATAGAATACTGGTGGGATTTGGTTTGAAGTACAGTTTTATATGGAAACCCTATGACCCCAACAACTTCATCACAATGAGGAGACTCAAATATAAACTGTCTGCTTACGGTCATCATAGCCTCCCCCAAATTGAAAAATATGCCAATCAAAGCAAGTGGAAAAGGGGAACTCTAGAAGAAGATATAACTCAAAAAGAGCTTGATCAAAGAGCTCTGAACAATCAAAAGAAGATGGCTGACCTTGAGTTTTATGCACAGGTCCCCTCACTACCAAGCACACAAATTGGAGCAGCAGCCTCCTCTTCAACTACTCCACAGCAAACTACAAAAGTTGCTGGAAAAGTATCAGAAAAAGGAAAGGAAAAGGAAATGGAGGCAGAGCAAGAGCAACAGCAGGAACAGCAGCAAAAACAAAGTCAGCAAGCACAAGAACAAGCAGAAGGGTTACAGCAAGGGCAACAAGAAGACATAGGACAGCAAGAGGAACAGCAGCAAGAAAAACAAGGGCAGGAGCAGCCTGCCCAGCAAAAGGAAACAGTGGATACTCCTCAGACCACTGAACAAGTCATGCCTACAAGACAAGACTCTACATTTGATGCCTCGGTCCTCCAAACCCCTCAAAAGGAGGACACATTTGTCTTTAGGAAAAGGGAAAGAGAAACTCCCTTGACATCCTCTATCAATCAAGGAGAGAAAAGGCAAAGACTCAACGATTTTCCAGAAGAGGATATAGCCATCAGAAAAGCATTGGGCATGGGCCCACCAAGTCAAGAAATTTCAGCAAGTTCCTCCCAGCAGGAACTAGACAGGACAATGGGAGGGGAAGTCAGCTCCTCCAGCCAGCAGAAAGAGGAAAGAGTGAGCATAAAGCAGCAGTTCATAGACATTAAGAGTAGGAGTGACCCAATCAAAGTTCAATTATACAATCACCTACTTAACATGGCTCCTTCCAATCAGCAGAGACTCATGTCTGCTTTTGATGTAGGTGAGGGCAAACTGACATTGAGTCATTTTATGCCTACGGCACTCAAGCCACAGTCTTCTGCTGATTATCTCAGGACCAATTTAGAGGTCCTTGCCAAAGACATACACCCCATGGACAAAATTGAGTTGCATAAACAAACAGGGGAAATGGTGTATGCTTCATTGGCCGATAAGACCTTGGACAACTACAAGTTAACAAGCAGTCTGAATGCTACAGCTTCCCAGCTGGAGCTAGAGAGAGCCTCTTCTCAGGCCAAAGACAACAGGATCAAAACCCTGGAAGAAATCATCATAGAGATTGGGCACAATCCCAATGATATTAAAGGGATACAAGAGATCTTAAAAATCAGAGATGCTGATATGGCTGCACTAAGGAAGAAGGTTAAACTTCCAGCCACTATCCATCCACAGACCGATGAAGTGGCAAAACAAAGGTATGAGCAGGATTCCACTGCTCTGTTAATTTCTGTTTACAAAGAACTTCTGAAGGCACAAGAAAAATTGGGGCAATATGAGGCCACACAAGCACCTCTGAAAGGATCATCAACACAAGCGCAAGAGGGGCAAACATCTCAGCCCCCTCCACAGGTCATTAATCTTGAGGAGACTGCTCCTACTACTGCACCTCCACCTCAGCAGGTTGAACAACCAGCCACATCTACTTCAGCAGCACCCACCAGCACAGATCAGAGCTTAGACATGCAAAAGCTAAAAAGCGAAATACAAGCTTTAGAAGCACAAATGATGCAGCTGAATGAAACTAAGGAGCAGCTGGCCAAGGTGAATGAAAGGCATGACAAAACAAAAAGAGAAGTAGGAGAGAAGGCCAAAGAAATCAAAGCTCTTAAAGACAAAATCAAGGAGCTTGAGAAAGAGCTAAAGCTAGATAAAATCATAGCCGAAATCAGAGCAATGATATGGTCCAATATTGGTAAGTCCATCAATAACCAGTGGCCATACATTGAGACAATCCATGAGCAACTGGAGCTCATTCCAAAAGCGCAGAGGGAAATCAGAACATCAAGGGCCTTATTGGGGAACATGCCTGAAATTGCAACAAAAATGATCAATGTGCTCAATCATAAGACAAGTTCTCAGTTGACCATCATGGGAATCGCAAACAGAACTGATACTATCCAAATGATCAAGAGGGTTCTTACTCTTAGAAGTCTGGTGCAAACGTTAGACAGAAGAACCCAGGATATGCAAACTGAGGTAAACAGGTTCTTTGAGAGGTTTCGGGTATTGGAAAGTAAAGGACTCCCTAGCTTGCTGAACAATGGAGGGAGATTATTCACCCATGAAGAATATGCCAAGAGAGTGAATGTTTTTGCCTCATCACAGGTAAATGAGAAGGCCAGCACCTCAGAAGATACAGGGCCTATCACAGGACAGATTTTCTATGGTAAGATAGAAAATCTACTTTTTATAATGAATGAAATGAATCATCTATTTGATGTAGCCCCCAATTTTTCAAGTATACAGAAGCTGAAGAGACAATGCAGGCCATCCTCAGGCATCAGCTTCCTACACAGGAATGGTGGACAGATGCCATCCAGAGAATTTTGTAAACATTAAGCCATGCATCAATTTCTGTTTTTTTTTTCTATAAATTTTGATGGAAAGAACAGTCAGCAAAATCAGCAGGCATCATAAAGTCAAAGCTGAGCCAACTCAGCAGATGGAGCAGCCAACAAAGCAGGAAAGACAAACGCAGCTGGCAAAGCCGAGAAATTCATTGCGCAGGCAAAAGTAAATGCGTACCTACAGGATCGATACATAGTAATGTAACCGACTCAGTGACTCCTTAAAGTCAAAACAATCATCTGACAGACATAAAGGGCATTTACTCTGCATTTAACGTTGTAATAACTCCCTGCCTACTTTCTGAACACTACTGAAGATATTTTCTCTCTCTCAGATGACTCAATGCCTGAGATATTTTGTATACTTATTTCTATATAAACCCCTGCGCATGATAGAGCAGAGGTTGTTGTAATTTTCCTTGAAGAGCTCTCGCTTGCTGTAAGATTCTCAGAGAAATAATACAAAGGGAGAATGGAATTTCCAAAGCTTGGTGTACTTTGATGCGTTGTGGTGAATGGTGAATGTTGCAGGATTCCAGACTGTTTTCATAAAACAATAAGTTTTCTCAAATCTCTGTATTACATGTTTTCGAGTCTTTTGTTCTCTTTTATTGTTCAGATGTTTTACACTTAATAGCAAAGTAGAAGAATGGTTCCAGGACTTAATCCATGATTACCCTGAACTCAAACTGAGCTATTATCCATGTTTTCCTCAGATACAGTAACAGAAGTGTAATTCTTAGTTGCTGCACTTTGAAACTGTATCTTTCGCTGTGATAGACATTCCCAGGGATTCAAGTTTGCCCCTGTGACATCTGTCTTTTCTCATAACCAGTCGGTGGAAACATTTAAAAAGTGAGTGAAAATTCTTGAATGCTTTCATCGTTTTTTGTTTGTCTTACCTGTTTCCTGTTATTAATCAAAATTTGTTCTATAAAACATCCAAATGGCCCTGTAAGTTTCACCGGTTCATCTCAAAGTTTCTGGACACCTACAGCCACAGACTCCATTGCCCAATGACACTTAACTCTTTGAGGACTACATCACAGAGACCTGAAAGGAATTCTTCAACCAAAATATAAACAAAACCTGTGCTCAATACCTAGCCTAAAACATTATCATTACAGATACAAATCATAAAGAGAGAGCCCTCTCTGATCACAGTTTGGCTAGAAACAGTGATTAAAAGATTGGTTAGTGGTTACCCCGGCCGTATTCCCTTGGGAGTCATAGGGAACAACCTGGGTGTTAACATAATTGGCGACTCCACTGGGGACTATCAAGATTTTCTCAATTACTATCTATCTTCCAAAGCTACCATCAAGCCTGAAACTAGCCAAGAGGCCTTAGGACTGTTTCTGCAAAACACAGGGACAGCTTTAGGGAAGAGCTAACTAGGGAATCTTCATCCTAGCTTTGAAACATATATAGTCATTCCAGAATCCTTACCTAGTCCTTGTACATATATAACCTCCTGTATAAAGTTCTAAAAGAATACTTAGAAGCTGGCTCCCAAAAGAAACCCAAGGCACACTAGGGCAAACCCTGACCCTGATCAACCCATCATTGTTGATAACCCAAATATCATTCCAAAGAACATAAGGAGACAGCAAAAGCAGGAGAAGCCTGCTGATTCAGATATAAGTTCAGACCAACCTATCCTCATTCCACTCCTTGCAAAGTCCTTTTTCGTCCACACCTAATTCCCCTAGTTCATCATCAACACCTCAAAGCCCTCCTCTCCCATCTTCACCATCTGCACATACTCTTTCAACCAGTTTCCCGCTTGTTACCCATCCTATTAACCCTGTTACACCTGTAATCCCAGCTGTCCCATTTGTTCCTATTAACCCTATAAACCCCATAAACATGGCTAACAGATATGCACCTCTGCAGATACCAGCCAATGCTCCAGCTCTACCCCAAGACTACCAAACCAAAATCTCATTTTTTGACTCCCATGGCCCTTTGACAGCTGTCCAGCATGCTAAGAAGATGCAAGACCACTTTGAGACCTATGAAATAGATGATGACAGTGTTAGGATGAGAATTTTTGTCCAAAGCTTAACCGGGGATGTTAGAACTTGGTTTAGATCCCTGAATGCAAATTCCATTGCAACCCCTGAGTTCCTGTACCAAGAGTTTACCAACAGATGGGAGAAAAAGAAAGATCCACTCCACATACTTGGTGAATATAACACTATCAAAAGAGGTCCTCAAGAAACAGTTTTGGAATATTGTGCTAGGTTTAACAATGTATATAATGCTATCCCCCAGAATTTAAGGCCCCCTCCTGATTTGGCCCTGTATAACTTCCCTGATGGTTTTGATTCTGATATGGCCTATCAGCTGAAAGAAAGAGATCCCCCAACCCTTGCAGAGGCTCAAAGAGTTGCAGTCACTGTAGAGGCCAACCTAATTGCCAAGAGAAACAGGGCAAAGCTGGAAAAGAAGGCTGGCTTCAGAGAAGAGCCCTCGGGCCTTGATCAAAAGTTGGATGCGATACTAAACAGCATGAAGAGACTGGGTGAAAGAGTGGAATCAGTTGAAAGAAAGTCATCATGGGAGGCATCACAAAGCAATCCCCCTAGAAACCCAAATTTTAGGAGAACGCAGAACCCAAACATAGGAAAAACAAGTGCTGACCAAGACATTAGACCCCCTTTTCAAGAAAACTATGCAGAAACTTCCGTAGCCAATCAGCTCAATGAAGATCCTGAAATCAACTTAATGGGTCTGGATGGTAAAAGCCATGTTTTCTTAACACAAGAAGACCATGAGGAGGATGAAAGCAAAACATTCCAAACAAAATCAGGAGAATCCTTTGACTTTAAACAAGGATATGACACTGCTGTCTATGAAGTCCACAAGCAATACAAACTAAGGAGTAGGACTGTGAATGCAAATCAGCCTGAAAAGACAAAGGAGAAACAACAATCCAAAGAAACCATGGTCACTGAACCTAATGACAACGCAAACGTGCCTACAAAAGAAGTAGTGGTTGAGGAGGTTACTGAACTACTGTCCCCACTACAACAGCCCATGGCAACCCCGTCCTCTCACCCTAACCCAAACATCACCCCTCAAGACATGAGTATAAGGGGCAGGTTTCAGAATCAAGATGAAATCCAACAAGAAGATTTAATGAACAAAGAAAGAACTGCTACCCGTGACTCCAAAACCCAAGTTGACAAACCCTTTGACCTAGGAGCAGAGATTGGCAAGTTAAAGGTAGCAATTCCCCTCTCAGAGCTAGCCAAGCATGACGTATACAAGCAACAGATAAAGAAATCCCTACAGCTCACCAATAGTAAAGATGATGTAAATGTGCTAGATGACACTCCAGAATTACTGTTTGGCCCAGAGGTAGATGGAAAAACAGTAGTCACAGGGGTTTTACCTTTTTATGTCAGCCTGCATGTACATGATAAAATACTGCACAATGCAATGTTTGACTCAGGTGCCTCTCACAACCTTATGCCAAAAGCTGTCATGGAAAGATTAAACTTGGATATAACAAGACCATACAAAGACCTGTTTTCTTTTGATTCTAGTCAAGTCAAATGTTTGGGCCTAATAAAAGATTTATGTGTGTCCCTGGTTCAATTTCCCAACAAAACCATACTAATGGATGTTGTAGTTGCTGATATCCCACCCAAATACGGGATGCTCTTATCAAGATCATGGGGAGCCAAGCTCCAAGGCTCCCTGCAATTAGATATGTCATATGCAACCATCTCTGTCTTTGGGCAACCAAAAAGACTTTATAGGGAAACACTCATGAAGTATATGGTCAGCAGTGAAGAAAAGCCTCAAAATTTTCCAATATATGCTGTCCATTCGGACATAGACTCCTTCATCCTCTTCAATGACAGCGCAAGCCTCTCAAACAATGACATTAAGACCGAAACACTCATACAAGAACAAAACATTGATCAAACAAGTAGCACCTGCCAAACTTCAATCAGCCCAACAATACACATTAACCCTCCTCTAGTTGTCAAAGATTGTCAAACAAATGATGAAATTATCCTAGGAAACAAATGGGAAAAGAAACCCCAACTCATGCTCACATTGCCATCCCATGAACAGAATTTTAAATCTCCTGTTCAGCAAGATATTCTGTGGGTTCTAGAGTTTGATGGCTCAGTCAACAAGTTAGGGGCAGGGGCTGGAGTATGGATACATAATAAAGAGAAAGATTATGCAGAAGGTAGGGCTTACAGATTGAAGTTTAGATGCACTAACAACATGGCAGAATATGAAGCTCTGCTGTTGGGCCTAAAGCTAGCAAAATCACTACAGGCTCCTAAACTCTCCATCATGGGAGACTCTGATCTAGTAATTCAACAAGTGAAAGGAAATTTTGTTACCAATGACAAAAGATTGAGGTCCTATAGGTCTGCTGTAATTGAAATATTAGAGACTTTCTCCGAGTTTGTTATCACAAAAATTCCAAGGGGCCACAATCTCCATGCACACAGCTTGGCAACATTTGCCAGCACCTTCAAATTCCCATTGGAACCCAACAATTGTTTCACGGCAGAGGTCAAATATAGGCCTTCTATTCCAAACAATGTCAAAGAGTGGCAAGTATTTGAGAATGACATGCAAATAAACAACTTTTTAACCTTGCAACAAGAGTTCACAGGATTAAATATTGACCTTGAGACAGCAAGTCAATCACAAATGCTTGAGACAGCAAGTCAATCACAAATATTTGATGGAGCAAGTCCATCACAATTACAGTTTCAACAGTCTGCCCACCCAATGTCACCTAGAACAGCCAAACAATTACTCAGTCCAACCATTTTCAACAAAGAAAACATTCAGCAAATTAACCAAATTGACTGTGAAGAGATGAGTAGCATTGAGGCTGAAATCATACAACTCAAAGACAATTTCCTTCCTGTGGGCCTTACCCCACTAGAGGATATTTTTGACTCAAATGACATCCCTAGAAAGCCAAAGATGCAGCCATTGGATGCAAGAGTTGAAGAATGCAACATTGGTACTGTTGACAAGCCTAAAATAATAAAGCTATCTGCCTCTTTGCCCCCTGATCAAAAGCCCAAATACATTGATCTCTTTAAAGAATTTCAAGATGTTTTTGCTTGGGGTTATGAGGACTTGAAGTCTTATGATACCTCTGTCATCCAGCATACCATTCCCCTCAAGCCTAATCAAAAACCATTCAAACAGAAACTGAGAAGAATCAATCCTGTGCTCCTTCCTTCCATTGAAAAAGAGTTGCATAAAATGTTCAAAGCTGGTATCATAGCACCAATTAGGTTCTCTGAATGGATTTCAAATTTGGTCCCTACAAGAAAGAAAACTGGTGAGATTAGACTTTGTGTAGACTTAAGAAATTTAAATCAAGTGTCACTCAAAGACAACTACCCCTTACCCAAAATGGATCACATTCTTCAAAGAGTAGTAGGGGCTTCAAGGATATCATTGCTTGATGGATTCTCAGGCTTCAATCAAATCCTAGTACACCCTGATGATCAAGACAAAACTGCATTTACAACCCCATGGGGAACTTTCAAGTATGTGAAAATGCCATTTGGATTGAAAAATGCAGGGGCAACGTTTCAAAGAGCAATGGACATTGCTTTTGCAAAAGAGATTCATGACTTCTTGGTCATTTACTTAGATGATCTTACACCCTTTTCAAAATCTGACCAAGAACACTTGAAACATTTAAGACAGATTTTCATAACATGCAGGAAATATGGTATTTCCTTAAACCCCAAGAAGTCATTATTTGGCTTGGAAGAAGGGAAACTTCTAGGGCATATTATTTCAAAAAATGGCATAAGAATTGATCCAGATAGGATACAAGCTATCCTACAAATGCCTCACCCAAGGAATGTCAAGGAATTGCAAGGATTCTTAGGGAAAATCAATTTTTTAAGGAGGTTTATCCCAAATTTAGCAGAGTTAATCAGATTACTAAACAATATGCTAAAGAAAGATTCAAAGGTCAAATGGACTGTTGAAGCAAAACAAGCCTTTGAAAGTATAAAGTTGGCCTTGACTCAAACCCCAGTGTTAACCAATCCGCAGTTTGACAGAGACTTCATCATTTTCTCCTTTGCCTCCCAACATACTATTGCTGCTGTTTTATTACAGAAAGATGACCAAGGGAATGAGAAACCTATTGCCTTTTTCAGCAGAGCTCTTAGAGATGCTCCTCTAAAGTACCAAATAATGGAAAAACAAGCCTATGCCTTGATCAAAGCTATTAAAGACTTTAGGATTTACATTCTCTACTCCCATGTTGTGGCTTATGTACCAAGTCCTATTGTCAAAGACATTCTCACCCAAGAAAACTTAGAGGGTAGGAGAGGAAAATGGATTGCCAATATACTAGAATTTGACATTGAAATAAAGCCTACAAAGCTGATAAAAGGGCAAGGTTTGGCCAAATTAATGACAGAAGCAAATTTCCAAGCCTTAGATATCAACCAACTGGACAGTGAAACAGAGCTGGCGACTCCAAAGATCAATGTAGCCTTTGAACAATCTCCTTGGTACTCTGATATCTGTTATGTGTTACAAAACCTGTGTGCTCCCTCAGGACTGTCCAGAACTAAGTGTAGGTTCCTAAAAATGAAAACAGCTAGATTTTGTGTGATGGATGGAAATCTACTTTGGAAAAACCATGAAGGTATATTGCTGCACTGTCTAATAGAGAATGAAACTAACCATATCATGCAAGAATTCCATGCTGGAGACTGTGGTGGACATTTGTACTGGAAGTCCACTGTGGACAAGATATTGAGAGCTGGTTATTACTGGCCTACTATGTTCTCTGATGTGAAGAAATTCACAGCCTCATGCCACAAATGCCAACTGTTTGAAGGCAAAAGACAGCTGCTGCCACTTCCTTTGAAGCCCATTGCAACAGAGAGACCTTTTCAACAATGGGGCTTGGATTTCATTGGGGAAATTCATCCCTCATCTTCAGGGCAACACAGATGGATTCTAACAGCAACAGACTACTTCACCAAGTGGATTGAAGCTGCCCCATGCAGACAAGCAAATGATTCAGTAATCATTCAATTTTTGGAAAACAATATACTGGCTAGATTTGGCTGCCCAGACAAGATAATAACAGACAATGCTGCTGCCTTCAGATCCAAGAAGATGGTGAACTTCTGCCATAAATTTCACATTACTTTGGGCCATTCTACAGCTTACTATCCTCAAGGAAATGGCCTTGCTGAATCATCAAACAAAAGTTTGATAAATATCATAAAGAAAGTGCTGGAAGAGAACAAAAAGAACTGGCACAAGAAACTAGTAAACGCTTTATGGGCAGACAGACTAACAACTAAAAGATCAATTGGGACCAGCCCATATGAGTTAGTCTATGGATTAGAGGCCAGATTTCCTTCATCACTAGGAGTGCCGGTTATGAAACTTCTACAAGAAAGCCAAGCAGAGCCAAATGACATGCAAAGAAGGATTAACCAGATAATTTGTTTACAGCAGACCAGAGAACAAGTTTTCAGCAGAGTGCAGATACTACAAGAGAAACTGAAAAAGGCCTTTGATAGAAGAACCAAAGCAGAAGATTTCAATGTAGGGGACAAAGTTCTAAAGTGGGATGCAAGAAGAGAAGAGAAAGGGAAGCATGGAAAGTTTGACTCTTTATGGATAGGACCATTTGCTGTCCAAGCAGTGCAAGGTAATAACACCTACTTCCTCAAAAGTTTGACCGAAACTGACTTGGATGAAGGTCCTGTCAATGGCAGGATGCTGAAGCACTACTTTGACTATTCCCCATGAGTGGAACCTAAAGATTCATTGTATATATACAGATGTACATATTATCTTCTGTTTTAGATTGTAAAGAGAAGTTTTCCCAAGTAATTCACCAAGCAGCAAGAGGCTGATAGAATCAGAGGTCTTCCAAGAAAGAAGCACACCATTTTGACACATTGAGGCAGCTAGTTTCAAAGATTGGTATGGGCAGCTAAGGAGCAAGGCAATCTGACCTGCTGTTCTTGGTCTTTCAAAAGAAAAACCATCCCCATGTGGAGCCACTGTTGGATACCTATACCAATAGGTTTCATATTTCATGATTGGCAAGAGAAAGTCCAAATATGCTCTGCTTTGAGTTCACAAAGATCCCATATTTCCTAAAGAGCAAGAAGGTGTGTAAAGTGTTTCAAACGTTGATGACCCTATTACAATTTTGATGGATGATCCAACAGTTTAACCTGGATCGTGCCATGTTTCAATTTTGTGTTATAGAATAGAGAAAGAAGTCTGTCCAAACAGCCTAATCTTGGCAGACAAGTAGTTTAGGTAGAGAAGAAAAGGTTTCCAACAGCTCAATCTGGGACCTTGGAAGAGATAAGGTTAGAAGTAGATAGAAAAGAATAAACAAAAAGCCAAAGAAAAGAAAAGGCAAGTAAGGGTTTGCAAGTCCAAGTGCACCCTCCAAGGAGAAACAAAAAATGCTAGGTAAGCAGCTGGGTAGGTAGTTGGGGTTGCAGAAAGGTATCCCTATCATTGCAAGGTGGTGATGGTGGGCAGCAAGGCAAGAGATTAACAACTGGGAGCATGACTAACCTCCCTCTCCCCCTTCATTTCATTACTAACATTCCCTTTCTTTTAGCTGAGATTTATGGAGAAAGATCATGGTTTTTAGGTGGTTCTGGTTCATTCAGAAGCCACATTTCTTGTCTAAAATCTTTTCATTTTGATCTACTCTCAAAACTAAATCAATTTCATATAAACTCAGTGAGATCCCCTTCATTTGCTCCCTTCATTCATATTAACACTAATTCTATTGTATAAATCCTCATATCGCCTCTTCCCCTAATATTACTAACACCAAGGTGTATAAATCCCAAAATCTTATAAATACCCACCCCTTTGGCATTATAGCCAATAAAGTCTCGAGTCAGGGATCAAATGACACCAGGTCATGTTGATGAGCCTAGGCCAGCTACCCCCTCTCCTTCATGAGCTAAATTCCCCTATTTTTACCCCTTTGCACATAAAAACCCCATAAAGATCCTAAATCCCCACCTTACCCGCTTCAAAGGGCAAATAAGCATGAAAACCCACTTTTCCGCCCTATAGCCAAGGTTAGCGCATATAATGTTTTTTAAAATTACATTGGAAAATCATATAAAACCCGATTATATACCCCCGCCAGCTTCCGTATACAGCGCACATGTCAGCTCATCCGATGACCGTTAGATCAGACCCTCCAGATCTGACGGCCCTGGTCGTGTCAGAGTCTGTCCGACGCCTGACAGTTAAACGTACTATCCCCCTGTCATCTCATTCGTCCGATCACCGTCCGATTATCCGCTGCAGATCCAACGGTTATCCTGATGTCGGAGCTCATCCGCTGTACGAGACTTATCTCCCGACGTCCGTATTTGAAGGACGTCATCCCACTGCTACGTGTCCTCACCACCACGCCTCGGAGGTACAGCCGATGGATACCGCCCCCGTACAAGAGGCGGTACGATATGAAACCATTAGCGGTTTCCGGATTCCCTCATCCCGCCTACCCACGTCATCACCGCATCAGCAACGCGTCAGCGCCCCGTCACCCAGGTACGCTGCCCCGTCGACCTCCCTGTCCCTGCCATTGGTCCACCTGTCCTGCCATGTCACCGCCACCGTGTACCAACCAGACAGCGCCACGTCACCCGATGACGTCAGCATGACGTCATCCGACCTTGACCCCACCAATGACGTCATGCTGACGTCAGCACGAATTCGCGCCAAAAACATAAAAAGGTCTATTTTAGCCAAAAGTTCGTGTTTTTTGGTCATTTTGTGTATTCGTCGTTATTCTGCTCTGCATGCAATCAACGTCCAAATTGTTTACCAACCTGCTAAACTGACCAGAAGACCTCCAGCGCACCAGTTCAACCTGCGGTCACGACCTCTGCTAGCTGTTTTACCAGGTATTCCTCATCATTCATCCTCTGTGCGCCTGCAATTATCTATTTAACGCTTTAAGAAGCTTAAAGGAAGCCGAAAATCAGAAATTTACTACTGAATTCCTCAGTAAAGCATTGAAGTTCCAATTATCACTTCGGAAAACACCAGCCGAGCCTTTTCCCAGTGGCATTCTGCTAAGAAACCAGGCCCTGTCTGCGCAATCGTGGCAGGCGCATTTGAAACCAAATTTTACCATTGAAAGGTGCCAGAAAAGCTAAGCTTCGCTATTAATTGCCATAAAGCAGCATTTCAACTGCTGCAGACCCTGCATTCACCTTTTCTCAGGCATTTTCACCCTTCTCTGCAAAGAAACTCTATTGTTATTGATCTACATAAGTGACACAATCCCTAAGCAAAACAGAAACCTCAAAGGAAAGTCATGGACCCCCCTGTAGCTCCCATAGCCCTCAATGTGGCTCCCCTAAATGTTCCTAATAGAACATTTGACACCAGAGCATTGGCAGACCTGGACTACAAGATAGCAGAGGAAATGCTGAGCAGAAGCAGGTTCCATCTGCAAATATTAAACGAGATAAAGATCAAACATGAGAGGGGGACAGACATCCTGGGAATTTGGGAGTCATTCCTCCCAATATTCAAACTTCCTCAGGTTAATCAATTCCCTGAGCTTGTGCACATAGTTGCTGAACACTATGATGCATCCCAGAGAGCAGTGCTAGATGCTGAAGGTTCAATCCTGTTCCTCATTACCCCTGAAGCCATCAGGGAGATGTTGCAATTCCAGACAGAGCATAAGTTGGTCCCTCTGTCACTAGCTGATTTAATAGTACAGGGAGCCAGAACCACAGAGGCCCAAATCACTAAGGTCAACCAGCTCTTCATCAAGGCTGACACTTTGCAGACTCCTCCCATCAACTGCGTTTACCTCAATCAATTGGGCCAAGACCTGGTTGACATGATCAGTCCCATCCTGGGATATGATTCAATAGAACATATTGATGAAACAGTTATACAAATGATGCTTATGTTCTCCCCAGGAAGAAAACCAATCCACTATGATTATGCAACATACATATCAGACAAAATGCATGAACAGTTGATGAATTTGCCAAGAGAAAGAGTGTTTAGGTACACCTCCTACCTATATCATCTGCTCATATACTTCCAGCATGATAAATTCTCCTTCCCAAAGAAGAGAGTAGATGCACAGGGCAATCTGAGATCAGTAGTGTATTGGACATCTGTTTTCCACGTATCATGCTACTCTCCATACACCTACTGTGAGTTTATTGATCTTTTCATCCATCCAGCCTTGACTCTACTGATTGGTTCACCTCCTCCTAGACTGACAGAGGACATGAAAAGGTGCCTACATTTGTCAAAAGTATACAGTATTGGGGACTGGTATCTTTACCAACACCACACCGTCATCAGAATATATGGGTGTGAGTTACCCCCATTTAGACTACCCAAATTTGTGCCCATGAGGCTATTTGCCTTAGAATACTTCAGGCAGTTTGGCTATGTGGATATGTTCCACTTCTCAGGCAGAGGCAAGAAAGCACAGCTGAAAATCAAGAGCCAACTTGGCCATTTAGTCTACAATGAAAGGGATGAAGGGTGGAAGGAGGCAGATAGAATACTGGTGGGATTTGGTTTGAAGTACAGTTTTATATGGAAACCCTATGACCCCAACAACTTCATCACAATGAGGAGACTCAAATATAAACTGTTTGCTTACGGTCATCATAGCCTCCCCCAAATTGAAAAATATGCCAATCAAAGCAAGTGGAAAAGGGGAACTCTAGAAGAAGATATAACTCAAAAAGAGCTTGATCAAAGAGCTCTGAACAATCAAAAGAAGATGGCTGACCTTGAGTTTTATGCACAGGTCCCCTCACTGCCAAGCACACAAATTGGAGCAGCAGCCTCCTCTTCAACTACTCCACAGCAAACTACAAAAGTTGCTGGAAAAGTATCAGAAAAAGGAAAGGAAAAGGAAATGGAGGCAGAGCAAGAGCAACAGCAGGAACAGCAGCAAAAACAAAGTCAGCAAGCACAAGAACAAGCAGAAGGGTTACAGCAAGGGCAACAAGAAGACATAGGACAACAAGAGGAACAGCAGCAAGAAAAACAAGGGCAGGAGCAGCCTGCCCAGCAAAAGGAAACAGTGGATACTCCTCAGACCACTGAACAAGTCATGCCTACAAGACAAGACTCTACATTTGATGCCTCGGTCCTCCAAACCCCTCAAAAGGAGGACACATTTGTCTTTAGGAAAAGGGAAAGAGAAACTCCCTTGACATCCTCTATCAATCAAGGAGAGAAAAGGCAAAGACTCAACGATTTTCCAGAAGAGGATATAGCCATCAGAAAAGCATTGGGCATGGGCCCACCAAGTCAAGAAATTTCAGCAAGTTCCTCCCAGCAGGAACTAGACAGGACAATGGGAGGGGAAGTCAGCTCCTCCAGCCAGCAGAAAGAGGAAAGAGTGAGCATAAAGCAGCAGTTCATAGACATTAAGAGTAGGAGTGACCCAATCAAAGTTCAATTATACAATCACCTACTTAACATGGCTCCTTCCAATCAGCAGAGACTCATGTCTGCTTTTGATGTAGGTGAGGGCAAACTGACATTGAGTCATTTTATGCCTACGGCACTCAAGCCACAGTCTTCTGCTGATTATCTCAGGACCAATTTAGAGGTCCTTGCCAAAGACATACACCCCATGGACAAAATTGAGTTGCATAAACAAACAGGGGAGATGGTGTATGCTTCATTGGCCGATAAGACCTTGGACAACTACAAGTTAACAAGCAGTCTGAATGCTACAGCTTCCCAGCTGGAGCTAGAGAGAGCCTCTTCTCAGGCCAAAGACAACAGGATCAAAACCCTGGAAGAAATCATCATAGAGATTGGGCACAATCCCAATGATATTAAAGGGATACAAGAGATCTTAAAAATCAGAGATGCTGATATGGCTGCACTAAGGAAGAAGGTTAAACTTCCAGCCACTATCCATCCACAGACCGATGAAGTGGCAAAACAAAGGTATGAGCAGGATTCCACTGCTCTGTTAATTTCTGTTTACAAAGAACTTCTGAAGGCACAAGAAAAATTGGGGCAATATGAGGCCACACAAGCACCTCTGAAAGGATCATCAACACAAGCGCAAGAGGGGCAAACATCTCAGCCCCCTCCACAGGTCATTAATCTTGAGGAGACTGCTCCTACTACTGCACCTCCACCTCAGCAGGTTGAACAACCAGCCACATCTACTTCAGCAGCACCCACCAGCACAGATCAGAGCTTAGACATGCAAAAGCTAAAAAGCGAAATACAAGCTTTAGAAGCACAAATGATGCAGCTGAATGAAACTAAGGAGCAGCTGGCCAAGGTGAATGAAAGGCATGACAAAACAAAAAGAGAAGTAGGAGAGAAGGCCAAAGAAATCAAAGCTCTTAAAGACAAAATCAAGGAGCTTGAGAAAGAGCTAAAGCTAGATAAAATCATAGCCGAAATCAGAGCAATGATATGGTCCAATATTGGTAAGTCCATCAATAACCAGTGGCCATACATTGAGACAATCCATGAGCAACTGGAGCTCATTCCAAAAGCGCAGAGGGAAATCAGAACATCAAGGGCCTTATTGGGGAACATGCCTGAAATTGCAACAAAAATGATCAATGTGCTCAATCATAAGACAAGTTCTCAGTTGACCATCATGGGAATCGCAAACAGAACTGATACTATCCAAATGATCAAGAGGGTTCTTACTCTTAGAAGTCTGGTGCAAACGTTAGACAGAAGAACCCAGGATATGCAAACTGAGGTAAACAGGTTCTTTGAGAGGTTTCGGGTATTGGAAAGTAAAGGACTCCCTAGCTTGCTGAACAATGGAGGGAGATTATTCACCCATGAAGAATATGCCAAGAGAGTGAATGTTTTTGCCTCATCACAGGTAAATGAGAAGGCCAGCACCTCAGAAGATACAGGGCCTATCACAGGATAGATTTTCTATGGTAAGATAGAAAATCTACTTTTTATAATGAATGAAATGAATCATCTATTTGATGTAGCCCCCAATTTTTTCAAGTATACAGAAGCTGAAGAGACAATGCAGGCCATCCTCAGGCATCAGCTTCCTACACAGGAATGGTGGACAAATGCCATCCAGAGAATTTTGTAAACATTAAGCCATGCATCAATTTCTGTTTTTTTTTTCTATAAATTTTGATGGAAAGAACAGTCAGCAAAATCAGCAGGCATCATAAAGTCAAAGCTGAGCCAACTCAGCAGATGGAGCAGCCAACAAAGCAGGAAAGACAAACGCAGCTGGCAAAGCCGAGAAATTCATTGCGCAGGCAAAAGTAAATGCGTACCTACAGGATCGATACATAGTAATGTAACCGACTCAGTGACTCCTTAAAGTCAAAACAATCATCTGACAGACATAAAGGGCATTTACTCTGCATTTAACGTTGTAATAACTCCCTGCCTACTTTCTGAACACTACTGAAGATATTTTCTCTCTCTCAGATGACTCAATGCCTGAGATATTTTGTATACTTATTTCTATATAAACCCCTGCGCATGATAGAGCAGAGGTTGTTGTAATTTTCCTTGAAGAGCTCTCGCTTGCTGTAAGATTCTCAGAGAAATAATACAAAGGGAGAATGGAATTTCCAAAGCTTGGTGTACTTTGATGCGTTGTGGTGAATGGTGAATGTTGCAGGATTCCAGACTGTTTTCATAAAACAATAAGTTTTCTCAAATCTCTGTATTACATGTTTTCGAGTCTTTTGTTCTCTTTTATTGTTCAGATGTTTTACACTTAATAGCAAAGTAGAAGAATGGTTCCAGGACTTAATCCATGATTACCCTGAACTCAAACTGAGCTATTATCCATGTTTTCCTCAGATACAGTAACAGAAGTGTAATTCTTAGTTGCTGCACTTTGAAACTGTATCTTTCGCTGTGATAGACATTCCCAGGGATTCAAGTTTGCCCCTGTGACATCTGTTTTTTCTCATAACCAGTCGGTGGAAACATTTAAAAAAGTGAGTGAAAATTCTTGAATGCTTTCATTGTTTTTGTTTGTCTTACCTGTTTCCTGTTATTAATCAAAATTTGTTCTATAAAACATCCAAATGGCCCTGTAAGTTTCACCGGTTCATCTCAAAGTTTCTGGACACCTACAGCCACAGACTCCATTGCCCAATGACACTTAACTCTTTGAGGACTACATCACAGAGACCTGAAAGGAATTCTTCAACCAAAATATAAACAAAACCTGTGCTCAATACCTAGCCTAAAACATTATCATTACAGATACAAATCATAAAGAGAGAGCCCTCTCTGATCACAGTTTGGCTAGAAACAGTGATTAAAAGATTGGTTAGTGGTTACCCTGGTCGTATTCCCTTGGGAGTCATAGGGAACAATCTGGGTGTTAACATAATTGGCGACTCCACTGGGGAATATCAAGATTTTCTCAATTACTATCTATCTTCCAAAGCTACCATCAAGCCTGAAACTAGCCAAGAGGCCTTAGGACTGTTTCTGCAAAACACAGGGACAGCTTTAGGGAAGAGCTAACTAGGGAATCTTCATCCTAGCTTTGAAATATATATAGTCATTCCAGAATCCTTACCTAGTCCTTGTACATATATAACCTCCCGTATAAAGTTCTAAAAGAATACTTAGAAGCTGGCTCCCAAAAGAAACCCAAGGCACACTAGGGCAAACCCTGACCCTAATCAACCCATCATTGTTGATAACCCAAATATCATTCCAAAGAACATAAGGAGACAGCAAAAGCAGGAGAAGCCTGCTGATTCAGATATAAGTTCAGATCAACCTATCCTCATTCCTACTCCTTGCAAAGTCCTTTTTCGGTCCACCCCTAGTTCCCCTAGTTCATCATCAACACCTCAAAGCCCTCCTCTCCCATCTTCACCATCTGCACATACTCTTTCAACCAGTTTCCCGCTTGTTACCCATCCTATTAACCCTGTTACACCTGTAATCCCAGCTGTCCCATTTGTTCCTATTAACCCTATAAACCCCATAAACATGGCTAACAGATATGCACCTCTGCAGATACCAGCCAATGCTCCAGCTCTACCCCAAGACTACCAAACCAAAATCTCATTTTTTGACTCCCATGGCCCTTTGACAGCTGTCCAGCATGCTAAGAAGATGCAAGACCAATTTGAGACCTATGAAATAGATGATGACAGTGTTAGGATGAGAATTTTTGTCCAAAGCTTAACCGGGGACTCTACTTGAACAAATGGTCTACTGATTTCGACCCAGCACAAGACGTGCCCAAGGCTGTCCCTGTCTGGGTGCGCCTCCCGCATCTTCCCCTTCATTGCTGGAGTCAAAACTCACTTCAATCCATCGGCAATGCACTTGGGAAATACATAGATCAGGCCCCAAGGAAGGATCAATACTCCTGCGCTCGGATCTGCGTGGAGGTTGATCTGGAAACAGGATTACCCGAAGCGATCCAGCTATCGGTGGCAAACTGGACACACATTCAAGAGCTCGATTACGAACAGCTGCCTTTCAAGTGTCGATTCTGTCATGAGTACGGGCACTTCGCAAGATACTGCAAAAAGAGAAACGAGGAGACATCAGAGAAGGAAAAGGAAGAACAATGGAAACAGGCAAAGAAACCAACAATCAGCAGACAGAGTAACAAAAACAAGGCTAAAGGGACAGAGAACAAAGTAGATAATGGAAGCACAAGTAACCAAAACGCCGGAAGCAGTGAAACAAAAGGCAATGAGGGGGACAAAAACCCCTTTGAAATCCTCACGCCGCCTTCAGATCCTCCAGAAGCAGGGGAAGAAGATCCACCTCAGCAGGAGAATAACGAAACCATAGAACCAGGTAATAACCCAATCCCTACCCCAAGCAATATTTCTTCCCCTTCATACGCAGATATAATCAAAAAAAAGAAGAAAACCATAGAGAACACGGGATCATCAGATGATGAAACACTTGAAAGGACAACAAAAAAGGCTGGACGAAGAACAAACAGGGAAACTAGAGAAGAGGAGTCAGAAAGACAAAAAACCCTCGGCAGTCAAGCCACCATAGAAATGACACTAGGGAGGAATATCAGGCCTAGGGCCTACTCCTATAAGTGGTAAATGATGCAGTTGATCTCTTGGAACTGTAGGGGTTTGGGTAACCCCAACAAGGCAGAGGCTATCAAAGACTTATTGAAGATGGAGACCGCGGACATCCTTATGCTCCAAGAGACCAAAATAGAAGGGGAAACCCTTCTAAACACTAGCATTATGAAATGGAAATTTGATTCAGGAAAGGCTGTCAGTGCAAGGGGCACGGCCGGAGGAATAGGCACATTTTGGTCAAAAGATTTCTCACTAGAACGATTCTCTGTGACCCAACATTGGATCTTCACAGATCTGCGCCACACTGTAAGCAATCTTTCCCTTGCTCTGTTTAACTTGTATGTTCCTGTTCATTATGAAGAAAAGAGAGAGTGCTGGAGGACACTCTTGGATTATATAGAGCAGATCAACCCCTCAAATTTAGTCATAGGTGGTGATCTGAATATAATTCTAGATCCCAAAGAAAAGAAAGGAGGGATTTACTCTAGGGACCCTTTCATCAATACAGTGGGAAATCTGATACTGCAGTGGGACTTGGTTGACTTCAAACCAGTGAAAGGCAAATACACCTGGACTAACAACAGAACAGGAGAAAATCAAATCTCTGCCAGGCTGGATAGATTTCTCATCAGCAGCTCTTTAATGATGGATAACAGAATAGTTTTCACCAAGATTCTTCCAAAGCTCACATCGGACCATAAGCCAATCCTCTTATGCCTAAAAGAAGAAGAAGATTTAGGCCCTCTCCCATTTCGTTTCAACCCTCTTTGGGCAGGTAAAGAAGGGTTCTTAGAAACAGTTCAAGCAGCATGGAGGATAGATGTACTCGGTTCCCCAAGCTATGTGTGGGAGCAAAAAATGAAAAATACAAAAAAAGCACTCAAAGATTGGATAAAGAAATCCATGCAATCCCCCACTAGGCAGAGGAAGGAGGCAGTTCTTCAGTTGGAAGGAATACAACTCGAAATGGAGGAGAAAGATCCCTCTCCCACAGATTTAGCCAATGAAAAATCTGCTCAAAGGAATGCATACTGTTCTTTTAGAAATGAAGAGGAATATTGGCGCTTAAAGTCTCGAAGTCTGTGGCTCAAATCTGGGGACAGAAATACCACATACTTTCATAGACAGTGCAGGGCCCGTCTCTCGCGCAATCATATAACAGAAATTACCAGCACTAGTGGTCAGGTGTATAAAGGATTTTCTCAAATCAAAGAAGCAGTTGTAAACCATTTTCAGAACCTTCTTAGTGCAGAAAGAAACGGGAATGAGGAGGATGTAGTAGAGTTTCTCACAACCATCCCAAATCTAGTCAGTGTGGAAGATAATGATTCTCTGATGAGCCCAGTCACGGAAGAAGAGATTACTAATATAGTCTGGTCCATGGAACCAGACAAAGCTCCAGGACCTGACGGTTTCACAGTACATTTTTATAGAATTTGTTGGGAGATAATCAAAACTGATCTCTTCAGAATGATAAGAGGAATCTTGAGGAAGGCAAAAGTGGGTGGAGGAATAAAATCCACATTTCTCGCTTTAATCCCCAAGGAAACAAACCCAGGATCCTTTGACAGATACAGGCCGATCTCCCTTTGTAATTCATCATACAAGATCGTGGCCAAGCTGCTGGCTAACAGAATTAAGCCACTACTTCAAAAGCTCATCTCTCCGGCCCAAGGAGGATTTGTGAAAGGCAGACAAATCCTGGACAATGTCATTCAAATCCAAGAGGCTCTCCACTCCAGCCAAACACGGAAAGAACAAGGTATGATTATCAAATTAGATATGAGTAATGCTTTTGATCGAGTTAACCGCTCTTTCCTGTTCAGGGTTCTTGCAGCCTTTGGATTCAGCCAGGAATTCATAAACCTCATCAAAGCCTGCATTGAAAACATCTGGATCGCCCCAATGGTGAATGGGAGACCAACAGAGTTCTTTTTAGCCACCAGGGGACTGAGGCAGGGCTGCCCTCTGTCTCCCTTTCTCTATATTCTGATGGCGGATTCACTAAGCAGAAAGCTGACACAGGAGCAACAAATCGGCACCATACCTGGGATAAGAATTGTGCAAGGCGTAGCCCCAGTGAATCACGCGCTCTTTGCTGATGATTCACTCCTGCTCGGGGGTGCTTCCATGAGAATTGCTAACTCCTTCAAGACTATTCTCCAAAAGTATTGCAGCATTTCTGGAGCATTAATCAGTGAGAGGAAAAGTGCAGTTTATGGATGGAATACAGATCAACAAACAATTGAAAGGATTGCCAGCGAATTGGGGTTCAAAGGCTATGCAGCGTGGGATAAAATAAAGTATCTAGGTCTTCCTCTGACGATGGGATCCAATCGCAATCACTTGTGGGAGGAGGTGATTTCAAAGTTCAAAAAAAAGATAGCAGCGTGGGGTGGAGTCTGGCTTACCACAGGCGGCAAGCTTACTCTCATCCGTTCGGTGCTTTCAGCTCTGCCTACATTCCAAGCCTCTTTGCTGATGGCTCCAAGGCAAATCGCAGATCAAATCTCCTGTCTAATGCGGAACTTTCTGTGGAATGGTGGGAAGGGGAACAACAACCGATTTCACTTAGTTAATTGGGAAACAGTGAAGCGTCCCATTGCTGAAGGCGGACTCCAAATTCGAGACCCCCAACAAGCAAATCTAGCCCTGGGTTGTAAACTCCTGTGGCAGCTATTATCCGAGCCTACGCATCCTATCAGCCAGCTCTTAAAACTCAAGTATCTCAGAAATCAGTCGATCATCTCCTTCAACCCAGTGCCTTCTCCTAGAGGAACACAGGCTTGGAGGCTCTGTTGCAAAGGGATAGATTTCTTCAGAACTCATTTGTATAAAATTCCAGGGAACGGCAAAAATACATTGTTGTGGAGAGACCGAATCATGGGCCACCCTCCACTTTCAGTCATTAATGAAATTGCAGATTTAAGAGCTTGGTTAAGTTCAAAAGGAATCAGGAAAATCGAGGATATTGCAGAGTGGGATAACAAAGGCAATTGGCAGTGCTGGACATTGCCTAACATTCCAGCGCATTTAAAAAATCAGTTAAATTTTCTCATAGATGCAATTACAGACTTTACTCCAGTGCACAAGGACGAGGAAGATTCATGGGGATGGGGAAAAACAGGGGTGTACACAGCCAAACAAGGGTACTTACAGATGCAAGGCAAAAAGGACTCTCCGCACCCGGAAACAGTGTGGAAGCAGATCTGGGAAAGCTTCAGCATCCCGAAGATCAACTTCTTCTTTTGGACTTTGTTTCACAACAAAATCCTGACTGGAGATAACCTATGCAGAAGGAACATAGCTGGTCCACATCGATGCGTGTTTTGCAAAAAAGCATTGGAGACCTCAGTTCACATATTTATTGAATGTGAGTATGCACAGAAGGCCTGGACTAGCTTCTTGGCAGGTCTGAATGTGAGATCCCCAGCTCACTGTTCGATCACAGACATGTTCTCGTCTTGGAAAGCTCGTTACCCCTACAGCATCGCTGACAAATCTCTTTGGCATAAGGTGTGGATTGCAGCTCCAAAATATGTTTGCTGGAAGTTGTGGCTCTCCCGGAACGAAATTGTCTTCAATCAAAAAGAAATGACTGCAGGAAATGTCGCTGAACAGGCCAAGAAACTACTAATAGAAACTCTGAGACAATCCAATGTCAAAGATAGCTCCCTTCGAGATGAAGAAAGAGCATGGTTGGACGATTACACCCCCATGTCGAGACCTTCAACAATCACTCGTCCAAATCACAAGGAAAATTGGCAGATTCGAGACACTTTGGAAAGTTTCCAGAAGTGGTGGAAATCACAAGGAAAATGCACTATCTTCTTTGACGGAGCCTCGAAAGGCAATCCAGGCAGGTCAGGAGCAGGGGGGGTCATTTACCTCCCGAACGGGAGAAAAGAGGACTTCAGCTGGGGACTTGGGCTTAAAACCAACAATCAGGCAGAAGTCCTCAGTCTTTTAAAAGCTTGTCAACTGGCCAGAAAAGGAAACCCAAGGGAAATCTTAGTATTTGGAGACTCAGAACTGCTGATAAAATCTCTATTAAATAAGAAAGGGCTCAAGGATCCAGTACTGAACAAACAGCTATCAAGAGTGAACAGACTCATGAAGGACTTCTCTTCAGTTCAAATCTTCCATATCCTCAGAGAATTAAACACAGAAGCAGACAGCCTGGCAAATACTGGATGTAATCTAGAAAAGAACATGATCAACATAAATGCAGGAGCACCGAATATGGCAACTATTCCTTAAAAGGGCAAGGCGATCTTGTAAAAGCAGAAAATTGTTCTGTTAGAAACAGTGAATTGTAATACTTGATATGGCTTCGGCCACCCATAAATAAAAATACCCGTTTCGGTTAAAAAAAAAAAATTACCCCTACAGAACTTAACTGACTTGTAACTGTATGAAAATCATTTAAATGGTCTGCAACAGATCCACCTTCTGACATCTTCATATTAAATAAACGCTTCATAAGAAATACCTTATTTGAGGCTGAGGGTTTTTCATATAGTTTGGCCAATACCGACATTAAACCCTCTGTTGTCATTTCCTTTGAAATATTAAACGCTACCGATTACGCTAGGCATAGTCGTATTGTTCCAAGTGCCTTTTTGTTCAGAATATCCCATTTTGTGTCAGTCATACTTGTCGGCATCTTTGTCTTTCCGCTCAATGGTAGGTACAGATCTCTCTGTTACATATAATCTTCCATCTGCATCTTCCACAGCTGGTAGTTTTGGCCGTTGAATTTTTCGACCCTAAACCTACCGTCTTTTGCCATTGCTCCCACTCAAACTGGGAACCCTTCTCTCCTACGAGTTTATCAGCCAAATAGACCTTCGGCTCTGATACCAGTTATTAGAAAATTATATATTACAGAGCAATGGAACACATAAAATATTGCAGAAATATAAACATAGAAAACACATAAAACAAGAGAGACACAGATATACGTGGTTCACCCAGTTTGGGCTACGTCCATGGAGAAACAGCCAGTCCTTCTTTTATTATATTATCCAGCAAACTGAAGAGATACAACCTATGGCAGATCCGCTGTAACTCCCTCTTCGCTCTCAATCTCCTCTCTTTTCCTTACTCAGAATACAAATATACATAGGCACAATACAATTCCCTCATATATAGCGAGGGGTTGCCTTCTACGGTAAAAAACCCTAAATTAAACATAAATTCTACCGTCAGATCATCCGCCTAATGAACGGCCCAGATTGACTAGAAATTATTATACTTTTACAAGGCAATTTTACATCTGTTTTTAGATTCAAGGGCACTGCCCCTGAACCCCCGTCGGGGGACTGCTAGCCCCCAGACCCCCCAGCCGGGGGGGGATCAGCCCCCCCGAACCCCTGCGGGGGTGACAAGTCCCCCATGCATCCCCCTGCGTGGAGGGGTGTACAGTCTTCCTGGGGTATACATCCGACTGAGACCTTTGAATACAGAAGATAATCAGGCTCCACACCAAACAAATTAATAGTACATTGTCCCTTCCTTTAATCTCAACTGGGTCTCTGACTGAACTGACATGCATGGGTTATTTATGAGAAGTTATATGAAGTGCAGTAGTTACATGCATGCATGCATTAAATAATTGAACTCACAATCAGTTCCACAAACTGTTGGAAATAATCTAACTGGACTTAACTCAGATAACTAAGCTAACTAATTACAACTCAAAGTACAACTCATCCTGATCTTCTTAATCAAGGGATAAATTCCTCAATCAATGGAGAAACTGTTGCATGTCTTCACATAGACTTCATGTTTGATTTTCTACAACTAATTAACTCAAGATGAATTAATTAATTATTTTACAAACAGCTGCTAAAATCAAATTCCAATTTTAATTCTCAATTTTAGTTTAGGGACTAACTAAAATTGGAACCTACCCCGAAATGCTATTTTTAGCACTTCCATTTTTCATTCCTTGTTGCTATGTCCAACACTGGTACCTGAACTACTATTTATAGCAATGTTATTTTTATCATTTCTTGTTGCCATTTTCAGCACTCCCTCTCAACAAGAAAGGCATTCAACTCGAACTCAATCCTGAACCTTTGGAATGTTTTGCATGCAAGACTTCTCCCAAGTGCTATTACTCCAACAACTCTAGAAACAAAAAATCTCCCAACTGACCTCTCTATTGGGCTAGAAACATCCTCTGATGTTGAAGCTCCATCTGTCGCTGACAAGTGCTCCCTCTCTGACCTCTAAGCTGCTGCAACACTCCATGCATCTCGCATTGTTGCACACCTCTTTGTGCCATCCTGCACTGGTGCAACACTCCTGTGCCTCTCACATTGTTGCAGCTTGCTAGCTTTGTACAGTCTTGGGACTCCTGCACTGTAGCTCTCTCTAACGCTCCATCCACATCTATCTCTACCCAATCAGCTAGTCCTGCTACTCTTCGTCGAGGCTCCCGTAGCAAGTTCTAATCCAAGAGGCTGGGTACCTCGAGGATCCTGCCCCTATTTCAGCCTTCATGAGACTATCTCTTCACATCACCCCACCTCACACCTAGAGGTATGGCTACATGTGATCCCTCTGCCCACTTGGCTCAAAATTTCCCCCTAATGGAGGTCTCTCCATGAGTGGATGCCTCCACTCTATCTCCTCTCGGCTTCTTTAGTTGTGGCTGCTCCATAACCTCCTGAAGTTAATTCTCCAATTGAAGCTCCTCCACATTTGTCTGAGACTTCTTCTGGCACTGCATGTTGAGAGGTAGCATACTCTCCCTCTCAACCACTAAGTCTCCAACAGTTGCCTTGCTCGTCAAGGCTTTGCATGCATCTTGAACCTCAAGAGCATACAGGTTCTTGACTCGTGAATCGATTTGCTTCACCTGTCTCATGGTGAAGTGTCTAAGGAAAACCTTTCCCTTACTGAAGACTAGATCATAGCCTTTGTCTTCTAGCATTGTGATCGATACCAAGTTTTTCTTTAGTCCTGGCACATACTTGACATCTTTCAAGGTAATGTGAGCTCCATGGTCCCTCTAAAAAACAACCGTGCCTACACCTAAGACATTATACTTTTCATCATTACCCATCTCTATGAGTATCTGGAGATCTTTATCCTCCAAGGTACTGAACAAACTCTTATCGTCGGTCATGTGGAATGAAGCTCCACTGTCAAGAAACCAACCGCAACCCATCATCGATGAAACCATGCATGCGATGAGGGTGAAATCCAACTCAAACTGTGAGGCCAGTGCCTCACCTTCTGATCCTTCCAAGGATCCCTTCTTGGATTTCTTCAATGGACAATTTGTAGCAAAATGACCCACCTCATGACAATGAAAGCATCGCACTTTCGATTTGTCAAACTTCTTCCCACCATGGGAAGAACTCGATTTGGGATGAGAATCCTTCTCCTTCCCTTTCTTCGCCTTACTTGCTAAGGCACAATTTTCTTCATCCTCCTTGGATGAAGAACCATCTCTGGTGCTTCTTCTTATCTCCTCCTGCATCAGATCTGACCAAATTCGTTCCCAATTTGGCAGTTTATCTCTTCCATTTACCGAGTCTTGGTAACTATGCCAGCTCTTAGGAAGACCGAGAAGAGTAAGACTCACCATGTCATCGCTAGCTTTCGTGATCCCTACACTTCCAAGCTCATCCTTGCAGGTGGTGAGCTTGTTCAGATATGTAGAGATTGTGTCGCCCTTTCCACACTTGATTTTCCGAAGCTTGTCTTTTAGCGCCAACTTCCTTTGATCACTGTTGTTCTGATATAGATCTTTCAATGTTTTCCACATTGAAAATGGTTTCTCCTTCCCATGGAGACTCGAGACTATGTGGTCTCGAACTCCCTCCAGAAGGATTCTCCTTGCTCTAGCCACACATTTCTTCCATTCCGCCAATTCTGTAGCATTAGCCATTGCCGGCTTGGGGACTTCTTGATCAATGAAGTCCTTTAGACTATTATCCTCTAATACTGCTTCCATGCGATCCTTCCAGGATGTATAATTCAAGTTGCCATCAAGGGCATACTCGAATCTTAAATCGTTGAACACCATTGGTGAAATTTAGATGTGATAAGAACTTGATTTCTATATTCGAGAACCTCAATAAAAGTATTTTCAATAAAATTGTATTTACAAATATTTCAAAGTATGCTTGAAACCCTTTGAAAATTTCATTGGAACGGTTTTGTATGTAAATCCTTGTTTAGTTTAGAGGAATCTTTAGCAAACAAAGACAAAATGCAAAACCCTAGAGAAATGATGGGCATACACTTTAAATATCCTATGGTATTTTTCCAATGCACAAATTGCAACAAATCAAAACTTCATCTTGCAGGCACGATGTTTTAAGTGTTTTCACCAAACCAGACCTCCCAAGAATTGCAAATAGATTCATGGAACTTGGTTTCACAAAAATTACAACAACTAGCACAACCAATTTGTTGAAAATGGAAGGGACTCTAGTGGATAGAGTTTTGAAATTCCATGAAAGGTTCCCACATGCAGAGTTCCAGGCCTTGATGATACCTCATTAAAGATAACTCATTGTGGAGTTTGTTATGTTGATGTTACATGGACTCAGAATAAACTTAGTGATTCAAAGTATCCATTGGTGCCATTGCATGAAACTATTAGAAAGAAGTTAGCATCATTTTGGTTTGTTTTAAATTTGGTGAGCATGTTGGAATGGGTACATATGACAACTATCATCAATGTGAATGTTGTAATGAAAGTATAAAATTCAATTGTGCAAAAGGGTTTGTTTCCACCTTTAATGATATCGATGTAGATGACACGGTAACTAAAGAAGGATATTATAGTCACATTATTGTTCACTAAAGGTAATGCTTTAAGATACTAGGAAATCTACCACTATATTTAGTTGCATATTTGCTCTCTATAGGAATTATTATTTACAGCCCTATGATTCATCATCACATGAATCATGAAGGAAATTATCTTGGATTAATTAGGATAGGAGGACTCAATCATATGGCAGTAAAATTTGGAAAGTATTTAGGAACAAATGGTACAATTTTGAACACATCTACATAAAAGGAGGATGAAGCAATGAATATTCTTGGTACATATAAATTTATATTGTCATATGATAAACAACAAATAGAGGCTTCATCAAATACCTTTGATTTCATCATTGACACTATTTCATGGGACTACCCAATTTATCTTTATATGCCACTTTTAAAGACTAAAAAAGTGGTTTTAATTTTAGGTTTCCCAATGAAATCATGATCCACCCTCTTAATTTTATTATGAGCATGAATTCAACTGCAGGGAGTGTAACAGGTGGCACCAAAGATAGGCAAGAAAAGATTGAGTATATCCAGGCATTGAAGTCATTCCAATCCAGTATATTGATGAGGCCTTTGAATGAATGATAAACAAATATGTAGGATGATAGTTCTAATCAAGGATAAAACACAACAACCAACAAACAGACTCTATACAAGCCTATATGAGCTTGCAATAACAATAATAATATTTGTTTACCCTCATACTTATCTTTATTTTGTTGTAAATATTTTGGCATAATTATAAAATGGTAAATGTCGAAATCCATGTGATATTCACTAGGAATATTAAAAGTTCTTGGAAGTTGAAAGGTCATGGGGAAGTGGACGAGTCACATGCCCCATCTCTATAATTTACCCTCATGCCTCATTCAAGAGGGACTTTTAGCACTTGAGATCTGTTAGCATTTAGATAGTTTTTTGTGATTAAGGAGTTGAAATCTATCTTCTCTTGGTAGCTTTTAGGCTGAATGGTGGTCAGGCTAGGGTTTTGGTCTTAGAGATGATATGAGTTGCCCCCATTCCACTATTGGATTTTATAGGGATTGTGGAGCATGTGCCTTGAATGGAAGCAATATTAATGAGAATCTTGTACTCTTTGCATTGATTCCTATGCATTTTCATGTCATGTTTAATGGCTAACTAATACTTTTATTGTGGGTGCATGTGTGTTTACGTTTTGGATTTATGTTAATGAACTAATTCATAGCTTATGGTTTTCATGTTTGCTTTGAATCTTCGATTTCTTATTTTACGCTTTGTCGATAACTTATTATGAGTTGCTTTTCAATTAACTTCTAGCACTCTTATTATTAAAGTATGTCTGAGATGGTTTAATCTCACTAACGCTTCTTGAGGCATGCTTCTTCTTATTGTTTTGTTCTTACATTCTTGTATTTTTCTCTACAAGTTGTCAATTGTGGGTTGATCTTGTCTCCTTTTTCCAACATTTCACTCTTTCTTTCATGCTAACCTCTCTTCATTTGAACAACCTAGAGTAAAAAAATCATGTTGACAGCTGGGACCACATACCAGATGGAGATCCTATCCCAAACTATGTGAGGCCTAAATGGGACTTCATACCGAGGAGACCCCCTAACTATTGGTGGTACATTTTTCCCCATCAACATATTTGGCACTAGAAGAAGGGTAGATGGCAAGTTGACCTTGTGTAGTCATGTTTTAAATTTTTTATGTTTAAATGGCTCCTTCCTAAATGCTTATTCTATTGAAATGTGGCAACAAGAATATTCAAATTTTAATTTGTCCTTGAATTAAAATTCGAATTTAGTCTCACCATCTGCTTGAAAAATAATTAATTAACTCATCTTGGATTAATTAGTTGGAGAAATTCAAGCTAGAAGTCTTTGTGAAGTCATGCAACAATTATCCCTTAATTAAGGTGATAAGGATGATTTATAATTGAGTTGTAATTAGTTAGCTCAGTTAACTAAGTTAATTCCAGTTAAATTAGTTCCAAATAGTTTGAGGAACTAATTGTGAGTTCAGTCAGTTAATGCATGCATGCATCAAACTAGTGTACTCTAGATAACTGAAGATTCTCTCATAAATAACTCATGCATGTCTATTCAGAGTTCCTATAAGGAAAAATCATGAATGTAGAAGGAATTCATTCCTTGAGATTTGCGCAGTTTTACAGGGTGTATGATCAGTGTGAGTGATCAGTGTTACACTTGGTAATAGCTAGATCACCCATGAGAAATTGCACAAGGAAATAGGATCTTGGAGGGCAGAGGAGAAGGCATATGAGCAGTCTATTTTGTCTGTGAGCATTAGTGAGGGATTGTACTGAGAGATGGATAACTATGAGAGCCAAAGCTTTGTATAATCCTGATATATTTCCACTTGTATGATAATGCATATAGAGGGGTTTTTAGCTAAGGCTTTCCCTAGAGTATTCTTCTGTGTTTCAAATGCATTGATTCTACTTCTTGTTATATGTGTTCCGCTTGATCTTGCTCAAATCTATTAAGCTTCCGCAAGTTTGATCGTAGAAGTAGATTAAAGTATTTTGCTTTAGTTATATTGAATTATTAGGTTAATCTATAGTGAGAATTTCTACATGGTATCAAAGCCAGATTATCAGAGCTGTGAACAGTATATGGAGAAGAGAATTCGAAGTTTGAAGTTCGGGATTACAGGTACAAATTGAATTCATCTCATACTTCAGGTTGGTCAATGGCATTCTATGGCTTGAGACTCGAGTATGCCTTGGAAGGCAGCTCGAATTACATAGCATGGAAGGATAGAATGGAAGCAGTATTAGAAGATAATGGCTTGAAGGATTTCAATGATCAAGAAATCCCCAAGCCAGCTACAGCTAATGCACAAGAGTTGGCTAAATGGAAGAAGTGTGTGGCGAAGGCAAGACGGATCATCCTGGAGGGAGTTTGAGACCATACTGTCTCGAGTCTCCATGGGAAGGATAGTTTGTTTTCATGTGTAAGACATTGAAGGACCTCTATCAGAACAATAGCGACTAGAGGAAACTGGCGCTCAAGGATAAGATTCAAAAAATCAAGATGGAGAAGGGCGATACTATTTCTACATATCAGAATAAGCTCACCACCTGCAGAGATGAGCTTGGTAGTGTGGGAATAACTACTACCGAT
The DNA here is from genome assembly GCA_031772625.1 of Pinus tabuliformis. Taxonomy (NCBI): domain Eukaryota; kingdom Viridiplantae; phylum Streptophyta; class Pinopsida; order Pinales; family Pinaceae; genus Pinus; species Pinus tabuliformis. Next base: position 25,474,320 of record CM062808.1, on the reverse strand, counting down.
GATGATATGGTGAGCCTTGCTCTCCTCGGTCTTCCAAAGAGCTGGAATAGCTACCAGGACTCTGTGAATGGAAGGGAGAAACTGTTGGATTGGGAACAACTATGGTCAGATCTCATGCAGGAGGAGATCAGGAGGAGCACTTGAGATGGTTCTTCATCAAAGAATGATGATGAAGAAAATCTAGCCTTAGCAAGTAAGGCAAGGAAAGGGAAAGGGAAGGCTTCCCATTCTAAATCGAATTCTTCTCATGGAGGGAAGAAGGGTGACAAATCTAAAGTGAGATGCTTTAATTGTCACGAGATGGGACATTATGCAACTAATTGCCCATCGAATAAGTCCAAGAAGGGATCCATAAAAGGATCGGAAGTTGAGGCATTAGCCTCTCAGTTCGAAATGGATTTTACCCTCATCGCATGCATGGTTTCATCAATGGTGGGTTATGTTTGGTATCTTGATAGTGGAGCCTCATTCCACATGACCGGTGATAAAAGTTTATTCAGTACCTTGGAGGAGAAAGACCTCAAAATATGCATAGAGATGGGTGACGATGGAAAGTACAATGTTTGAGGAGTGGCCACAGTTGCTTTTCAAAGGGAGCATGGAGCTCCTCTCACCTTGACAGATGTGAATTATGTGCCTGGACTGAAGAAGAACTTGGTATCAGTTGCAATGTTGGAGGACAAAGGCTACGATGTTGTCTTCAGTAAAGGAAAGTCATTCATCAGACACATGGCCATGGGTCAGACCAAGAGGATTGGGATTCAAGGGAAGAATCTCTATAAAATAGAGGTATATGATAGCATTGAGTTCGAAAGCAGAATTGGTGCAAAGCCAAGACATTGGTGAGTTATGGCACAAGAGGTTGGGTCATTTGCATCATGGGGCCTTGAAGATAATGCAGAAAATATCTACTGGACTTCCCAAAGGTAAACTTGAGCAAGTTGACACATGGAAAGGTTGTACCTTCAGAAAGTATGCCAATTCTTCCTTTCATGATCGAGACAGTCAAGCAGAAGCGATCTTAGAGCAATTTCATACTGATATGTGTGGACTATTCTCGACAGCATCCACAATGAAGAAAAGGTATTATGTGATTTTCATTGATGATTATTCTCATAAATGCTGGATTTATTTCATGCAAAAGAAGGATCAAACCTTCTCAAAGTTTTGTGAGTTCAAAGCTTTGGTTGAGAAAGAGTCAGGGAAGAAGATCAAGGCCTTGAGAAGCAACAACAGTGGAGAATATGTCTCTCAAGAGTTTAAGGACTTCTGCGCAATGGAAGGAATTAAATGAGAGTTGACAGCACCTCATAACCCACAATAGAATGGGGTGGCCGAGAGGAAGAACAAAACGATGGTAGGGGCAGCACTGGCGATGTTGCATGACTAGGGCCTACCACTTCATTTGCAGGCTGAGGCATGAAACACAACAGTCTATTTGCAGAATAGAAGCCCTCATCGCATACTTGGGATGAAAACACCAGAGGAAGCTTTCTCCACTAAGAGACCAGATGTGGGTCACTTAAGGATCTTTGGCTCATCGGTATATTGCCATGTGACAAAGGATGCATGGAAGAAGCTTGAGCTGATAGTAGAGTTGGGGACACTTGTGGGGTACATTAATACACCCCACAATTATCAGGTGTACTTGCCTACCAGTCGGAGGACAGTTGTTCTTAGAGATCTTAAGTTTGATGAGCAGAAGGCCATGTGATTTTCCATTGAGAGGGAGCTCTAACTACAAGCTGTGGAGGAACTGTTGGTTCCTAAGGAGGAGGAGCCTCAAACTGATGCGGAGCAATCACATGCAGAGATTCCAGGAGTGGAGACGTCCACTCAAGCAGAGTCTTCCTGAGATGGATGAAAGTGCACAAGAGAAGCTGACAGATTGTTGTCAAATGAGAAAGAGAATGTGGGAGAACCATCTTCTCGGCGTAGACAGAGGAGGTCACCTGAGAGGTACACTGGATACATGGCCCTTGTTGGGGAATGTTTTGAGACCGAGCCATCTTCCTTTGAGGAAGCAGTGAAGTAGCCGATTTGGGTTGATGCTATGGTGGAGGAGTATGACTCCATAGTTCATAACAGTGTTTGGGATGTGGTTCCAAGATTGGAGAATAAGTCAGTTGTGAGTTCCCGTTGGCTTTACAAGGTAAAGCAAGCTGCTGATGGTAGTGTGGAGAAGCATAAGGCAAGATTTGTTGCCCATGGCTTTTCTCATGTTGAGGGGATTGAATATGATGAGACTTTTGCACCTGTTGCAAGGTACTCATTTATCAGATCCATGTTGGCACTATCAGCACAGATGGGTTAGAAGATCCATTAGATGGATGTGAAGACTGCATTCCTCAATGGCCAGATTGAAGAAGAGGTTTACATAGAGCATCTGGAAAGTTTTAAGACCTTCGATCATGAGTCGCATGAGCGCTGACTCAAGGGAGCTTTGTACGGGCTGAAGCAAGCACCTCATGCTTGGTACACCAGGATCGGCAACTACTTCATCGGGTTGGGCTTCACAAAGAGTGAAGCGGATGCGAACCTATACCACATCATGGTGGAAGATAAGTAATTGATCATTGTAATTTATGTTGATGATCTCATATTGACAAGTGATGATTAGTTGATCATGTCTTGCAAGGAGGACCTTGCAAGAGAATTCGAGATGAAAGACATGGGTCTCATGCACTACTTCCTTGGCATGGAAGTGTGGCATAAGGATGGGGAGTTGTTTGTGTCTCAGGGAAAGTATGCCAACGAGATACTCAGGAGATTCCACATGGATAAGTGAAAGCCCATGCAGACTCCTCTAGTAGGTAACTGTAGGAAGGAGGATGCTACTTCAGGAGAAGTAGTAGAGGCTATTATGTATAGGCAGCTTGTGGGTTCACTGATGTACTTAGTGAACACATGACCAGATTTGTGCTATGCTGTGAACCAGCTGAGTCAAGCGATGGTTCAACCTACCAAGATGTTTTGGAAGGCGGCAAAGCATGTATTGAGATACCTCAAAGGCATATCTCAGTATGGATTATGGTACAGACAGACAGAGGGAGTGAAGCTATAGGGCTTCACTGATGCAGACTAGGCAGGGAGTCCATCAGATCGGAAGAGCACATCAGGAGGAATTTTCAACCTTGGGTCAGTTGTAGTTTCTTGGTATAATAGCAAACAGAGGTCGGTTGCACTCAACTCGGCAGAGGCTGAATACATGGCTGCAAGTCAAGCAGCATGTGAGGCCATCTGGATGTGGAAAATTCTAGTTGGTTTGTTTGATCAGAGGATGGATCCAACTGTGATCTATTGAAATAATCAGAGTTGTTTCAAACTCTCTGAGAATCTAGTATTTCATGATAGGTTCAAGCACATCGACATCCGATATCATCATCTCAGAGACTGTGTGACGAAGAGGAACATGTTGTTGCAGTATATTTGAATCAACCGAGGAGCAAGATGCTGACATTTTGACAAAGGCATTGTCAAAGTGTAAATTCGAGTTCCACAGTGACAGGATTGGGGTGGCAGATAATCCCTTTCTTGTTGAGAGGGAGTGTTGAAATGTGGCAACAAGAATATTCCAATTTTAATTTGTCCTTGAATTAAAATTCGAATTTAATCTCACCAACTACTTGAAAAATAATTAATTAATTCATCTTGGATTAATTAGTTGGAGAAATTCAAGCTAGAAGTCTTTGTGAAGTCATGCAACAGTTATCCCTTAATTAAGGAGATAAGGATGAATTATAATTGAGTTGTAATTAGTTAGCTCAGTTAAATTAGTTCCAAACATTTTGAGGAACTAATTGTGAGTTTAGTCAGTTAATGCATGCATGCATCAAACCAATGTACTCCAGATAACTGAAGATTCTCTCATAAATAACTCATGCATGTCTATTCAGAGAAAGACCCAGTTGAGATTAAAGGCAGGGACAATGTACTATCAGTTGCAAGAATTTTCCTATATGGAAAACTCATGCATGCAGAAGGAATCCATTCCTTGACATTTGCGCAGTTTTACAGGGTGTAAGATCAGTGTGGGTGATCAGTGTTACACTTGGTAACAGCTGGATCACCCAGGAGAAACTGCGCAAGGAAATAGGAGCTTGGAAGGCAGAGGAGGAGGCATATGAGCAGTCTATTTTGTCTGTGAGCATCAGTGAGGGATTGTACTGACAGCTGGATAACTATGAGAGCTAAAGCCTTGTGTAATCCTGATATATTTCCACTTGTATGACAATACAAATAGCGGGGTTTTTAGCTGAGGCTTTCCCCAGAGTATTCTTCTGTGTTTCATGTGCATTGATTCTGCTTCTTGTTATATGTGTTCCGCTTGATCTTGCTCAAATCCATTAAGCTTCTGCAAGTTTGATTGTAGAAGTAGATTAAAGTATTTTGCTTTAGTTATATTGCATTATTAGGTTAATCTACAATGAGAATTTCTACAATTTTGGGCTGTTTTTCTGAAGGAGAAAGTATTTCAGTCCCCATCAAGATAATCAATCTCTTGTCAAAGAATAAGTTTGATGGCGAGGGTGAAATCTCTACATCTAAGCATGTCCTTCAATTTATTGATGTGCGTCATGACAATGCCATATGTATAATTTTCACTCTTACTTTTCAAGGTCACATCAAATCATGGTGTAATACCTTGCCACTCCCATCTATTCATTCTTTTAAAAAATTCATAGATGATTTTGTGTCTACTTTTGAAGAGTCTAGTTCTGAAAAATTATTTAAAGAAATTGATGAGCTCAGAATGAGACCAGATGAATCAATGGAAGATTTTTCTTAGATATTTCTCAATATTTTCTATAAAATTCTTGAGAAAGATAAGGATTAGCATCATTTAATAAGAGAGTTTCCACGTTTTCTTGGCCTTTCTAAGAGACAACTTAAGTATGATCTGCACATTGAAAAACTATCATCAGATGTTTCTAATGATCCATAAGTTATAAATCATCCATACTTTATTTCTCCTTTTTCTTGTGTTTCTTTTTCAAATGTAATTCAAAGAAATCTCAAGCCTTAGAGAAGGAAATGGTTCCCCCTAACTTCTCTCATCCTCCTTCATCTTAATTGCCCAATGAAATATATTATTGTATTAACATTCAAATATTTGTTGTTGATGAATGAGGGAATGAAGAAAATTTGCATGAAAAGGAGTAATTTTTCTCTTTTTTTATAAGTTGTAATAAGCCATGTTGAAGTGGGGCAAGCTCAAGCTGAAATCGGTATGCCTTCTCTTGATTATCATGTTGATGAATTTCAAACTTATTTTGGTTATCTTCAATCTTCTCATGATATACCTTTGTCTTTACCTCCTTGCTATGACCAAGACCTTGTCTTGGACAATGTTGAATGTTCAAATAGTTCCATAGACCATAGCATGGAGGTTGATCCACTCCTTACTCAAGAAGATACAAACTTTGAATCAGATTTGAGTGATGTTTCTTCTAGAGAGTCTTTTCATCTTCTATCAACCTCTACTCACTACTCCTTGTACTCTGATTTGTTTGTTGAATCTTGTACACTAACAATTGTTTTAAATCCTCTAGGTTCTCATTTTGTTGATGTAGATTATGATCAGGTAAAAGTTAGTGCTATCCCACATTTGGAAGAGGAAAATAATAAGAATGTTTCCCATCTTTTTTCTGGTTTTAAATCCATTGTATTCAAGGAAGGAAATCACATAACTCAACTATTTCATGAAACTCGTCCAATTGATTCATCTTCATTCTTAATCAATGGAGAATCTTGTGTGCTGAATGATCAATCTAATATTACCCAAGAATTTCATCAAGCCAGCGGCTTTGTCAACAGTCATCTCGTTAACAACGAAATTGCTGATACATTTGATGATGATTATCCACATACTCTTGTTGATCTGACCAACCCTTCAAAATTTTATCATCCAACATGGGATCAAGACAACTCCCTAAGTCATATCATTCATGGTATCCCTCTGGTTGATTCATTTGATACTAAAAGAATCTTATGTTTTGAACCATTGGTCTGTCAATATTGGAACATATGATCAAACCGATGATTTTAAACGTTGTCATATATTCAATAATGATCTTTTATGTCACACGTGATGATAATTGTATGCACACATCTCTTGATCTTATGAACCCATTGAAATTTGATGATCCTCCACTTGAAGGTTCATAGGTTTTTCAGGACAGTGAGGCACTTTAACTCTCGTTGATGGTTATTTCAGGTCATCACGTTCTTGATGAGATCCCTGAACAATATCAGATTAGGGCTTCCTCACTAAATTCTTCTCATGTCATAGTTGCATAAGATGAATGCTTATCTTTGAATGATTTTCAGGTTTTTCAGGCTGATTATTTTGAATATCAAGTCATAATTGTTGATTGGCTAGAAGAATCCTTTCTAGCAAACTCTTTTGGAAATAAGTGGCCTCTTATTTATCTTGTGCTCAGTATGAATGAAAATTCAAATGAATTCACATTTGTGAGAGGTTTTCAAAATATTCAAGTTTATCATTCTATATATCAAGATAAAATTGTTTCATAGCTAGAGCAATCCTTTATGGAAAATCCTTTTTCCAACAAGCGTGAACCCATCCCTTTTGTGCAAGTTACACAAGTAAATATCTTTGCATTTGTACATTATTTTGTATTGATGCTAATCATTGATATCTTTGTCTTTATAGGTCAAGAAAAAATTCAGTGGCTACACAGGAAGTTTGAATTCACATGAGCCAAATCTCTTCTCTTTAGCTAGATTAGGGTTTAGGTTTAGTTTCAACTTATTTGCTTATTAGAGTAGTTTTGAATGCATTTTATTTGGTAGTTAGTCTCATGCTTGCATTAGCTTCATTATGCATTCAGTTGTTTCTTGCCTTGCATTGCATTGTTCTTTCATTTTGCATTTTTCATTCATTTCCTACACTACTTTTCTTTTATTTTACGTTTAGCTTTCTATACTTTCATTACGTTGTTCAGTCGCTATTACAATTAGTATTGCCTCCTTGCATTACTTTCCCTTTTCCACGCTGGTACACAAATAAAACCCTAGAAGATATTCTTCACCCATTTTTCCCTAATCTTGAAATCCCATAAATGGTGGTGTGTGGTTGTGTTGGCTGCTTCATGAGGCAATCACTTGCAAACCTGGGTATTCAACTACATCCTAGAAATATTTCTTATGAGTTTGACCTATTAATAAGGAAAATGTGAGTAGGTACTTGTGGGGAACCCTAATAAGTTCATATGACCTATATCTATAACTTGAAATCTATCCCTAGTTTGGTCCTGAACAATTTTTATTTTTGTGTTTTAATGTCCACTTGTTGATCAAAGATGTGATGTGGAAATATGGCATGGGAGAAACCTAAGTCAAAAATTCTTTTAGTTTCTGCAAAACAAGAAACAAACTCTCTTTCCCATTAAATAAGTCGAGATCCATCATCCCCCTTGGCACAATGAATGCCCTAATAAATAATGCCAAGTTCAAAGAAGAAAAAAAGTTAATTAAACAAGGGAAAATGCATGATAATTGCTTCCTGAACAGAGAGTTGATGTAAGTAACTTCGTCAAGGCTATGGATGCCCATTGGTAGTGAAGCAATGCTTTTCATTTCATGAGTGACTTCGTCAGGGTTATAGACGCTCACTCACAACAGAGAAAAACCAAAAACTCAAGTTAAGTTTTGAACACAATAAACCCTCTATCATGTTCTTTGTATCATTGTTGAAGGGTTATATGTGTGAGCTTTTGGTTTAGTATGTAAAGGATAACATGGCCTAGCTAAGGACATAGATGGATGACACGTCTATAAATGGTTAAGTAACTCAAGTGGTACTCAAAATATCTAGTTCAATACATATTTGCATCATTAATAAGACTCAATATATTTAAGGGATGAAGGCAAAGATGTTGGATTCTACCAATGGTTCGCCAATTGTTGTAGCTGCTACAACACACCCCAATTTTTTTCAACATGTATACCTCAATTTTGGGGGTACCCCTTTGCTTTTCAAGGTTTTAATTAGTATTCATGTGGTTTGAATTGCTCAAATTCTTAGATAACCTAGCTATCATCAAGATATATGGTTTTTTATTCCTGCTCTATCTCATCATAGTTATAATTCCTTGAAATGTATTAGGGTTTGTGGAGTTGTTGCTTACTCATGCACCTTTAAGCTTTATACTACCACATTGTGCATGGTAATCTTCATGCATGGATTTTGTATTATAGAAATGAAGATCTCAGTAATTCTTTTCTTTGATTCTCATCCCTTAATTTGTATCTTCAATCATAATTCCATTTTCATGGTGGAGATTTACAAAATATATTTTGTGAAAATTGGCTTACTCAACTAGCTTGGGCTTGCAATCTTTTTCCTCTATTATGCATTCAAATATTCAACATAAGCTCATTTTTGTATTTCTCACATAGGGCATTGAGATATTTTCATTTTCACGCAAACATGTTTTCAAATAAAATAAACATTAGAGAGTGTATTCTTGGGAGATAATAAGGGTGCTATTAGAGAGCTTTATATTAGAGAGCTTTATGTTGGCTTGGAGTTTGATAAGCTAAATTTAGAGTGCTTGTACTTCATAGAATCCTTTTGAAATGCAATTGGAGAATATTCTAATGGGATAAAAGACTATGATGCTGTGGTTAATATTGCTACTATGATGTTGTGGTTAATATTGCTATTGACTCAGAAGAAAAGTCTGTACTTCAATGGTTGGCCTTTTACCAGTGGGAACTTGCTCTATATTTTGCTTCAAGGGTTAATGTGAATTTCAAATGGTTTAATATTGATGGTGATATCCATCCAATGATCAAAAAGGCTTGGTGTATTTTACTGGTTGAAGAATTTCCAGCCTATAGTTTTCTTTTTCATAAGAGACATCTGGTTTCCAACTATTGCAGAGTGTCGAGCTCACCAGCGCTATTTATATTGCTATCAAGGAATTTTCATGGTACTTACCAAATCAAAGTGAGGATCACTATTTTGTGTCTATTCTTGGCCTCATGACATCCAGAATTGGTAAATGTCTATTGCCAAGGTCATCTCATTAATTCGTGTACAAGTGGCATAGTTACTCAGTCAAAGGCTAAGCTAGTTCCAGATCCATGGACATTGATGTCTCTGCCCATAAATTAATACTTTGTTTTCTTACAAAGGTGTTTATTGAGAAGCAGGAGAAGAACACGGTTTTAGATTATGAGGTGTTGATGAGTGGGAGGATGATCCTTTAACAGCGAGAGATCCTCTAAATAAGATCAATCTTACATCTTATATTCTTACCCTGCGGTCCAAATTCATTATTCATCTAAATTCCAGTGTCTGATAAAAGAAATACCACATCAGCCTTATCCAAATTATAGTAGCACTAAGGTTGAATCCAACGCATTTTCTTTAGTGATTTGTGAGAGCAAACTGTATTTGACATTCGAGGTTTTTACGGCCCAATTTTTGTCCAGAGAGTAATGGCCTATCACTACCTCACCACAAATCGCAGAACTAAGATGAGACTTAATGCCATCGTAGTGATTTTCTATGGCATTTTCCAATGCACAAATTGCAACAAATCAAAATTTCATCTTACGGGCATAGTGTTTTAAGTTAAGTGTTTTCACCAAACCAAGGCTCCCAACAATTGCAAACATATTCATGGAACTTGGTTTCACAATAATTGCAATAATTGACCCAACCAGTTTGTTGAAAATGGAAGGGAATCCATTGGATAGAGGCTTGAAATTCCATGAAAGGTGCCCAGATGTAAAGTTCCAGGCCTTGATGTTACCTCATTAAAGATAAATCATTGTGGAGTTTTGTATGTCGATGTTACATGGACTCGAAATAAACTTAGTGATTTAAAGTATCCATTGGTTTGAGTGCATGAAACTGTTGGAAATAAGTTGGCATCAATGTGGTCCATTTTAAAGTTGGTGATCATGTTGGAATGGGTACATTTTAAAGTTGGTGATCATGTTGGAATGGGTACATATGACAACTCGTATCAACAATGTGAATGTTGTAATGAAATTATAAAAGCCAATTGTGTAAAAGGGTTTGTTTCTATTTTTAATGATAATGTAGATAGAACAGTAATTAAAGAGGGATATTCTATTTATTTTGAGGAAGAACCTGTGAACAGTTTTGAAACCAACGTTTCGGACTAGCTTAGTTAGTCCATCATCAAGGCAATGAGATTTGTTTTGACCATCATCAAGGCAATGAGATTTGTTTTGAGAAGAGAGAGCGTGAAAATTATTGAGCTTATTAATAGTTATTTGAAAAGCATGTTGTTGTCTTCATTAGTAGTCGGCTTATAAATGGTAAATTAATTAATACTTATTTAATTTATATATTTACATAGGTATTTATTATATTTATTATTATTTATTTATTTAGTTATAATTTTGTTATATAATTGTTTATTTATATGTATATAATTTATTATTTGCATTTCAAATAAAATAAATTTATTATCTATTTATTAATATTTTTATTATTTTTATTATCATTATTATTTACTGATTTATTTTTATTTATTTATTATAAATAAATAAAAATAATTTAATAAATACCTATTTATTTAGATAGGAATTTATTATGTTTATTATATATTATTATTGTTTATTTATTTGGTCATAATTTTATTATATTCTTATTTATTTATATATATAGATATATATAATTTATTATTTATATTTCAAATGAAGAAAAACTGTTATTTATTTATTATTATTTTTAATAAGTACCTATTTATTTAGATAGGTATTTATTATATATTATTTGTTTAGATAGGTATATTATTATTTATTTATTATAATAAAATAAATTAATAAATACCTATTTATTTAGATAGGTACTAAAAATTGTTATTGTTTATTTATTTGTTTATAATTTTATTATTTTATTATATTATTGTTTATTTATATATATATATATATATATATATATATATATATATATATAACTTATTATTTTTAATAAGAACCTATTTGTTTAGATAGGTATTTATTATATTTATTCTATATTATTATTATTTATTTATTTAGTTATAATTTTATTATATTATTGTTTATTTATATATATAGTTTATTATACCCGGATGTGGGTGGCATTAACAGCTATTAATGAGGAGCCGCACTATACAGGCAGTTGGCCTGGCAAGTGGCAGGCTGATGGTCCTTATGATACGCGTCGTAGGATGGCAAATGGATTTAAGGGCAGGTGAAATCAATACTGAGCAGTCTCGAATGTTGGTCTTGCAGTCAGGCATTAATGCGAGCATGGTTGATCGGCAGACAGATTGGTTTATTGGTATGGATCCGTTCAATGCGCCTGTCTCAGCTACTGGTTCTTTTTATTGTGGAGCAGAACCGCTTCAGCACCCCTGCTTGGCATTTCGAATTTGGCTGCTAGCCTGGGTTTGTAAGCTCCCTGAAACTCTCTGTGTTCCTCCTGTTATCGGCTTGCTTTGCCTCAATCCCTCTCTCGGTCCATTTGCACTTCTGAGTATGCCTCGACGCCGAGGTATCCCTCGTAGAGGCAGCCATACCGGGAACAGAGGCCGCCCTTCTCGTCCTGTTCCACAGAATGTTGTCCCTATCGCCTCAGCATCCCCTTCTTCTCCGCCTCTGGAACAAGCTAGGCCTATCCCGAATAATTCATTCCAGACCTCCAGGTTTACTTTTCAAAGCCGGCTCAACAGGCCTGTTTTGACAGCAAGTATCACCATCATTCTCGCGGAGGAAGAGAGCAATCAGGTCAGCTCGGCTCCAACTACCTCCTCCCACTCTCAGGAAGACAGTGTTCTTCAAGGGGACATGACAGGGATGGTGTTCCAAGCGGACAACATGCAAGAGGATGCCCATGTCTCGGAAACGCCTCAGCAGCCCGTGGATCCGACTCAGAGCGATATTCTGGCCTGTGGGCCGTCTCAGAGTGCAGGTGGTATTTTAAATCTGGTGACCACTCCTGATGGTGGCGCAGCGGCATATGATGAAAGCGGTTTCGTTACCTGGGTAGCTTCTTCCAGCCAGGTGGATAGGGACACGCCGGATTCACCAAAGCATGCAGATTAAACCTGTCTCCTCACTGTCGGGTGGCCTGTGCAATTTTGGTTTTGTGTCGTTGATTTTGAGGTTAGGTGTCTCTGTCTGGTTCATACTCTTGTTACAGGTTGTGGCAAATGCCAATATAGATTCTGCTTTTTGTTATAAATATGGCTATGCTAGTTGCTTTTCTGTTTTTTTGGTCAATGAAGGGCATGACGGAATCAGTCCTGGTAATCTCTTTCAGTGTGTCAGGGCCCAAATACAAAATTTTGTAGTCTGTACTGTAAATTTGGCAGGAAGCCTGAACTGTAATGTCTCTGAGTTTTTGGTTGAGGAATGGCCTCGGCCTCCTCTGAGGTCTTGACCTCATTGTATATATCTTTTTACTTTCTTTAATAGAATTAGTATTTACGAAGAAAAATATATATATATATATATATATATATATAGTTTATTATTTAAATTACAAATAAAATAAATCTATTATTTATTTAATATTTTATTATTATTATTATTATTATTATTTGTTAATTTATTAACTTATTATTCATTATTTATTATAAAAAAATAAATTAATAAATACCTATTTATTTAGATAGGTATTTATTATATTTATTAAGTATTATTATTGTTTATTTATTTGGTTACAATTTTATTATATTATTGATTATTTATATATATATATAACTTATTATTTAAATTTCAAATAAAATAAATCTATTATTATTATTATTATTATTTATTTATTTATTTATATTTATTTTTTATTATTATTATTTATTAGTCACATTGTTATTATTATTATTATTTATTAGTCATATTATTATCATTATTTATTATTATTATTATTTATTTATTAATTTATTTATATTTATTTATTATTATTATTATTTATTAGTCACATTGTTGTTCACCAAAGGTAATGCTTTAAGATACAAAGCAATTTACCACTAGCTTTAGCTACATCTTTCCTCTTTGTAGAAATTATTGTTTACATCCCTATGATTTGTCATCACATGAACCATGAAGGCAAGTCTCTTGGAGTAATTGGGCTAGGAGGATTTGGTCATACGACAATAAAATTTGGAAAAGATTTTGGACTGAACGATATAATTTTGAACACATCTACATCAAAGGAGGATGAGTCATTGAACACTCTTGGTACAGATAAATTTATATTGTCATCTAATAAACATCAACTAAAGGCTTCATCAAAGACCTTTGATTTTTTCACTGCCATTGTTTTAAGGGACTACCCAATTTGATCTTATATGCCACTTTTTGAAGAATGCAAGAGTGTTCATGATTGTAGGTTTCCAATGAAATCAAGATCCATCCTGCTAATTTTCTTATTTTTCTTACGGGCATGAAGTAAACTCTAGGGAGTGTAACAAGTGGCATCAAAGATAGGCCAGAAATGATTGAGTATGTTCGGGCATTGAAGTCAATCCAATCCAATATGTTAATGAGGCATTAGAAAGAATGATTAACAAAGATGTATGGTTTTAGTGCTAATCAAAGATAAAACACAACTACCAGCAAATATACTCCATACAAGCGTATTTGAGCTTACACCGACAATGACAATCTTTGTTTATCCCCATATTTCTCTTCATTTTTTTGTAAATATTTTGGCAATATTATAAAATGGTAAATTCCAAAATCCATGTGAGAATCATTAGGATTAGCAAAAGTTATTAGAAGTTGAAAGGTCATGGGGATGTTGAAGAGTCACCTATCCCATTTCTATAAATTTACCTTCAGGCCTCATTCAAGAGGGACTTTTATCACTTGAGCTCTACTAGCATTTAGATAGTTGTTTGTGCTTAGGGAGATTAAAGCACTATGTTCTTGGTAGCTTTTAGGTTGAGTAGTGGCGAGGCTCGGGTTTTGGTCTTAAAGATGATATGAGCTACCCTCATTCCACTATTGGATTTTTATGGGATTATGGAGCATGTATTTTGAATGGAAGAAATATTAATGAGAAGTTTTTACTCTTTGTGTTGATTCCCATGCATTTTCATGGAATTTTTAATGGCTAACTTGTAGTTTTATTATGGGTGCATGTGTGCTTACTTCTTACATGTTGGGTATAAGTTAATGAACTAATTTGTGGCTTATGGCTTGCATGTCTTCTTTGAATCTTTGCTTTCTTATTCCACACTATGCTAGTAACTTATTCTAAATTGATTTGCAATTAACTTCCAACAATTTCTTATTCATGGATGTCTGAGATGGTTTTAGCTCAATAACCCTTCTTGAGTCATGTGTTTTCTTAACTTTTTATTGTCATATTCTTTTATTTATTTTTTCTGTAATTTATTAATTGTGGGCTCATCTCATCCCCATTTTCCAACATTTCACTTTTTCTTTCATTCTAACCGCTTTTCATTTGAACAATCAAGAGTAAAGCAATCATAGTGGCATTTAGGCCCATATATCAGATGGAGATCGTATCCAAAACAATGTGAGTTCTAATTTGGACTTCACACCAAGGAGACCCCATACCGGTTGGTAGTATATTTTTCCCTATCAATAGACGTAAATCAGAGTCCCTAGCTGGCCTAGTTTATATTGTTTGACATAGTGATTTGTTGGCTTAATTTTGGGTTCTAGCTCCTCTCTCACTCTATATTAGATAGTGGATTTTAAGGTCTCTCTTGTTTATTTAATTTGGATTTATGTGCTCTATATTGGCTCAAGACTAGTGTGTTCGGCCAAGAAGACAAGTCCCAGGTCTTTGGCATTACTTTTATTATATATATCCTCTATTGGATTTACATCAGCCTGGTCATAGCATAGATGTTTTGTCCTATGTCAGCCTTACATGTGAAAATGGGGCTTTTATCTTTCTATGATTCCCTAGGACCATGTAAATTTGCAACCAACAAGCTCTACTAGTATTAAATATTTTTTTAGGCATGGCTCTTCTCTAGTGACATTGGAGGCCCTTCTCTTGGGGTTTTCTTATGAATTCCTTAAGTTTTGTTTCACATAGTTATGGCTGGCCTTACTATGCCATGACAACATGGAAGAGCTTGCTGGAGTGCTAGAGAGTAGGGGAAGTCAAGTCAGCCCCACCCTCAGGCTCTGGCCTAGGTGGTGGTAGTGGATTTTCAAGCAACAAATTCACATAGCATGCAGGAAGTCATTTGTTGCTTGGAGGACTCTACTCGAAGAGAACAAAAATCATTTTCTAATTTCGAGTTTATCAGTGAAGTACCTTGTTAGCTCCCATACCCTGGGAATACTAGGGGGCACATATCTAAATACCTCGATTTTCTCACCCTAGGTAGCTCAAAACACTAATAGAGAAGCTCCTCAAGGAAAGGCATGATGACCACAATGCAATTATCTCTTTCATGAATGCCCTTCAAAGGAACAAATGGCATACGTAGGACATCTTAGCTTGTCTTCAACAGAACCAATGACACATGCAGGAAAGTCTAGAACATCTAGATGGATGATTAACTCATATGGAAAAGCATGTACATTATGAATTTCAGCGTTGGCCTCCCCTTGGCTCAAGACCAAAGAATCTTGCTTCGATAACTTCAACAAAATCCTAATGGATATTTGTTGTCTCGTGATCTTGCTGGGCTTTTGAATGTGTGCCTTGCACTAGTTTTGGACTATAAACTCCTTTTGGCATGGTGTAAACGATTTTGGAAACAATCCACTGGCAAACAAATCTAATAAAAGTGAGGTTAGTATAATTTTGCAAACCAATGAGTAACTATTTCCTTATAAATGAAAAAACTCAACTTACAAACAAATTTAAATATTTATTTATCTAAAACCAATAAAAAAATAATGCACATTTTTAAATAAAACCATATATATTTTTTACTATAAATTTTATTTTCTATTTTTATTATTATTTTAGTTTTTAATTTATTTATAAATTCCCTCTATTTACACATATTTAAAATATTAAAAAAATCCATATAATACAATGTATTTCAGAATTTTTTTCTCTTATCATATAAATTCTATGATTTGAAAAAAAAAAATACATATCCCTACTTATTTTCATTCATTTTCTTTAATTCACACACACACAATTATTAAATTTATATAAATTTAAAGAGAAAAGTTTATATATCAGTGATCAATACTATTATATAAATCCATGCAATCAAAATAAATATGTATATTTTTCACTATATATTAATAAATACTTTCTATTAATATATCCAATAATAATTTATATAGGTATATAATTAATTAATAAATAAATAATTATAAAATATGTATATTAATTTATAATATATGGATGTATATATTTTATGCATTTATTTATATAATAGATAAATAATTATTATTTTATATATATATATCTATATATATATATAAGTTGATGAATTTATTTTTTTTTAATCGATAAATAAAAAAATTATATGTGAATTTTAGTGTAAAATTAGTTTAAAAAAATTAAGAAGCAAAGGTGACAAGTGTAAATCTTAATAATTATGGAATATGTTGAACTACATCCCCAAATCTTAAAAATCAAGTGTTGAAGGAAGCATGAAGACATTGGCTTTATGGGTAATGTGTTGTCCTTAATGACAACCTGCTTGATATAAATGTACTTGATATCAATAGTGTGATAATATGATGACTGTAGAACTCATGCAGATTGGTACAGATGTTATAGAGGATATGGATAGAGAAATGACAGTTTAGTGAAGTTTGAGAAAGTATACGGAGTCCCTATGAAGAAGGGTCACATACATATGTAGGTCTTGTGAGTAAAAGTCGCGTACATATGCAAGTCTTTACCATGGCATTGGCCCATAGTAATTGGAGTGACGACGATAATTTGATCTTGTCAAAGAATACCGACGACATTATCAAGGGATTTACCTAAGGTATTGTTTAAGGCTAAAAGTTATTTAAAGTGATGGAGATCAAGGAGTTAAGTGTGCAAGTAGTGGATTTTCTATGAATGATTTGATCTGGAATAGGTGTGCACCAAGTAGGAACGAGAAGACTCAGATATGAAAGATATGAGGTATGTTGACATATGTGCTTAATTTATTTACTTATTGCAAATGTCGAAGTAACTAACAATGATAGATTTGTGATTATAATGATGTTTTGATCTAAAAGAATTATTTAGAAGTCTGTAGTTTTGACAATAGAGGTTGCAAAGAATGAAGTTGTGTTTGCAGTGAAAATTTTTAGATATGTACACATGCCTATCTTTGGATAGTAGCGTACATATGTGGTTCTATTTATGGGTAGTAGCATATAAATTCTACAAATTTATTCAGTGCATTGAGATCCATACGCAAGTGTTATGCATGGTAGTAGCATACATATGTTGATATGTTTCATGGATGTCGCATATATGTTCTATGGTTTTGCAGTGTGGCTTGATGATGAAATTTGATTAGTTCTGCTATGTTTGTTGTTGTTTATTAATGATGTCTCTATTATGATGATATGTGTCTAACAATGTTGATTGGGTTGAATGTGGAATGGAATATTGATTGGTAATGACACTATAGTATGGTGATATGTGATTGGTTTAGTAATTTGTGATTGGTTCAATGATCTATGTATGGTTTAGTGACAGACCCAATGATTCAGGTTGATAGATATTTTAGTAGTTAGTGATTTGAGATCTATACACAGGTCTTATACAAGAGGAAACACATATATACACGGTTTTTATTCTGAACAATATTGTATGAAATTTGAGGTTAAATTTGGTCAAGGTTTTCAGTGTTTCTAGTTGATGATGGTTGATGGGTTTTGTGTACTTGTTATGATGACTTGATATGGATGCTTTATATCTATTATGGAATGGTTTGATTTGGTTAGTTGAGATTCAATGATTGGTTTTTTGATGTTACAGTGATTCAATGATTTAGTGTTCCATATTATGAGATTTGTATGCAAGTGTGATATAGAAGAAACAGGTATATATGTGGGTCTACTTCAGAGCAATAGCGTATACATTCTAAAGTATATTTGAACAAGGTTTGCAATGACAACACTTAGTTTCTGTTATGACTAACAATGTATGGTTGTGCATTGGTATGATCTGGTTATGGTGATTCAATATTAATTCAATGTTCTATGATTGAGTATGGTATCTTAGTTTGTTCAGTGATTGGATGATTTGATTCAAAATTTAGTTTAAGAATTGTTATTTGGTATTGGGCTTAATGTTGGAAGTGGCTCCAGTTTGTAAATATGATGAAAGGTGGCGTACAAGTTTTGATATTTTGAGTTAGGTGCATCTAGTATGAAATATTATGAAACATGGTCCATGAAGGGTGCTGAGGTTTGGAGCCTTTAGTGAAGGAGTCAGATATTCCTTCCAGTGGTAGCTGGTAAATTTGTGCAGGGGGTAGGTGCTCCCCTCTTATAGGAGCCAATAAACAAGATCACGAGGTTAGAGCTCCCTTCCAATGGGTAGCATAGAATGAGTGGAGGTTGTAGCCTCCTACAGGTGGGTGCCTGTGTGCTGGTAAGATTCTACGCCATTACAAGATTGTAAGAATATTTTTTTTATATAATAAGAAAGAAGACAGAGATGACAGCAACAATGGTTTTCTCCCACATTGGGTTTCCACCTAAAAGTCCTGGTGTTCTCGTGTGTTGTTTTGTTGCTTATGTGCAATGGTTTATTCTTCTCTTTACTGCATATTACATGACTGATGAAATTAATAATGCTTCGAATAAAGATAAAGATCTGATGGAACTTATGAATAATTAATAATTGGATATACGTTGTTTTCTTTCACTAATGTCATGTACATACATTGGTTGTATAAATTATAGTAACGTACAGAAATCAGCATATGAAAAGTTAAGTGAGTTTAAAAATACTGATTCACCCCCCACCTCTCATTATTTTTCCCAACAGAAGAGTCTACATTATCTTTTATGGTCCAAATAATTTGAGGCTATTGTTGAGGACACTGACAAAAAATTCTCAGGGAGGTGACAAGGTCTAATACTACCCCAATGGAGGGCTTTGTCGAGCTAGTAAATTATACATATGATACAGTATCATAGGGATTGATTTGCATACGCTTCCGAAAATCCAAGTCATGTATAGGTAGATTCCAAGAGGATGAGGAGGCAATGGAGGGGATCAATTTTAGTGGTTTATGAGAGGGTGTAGTTGACCCATTAGATCTTTGTATTGGCTCTGAATTTATTTAGGATTTGGTTATATGACCACCCAAGGTTCTAGGATTAGCATTTAAGTGAGAAGTTTTTTTGCCAAGTAGGTAGAAATTTCTTTATTGTTTTCATCAAAACTAGTACAAACCAAAGTTTGTTGGCTTAGGTGATAAAGGACGAAATGTTTTGAATATGGGAACAAATTTTGGAAAACTAGTTTGAGAGTTGGACATGAGCATTTTATTGATAGTATTTTGGACCAAGGTCTCCTACAAGGTGACTAAAATATTTTCCAAGAGTTTGGATGGACTAGGAATAAGAACTAAGTCATGAAAATTCAAGGTGGTGGGGTTTCCTTGCTTATTGACAAAGGGGTTTAAGTAGATAAAATCCTGGTATGGAGCTACTCTATATGTGGCTAAGTGAAAATTGGTTCCGAGTTCTTGGCTAAGGGCCAATTTATCATGTCTTTTCTAGAGATTGGCTAGGTTTTATCTTTCTCTTCTCTCTTAATTGTGAAACCATGGTTTCCCTTATTTTATCCAAGGAATGATTTCATTAGTATCACACCTATATGATTGAAGATACCAAATTTGTAGATGGAGTTATGGTCTGATCCAATAATTCAATTCATGGGAGACTCATTGGGAAAGAAAATACTAGTGGATGATAGTTGTTCTTTATATTCTCCATATGACTAGGCCCTTTTGTGAATGACAAGGGTTGATGTGGTATCCTCTCTAATTATGGTGGTAAATCATGATAGGTCAACATCCAAGAGGCATAACTTTTGCATCTGAACTCTTATTGACATCTTTCTTGCATCATTGGAAAGGTATTTGAGTTTAGAATAATATCATGGGTAAGGAAGAAAGGTTTATCTAAAAAAAGTGTCATTTGAGGGCTTAAACTATCCTTAGAAGGTTTCAAAGCCCAATTCTCCAAACTAGGTCTCACTAACAAAACTACTCCTGTAAATTGATTCCTTCAAATTTTCCTCTACCTTCTCCCTCAAGTACCATTTAGATTTTCCTGGAATCTATCCTTTCAACCGAATCTTCCAAATGTCATGTTGCCCATATCTTGTAATTTTTGTCCTCTTTTAAATTTTTTTATATTTTGTCAACTTTTCCTAAGAATCTGGAGCTAAGTCCTCTATGGAAGGTAGGACCTACTTCTCTTCTTCATCCAACATAACAAGATAATATACTTTGATATTTTTCACATTCACTATTGATTAAGTGCACATTATCGGGGCAGACTAATTCTGTAGGAATTATCTCCCATATTTTCCAGTATCTCAAAAGGACCATTTCACAAGGCATTGATTTACTTAATAGGACATGTAGCCTCTCCTTTTTTAACTGCAACCATACTCTGTTGTTGGAAACCTTTGAGCACTAATGAGCGGGGTGAATCAGTAGTGTGTCTTATTACCAAAATTTTCCTTTTATTTAATTTACTGAATCACACGCACTAATTTGTAGCAACTCATTAAACATTTGCATATCTATGCATAAATCATAAGAAAAAAAATAAACCATATGAGAAACATAATCATGAACAAGAACACAAAAAATCATCAACACATGAGACACAAGATATCTGGTGGAAAACCCTTCACCAGACAAATAACCACCCTTGTTGCTACTGTGCTGCTCTAAATATTTTATGAAGAAAATATAGTATTTTTACATAGATGGATGACTCCCATCAATTAGGAGACTCGGCCTCATATACAATCAAATGACTTCGACCAACCTGGAGACTCAATTCTATGGATTAGATCAGAAGACTATCTTCTCCATGGATCTACAAACAACCATCCGCTGAAAGCCACCATGATCAATCGATCATCGCCTACCTCCGGTTGGACTATCCAACTACCATTGGATTGATAAATTGTCCCTTTTGTTGAAACTTCACAATTACTATTGCACATCTATGAAGTCACTACTCCTCTACTGTATGTGGACCACCTTTCATCTATTTTCAAACTAGATCCCAAGAATTTCTACTCAAATCGATTCAACTCTGCAATATGACCTCTAGCAGCAAGACATCATCATATCAATAAAAATAATACCACAAATATGTGCTCTCAACTCTAGAAAAATAGTGGCCACATAAAATATGAATACTATCAAACCTCACATCAAAATAGTGTTACATAATACAAATAACATCATAAGACACTATGGATATGTTCCAAATGCATCAACATCTACTGCAAAAACAAATGTGAGAGTCACCAACAATGTTGGGTCCCTATAATACTAGTGATTACCCCATTACTATTGTAGTTATACCCCCTATTTATATTGTTGTGCCCCTATTACCCCCATATTGTTATTTCTGTGCCCCATAGAATCCCTCTATTGTTATTTTTGTGGCTTTATATTATTATTGTTAGGTCGGCTGGATTATATTGTGACTCCTTAGACTCCTATATATAGAAAGGAGGTTTTGTCATTTGTATCATCCAAGAATTGTTCATTTATGTAATGTAAAGGAGGTTTCCCCCTCGAAGAGGCTGAATTCTAAGGCGTGGATCTCTCTTTTCTATCTTTTTGTGAGCTGGTTTCATAACATTTGGTATCAGAGCTTTGGATTCTAGGGTTTCGCTGCTCCAAACAGGTCATCGTGGCATTTTCGCTATAACTTTTTTTCTGTGACGTTTCAGAAGTCGCAAAAAAAAACCCATTTGAGAAGAAATCGCATTGAACCTTGAGTCCGTATTTCAGAGCGTTTAGCGCAATATTTGCGGAGATATGATCTGAGGAAGTTGGTCTTTTTGCAGACTCCTGAATTACATTAAAAACAGGTGACCTGGGGAAAATCGTCATAACTTTCTCTCTGGGGATCGGATTGAAATTTCGTAAGAAGGTACAGAAAGAGGACGGACTATAGTTTCTTGTATGTGTGTTCCAGATTCAAAGGTTGAAACAGAGACTCGTGGTACGTCGTACAAGTTCACTCTACTGAACCAGTCTAAAAGCAAGTCACTGTGGGAGATTTCACATAACTCTTCCTTGGAGAATCCAATTTGGCTCAGACTTGTGGCATTGGAAAGAGGACGCAGAAGGCTACTACAGGTAGAAATTTCAGAATTGGATGACCCGAAATTACAGAGATACATCAGATTCAATATCAGGCTTCTATAAAGTGAAAAAAGGTGTGTAGTTTTCTTTTTAATTTTTGTGTAAGCTTGGTTTAACGGAATTCAAAGGGCATAGTAAAGCATTATTATCGGTAACTGATGCCCCGAGGAAAGAAAATGCAAACACCTAGTAAGGAACCTGAAAGCTCTAGCATGACTCATGAAGAAGAGGAAGAAATGCTACATGATATATCAAAATTACAAGAACAAGTGCAACAAATGTCACGCTCACAAAAGATAACAGAAGCTAAGGTAAATGGCGTGGAATCTAAGATAAAGGGCATGGAAGCTAAGATGGAGGATTCGATGGCAAATTTGAAGATAGATTTGAAGACAGACATGGAAGAATTGAAGAAGTTGCTACAAGAAAGGGTCACTAATGGTGAAAAGGTAGTAAAGGAAACTCATGATGAGAACAAAAGAAATGTTAATCATGATTCCATAGACTCTAATGTTGGATCGAAGACTCACCATGTTCCAAAAATCGATATGAGGAAGTTTGATGGCAAGGATCCCGCCACATGGATATTACAGATGGAGCAATTCTTCGATCTCAATAATGTGCAAAACACACAAAAGGTACGTATGGCAACTTTATATTTGGAACCAAATCAGTTTGTATGGTATCAATGGCTTTGTTCTCGTAAACAATTTATCACTTGGGCAATTTTTACAGAAGAATTGATAGCACATTATGAGGATACAAAAAGCAACACTTTTTTTAGCCAATTGATAAGTCTCAAACAAAAGGGTTCAATAATGGAGCACATTGAGGAGTTCCAAAAATTGAACATAAGGGTAAAAGATATTCTAGAGGAGCATAGGATTGATGTGTTCATAGGGTCTTTAAAGGATAATATCCAACATGATGTGCACCTTTGGGAACCTGATTCATTAGAGAAGGCATTCAGGTTAGCAAGAAAAATGGAAAGCAAAATTATGGCAAGTAGGAAGCATACCATTCACAACTATAAAGACGGAAGTGTTGTTGCCCATTGTCTTCCACAACCTACAAGGTTGACACCACAACAATTGGAAGAAAAAAGAGCAAAAGGGCTTTGTTACAATTGTGATAGAAAATACACAAAAGGTCATAAGTGTGCTGAGAAGAAATTATTCTACATAGATTGTGAAGAGGAAGAAGAAAAGGAGCAAGAAAGGTCAAAAGAAGAGGATATATTCCAGGAACAAAGCCTAGATGAAGAACAAATAAATCCGACCATATCTTGTAATGCATTGGTGGGAATTACCACTCCTCAAACCATCAAGATAGAAGGACAAATCAAGAAGAAAAAGGTAATAGTGTTGATTGATTCAGGAAGCACCCACAATTTTATTCATTGTAGGGTAGCAAAAGAATTGAATTGCTTCCTATATCCAGCACCAAAGTGTCAAGTGATGATTGCAAATGGAGGAACAATAAATTGTTCTGGAAAGTGCCATAATATCAAGCTATCCATGGGAGAATATGTATTGACTAGCCCAATGCTTTCCATTCCAATGGGAGGTGCTGATGTTGTACTAGGAGTCCAATGGCTACAATCCTTGGGTACAATAGCTTTTAATTTTCAAGAACTTTTCATGAAATTTTCTGTGGAAGGAAAGGAAGTTGAATTAAGGGGTATTGCAGGGAAACCAGGAAAGATAATCAGCTCTAATGGCATGACAAAGCTTCTAAAAAAGGAGCAAAGAGGTGTAATTGCACAATTATGTTCGCTAGATGTTTCCACATTGGAATCATCTATTTCTCCAGATCTTCAAAAAGTCCTGGACAATCATTCCAAGGTATTTGAGACTCCCAAAGGTCTCCCACCTATGCGTGATCATGATCATGCTATTCATCTGATGCCAGGAAGTGTTCCTCCAAACATCAGGCCGTACAGATATCCATATGTCCAAAAAAGTGAAATTGAACGTATGGTTGCAGAAATGCTAGAGGCTGGTATAATTCAACCGAGTCAAAGTTCTTTCTCAGCTCCAGTAGTATTGGTGCACAATAAGGATGGATCATGGCGCATGTGTCCAGATTATAGGGAGCTCAACAAGCTCACTATTAAAGATAAGTTCCCCATTCCTGTTATTGATGAATTACTGGATGAATTACATGGATCAATTTACTTCACCAAGTTGGACCTTCGTTCGGGATATCATCAAATTAGAATGAAGATTGAAGACATTCTAAAAACAGCATTTAGAACTCATGAGGGTCATTATGAATTTTTGGTCATGCCTTTTGGCCTTACCAATGCACCTTCAACATTTCAAGGTTTGATGAATTCAATTTTCAAACCATTCCTTAGAAAATTTGTGTTAGTATTTTTTGATGATATACTAATCTACAGCAAGTCTTGGAAGGAGCATGTTGAACATGTTGACAGGGTGTTACAACTATTGGAGGAGAAACAATTATATGCAAAGAGATCCAAATGTTTCTTTGGAGTCCAGGAGGTGGAATATTTGGGTCATATTGTATCTTATGAAGGAGTTAAGGTAGACCCTAGCAAAATTAAAGCCATTAAGGAATGGAAAATCCCCACATCCATAAAGCATCTGCGAGGATTTCTTGGGTTGACAGGGTATTATCGCAAGTTTGTTAAGAATTATGGGAGAATAGCAGCACCTCTAACAACATTATTGAAGAAAGATTCATTTTCATGGACTTCGGAAGCAACAAAGGCCTTTGAAAATCTTAAAGAGGCAATGTGCCAAGCACCGGTCTTAGCTACGCCGGACTTCACAAAAACCTTTATTGTGGAATGTGATGCTTCAGGAAATGGAATTGGTGTTGTTCTAATGCAAGATGAAAGACCCATTGCTTTTGAAAGTCGTCGAATCAAGGGAAAGTTTTTAAGCAAAGTTATTTATGAGAAGGAAATGTTGGCAATACTCCATGCACTTAAGAAATGGCGACCCTACCTAATGGGAAGACACTTCAAGGTAAAAACAGATCATGATAGCCTTAAATACTTTTTAGAACAAAGATTATCCTCTGAAGAGCAACAAAAGTGGGTCACAAAGATGTTGGGTTATGACTTTGAAATCATCTACAAAAAAGGGAAGCAAAATGTGGTGGCAGATGCACTCTCAAGAAAGGATGAGGATGTGGAAGCATTGTTGTGTTCCATTTCTATTATCCAACCAGATTGGATAAACGAAGCAAGGGAGGAATGGAAGAACGACGAAGAAGTGTGGGCACTTATTCAAAAGCTACAACAAGATTCCAGTACTTCTGATACATTTAGCTGGCAAAATGATTCGTTATGGTACAAAGATCGCTTATACCTCTGTAAGAATTCCCAGCTAAAACAAAAGATTCTTATGGAATTGCACACTTCTCCCTTAGGAGGGCACTCAGGATTTTTAAAAACTTACCACAGGGTTAAGAAGGAATTTTTTTGGGATGGCCTTAAATCAAATATTCAAAAGTTTGTGGCGGAATGTTTGGTTTGCCAGCAAAATAAAGTTGAAACAATTAAGACACCAGGTCTATTACAACCTTTATCCATTCCAAGCCAACGTTGGGAGGAGGTTTCAATGGATTTTATCACAGGTTTACCCAAGTCTGAGGGAAAGAGTGTCATCATGGTGGTAGTTGACAGACTTACCAAGTATGCACACTTTTGTGCATTATCACATCCATTTAAAGCCAGTACAGTTTCTACTGCATTTATGGAAACAGTTCAAAAGCTACATGGAAACCCAAAGATTATTGTAAGTGATAGAGATCCCATTTTCACTGGAAATTTTTGGACAGAATTATTTTCTTGTCTTGGGACTCAGTTAGCTCATAGCTCATCTTATCATCCTCAATCTGATGGGCAAACTGAGATAGTAAACAAATGTTTGGAAGGATATCTTCGTTGCTTTGTATCTGATAAACAGACACAATGGATCAAATGGTTGCCTTTGGCTGAATGGTGGTATAACACTTCCTTCCATACAGCAACAAAAATGACCCCATTTATGGCACTTTATGGGTATCAACCACCATCCATCACATCATATTTAAGAGAAAATTCTAAGGTTCAGGCAGTGGAACATCACATCGAACATCAGCAACAAGTCCTCCAACTCTTAAAGGATAACCTTGTGTTGGCACAAAATAGAATGAAACAACAGGCAGATCAACATCGCAGTGAAAGAAGTTTTGATGTAGGTGATTGGGTATTCCTACGGCTACAACCATATAAGCAAATGTCCCTAAAGCAAGCTAAGAAGGATAATAAATTATCACCAAAGTATTATGGTCCGTACAAGGTGTTGGAAAAGATTGGTACTATGGCATACAAATTGGAGCTTCCTGCAGCTTCTCGATTGCACCCAGTTTTCCATGTTTCATGTTTAAAGAAGGTTATAGGTGACAAGCTCCCAATTCAAACAATATTGCCAGAACTTGACGAGGAAGGAAAAATTATATTGGAACCAGAAGCAATCACAGAAACAAGAACTCGACAGCTACGAAATCGATCAATTTCAGAGTATCTTATCAAGTGGAAGAACTTATCCGCTGAAGATTCCACATGGGAGGATGAGAATTTTATGCAGAAGTATCCAGAACTGCTGAAGCATTGAGGACAACACTTTTTTTGAAGGAGAGGGGCATGTTGGGTCCCTATAATACTAGTGATTACCCCATTACTATTGTAGTTATACCCCTATTTATATTGTTGTGCCCCTATTACCCCCATATTGTTATTTCTGTGCCCCATAGAATCCCTCTATTGTTATTTTTGTGGCTTTATATTATTATTGTTAGGTCGGCTGGATTATATTGTGACTCCTTAGACTCCTATATATAGAAAGAAGGTTTTGTCATTTGTATCATCCAAGAATTGTTCATTTATGTAATGTAAAGGAGGTTGCCCCCTCGAAGAGGCTGAATTCTAAGGCATGGATCTCTCTTTTCTATCTTTTTGTGAGCTGGTTTCATAACAAACAACAACTATCCAGCAGCATACAAAACTCTCCAAAGCAATCTCCACTACAGTTGCTTCAAATCAAATCTATACTGCAACATGCTTCATATATGCTCATTATGCAGCCATCAAACACTCATATACTAAAGAATCTATCCTCACACCTTGGTCTAAAGCCTATTTCCTCAATGCAACCTTCACTCATTCACTCACACACTGAACCAACTAACAACCATCTTCAAAATGATGAATATAAAACATGTAGGGAAAAATTGAGCTTGGGGCTAGTATCAAGGGTGCACACATTGGACCAAATCAAACCACTAATACCATTACGTGTGCACTAAATGAGTTCACATCATTGGAGGACATTTACAAATTATTTATGAGCTTTAAAACATATTTTGGAAGCCTCTACGGTTTTCCTTACTAATTTTCTTTTGATTTGTGCGAGGAATGTGGAGAAAATCTCATGAAAATCCTAAATCGCATGCACAATATTGGTTGGACTTGACTAGAAGCTTTAGTCATTCCCTTAAGCCTGTCTACCAGTGACTAGAGCCTTTTAGTCGCTCCCACAGGCTTGGCTCCATGCGACTGGGGAAAAGGAGGAATTAAAACATCAAGCCTTTAGCTCAGCACCTCTACCACCTATTGGATCACCTTCTCCATCATCTGTAAAAGCATCCAAACCTCTGACATGTCCTCTGACACATATTCAAGTGGATCAAACATGTCTCACAAGTGTCACTACCAAATATACCTAGAGGGCCAACAAACAAGGTGGGCAAGAGTGCCAACAAGTCCGCCACTCTCCAATAAACATTTAAACAAGTTGCAACACCTATGACAAACCTGTAATGCTTTGTAGCATATATCCATCATCAAACATAATGTAATCACAATGCAACAATTCATCTCCATGGGCATAAGCATGAATACCTAGATGAAGACCTAGTTGCCAACTCAACTAATGTTCCAATCATCATCTCCATCACATGTAGATCTTCATCATCCACCTGTAGCAGCACCATCAACCAAACCAATGCCGTCATCTTACCATCATGAGTGTGACGTCATACTATTTACATCAATTCCAACACAACCAACCGCAACCATGCTACAATGAATGGCATCCAAACATCAGCTAGTCTACAAGTGTTGGCATCAATGCCAACATGAGCTAGCTACCATCATGAACCAATGCCAACATTAGCTATTTGGATCCATGCACACCATAATGCTAACATTTGTCTCTCACTCCAAATGAACTCTCTATCCTATGCTAATCATTCTCGGCCTTGTATTTTTCTTGTGGCTTCTTTAGCACCTCATGTATTTGTAAATATATTTACGTGATCTTCTCAACAAATGTTTCTACTCTTAAAGCACCTCTTTTCAAATCCTTTCTCACTCTTACTTGTTTTCCATGTTGGATTCACAATTATACTAAGAGTGAGGGGTTAATCACTTTAATACTTATTTGAACATTCAAGCACCATAATAAATCAATCTCATGTGAAGAACATGTGACACAATATATGCATTGACACCGTTTAGAAAGAAAACCACAAAACTTATTTTAAATGATAGTACTTTGAAGGCACCAACCTACAAGAGACACCAACATATTTTGTAAACTTATTCTTCACAGGTCCACTCTACTTCTCTGAAATTTGATTTACATTTTTATTCTTTAAAGATCCACTCTAATATTCTAAATTAGGCTCTACAATGATATACTCTAGTTATTTTTTTATTTTTTTACCTTTATAGAGCTACCCCTTACCATGTCATTTTAAGTTGGTACTCCCCTCAATTTGAACAGTCAAAATAGGCACTTCCTTCAATTCAAACTATCAGAATTGGAACTTCTTTCAAATTGTTGGAATAGGAAATTCCTCCAAACCAGGTTCAAAAGTAAAATAATTATAATACTAAGTGGTTTTATTACCTATAGTATTCAATATTAGTAATACTCCAACCTCCAGGATAAACGAAAACTCCACATATGCCTTTACGTTGTGCTCGAGCACTTATACCACTAGTACAACACCTTTATATATGAACTCCCTTAAATCCAACCTTTTCAAGTGGATCCTTATATATATTGGCACCACATGCAACCATGCATTATGCAAGAACTTACCACTCTTCATAAATTTGAAGCTCATTTCAATTGAACTTTCCATGGATTAGTTCATATGCACCTTAGCATTACAACATATGCATAACTAGCATGTCCAAGTGCTTTCAAATCACGGTATCTGAGAAATCTATGAAACATTTTAACATTGAAATCAATTACAAAACATGACATTTTTTAGGGAATTTAGCTCCATATGCTACAATTTAATCACTCTACAATCAAGGGCTATAACTGAGCCCTTACTGGATATCGAAAAATATGGCCCTTTGTTGAAAATGTTGATATGGCATTTTATCGATATGTCAAGGGTCTTAAGCCCTTTGACCAGTAACTAATTTCTTCCATGACTAAGGGTATAAATATGAGCTACAAATATGAGCTACCTTATAGGAATATCAACAAACACTTAATCCTATACTTTTTTATATACAAGAAATATGGAAATGTGTCAAGGGCGCTTAGCCCTCAGGTGCTACACCTTAGCAACCTTATAACAGGGGATCATTACTAGGACAAAATACATCAATATATTGGTGATTCCATGAGAAAACATTCTTTGATAAAAAGGTCATATGTTGATATTCCAAAGGGTGCTTAGCCCTTAGGGGTTACTCATTAGCACTCTCATGTCTAGGGTTATGATAAGAGGTTTCATGGCTTAGAATATCGAAAATTCCACACACACATATCTTTTGGCAAAAAAATTGATATGGTGATATGTTGAGGGCTTTTAGCCTTTGGATGCTATACTTAAGAACCCATATGACCAAATTTGTGATCGGGAGCTACATAAATCGGATATCAAGAAAATCAACCTACCCTCCTTGAGTATTAAACCTTAAGAACCTTATGACCATGGGCCTCTCTATATTGGGATACTGGTAAATTTGTAGAACATTTATTTTGTATAATTCCCAATATGTCGAGGGTTCCATACATAGACCATCTACTAACCCAAAATTTTCATTTGTTAACTAATAAAGGCAACCCCAAAATAAAATAATTCTGATTTATTTCATGTATAAGAAAATTCGATCTTTTTTGGAAAATTTTCAAAGGTTTTCCTCAAACCACTTTCAAGCATTAGACCTTCACATCATGTTGTGTGAACATATGATCTATGTGGGCTCCACACCCTCACTCTTGCCTTCACTCCTTGATGCTTAGACCACATTACCACTTATCTTGAGCCTCAAACTTCCTCACTTCTCTGTTCCTTGCACTCTGCACCTTGGATCATATATGCTTTACATCTTTGGTACCTTCTAATGCACTTGCTAATCTTATTTATAGATATTCAATGTGAAATTATGTGCTTCATTAAAACTAGGACAACTTGTGGCTATGGTTGGGTAGACATATAGAAGGGTATTTGAACATTATATGCATTTGTCTCCAAACAAAATTCTTCATATTACGTTTTATCCCTAACTTTGGCATGTATCCAAAAAAGTATTTGCCTAAATTTGATATCAATGACAACACACTAATCAATAATTAATATAATACATCTAAAGGTGAAGTTAGAAAATATCCAAAACAAGTCGGAAATGGTGACTTACCAGTTGAGGTGTGGACTGCCTTGTTGTAATTGTTGGGTGTGGAGCCTGATTATCTTCTATATTACAGAGGATATTACAACGGATCTGTTGTAGGTTGTGTCTCTTCGTTTTGCTGGATAATAGAAACGAAGTACTGGCTGTTCGGGGTGGATGTAGCCCACACTGGGTGAACCACGTATATCTGTGTCTCTCTTGTTTTGTGCATTTTCTGTGTTTATATTTCTGCAATATTTTATGTGTTCCATTGCTCCATAATATATAATTTTCTAACAGTAGGAGTGTTGTATGTAGACCAGATTTTCATCTCAGGTCTTTAGATGCTTTTAATTATAAACTCTCAAAAGTCATACCAAATTCCAATTAACTACATTTATTTACCCATTTTTCTATGGATGGAATGTTGTAGACCTCTTCAATTTTTTATCCATCTTCTCCCAAAATGTAGTCCAGGATGCACTACAAAAATATAGTGTCCTCTTCTTAAACTATGCTCCTCGGTATCCCAAAATGCACCCAAACCTATTCAAAGAATAATTTTGCTACTTATTCCCCCTTATGGTCTTTTTACAGGGCATGAGAATGCACATCTATCTTAATGTTTCAACTACAACAAATTGGTAGTCATGTCCCTTCCGGGTAGTTGGTAAACCCCCCACAAAATCCATGGAAATGATTTCCCAAGGATGAGTGGTTATAGGTAAAGGGTGATATCGAAATTATTCCCTACTTGTTGGTACAATCAAATATACATCTTGTAATAAACCTATATGCATCTTTTTTCATCGTGGTCCAATACACATACATTTGAATTAGCATTTGTCTTCCCAAAACCAAAACATCATGCAATCTTGGAGGTGCGAGCCTCTTTAACCAACTAAAGTCACTCACCTTTAGGAACACATATATTATTTAGCTGATAGAGTAACATGCTCTATAGATGATAGTCCCCTATGCTCTCACCATCAGCCACATCAATTTGACCCTATAGCTATTGAGACACCTCCCTCAAGTCCTCATCCTTTGTAATTGCCTCTCCATACACACCATGGAAAAAAGGATCCATGTGAATCAAAGTTCCCTAAGTTGTGATTATTGATGTGGGTGGCCTTGACATAATGTTAGTCAACTTGTTTGTGTGACTCTTATGATACTTGATTGCTAAATGGAGCTATCCGAAAAATCCATCCACTTGTAATGCTTGGTCTAGTGTAAATTGCTTTGGGTTTGTAGGTATTATAGTTGTTGATTACCCCCATATAGTGTTTCCACCTTTTGATAGCTTGCACTATGATGTAGAGCTCCTTGTTGCAAGTAGGGTAGTTGAGAACTGCTGCATGAAACACTTCATAATGGTAGCATAAAAGCCTTCCTCCATGCATCAATACCTCTCCCATAACATACCCATTCACATTCATCTCCACTTTGAATGGTTGTTACAAGTTTGGGAATGCAAGAACTGATGCTTGAATAAAAAAATTCTTGAATTTTTCATAGGCCTTATGTTGACTCTTCCCACATTGAAAACTCTTGTCACTCATTGTTATGGCATGAAGTGGTGTAGATATTGTTAAACATGAGGCTATAAATTTCGCCATGTACTATTATAACCAAATGAAACTCATGACCTTAAAAAAAATTGTAGTAACTTGCCACTTCATGATGGCCTCCATCTTAGCAGGATCTATCGGCTT
This sequence comes from Pinus tabuliformis, assembly GCA_031772625.1. Taxonomy (NCBI): domain Eukaryota; kingdom Viridiplantae; phylum Streptophyta; class Pinopsida; order Pinales; family Pinaceae; genus Pinus; species Pinus tabuliformis. The sequence goes on along the minus strand of CM062808.1, from coordinate 25,441,648 downwards.
GAGCTCCCCACCACCAATCACGTAGCCTAAATACACCAAATACTACTATGAAAACTCACATTTCTTTATATTTTCCAATAGATAGTGTGTCTTCAAAGTATCTAGGACCTATATCAAGTGTGAGATATGCTCCTCCCAAGAAGCAACCTAAACCAATATATCACAAAATAAACAATAACACATGAATTTATATAAGGGCATAATATATCATTCATTAATCTCATGAATATAGTTGGTGCATTACATAGACCGAATGGGTGTATGACTACTCATACAAACCTTTTATAGATATTAGGTGGTTTTCAAGTGTCTTCTTCCTTGACACACACCTAGTGATACCCTGATTTAAAATCTAGATTAGTGAAGTATTTTTCTTGCTACAACTAGTTCAATAAGTCATCAATCCTAGGTAGGGGGTATCTATTCTTGAGTACAATATTTTTTAATACACTATAATCAATACACATTTTCCAAGCCTCAACCTTCTTTGCACAATTGCAATGGGTAACCCACATCATGAGGTACTTGGTCAAATAACGCCTTACTCTAGCGGCTATTGCAAATGCTTCTTCACCTAATTTTTTTTTAGAATGGACTACCTGTACAACCTAATGTTTACCAATGGATATTTTGGTAGCAATTGGATATCATGTCCCACTTCCCTCTTACATGGTATTCCTTTAGAATCCTAGAACACTCACTTGTATGCATATAACAACTTTTCTAGTTGATGTCTTTGTTCCTTATTTCACCCATTCGGGGATGCACGTGCTCTCACTGACTCTTATACAAATTGATTTTCTCTTAAGAATAATAAAATATACTTCTTGTTATAGCTAATCATTTCTTAGCTTGGTTGGAACTTACCAATGAAATATTTGAATTTCCTTTATGTGCATTGATGATGAATGATTTTCCATCCTTGATAAGGTGATAATGGTTGGTTCTCCACATGAATATTTCATCCCACATGTACATATAGGGACTCCCAAACACAACTCCACATACATCAAGTGGAACTACATCAAATTCTATTTCATCAATAAAATCAACACAGATAGGAAATTTAATTTTACACTATTTGGTTATCTTTATATGTGCCTCCTTGTTGATTGATCCCAATGGAAATGGTCTATGACGACAATTGACCTCCAATACAAGTTTATTTATTAGACCTCATGCTATGAAATTTTCCAAGTCAAATAGAGCATCAATGTTTGTAGTTAATGATCTCTTTTTCCAATCAAGGGAAAAAGACCAACATTGAGAGAAAATCTTGTGGGGAACAAAAAAGACTCTCCTCTTTTTTATGGAGCTAGTACTCCTCTTTTGATATATGGAATATTTTTCTCTATGTATTCTAATGAATGAATTGGGTGAGTGCTAAACAAAAAACCCCAAAAAATCTTCCAAAAAAATACCCATATCAAAAATTTTCTTATAAAGCACATGAAGAATAGATTAAAAAAGTATGAACGCAAAAATATTAAACTGTTAGGTATGCTTTTAACAAATTATTTTCCTTCCGTTTAAAATAACGTGAATATAGAATCAATAATGACTTTGGATAGATCATCAAACAACTTTGTAGGACTGCATATGTTAGAATCAAATGATTTATAAAGCCTTAGTTGTAGAAGAATCCAATGATGCATCACCATAAAAAATCATTTCTGCAACATGAAACATGAATATCTATTTCTAGGATAAATTAACAATAATATCCCAAAGTTAAAAGTTTAGCATTGTCTAAAAAATAGAAATAACATTCTACATGACAAATAGATAGAAACATAATTAAATTGCACTTGTTTTATTACAAGAAGGGATTTTTCTCCCTTGGACTTGAAATACAATACGAAGTCCTTGGAAGAGAGGATAATACATAATTAGGCCTATATTAATCCAATGGTTGGGCATATATAGAAATTGCCTTCAACAAAAACCCCCATAGAGAAATATTCCAATAGTAAAAGCCTAGGAGCCAAAAAAAAGTCTTCTTTGATTGTGCTTAACATCTCTTTTATAGACTTCTCTTCATATTCTTGAACTAATTTATGGTTAGGTTTTCCACCCATTTTTGTAAAAAATAAAAGTCCTTTTGTATATATGAACTTAGATATTGTTCCTCAAAATTGTTCACACTTTAGAAGTTTAGAAATTCCTATTACTAAATCATTTAAAAAACATCATCGCAAACTAGAAATATTCATGATTGTATTTTAATTATTTGGGCATTAAAACAATAATTTTAGTTATGAAAAACACTCCAACATATTCTTCATGCTTCTATATTTCCAGAAATCTCTCGTTTGCTCAATTTTGACACCAAAAACTCAAGTTATGCTCTCCTAAAGATGGTGACTCAACAATCGTTGATCAAATCCACATAAATCTTGGATTATTTATTTATAAATACACCATACTCATTACATGTGCATTATGGAAGGAAATTTGTAGTGATTTATAAAGAAATGGGCTCCTATTATTTGTCTATGAAATAAAAAGAGACATGGAACATTTCATATCTTACGCATTATGTGGCTTTTAGTTACCATCTCATTGTTGAGTCATTGTGCTAAATCATTGCCTAGTTATCTTTGTCCAACCAATAACTTCCAAGTATCACCCCATGATATGTCCAACTGGTTACCATGTGTCATAAAGAGATATGCCAAAGGAACTTAGGATTAAAATAATATGAGAAATAATATAATGTGGAGGTGAGATGCATGAATTTAGAAAAGTAAAAATAAATAAAGGTAAAAATGACTAAGTAATAAAGAATGGGCTATGAGGTGTGTGGATAAGAGGTTTCTGTGGAGGGAAGGGGGGAGAAGAAGTTTGTGTAGAGGGTGTAAGTGTTTGGAACATCCTTGAAAATGTTTTAGTGTGGAACATGGTAAATGGTCTCGTGATTGAATAAAGAAGAAAAGGTAAGGTGATTTTGCATGAAAATAAAACTCAATTGGGAAAATGGAAAATAAAGAAATGACATGAGTAATGGAAATCATGATAATAAAAGGAAGTAATGGAGATATGTGGGGAAAATAGTGATATCTTTTGCATATTACATTTTTTTTATTCTATAAAATGCTAGATAAATTTAAGACATGGGGTTATCCAATGAGAAGATGAACGTGATCAATTTATTTATTTCTGATATTTATTTATTTTCTCCTCTCTGCCCTTGTTGACCTTGCATGAAGAAGATTTTCCACATTAAAACTAACTAAAATTTTATTATTTCAGAACCACGCTATTTGATGTATGACATGAAAATGCATTAGCATTATTGTTTATCTATATATTAATATGGAAGAGTTTGGTCATATCCTTCTCTTCATGTTAAAGAAGGCTACTAATATTTTCCTCATCTTGCACTAAGGTGCAGACAATATTTTCATCTACATTGTAACTTCTTTCCACCTGATTAATCAAATTGGTTGCTATGAGAATTTTATTTTTTGTGTCCTTATTACAGTTCTTTGGGTTGAGCTCTACATGCAATTTCCAATATTTTTCCTCTATGTGACCATCAATGTTGTTGTGATTGTGAGGATATTTGCATTGGTGTCTTGTAGCTATTGTATTATTGTCATTTCCATTTTCCACTTCTTCTTCCCCTCCTTGGAAGCTCCTTGGTGTTCCTTATTATTTGAACCACTTGATTGCCTTTTCTTTTTCCTTGTGGTTTCCAGTCATTATGCCTATACACAAGCCTTATCCACCATTCTAGGTTTTAACAACATCACTTACTTTCATAAATGATTATGTATACCCCTCAGATACTTTAGGAGTACATTTTGGTTCTTGGGAGAGATACCCACCACGATTTCCATATTCCATAATTATATGGTGAACTCATATACACTCTACCCTTGTCTCCCCATAAAGTAATGCCACTAGGTTCACTAGTCCTCTACATAGCCTATAGGGTAGAATTGAGACTATGTGAGCGTTTTAAAATCCCCCCACTTAGTTATTGTGAGATCCCACTTCGACCTAAGGGTGTTTGGGTGGATTTCCCACTATTTTAGGCATGGTTGTCTAATTGCAAGTGATCAAATGTAATTTTCTATTCCTCATTGATGTGGTGAACACTAAAGTAAACATCTAGGTACTGCAATAAGTGATTTAAATCCAAATCATTGATCTCACCTTAATACAACTTGATATCCACCTTTGGTACCATGTTAAAGAGGGACTATGAATAGTTCACAACACTCAAACTTAGTTGCTTTTTTTCAAGTTCTTTCTTGGACTCCTTCTTTATATCTTCTTGATCCCCTAATTTTCCCTCTTACGTTACCTCTGAGCTGGAACTTTTGACTCCTTCGATTTCAAACTTGTTTTCTAGGGTTTCCATAAAGAGGTTCATATTATGGCTGATTTTTATCACATTTGCTTCCATCCTTGAGAATTTATCCTATGTAGAATCTTGAGGGTTATTATAAATAGATTCATTGGCCAAGGTTGAGGTTTTATGGTTTCCTACTCAGGTTGTTTCATGGATCCCTTGCAACATCCCACAAATACCCAAAGAAACATGTGTTGATTCCAATATGATTTTTAAATTGTCATGGTTTTGGACTCATGATTATCGTTAGACAAAAACTATAAGCGTTAGTCTTTACTACAATCACCAAATTTAGGATTGGAGAGGTGGTTACTCCATGTTGTGAAACACACAATGAGCGTTAAACCCAATCCTCCCACTTAGTTACTAGGGGATCCCCCTCTAGCCTAAGGATTTTTGTGTGGTTTTACACTAGGTTAGGGCATGGCCCTATAATCCCAAGTGAGCTAATGAATTTTGGTTTCCCTCCTCTATGTGGTGAACACTAAAGTAAACCTCTAACTATTGAAATAAGTGATTTCATTTCAAAGCATTGATCTCGCTTTGATATGGCTTGATGTCAACCTTTGATTCCATCATAAAAAGGGACTATGAATGGTTCACAACACTCAAACTTGGTTTCTATTTTTCAAGTTCTTTCTTGGACTCCTCTACATCTTCATGATCCCTAGATTTTCCTTCTTATCTAGCCTCTTAGTTGGAACCTTCATCTTCTTTGATTCCAAACTTGTTTGCTAGAGTTGGAATTAGGACAAACAATACAATTAGAATCCAAGAGGTGGTTAGTCTATGTATAAAACCATAGGGGGGGAACTAAACCCAAATGTCAACATATGGATATTCCACTAGAAATTTATCACAATATATCTATTAAAATAAACTAAAATCTATGTTATGAAGGGTTAATTCCTTTAGATTCCAAATCTATTATTACTAATTTTTTTCATTATGTATGCAATAGATAAAATGAAGAAACTAGAGAATAATGAATTACAAACAAATATCGATCATAATCAACACCAAGATATTAATTGGGAAAACCTTTTAGGAGAAAACCCTGCTGGAAGGTGAGGTTTCTCTACACTCTTTAATTTGGAATGGAAATAATGCAAATACAAAGGAGAAGGCACTCCCTATGGAATTAAATGACTTGTAGCCCATGGGATACTACAAAATAAAACCCCCCTACACTCTACTCTCTCTATATCAAATATTCACTACTCTTCTCTATTATGGAACAAAATTCAATTGAATAAAAGGGAACCCCTTTTTGTCCTAGTGACTCAGTTATCACATGACCTAGTAGCCAACTAGGGGTTAAGTTTGACTCCTTCAACTCTCAATCAAAGCTACAAATCTAACCCTTCTAAAGTATTATTCATAGTCTCCACATATCTATGATTTTTTCCATGAATAATGGGGGATAACATAGCATCCTATTGAATTATCATGGTCAATCAATATAGATCAACTTCCAAGAGGCATAACTTTTGCATCCAAACTCTCATTGACATCTTTCTTGAACCATTGGAAAGGTATATTAGAATAGAATATAATCATAGGTAATTGAGAAAATTTTAACCCCAAAAAAAATAATTTAAGGCCTAAAATTAGCTCCAAAAGGTTTCATACCTTAATTCTCCAAGTTGGGTCTCCTCGATAAAACTTCTCTTCTAAGTTGATTCCTTCAGTTTTTCCACTCTAAAAGAAATGAGATATATTAAAAATTATATAACTATCTAATCCAGATCTTATTCAAAACCTATACATAATATTAATTATCCATCAATAATATATTTGAACTCCATAATCATGACCCCACATTCAATAGCAATTTGTGAAAAGTATTATTTTAACTCTGGAGAATTCAAGTAAACCTCAACACCACATATTGCCCCAAAACTAATGATAAAATTGAACTTGTAAACAAGTTCTTGGAAGTGTATTTGTAGTTATCTCATTTAGAGAAGCAATCCCAATGGGTCTAGTGGTTACCTCTTGTCAAAAGGTGGTATAATACAACTTATTATGGTGCCACTTGAATGACTTTATTTGATGTTTTTTGTGGTCAAAATCCACCATTAGTATTATCTTATTTAATAAGGGTATTTTAGGTGTAGGAGGTAGGTAAAACCCTCTATATTGGGCCGACATTCTCCACTCTCTCAACAATAATCTAGTCATGACTCAAAACTAAATGAATTAGCATGTTGATTAGGATCAGATGTTTGGCCATGCACAATATTACAAGCAGATAATAGTTAAATAAAACAACTACTAAAAGGTTTCTCTCAAGCTTTATTGCCCCTATAATGTCCTCAAATGTATTAAGCCAATGGAAAATTGGAGTTTCCTAGCCACTCTAAAATTTATTCAATCTTTCATGTCTCTTACTTAATTGGATCTAATTTCCATATTCAAACTATCATTTCAAAATTGGATCCAGAGGGTTCCATTTGGTTTTGGGTCAAGGATGTTCTTAGGGTACGAGAGTGGTATTTGTACTAGTGCATCATACAAGAGATCTTGATATAATGGAAGGATACAGAACACAAGGATGCCACATGTGAACCAGTAGAGATCCTTCAAAAATTCCCTCATCTCCAATTTTGAGACATGCTACTTTAGATGGGGGAGGGTGTGTTAGGGTCTTACCCTAAGCCCCTTAATTAGATAGATATATTTCTATCTATTAAGGCCATCTCTATTAAATAAAGCCCGTGTAGTAGATATGATGTGAAATCAATAATTATAAGAAGGTTTAGTAGAAGGTTCCTAAGAGACTAGATAGAAACTATATAAAGATGCAGAAGCAAGGTAATAAGATGTTTGATGAAGCATATCATAATTGGAATTTTGCTCAACTAGAGGCTTTCACCCTCAAATAGGTAAGTGGGCATCTCTTTCATCAATAAAGGGATTAATAATTGTTGTATTTTATTTTTCCTACAAATTCTTATTACTATTCTATTTTTTCATTTTTACTCTAATCTTGTTATAGTCTATTGTTTATACTCTCACTGAATCTTCTATTTTTTAATAAGGAGCATCACATATATTAAATCTACATATTCCATAATCTAGGAATTGAAATTTTACATGTAAGAATGGATGAAGAAATTTAACTAATGAATAAGAATACCTATAGCTACATCTAACTTTTCTAAGTTTTCTTATACTATGGAAGCATAATATATATAAAATATAGGTGACAAAAGGGAAAACCAAGTGGTTCTAAATAGAATAAGCATCGAGAAACTTCCAAAGATTGAAAGAAGAAGTGGAAATGGAAAGACAAGAAGATGATAACTACTATACATCAATGCAAGGATCCAAGCAACCACTAAATCTATTGCAATATCAATGGTCACACTGAGGAAAAGAATTGAAAACTATATGCAAAACTAAATTCAAAGAATCGTAAAAAGGATGCCAAGAAGAAGAACTTTGTTATCACCCAAAAATGATCATCTAGCCATTTCTTCATAGGTTAATAGAAATACACCATGTAGGATTGCTTTTACCATAGTAAATTCACTTTCACCATGGGAAATACTTTAATAAACCATTTTTCCTAAATTATTTCTTCAAAATTCAAAAACCCCATGAGAATAATTGAATAAATCATTATTTATTTAATTTTCTCTAGAAATAATTGTTAAATCATTATTTGATAATTATTTATGGTAACCTTTGACTTACTCACCTTGGAATAATTAAATAAATCACTATTTGTTTATTATTCCTTATTTTTATTTTTGGATTAATTGTTAAACCATTATTTTTATAATTATTTCAAATTCACACCTTTCTTAATTCTCACAAAGTTATTAACAAATCATTTTTATTTGTTAATCGCTTCAACCACTTTCTAAATAAATATATTTGGCCATTTTGAATATCTTTTCCCTCTCCAAAAAATATAATAAAGTATTCTCAATGGCTATATTTTGATTTGGTCAATAATATTTTATTATTTTCCAATTCCTAATTTAGCTCAACACTTTGTTATAAATAAGAGGGTTTTTCCATTCATTCTTGACCTTGATCATTCTCATCGTCACCACTATTGTCTCATCACATTTTGAGCTCCCATTTGAGTTCAAGTTATTTTTGTTTGTTTCTGAGAGAGAGAAACAGATCACTAAAGCAAAGAACATCAAAAGGACCCATCCCATGAAGGGGAATCTACAGACCCATGTTGAAAATTCTCATCACCAGGTGTTTTAATAAAATTATTATTCATTTAAGTCCTCCATTGGGTTATTGCACTTTATTTTCTTGTTGTTATATGTTTCTGTTTGCAAGATCTATTTTGTTGCAGGATTTTTCTTCTTTTTTCGTTGAAGATCTGAAGCATAGACTACCATATTTTGTTGTTAAGGTCACTTGTCACAAGTGACTTAAGTGAAACATTTTTGGTACACTTCTCTAAAATCTTTACACTAACAAATGCCGACTCCACTAGGTCTTTAGAACTTTAGTCATCAAAAAATGACGACTCCGCTGGTGTAGTACTTTAGAACCTTGGTGACTGTTGTTTCAGTTATCTTCAATGTTTTTCCAGCTATTTTTAGCCCTCTCAATTTCTATTTCTATATCTCTTTTGTTTTTTGGAAAATATTTTGTTTTTGTTGGGGTTCCGCATATTTCTGCAGATCACAGGTATTAGCCGAACAGGAAATGGCACATTCTAGGTCAGATCTGCCAAGTGAGAGAAGAAGAAACAAAGTGAACTTTTTGGCCCTTTTTTGCACCTAAATCTCACTTTCAACCCAAAAATTGCGTCAACGCAATTTTCAAGTCAGTTTCTGCACTCTGTAGTTTAAAAAAAAATCAAATAAAAAGTCAAATTTTCATGATTTTGTCGAGAGTGTTGCATATTTGCCAGGAAAGGTTCCTGTTATTTATTGAGCCACCTCTAGGCCTAGATCCACTTAGTAGTTTCTCATTGAGGAACGAAATATCCCCCTATGGTTTAGAATACACCTCCATCATTTTAGGAAGAGAATTGTTGAGCTCAGGAGTCTAGTGTGCAACATTTTCAGCCATTACATTTTAGGGTTTTGTCCACTATTTTGTAGCCCTTTTGGATAGGTTTCTTCAACATTTTACTCCATTTATAGTATGGTGGTTCTTTTCCCCTTTATGATCCCCTTGAGTATCCTGGTTTTTGGAGCTTCTTGTCTGCCCTTTTCCAACACTTTCACCTCCAATTTTTGTTGTATTCTGCACCATTTTCAGCAGCCCTTTGCCTTTATATCCTAATCCCTTAGAAATTATATATTTTGGTCATTGTTTTGTCTTTGAGTTACTTGTTTTACTTCACTTTATTCCCTACTTGATAGAATTATTGGGTGGGGGATTGCATGCTTGACTTTTGTTGTTTATTTTATTGTCCGTTTTCAGGATTGTTGACAATTTTCATAACTCTATTATTAGCAGTACATGACATCATCAAAACATGCTTAATTAACTCATCCACTTGACACATTATTTCACACACACACACACACCTTAAGCGAATGTGAGCTTGGCTAACACTACCAATCCAAGACTTGAAACAAGACACCATAATAACTTAACTCACATAGATTAAGCCCACTTGGACACTATGGCCAAAACCATATTTGTAGCTAGGTTTAGGATCAATGGGATAGTATTCCAATAACACCCACTTATCTCTTACATTGAGACACAGAAAGATGACATATTATGGAGCTTAAAATCCTTCACCATCCCACATTCCAAAGCTAGAGTGCGTTATAAACCCGATTCAAAAGGGATTAGACTAGATCATAGTTTGAGTGGTTCCCCTCGAGGTTACCTAACCCATGGTAGGGAATTTTGTGCCATGGTTGATCACCAATAAGCTTAAGACTCAATCACCCCCATGGGACGAAGGTAACCTTAGTGGTAAATCTTAGGGAAACACCTTATAGGACTAGCTATGGGAAAGAAATTGGTCCTCTACCCCACATTTCTCTACACATCTCTGCTTGTGGGGATTGGATTTCGTCAAGTAAAAATTCTTTTGGAAGGCCATATGAAATAGTATAATTAGACTTGTTTAAGGATTTAGATCACCTTTAGCCTTTTTTATTTTATAGGACGTGTTTTCTTGAATTAAAGTAGCATATCATTATAGTTAGTTTACACTTAGCACCATTGCACTAGGTGTTTGCTTGTTGTTTGTTGCTCTTTTTCTCCTATCATAACCCTTTAGTCTCTTGAGTCATCCTTATCTTGACACGATTGTGCCCCCTAGGAATTTTTCATAAAGACTTCATGGCCTTCGCCCCCAGTTTCCTTTAATAAATCTTACTCCCTCTCGTCAAGTTCGAACCCATCCTCCTAGTCCTCCATTAAGTACCCATACTAACTCTAGTTCTTTTGATTCTTTGAGTTATTCCTCTGATTTTGCATCTTCCCATCCCCTCACCACCACCATGTCAAGAACCAATGTGGGTGGTGGAAACCAAGGTCTTAACCAAGGTAACCTTGCCATTGGAACCTCTACCGATATGATCACTAATCCTCCCTTGCTTCCTTATATGGATGGTTTGAGCCTCTCTGATTTTATTCAGCTCATCAATGATCCTCTTCTTCGTAATCCCAATTAGCCTCCTATGCATACCAAGATTCCTCCCAACATTCCATAATTTGAAGGTAATCCTAGAGAATACCCCACCAATCATGTTTGTTCTTTTCACATGTGGTGTTCATCAAGTTCCATTACCGAAGACTTCATTCATCTTCATCTCTTTCAACACACCCTAACTAGATCTGCTCCTAAATGGTATGTAGACCAACCTCATGCCTCCCATTCTACCTTTGTGACTCCCACCAAATCCTAATCCCCCATGTTCTTTGAGTGATTTTGTTGGGCATGCCACCAATAATTGTCCTGAACTCCCTCATATTAAGAATGTGGTCTCTAATACTTTCCCCAACTATAAGATTCCTAAGGTCCATGTCACCTTGTCTGATTCCACCAAAAAGAACAAAACCTTATGCATGAATCACCCTTGTTCTTTGTGTGATAAGTATGGAAACTATTCCCATCATTGTCCCAGTCTTGAATATTTTCATGATACAGTTCAAGTGCTTCGCGAGTTAGATATTACTCGTAGTGATTCCACTTCCCCTCTACCTGTGGGTTCTGGCCCCAATTCTTTTCCAAAACAAGAGGTTTTTCAACCCACCATTGTGATTCCCCCTCCTAGTGTTAAGATGATGGATAGTTCAACCCCTATTCTCTACTTATAATCATACATGGGATTGATCTATTCAGAATATTTAGGAGTTTTGTATTTTACTTCTTTCAAACCTTCTTTGAAGGACACTTTGATCTCAACATCAATGAACGTCATATCTACTAGTCATTCATCCAACCCTTATGACGATGTGTATGTGAACCATGTCTCCCATGATGATGATTGGTTCTATAAAATCTTACTTTGAACCCATGAATTCGAATGACATCCACCTTGTGGCCATTACATTTCCACCCAATGTTTGGGTAAGGGGCATCCACTTTCAAGTGTCCAGGAGAAGAAACTATTCCCAATCGTCCTAGGCCATATGGTAATGTTGACTCTAGAACCATTATTCTTCCTCACCTCAAAGAAATTTAAGAATCCCATATCACTCCAGATCCCCTTAGGAATGATCCACTTTATCATTCCTCCATCTCCCATCAACAACCCAATCCCTTAGACATTGTTGTCATTCCACCACCATGTCGTCTAAATGAGAATTTTTTCATTATATCTGAAGCCATTCTTTGGTATGGTGACACCATGTATGTGAACCTAGAAATTCAGTCCATTTGACTCATATATGTAATGCAAATGATATTGGTAATCACCATTTCATTTCTCTAATGGTATCTATCCATTATTCCCATAATAAGACAACCATAAACCACGAATGGTGACAACATCACAATTGTGCATAACCATATTATGTATCATCATCCCTAATGTGTTTGGAGTCCACAACTCTAAATACATATAACATGCCCATAACATACTATAACCATACATACAAAATGGGGGGCACCTATGCCCCTACATCTACTCATCATCCTCTGGAGTATCTCATGCCAATAGGGTTGAATGCTTGGATCCCTTACTCAATCACTTGGCATACAATGACACTCCAATAACTCATCTAGCTAGGGGCATCATTCCCACATTTGCATACCCGATAAGTTCCCTCCATCATCATATGTTGGGAGGGGAATATCTCATTCTTAGGGACATGATGGTACCCCTGGACACCTTCTCACTTGATTTAAATAAGTCTCAGCCTAGACCCCAACGATCTATATATGGTCGATCTTCATTTCATTTCTTGGATATTTTGTCCTACCGGCCTCTTCGATGAGACATATACACATCGCATATCATAGATACTTGATACCATATCTTCAAATATTCTATGGTATGCCCCACTTACCACCTAGTCCCCATGTTTGACTTGGTGGGTAGGGATGATTCTAGACATTCTCTAGTATTTCATTTTTGTATTCCTTTCTTACCTCGATTCTTCACCAGGAACCATCCTTCCAAGAAGCATTAAGGTCATCCCTAGAGTAAGGCCACTTACCTAAAAGTCGCAGATCCAAAATCCAATGTTCAGTTTATCCGCTATGAGCTTGCCAAAGTTTATGGCCTCCTCCTCATCTCCACATTCTCCAACAGCTCAATGTGAAAATGAATTGAATATAGGGGCAAGAATCCCTTTTATAAGAAAAACCCTAGTTTTTATGCCACCCATTACAACCAAATCATAGCTCAATTTCACAAACTATCAACACTATTCAAAAGCTCTCATCGAGTTCTATAATGGGTCTCTCTTCATTTTTGGTAATCTGAAACTTCACCAGGGAGTCATTTTTTCCATGAAGTCTCACTTTGCTACCTCTCAAAATTGAATTAATTCATATGAGCCGCATGTATTCTATTACCACTTTACCTTTGCACTTTTCGACTCACGTGTCTATTTTCATCATGAGTAACCATTATTTACTCATGTTTTATGGTCCCCTTTGGGCCTCCCCTATGTGGCAACATCATCAAGTCACCCTTGTTCAGAGCATCAAAGATGAGTCACCCGTATTCAAAGCATCAGATATGAGTCACCCTTGCATCCATCAAGTCCATTCAGAGTCCCATTGAGTACTGTTATAGTACATCATCCATTGTTGCATTTCATTTCTCCCATTTCACTTATGTTTGGCCTCTAGATATTATGACCTGTCTATGAAAAACAATTGTTTGAGTAATTGACCATCCCCTCTGGAATTGAGTTAGTCGCTGCCAGGTCAACCATGCATATTATGCTCTAAAAATGGAAGTCATAACTCCACCACTCATATTATCCTTCCATAATCATCCTTGGTATCAATCTATCAGTTGCATTACTATGATCCTTGTGCCTTTGTTGAGGAATTCGTATTGCCTCAACTCTAATGGGCCCTCTTCTATCTACTTCAACACGTTTATTCTAAACGAGTGGTTTAGAGGAAAGTGTACCTTGGTTCCAGACTTCATCATTGTTCGATGCCTCGGATCAAGCGAAGGGAATCACCATTTCCCTTTAACTAGGTTGGTTCTCACCTGCTCGAATACAACTCATTATCGCACGATTAAGAATTATGCACTTGATGGTCCAGCGATCCAATATCTTATACCATCCTTTCCAGTGTGTGTGTGTGTGTGTGAGATGTTTCAGGCCTCATGAGGGGGTGGAACTTTAGGTACCGCCCCCAAAAGACATACCCAGATGTTAGCATCTCATGATCCAGCCTCAAATGCAGTTCTGATTAGCTTGGTTTCCATCGATCACATCACTCACAGCATGGTATGTCGCCTTCAGATGATCCATTCAGAGCTTCAGAGCCCATTCCTGTTCAGAAGGGCTTCTATGGTCATGATCACCCCTCCCTATGTTAACTTGAGGGGCATTATGTCTCATGTACTCAGATCAATAGATGTTATTGTATTAAATCATGGCCTATGCTTTTCCAGGCACATTATGTATGTGAGACTCATTGTATCATGTATCATGTACTTTGTTTCTCATACCCACATTGTTGGGTGCACAATTATTATTTGTACTCAGTTATCTTGGTGGCATGGGTATTCCTCCCCCGCTCATTTGAGATCATGTACTCAAAACTAAAGGATACTTATATCATATTAGTAGGTCTCGCCCCCTCCATTACTATACCTTCCTTATCTCGCTCTCCCCATCCCCCCCCCTTCGGCGTATCGGGAAAGTGAAACCTACAACATGTTTTGGTCATACGATTTTCTCCTGACAAGCTTACGTTGGGGGGGAATCTATTATCACTCAAAAATGATCACCTATCCATTTCTTCCTAGATTGATCGAAACACTCCATGTAGGATTAATTTTACCATAGTAAATTCACTTTCACCTTGAGAAATAATTTAGTAAACCATTTTTGCTATATTATTTCTCATCAAAATTAAAAAACCCCATGAGAATAATTGAGTAAATCATTATTTATTTAATTTTCTCTAGAAATAATTGTTAAATCATTATTTGATAATTATTTATGGTCACCTTTGAATTAATCACCTTGGAATAATTAAATAAATCACTATTTGTTTATTATTCCTTATTTTTATTTTTGGAATAATTGTTAAACCATTATTTAATAATTATTTCAAATTCACACCTTTCTTAATTCTCACAAAGTGATTAATAAATTATTTTGTTTGTTAATCACTTCAAACACTTTCTAAATAAAAATATTTGATCATTTTGAATATCTTTTCCCTCTCCAAAAAGTATAATAAAGTATTCTCAATGGCTAGATTTTGATTTGGTCCATAATATTTTATTATTTTCCAATTCCTAATTTAGATCAACACTTTGTTATAAATAAGAGGGTTTTTCCATTCATTCTTCACCTTGATCATTCACATCGCCACCACTATCATCTCATCACATTTTGAGATCTCATTTGAGTTCAAGCTATTTTTATTTGTTTTTGAGAGAGAGAAACAGATCGTTGAAGCACAAGGACATCAAAAGGACCCATCCCACGAAGGGGGATCTACATATGCATGTTGTAAGTTCTCATCACCGGGTGCTTTAATAAAATTATTATTCATTTAAGTCCTCCATTGGGTTGTTGCATTGCACTTTATTTTCTTGTTGTTATATGTGTATGTTTGCAAGATCTATTTTGTTGAAAGGCGTTTCTTCTTTTCTAATTGCAGATAGGAAACATAGACAACCATATTTTTTTGTTAGGATCACTTGTCACCAATGACTTAAGTGAAACATTTTTGGTACACTTTGAAATCTTTACACTAACAATCCTTCTAGACATGGATTCAAGCAATCAGGTATAGATAATCTCATGTGTGGATGAGAAGATTCCCTACACTTTAGTGTAGAAGGAAGTGAATCTGAGTAGCCTTTATCACTAGGAAGAGTAGGAGATAACAATACTCATCCATATCAAGTTATGAGTCAAGAATACCAAGGTAAATTCCCTATTCAATTCTAGTTCATAATCTCATGGAAATTAATCTAGTGAATAAGCCCCATTCAATTCTAGTTCATAAGTCAATCCCATAGAAATTGATCTAGTCAGTAAGCTTGGGTTGGAGGTTCAAGAAAATCCAAGCCCATACCCATTGGGGTGGGTTAACAAGGATGTACAAATCAAGGTCACAAAACCATGTAAGAATAAATTTTCTCTAAGTGAAGAGTTTATTGATGAGGTGGAGTTAGACGTAGTACCCCATGATGAATGTGGTGTAGTGCCTCGAACCTCCAACATGTATATGAGTGATGCAATATTCATTTGGATATCCAACTAATACCATCTAATCATGGATGGTAAGCCCTACATCATCAACACACAAAGGTAAATTGAAGATCTCACTCATAAGTGCCAATCAAGAAAAAAGGTTGTTTTGTTCCAATAAGAAATATGTTTTGGTTTCTTAAGAGAGAATCAACCAAATTATCAATTAGTAAGAGAAAAAACCTCCTTGGAGGATGTACTAAAGACAAAAAATAATAGATACATAGGATTGTTCTAGGAGCCTAAAGGGAAATCGTATGAGAGGGAAGTGGAGCATGAAATATAATTGTAGTCAAAACCTCCATATAGTATTCTTGAAGTAGATGAAGTGAAGAAGTAGTTGTAATAGATGCTGGGGCAAGGAGTGATTCAACCACGCACCTCACCTTGTGGGTTTCCTTTCATCATCATACCCAATAAGGATGGGACTTAGTGGATGTGTATTGACTATAGAGGTTGAAAAATATCACACTCAAGCACTGGTACCCTTTGCTCAAGATCTATGATTTGTTAGACTAGTTGTAGCATGCCAAGTACTTCTCCAAGCTTCATCTTAAATTGGGATACCACCAAGTATGTGTCAAAGAAGACACCTAGAACACCACCTTCAGTATAAGGCATAATTTGTATGAATGGTTGGTCATTCCATTTTTTTAATGTAATGTACCAACTCCATTTATGAAATTGCAGAATGATGTATTATTCCCATATTTAGATTCATTTGTTATAGTATATTTTAATGTTATATTAGTTTATATCTTTACTTGGGAGAAGAACATCTCACATATCATGTAGGTGTTAGAGACTTTGAAGAAGCACTAGTTGTTGGTTATCCTCATGAAACATGAGTTTTCTTAGTATTCATAAGCTTTTCTTGTGTATGTGATTGATGGAGTGGAGCTCGTGATATATCCTTGTTGAGTCCTCAAAATTGACATTATTTCACATCATTTTCCTTGACTTTTAATCATTTTCCGCTTGTTTGTAACCTTATGATAAGACCATTTTAATGCTTATATATGGGATTATGCACCATATTTTCCAATGCATTTATTTATGTATTTTAAGTGAGATTATGATTAAATCATAGAAAAGTGATCATTTTAACTTATCCTTGAATGTAGATGAGTTTGGTGATGATTATAAGTGTATTTGGAGATTCCAACAACATATATTTTTACCACATAGTCTCAACTTTGAATTTCATATTCAATAATTGAATATTTTTCATGGATTTGGATCATCATCAACCATCATGGATATGGAATGAATCTTAGACCATGAACAAGATTAGTTTGATTAGTTTTGAATTATTAGAAAATATCTTGTCATTATTTACTAGTTTATTTTTAATTTATACTTGGTAAATGGTTATAACCACAAAAGAGATTTGTGGATCTGAATTAATTATTGTTCATCTTATTCTCAAAATAGTTTTATGTATAAATAAGAGTGTCTTCTCCATGGGGATGACTCTTGAGCATATGTTAACAATATGATGGAATAGAATAAAAGTTATTGGTATTTCTCTTCACATAGTTTGTCATTCTTTAGTTCTATCAATAGTATGCCTTGGAGATTAATAGTTTGTCATTATTTAGTTCCATTAATAGTTCTTTAATGCAAATGCAATAATTAAGTAACATTGTTGTAACCTCTCTTTGCAATTAAAGTCAATGAGGAAGGGCCCCTTATTTAGTTTACGTTGCAACTCATTTCTTTCCTAGATAGGTTAGTTAAAATACATATACTTACATTTATATCTTGCTTTATAGATCAAAATTTCCATTTTTTTATTTGATTATTGAAATTATTTACTTTAATTCCAAAATTATGGATTCCCTTCATAAGTTAGACACTAAATATTGAAGATCAAAAGTGCTTCTCAAGGTATCACAAAACTATTTGAATGCCTCTGAACCAAACAAAGGACTATGATTGGTGCATGTGAATTTCTCTCATAAACATAAGCCCAGTGATCAAATAAACATATATAACATTTTAATTTATGTATATTTGGATTTTATCTTACAAAATTGTGCTTTCCCTAGAGAAGTTAGACACTAAAGTTTGAAGGAAAAAAGTTCCTCTTAAGGTATCACAAAACCATTTGAATTTCTCTAAGCCAAACAAAAGACTGTGTTCGATGCCCATAAAGTGATCTCATAAACATGAGCACAATGATCAAATAAACCTTTGTAATATTTTTATTTTTATTTGGTTGGATTTTAATGCAAGTGTTTTAATTAAAACATCAAATTGTAAAGTTTGTTCATAGAATAGAAATCATTGATTATCTTATCTTGGACATATGATGTCTGCATCTCACAAGATCATGTATCCCGTGATAATAAAATGTAACAGAATTTATACATACAAAATGCCTCACATTTTTTATGTGGTTGCCAATGAGATGCTAAAAGGATCGTATCATAGATAATTTATTTTTCTTTTCAAAAGTTTTTCACTTCCATTTTGATGAATAAACCCCATGATAGTAATGAAGAATCTTTTATAAACATATTTCAACTATTTCCATTCATGGTGTAGTAAGAACCATTTCATTAACACTATCCATTAGTAGGAACATGCATCTGAAGGAGAAAGAACAAGTAGAGTTCAAGGAATTAAGCTTAAAGCATGTTAGTGCCTATTTTGATTTGACAAATTGCTGTAAATTTCTCAAATTACTAAATTTTTTCTAAAGGTTAGATTTTTTATAGGTTTGATGCTAGGGATATCATGACAATTAGTTTCATGTATTTTGCAATTCAAGCACTCATTTTATATTGATTTTATGGAGGTACCTCAATGTTTACTAATATTTTGCTGATGATGATTGTAATAATGTTTGCTGATGGACCTTATGCACTCATTACCACATTCATTTCAGTTAATCTTGGTATGCACAACTTTCTCAAGGGAAGTTTGAGAGCTTTGGAAACCATCATGGCTATTATAGAGGGTACTAGGTCTATTGGTGTTTCCTTGGGGTCAATTCTTACTAGCTTTATCTTTACAGAAGGATGGACCGGTGTATTCATAATGCTCATGATTTCATCTTTAATTTATAGCCTTTTTTGATGTGCTTGGTTATGGTAGAGATTTTGGACGAGATTTCAAAGGCAAAAGAAAGGTCTACACAACAAGATTGCAGGATTAATCATTCAACCACTATTAACTGAGAGGCACTTAGATGATTTGTCAAAGTTCGTGTATTATTTGTACCTTATTAATAGGAATATGCAAATACTTATATGAAATTAGTGTTGGACTCTCATGTTATAAAAATACAATGATTCTTTAATCTCTCCCTACAATTGAACCTATTGGGAATAATTCCAGAAAACATGCATCAACTTTTTTTTTTATGAGATGCATAGTGAAATCATGAAAATGCAAAAATATCTATTTTTTTATATAGATTCCTAGCAGTCTACCTTTTCAAATGCATGAATTGATTTACTTATATCTTGGAAACTATGCATTAGATGACTAAAAAATTTGGAGGAAGAATGCATTAATGTAAGATGAATAAACATATAGAATTTCAATAAAATAAAATTCATATTATTCAAGAAAATGGCCACTGAAACCTACAACCATTTTGGTTATCTATTGGTATCTGTGCATCTATTGGTTGTGATTTTAGTGGGCAAAAGCATAAAGGTAATACCAACAACCTCAGAAAATTTATTGAAAACCCAATTGAAAAATTATGAGGAAACGATGACCAAATATACTACAATCTACTTCAAGAAATCCAATAATTGGTTGCAAATACTGTAACCATTTATTTATTTTTATACTAGCATAGCCTCAAGCTAAAATCCACTACATGGGGTTTATGTTCATCTCCCATGAGATGGTTCATTATCTCTTGAACCAATTCCAAATTGAATGAGGAGGCCATTAGTTCATGGTCAAACTAAGAGAATTACTTCATAAATATGGTTCAAGGATTGATGTGTCTTGAGTTGAGTCGGACTATGAGAAGGAAGCAAAACATTGAAATTTATTTGATATGCACTCTTATGGGTTATGATTGGATACACATGGGATTATTTTTCAATTTTATTAGATAAGCATTAGATTCTTTTATTGCAACAAGAAGGAGAATAAAAGGTAAGTGTTGCCACATAAGAACCAACATTTACATGTGATTGCCACAAAAGAATGAACCACAAGAAAGCTAGTGGCAACTTAAGTCCTTCTAGTCCAATGTTTCAGAGGAGAAGACCTAGTCACACAGTTTGGGAGAATCAAATGCAAATTTGCATGTAGAAATGCAACATCTTTAGTTTGGGGATGTTGAGTCCTTAGAATTCTCATTCTTTCACATCCTTTTCCTTGAAATTTAATCATTTTCCACTTGTATGTAACATGGCATTAAGATCATTTTAATTTTTATGTGTAGGATTAGTGATACATGATCTTAAAACTAACTTGGTTTGAAAAAATATTCAAGTGTGAATGAATAAACTTAAATCAAGCTTAAAGGTCATAAATGAAGCTACAATAAAAAGAAATATATGAGATAGAGAAGAGAAGGAAACAAGAATGACACCTAAGTGATAATAGAATTCATCCAATGTGGAATGTGGAGTGACCTCTTTTATTAAGCTCCCAAAAATTGATTTTACATCAACATTAAGCCTCCAAAAACGTACAACAAAAACTAACTCCTCTAATACAACAAAAAGTGGACTGCATAAAACCACTAAGGTGTCCAAAACAACTCCAAAATCATGCCTAAAACCAACTTTAAAACCACTATTACAGGGCTAATGTAATGTTTAAAACAATTATTATATAGTTCTAAGTACTCTCGATATATTTGTGACACGTTCATAAATGGACTAGTTTTAAAACATTTGCATATAGTAAGTCGGGGTGCAAACCCACAAGCGTAGTGCTTTGCTTCACAACCATCAGGATTTACACCATAAACATAGTATGCCTTGTTGGACTTTAACAAGCTTTACTGTATGGCACAATGATGTGTGGAATTCATTTGTTGGCATTGGTTAGGGGAAGGACCAAGGGTCGAGTCCACCATTCACATTTACATCATATAATTATAACAATGGAACGTTAAGTCATTGTTCAACAATAGTTCCAAGGTTGTTATCACTGACTCAGTGTTGGTGGAAACATTTGGTCCATGGGAGGTTGAAGGTTTGACCCTACCTACTTCCATCTAGAATGATTTATCTTTATTTATATGATTTGAATGTTACATATCAAGGTTTCTAGGTTGTCTAATGGTTGGTTGTTGCACCTGCCCTATGGATGTCATGGGTTTCAATCCCCCTGTCAATCAGTTCAAAATGATTTTGGAACATCCTTTGGTCAATTGGATGCTACCGCGTGGCTGCCTCTGGTTGGTCCACATATGTTTTGACAGTCAACCCTATCACGTAACTTGCTAGCTCAAATTCCAATTGGTTTCCAATTATATGCCATGGCATCCTCTCCTACCACATGTCCATTCTTGGTTCTACCACATAGTGCCATGTCAACACCATCCATCTACCACACCATCTACACAATCACCTGTCATGTCAACTACAATCACCAATCTCTGCCACATGTCCTCTTCTCATGCTATCGCGTCAGTTGTATGAACTACCACGTTTTTTTATACAACTAGCCCACCTGTTGGTCATACTACCACATCAGCATCCTATAGTGCCACGTGGTGCCTCCTAGTTCTGCCATGTGGCAACCTTGTACAACTTTTTGTTGTTTCATGAAAACTTTGGAATGTGATAACTTTCACGTATGAAGTCTATTTTCAACTGTCCAAGTTGTGTCGGAAATGTATCATTGAGCTCTTCAACGTGGCATTATTTTCATTAGGTTTTGAGAACTTTGAATTTAAGGCATTTTTTTTATTCTCCTAGATCAATTAGGATCTGTATTTTACAAGGGGTTTATTTTACTATTTTAGTGAGTTTATTATTAAATATTAGAAAATAACACATTATCACATATCCTTGAAATTGGATGAGTTTGGTGATGATTATAGGTGTATTTGTAGATTCCAATAATGCACATTTTTATCACCTAGTCTCAAATTCGAATTTCTTCTTCAACCATTGAAAATGTGTTATTAATTTGGATCATCATCAACAAGCTTGGATGTGCAAATAACATTGGACCATAGACAATTCTAGTTTGATTAGTTTTGAATTATTAGCAAAGCTCTTGTCATTATTTACTAGTTGATTTTTAGTTTCTACTTATTAGTAAATGGTTGTAATTGTTGTCTCTTTGAAGTCAGTTCTAGGCTCAAGAACTATGCCAAAGCACCTAAATAAGGATTTTGTTTGAAATGGTTGATAAATGACTCAAACCATTTATATGTACATAATTCAAACACTTAAAGATTTCTCATAGCATTGATTCCAATATTAACAACATACAATCCTTTAAATGCTTGTGATAGATGAAAGTAGAAAATAATTGATAATTAAATATCCTTCTAGAATACTTAAATCATTGAATATAGCAAAGGAATATAGAAAAAATTCTATAGCTAACATATATATTTGAGAGATGACAAAATGCAACAATTTATTGATGCAAAGGTACTAATTTAAACAAATCGTTCAATTAGCTTTTATCAGTAATGATAATAGATTTGTAGTGGGATATCAGGGAGGTCAACACTCAATCTAGCCTTACCCAATAGGTTGGGTGTGGAGCCTAATTATCTTCCTGATTGTTCAGAGGTTTTTGTTTTAGTCATGTTGGATCCCTATTCCTAATGGGTTGGAAACGTTGCCCATTCAATCATTGTTAGGGGGGTCCAAGGGGGGCGATGACGACTTTTATGAGCCCCCCTCCCCCCCCCCACCGCACCCTATTGGGGGTTCAAGCTAAAAATAAATGAAATTTTGCCTTATAAAATATTGTAATTTCGTAGTCAATCTAGGTCGTTCATTAGGTGGACGATCTGATGGTAGAAGCTATATTAATTTAGAGTTCTTTTGGCCTAGAAGGAAAACCTCATTTTATATGAGGGAATTGTATTGTGATTGTGTATTATTATTCTGAGCAAGAGATAAAGAGGAGATTGTCTGAGAGCGAAGAGGAAATTACAACAGATATGATGAAGGTTGTATCTCTTCATTTTGTTGGATAATATAAAAGGAAGGACTAGTTGTTTCTCCATGGATGTAGCCCAAATTGGGTGAACCACATATACATGTGTCTCTCTTGTTCTATGAATTTGTGTATTTGTGTTCTAGCAATATTTTGTGTATTTCATTGCTTTGTTAATTAATTACTAACACAATGCTTCTATGTTACCTCAAATATACGAACATTAACATAAATGACTACACACAAAAACTCACATGAACACAAATGTTGCTAAAAATTGAAGCCAGAAACCTTTGATTATCTTCAAAATTTCCAAAATACAATCATTTCTTTGGTCTTGTCAAAGTATCAACCCTTCTTACTTCGAATTACAAAGTATATATAGAGTCTTTTCAAAATATCTAATCTATTACAATTTTTACATGAAAAGGTAAAAATTTATCCAAAATTATTTGGATAACTCTAATTAATATAACTCAAAATAGAGATCCTTGAACTAATTTAGTGGAGTCTGCACATTATTCAAGGATCTTGTTTTCAATTATTGCCTTTAAATCTGCTTCTATTGATTTGGATTTTGTTCTTGCTGAAATATCACCTAAAAACTTTATTGTTTCTCAACTGATAAGTTCAATGAACTTATCCCACTTATCATCATTTGGGCATGAAAATTTTATTACTTTTCTATATGCCTCATCTACCTCAGTATACTTTTCAAAAGTGGGTTTGCTTACAAAAAGATGATGAATCTCATGTGAAATAAATAAATCATCTTCTAAACCTTGGAGAAAATTTTTACCACTAATATTTCCCTTCACTTTGGAAAATTTTGAGTTGTCTGTTGCTATATCATGTAACTTTTGTTGATAATATTCCTGCTAGATTAATTGACCATGAGAATCCCTTAATGATGGTAGACCTTTCTGCTGAAGAACAAAGAACTTTTTATGAAACTTTTTTATTTGAACTTCTAGATTTTGACATTTATTCTCTAGTTGTAGCATCAAATTTATTTTAGTCAATACCTTTCTTACTTCAAGGACTACATCTGTCCTATCTTCAATCCCCATGTCTTCGAGCTCCTCCCTGGTTTTTGAATTTAGGACCTTGATGATTCTAGTTGCTTCTCCAGGTTTATGATCCAATTCTTCTTTGATATCTTCAATGGTTGCTTTTGGTTTATGCACTAGTTGCTCTTGTTCAATACTAATTTCTAAAGAAGTCCGAAAATATGAATAGAATAACTAATATCTATCCAAATTTGTTGTTTATCCTATGATGGATTTTGTGCACTGGAAGATTCATCTATATATTTTTCAAGTTGTTTTGTAAGCTTGAAATTATTTTCATGTACTTCTGAAATGTATGTGTTGTTTGCTTTAATATTATTTTCTTCTGCCCTTTCCAATGATGCTTTTAATTTCTCAATTTCCATATTTCTTAATGATATATCTCCCATTGCTTTAGACAATTGTTCTGTTGAATCTTGGCTGGTTGATCTTGTTTCTGTTGTTGAAGTCCCTGCACTAATATTTTTCTCCCTTTCTTTTTACATATTTTCCATTTTCTATATTTTCAGACTCTGTTCTACAATCATATGTAGCATGACTTCTTTTTATTTCTCAATTTCTCCTACTTCCTGTGCTTGGGGATGTTTTGTTGTTGGCAGCTTTAGTTTTTTTCTCAGAGCCTGGATGTCAACATTTCTATTTTTTGATAATCTTCTGTGTTGCATCAATATCATTAGGATTTATTCCTAATTTAATAATCAAATCTTCTAAATGCTTTATCCTTGTATCTTTGGCCAATGATGACATTCTTTCCAACTTCAATTGAGAGTGCATATTGTTTAAAGAAGCTTGTAACTTTGAGGCAACCATGGAAAAAGTTGTTAAAGAAGAAAATATCATTTCACCCATTTGTTTATGTAGATCTATCTGATCTATAGGGTGAATTTTTTTTGTATCAAAAGAAAACATATATGTTTTATAATCTTGTGCAGTCTTTATAGCTGGAACCTTTTGTTAGGTCCTTATAATATTAGTGATTACCCCATTACTATTGTAGTTGTATCCCTTATTAATATTGTTGTGCCCCTATTGTCCCCATATTGTTATTACTGTGCCCCATAGAATCCCTCTATTGTTATTTTTGTGCCTTTATATTATTATTGTTAGGTCAGCTGGGTTATATTGTGACTCCTTAGACTCCTATATATAGAAAGGAGGTTTTGTCATTTGAATCATCAAAGAATCATTCATTTGTGTAATGTAAAGGAGGTTTTCCCCTCGAAGAGGCTGAATTCTAAGGCGTTGATCTATCTTTTCTATCTTTTTGTGAGCTGGTTTCAAAACATTTGGTATCATAGCTTTGGATTATAGGGTTTCGCTACTCCAAATAGGTCATCGTGGCATTTTCACTATAACGTTTTTTCTGCAAAATTTCAGAAGCAAAAAAAAAAAATCCATTTGAGACAAAATCGCACTGAACCTTGGGTCCGAATTTCAGAGCTTTTCGCACTATATTTGCAGAGATATGATCTAAGGAAGTTGGTCTTTTTGCATACTCCTAAATTACATTCCAAACAGGTGACCTGGGGAAAATCGTCATAACTTTCTCTCTGAGCATCGAATTGAAATTTGGTAAGAAGGTACAGAAAGAGGATGGACTGGAGTTTCATGTGTATATTTTCCAGAGCCAAAGGTCGAAACAGTGACACGTGGCATGTCATACAAGTTCGCTCTATTGAACTAGTATATAATCAGGTCACTATGGGAGATTTGGTATAACTCTTCCTTGGAGAATCCAATTTGGATTAGATTGGTGGCATTGAAAAGAGGACACAGAGGGCTACTGCAGATCGCAATTTTAGAATTGGATGATCTGAAATTACAGAGATACATCAAAGGCAATATCAAGCTCCTACAAAGTGAAAAAAGATGTGCAGATTTTTTTTAATTTTTGCTTAAGCTTGGTTTGAAAAATTATTTTGAAGGAATTCAGAGGGCATAGTAGAGCATTATTATCGGTAACTAATGCCCCGAGGAAAGAAAATGCAAACACCTAGTAAGCAACCTGAAAGCTCTAGCATGACTCATGAAGAAGAGGAAGAAATGTTACATGATATATCAAAATTACAAGATCAAGTGCAACAAATGTCACTCTCACAAAAGCTAACAAAAGCTAAGATAAATGGCGTGGAATCTAAGATAAAGGGCATGGAAGCTAAGATGGACAATTTGAATATAGATTTGAAGACATACATGGCAGATTTGAAGACAAATTTGACAAATTTTCTACAAGAAATACTTACTAATGGTGAAAGGGTAGTAAAGGAAACTCATGATGCGAACAAAAGAAATGTTAATCATGATTTCATAGACTGTAATGTGGGATCAAAGACCCACCATATTCCAAAAATCGATATGAGGAATTTTGATGGCAAGGATCCCGCAACATGGATATTACAGATGGAGCAATTTTTTGATCTCAATAATGTGCAAAACACACAAAAGGTACGTATTGCAACTTTATATTTGGAACCAAATCAGTTTGTATGGTATCAATGGCTTTGCTCTCATAAACAAATTATCACTTGGGCAATTTTTACGGAAGAATTGACAGCACATTATGAGGATACAAAAAGCAACACTTTTTTTAGCCAATTGATAAGTCTCAAACAAAAGGGTTCAATAATGGAGCACATTGAGGAGTTCCAAAAATTGAACATAAGGGTAAAAAATATTCCAGAGGAGCATAGGATTGATGTGTTCATAGGGACTTTAAAGGATAATATCCAACATGATGTTCGCCTTTGGGAACCTGATTCATTAGAGAAGGCATTCAGGTTAGCAAGAAAAATGGAAAGCAAAATTATGGCAACCAGGAAGCATACCACTCACAACTATAAAGATGAAATTTGTGTTGCCCCTAGTCTTCCACAACCTATAAGGTTGACACCACAACAATTGGAAGAAAAAAGAGCAAAAGGGCTTTGTTACAGTTGTGATAGCAAATACACTAAAGGTCATAAGTGTGCTGAGAAGAAATTATTCTACATAGATTGTGAAGAGGAAGAAGAAAAGGAGCAAGAAAGGTCAAAAGAAGAGGATATACTCCAGGAACAAAGCCTAGATAAAGAAGAAATGAATCCGACCATATCTTGTAATGCATTGGCGGGAATTACCACTCCTCAAACCATCAAGATAGAAGGACAAATCAAGAAGAAAAAGGTAATAGTGTTGATTGATTCAGGAAGTACCCACAATTTTATTCATTGTAAGGTAGCAAAAGAATTGAATTGCTTCCTATATCCAGC
Organism: Pinus tabuliformis; assembly: GCA_031772625.1. Taxonomy (NCBI): domain Eukaryota; kingdom Viridiplantae; phylum Streptophyta; class Pinopsida; order Pinales; family Pinaceae; genus Pinus; species Pinus tabuliformis. The sequence goes on along the minus strand of CM062808.1, from coordinate 25,414,004 downwards.
ACCAGAGTGTCAAGTGATGGTTGCAAATGGAGGAACAATAAATTGCTCTGGAAAGTGCCATAATATCAAGCTATCCATGGAAGAATATGTATTGACTAGCCCAATGCTTTCCATTCCAATGGGAGGTGCTGATGTTGTACTAGGAGTCCAATGGCTACAATCCTTGGGTACAATAGCTTTTAATTTTCAAGAACTTTTCATGAAATTTTCTGCGGAAGGAAAGGAAGTTGAATTAAGGGGTATTGCAGGGAAACCAGGAAAGATAATCAGCTCTAACGGTATGACAAAGCTTCTAAAAAAGGAACAAAGAGGTGTAATTGCACAATTATGTTCGCTAGATGTTTCCACATCGAAATCATCTATTTCTCCAAATCTCCAAAAAGTCTTGGACAATCATTCCAAGGTATTTGAGACTCCCAAAGGTCTCCCACCTATTTGTGATCATGATCATGCTATTCATCTGATTCCAGGAAGTGTTCCTCCAAACATCAGGCCGTACAGATATATGTATGCCCAAAAGAGTGAAATTGAACGTATGGTTGCAGAAATGCTAGAGGCTGGTATAATTCAACCTAGTCAAAGTTCTTTCTCTACTCCAGTAGTATTGGTGCACAAGAAGGATGGATCATGGCGCATGTGTCCGGATTATAGGGAGCTCAACAAGCTCACTATTAAAGATAAGTTTCCCATTCCTGTCATTGATGAATTACTGGATGAATTGCATGGATCAATTTACTTCACCAAGTTGGATCTTCGTTCAGGATATCATCAAATCAGAATGAAGACTGAAGACATTTTGAAAACAACATTTAGAACTCATGAGGGTCATTATGAATTTTTGGTCATGCCTTTTGGCCTTACCAATGCACCTTCTACATTTCAAGGTTTGATGAATTCCATTTTCAAACCCTTCCTTAGAAAATTTGTGTTAGTATTTTTTGATGATATACTAATCTACAACAAGTCTTGGAAGGATCATGTTGAACATGTTGACAGGGTGCTACAACTATTGGAGGAGAAACAATTATATGCAAAAAGATCCAAATGTTTCTTTGGAGTACAAAAGGTGGAATATTTGGGTCATATTGTATCTCATGAAGGAGTTAAGGTAGACCCTAGCAAAATTAAAGCCATTAAGGAATGGAAAATCCCCACATCCATAAAGCATCTGCGAGGATTTCTCGGGTTGACAGGGTATTATCGCAAGTTTGTTAAGAATTATGGGAGAATAGCAGCACCTCTAACAACATTATTGAAGAAAGATGATTTTCATGGACTCCAGAAGCAACAAAGGCCTTCTAACATCTTAAAGAGGCAATGTGCCAAGCACCGGTCTTAGCTACACCGGACTTCACAAAAACCTTTATTGTGGAATGTGATGCTTCAGGAAATGGAATTGGTGTTGTTTTAATGCAAGATGAAAGACCCATTGCTTTTGAAATCGTCCAATCAAGGGAAAGTTTTTACACAAAGCTATTTATGAGAAGGAAATGTTGGCAATACTACATGCACTTAAGAAATGGCGACCCTACCTAATGGGAAGACACTTCAAGGTAAAAACGGATCATGATAGCCTTAAATACTTTTTAGAACAAATATTATCCTCTGAAGAGAAACAAAAGTGGGTCACAAAGATGTTGGGTTATGACTTTGAAATCATCTACAAAAAAGGGAAGAAAAATGTGGTGGCAGATGCACTCTCAAGAAAGGATGAGGATGTGGAAGCATTGTTGTGCGCCATTTCTATTATCCAACCAAATTGGATAAACGAAGCAAGGGAGGAATGGAAGAATGATGAAGAAGTGTGGGCACTTATTCAAAATTTACAACAAGATTCCAGTACATCTGATACATTTAGCTGGCAAAATGATTCGTTATGGTACAAAGATCGCTTATACCTCTGTAAGAATTCCCAACTCAAACAAAAGATTCTTATGGAATTGCACACTTCTCCCTTAGGAGGGCACTCAGGATTTTTAAAAACTTACCATAGGGTTAAGAAGGAATTTTTTTGGGATGGCCTTAAATCGGATATTCAAAAGTTTGTGGTTGAATGTTTGGTTTGCCAACAAAATAAAGTTGAAACAATTAAGACCCCGGGTCTATTACAACCTTTATCCATTCCAAGCCAACGTTGGGAGGAGGTTTCAATGGATTTTATCACAGGTTTACCCAAGTCTGAGGGAAAGAGTTTCATCATGGTGGTAGTTGACAGACTTACCAAGTATGCACACTTTTGTGCATTATCACATCCATTTAAAGCCAGTACAGTTTCTACTGCATTTATGGAAACAATTCAAAAGCTACATGGAAACCCAAAGATTATTGTAAGTGACAGAGATCCCATTTTCACTGGAAATTTTTGGACAAAATTATTTTCTTGTCTAGGTACTCAGTTAGCTCATAGCTCATCTTATCATCCTCAATCTGATGGGCAAACTGAGATAGTAAACAAATGTTTGGAAGGATATCTTCGTTGCTTTGTATCTGATAAACAGACACAATGGGTCAAATGGTTGCCTCTGGCTGAATGGTGGTATAACACTTCCTTCCATACAACAACAAAAATGACCCCATTTATGGCACTTTATGGATATCAGCCACCATCCATCACATCATATTTAAGAGAAAATTCTAAGGTTCAAGCAGTGGAACATCACATTGAGCATCAACAACAAGTCCTCCAACTCTTAAAGGATAACCTCGTGTTGGCGCAGAATAGAATGAAATAATAGGTAGATCAACATCGCAGCAAAAGAAGTTTTGATGTAGGTGATTGGGTATTCCTACGGCTACAACCATATAAACAAATGTTGTTGGGGTGTGTTATATTCTTTCCACGTAGTTAATAGAGGGTTTGAAGGGCACCCGTAACCCCACTTTATGGGGTCCGGGGCAGCGCCTCGAAAAATTTTGGTTTTGGACCATATGTTAGGTTGGGCGGACCCACCTATGGTTTTGTGCATGATTTTCGCACATGTTTTTTGGACGCGATGGTTTTCGGTCCATGGTATTGGATGCTTCGGCATGTATAAATATGTATTATAACATTGAAAGGAGCATAATGAAAAATCAAGCTGGTAGTCTCGGTTTTGGGATCCAGGGAAAAATCTCTGTGCATATGTGTTTTATGGGTTATGCTCTCGCATTGTTTATTTTCTTTGTTTAAGAATTCGTATGCAGGTAATTTATGTACAGGGTTAAAACCTACATTTGGTATCAGAGCTGTTTTGGCTTCAAGGGGACGCCTTTGTTGCTGAGGGGTTTTGCTCGGGCCTGTGGTAGACCCTGTTCAGTGAGAGATCTGCGAGATCGATTCTGGTGGTGAAAGAAGATGGCGAGCAGTGGAAAGATAGAGATTGAGAAGTTCAATGGTCAGAGTTTTGAGTTGTGGAAACTCAAGATGGAGGATCTGTTGGTGGATAAAGATCAGTGGATCGCGGTAGATCCAGGTACTAAACCATCGGGAGTGACCAATGAAGAATGGAAGAAGTTGGATCGGAAGGCAAAGAGCACAATACGATTGTGTGTCTCAGATTCAGTATTGCTGAATGTATCAGGGGAAGCTACGGCGAAGGCTTTGTGGACCAAGTTAGGGACTTTGTACCAATCTAAGTCTCTGGTGAATAAACTGTTCCTGCGGAAAAAGCTATATAACCTAAGGATGAAAGATGGAGACTCGGTGACAGAGCATCTGAATGCGTTTAATACTGTGGTAAGTCAGTTATTATCTGTTGATATTAAAATCTCAGATGAAGATAAGTGCATCAGTCTGTTGTGTTCTCTACCATATTCGTGGGATAGTCTGGTTATTGCAATAGGTAGCAATGCAACTGCTTTGTAGTTTGATGAAATAGTCTCAGCCTTGCTGACGGAGGAGATGAGACGGAAAAATATGGACAACCAGAATGGTGATGCCTTGTCTGTATGAGGACGGTCCCAGAACAGAAACAAAAATAAGTCATCGAGTGGGAGATCTAAATCTCCAGGAAAACCTACAAAGGTGGTGTGCTGGAAATGCAGAAAGGAAGGGAACTTCAGAAGGGATTGTAAATCTAAAGCTCCTGATAAAGGAAAGGGATCTGATGATGCTCCTTCTGAAGAGGCGAAAACCACCTCAGATGAAGGTGGGGATGTGTACTTGGCTTCTTCAAGTACACATGTAGATCATGAGGCATGGTTGATTGACTCAGGTGCATCCTTTCACTTCACTCCCCATAGAGAGTGGTTCTGCGAGTATGAGAAATACGATGGTGGTGATGTCTTCTTAGGAGATGATAGGAAGGCTAGAATCATTGGTCGGGGAAAATTAAAGTTGAAGTTGCAAGGTGGAAGGGTTAGAACACTTCCGGGTGTTCTACATATTCCTGCATTGGCCAGAAATCTGATTTCTGTAGGCAATTTGGATGATGCAGGTGTAAAGACGGTGTTCAAGAAAGATACCTGCAAGATGGTTCGAGGAGCACTGATATTAATGCAGGGAGTTCGGATTGGAACTCTGTACAAGCTGCAAGGTAGCATTGTTGTTGATGGGTGCAATAGTTCTATGGTTCCTGAAAATGGAGTAGAGAATCTAGTGGTCTCTGGAGAGAAGACCATGTTGTGGCATCAAAGGCTTGGACATATTGGAGAGAAGGGCCTTCGAATACTTCATGGTAAAGGTATGGTAGAAGGTATGAATAATAGCTCTCTGGATTTTGATTTCTGTGAAAATTGTGTATATGGGAAGCAGAATCGGGTGAGTTTCCCCTCTGGTGGTAAGAGGACGAAACAGATATTAGAGCTTCTGCACAGTGATGTGTTTGGACCTGTGAAGGTTCCATCACTGGGTAAGTCTGTGTACTATGTATCATTCATAGATGACTTCTCAAGGAATACATGGATATATTTTCTTAAGAAGAAATCTGAAGTCTTTGACAAGTTTAAAGAATTTAAGGCTCTGCTGGAAAATCAGACAGAGAAGAAGATAAAGGTGATGAGGACAGATAATGGTGGAGAATTTTGCAGCAAGGAATTTGGAGAATTTTGTAAGAAGTGTGGTATAGCACGACAGAAGACTACTCCATATACACCTCAGAAAAATGGAGTCGCAGAAAGAATGAACAAGACGTTGATGGAAAGGGCAAGAAGCATGCTCAGTGGTGTCGGGTTAGGACAGGAATTTTGGGCAGAGACGGTGGATACTACATGTTACCTGATCAACAGATCACCTTCATCAGAGTTGGAGGATAAGACTCCACAAGAAGTATGGACTGGTAAGAAACCCTCTCTTTCACATCTAAGGGTATTTGGATGTGATGCATATGTACATGTTCCAAAGGAGAAACGAACCAAGTTGGATAGTAAATCTGAAAAGTGCATCTTTATTGGGTATAAGGATGGTTTAAAGGGTTATAAGCTTTGGAACCCAGTCACACGGAAGGTTGTGTACAGTCGAGATGTGTTGTTCAGAGAGGTAAAAGATGTTATTCAACATGAAGTCCAACCAAAGGAACTTGAGAAGATAGAGTTTGAGCCAAAGGAGGAAGAATCAGACTCTGCAGCAGAGGAGGAATCAGAAGATGAAGAGCCACAAACTCCGGCTGTGAGAAGATCAGTTCGAGAAAGAAGGCAGCCAGAAAGGTATAGTCCATATGCTTTCAGTTCAAATTTTTCTTTGTCTGTTACTGATAATTATCCCAGAACTGTGAAGGAAGCAGCGGATTCAGAGGATGGAAAACTCTAGAAAGAGGCCATGGTCGATGAAATGGCATCTTTGCACAAAAATGAGGCTTGGGATCTGGTGGAGTTGTCGGCTGGAAGGAAACCCATTGGCAGCAAATGGGTGTTCAAGAAGAAGACAAATGCAGAAGGAAAGGTGGAGAAATACAAAGCTCGGTTGGTAGCAAAAGGTTATTCCCAGGTGCCGGGAATTGATTTTAGTGATATTTTTTCTCCTGTTGCCAAGGTAACTTCTATTAGATTACTTTTATCTGTTGCTGCTGCTTTTGATTTTGAGGTAGAACAGATGGATGTGAAGACAGCATTTCTTCACGGGGATTTGGAAGAGGAAATCTACATGAAGCAACCTGGAGGCTTTGCGGTGAAGGGTAAGAAAGAACTGGTATGCAAGTTAAAGAAGTCTCTGTATGGGTTAAAACAGTCACCAAGGATGTGGTATCAGAAATTTGATACATTTATACGGGGACTTGGCTTCACTAGAAGCAAAGCAGATCATTATGTGTATTTTAAATTAATTGGTGACCGTATTATTTATCTAGTCTTGTATGTGGATGATATTTTGCTGGTTGGAAATGACAAAGAAATTATCTAGGATTTGAAGACCCAATTGTCCTCCAAATTCGACATGAAAGATCTTGGTGCTGCAAACTATATTTTGGGCATGGAAATTAAAAGAGATCAGTCAAAGAGGAATCTCTGGTTAAACCAGAGGAAGTATGTCGAGACAATACTCCAGAGGTTTAATATGCAGGATAGTAAACCGGTGAAGGTTCCTATTCCTGTAGGTGTGAGGTTATCTGCTGAACAGTGTCCCAAGACACAAGAAGAGGAAGAGGACATGTCCCGTGTTCCATATGCAAGTGCAGTGGGTAGCCTGATGTATGCAATGGTCTGTACTAGACCAGACATTGCACATGCAGTGGGAGTATTGAGCAGGTTTATGTCAAAACCTGGGAAGGAGCACTGGACAGCAGTGAAGCGGGTTTTCAGGTATTTGCGTGGCACTAGTGATTATGGTTTGTGCTACCAAGGAAGACCAAGAGTGGACAGAGTGTTGGATATTCATGGCTTTGTTGATGCAGACTGGGCTGGAGATCTGGATCAGAGAAGATCTACAAGTGGGTATGTGTTTAACCTATTTGGAGGTGCAGTCAGTTGGATGAGTAAGAAACAATCTGTAGTGGCACTATCAACTACAGAGGCAGAATACATGGCAGCCACTCATGCAAGAAAGGAAGCAGTTTGGTTGCAGAGATTGTGTTCAAGTATGGGGTTAGTACAGGGAGCTATAAGAATAGACTGTGACAGCCAAAGTGCAATTTTCTTGGCAAAGAACCCTGCTTATCATTCAAAGACAAAGCATATTGATGTTCAGTATCACTTTGTGAGGGATATGATAGAAGACAGAAAGGTGTTGCTGGTAAAGGTGGACACTTTTGAAGAATACTGCAGATGCATTGACAAAATCTATGAGCTCTGAGAAGTTCTCTTGGTGTACAAAAGCAATGGGAATCTCAGGGCTGGAAAAATGACTAAGCTCTCCTGTGGCCCCTTGTGGAAAGAAAACAACAAGTGGGAGATTGTTGGGGTGTGTTATATTCTTTCCACGTAGTTAATAGGGGGTTTGAAGGGCACCCGTAACCCCACTTTATGGGGTCTGGGGCAGCGCCCCGGAAAATTTTGGTTTTGGACCATATGGTAGGTTGGGCGGACCCACCTATGGTTTTGTGCATGATTTTCGCACATGTTTTTTGGACGCGATGGTTTTCGATCCATGGTATTGGACGCGATGGTTTTCGGTCCATGGTATTGGATGCTTCGGCATGTATAAATATATATTGTAACATTGAAAGGAACATAATGAAAAATCAAGCTAGTAGTCCCGGTTTTGGGATCCAAGGAAAAATCTCTATGCATATGTGTTTTATGGGTTATGCTCTCGCATTGTTTATTTTCTTTGTTTAAGAATTCGTATGCAGGTAATTTCTGTACAGGGTTAAAACCTACAAATGTCCCTCAAGCAAGCTAAGAAGGATAATAAATTATCACCAAAGTATTATGGTCCATACAAGGTGTTGCAAAATATTGGTACTATGGCATACAAATTGGAGCTTCCTGTAGCTTCTCGAGTGCACCCAGTTTTCCATGTTTCATGTTTAAAGAAGGTTATAGGCGACAGGCTCCTAGTTCAAACAATATTTCTAGAACTTGACGAGGAAAGAAAAACTATATTGGAACCAGAAGCAGTCACAGAAACAAGAACTCGACAACTATGAAATCGATCAATTTCGGAGTATCTCATCAAGTGGAAGAACTTATCCGCTAAAGATTCCACATGGGAGGATGAGAATTTTATACAGAAGCATCCATAACTACTCAAGCGTTGAGGACAACACTTTTTTGAAGGAGAGGGGCATGTTAGGTCCCTATAATACTAGTGATTACCCCATTACTATTGTAGTTGTATCCCTTATTAATATTGTTGTGCCCCTATTGTCCCCATATTGTTATTACTGTGCCGCATAGAATCCCTCTATTGTTATTTTTGTGCCTTTATATTATTATTGTTAGGTCGGTTGGGTTATATTGTGACTCCTTAGACTCTTATATATAGAAAGGAGGTTTTGTCATTTGAATCATCAAAGAATCATTCATTTGTGTAATGTAAAGGAGGTTTCCCCCTCGAAGAGGCTGAATTCTAAGGCATTGATCTATCTTTTCTATCTTTTTGTGAGCTGGTTTCATAACACCTTTGACTCTATAAATGCCAACTAAAATTGTCCTCTGTCAAGATCTAGTGTGGATAATAACTTGTTTTGAGTGGTAGATGTTTGCTTCCAAAACTGGGAATAAGTGGCATGTTTGAGAATTTCATTCTTTTTCTTCATTTCTCTCAAATTAGCAAAAATATTTTGATTGCTAGAAGAAGTAGAAGCAGATACAACAAGAATTGTTTCTTAAATTTGATGCAAAGTAAAATTAGGCTCGCTTGATACCATTAGTGTAGTAGAACACCTCTGTGGTCGTGGCTTCAGATGACTCTTCCTCTGTATCTTTTTTCTTTCTTATTTTTAAAACTATGAATTTTTTTGACTTAGAACCTGAACCAGTGGGGGAGATACTCTCACTTACTCTCTTTAATGCATTTTCTTTAGGTGTAGGATTTTCCAAGGGTGTTTGACTAGAAACATTCTCCTTAAATTCCTGCAAAGTATTCTCTTCCCAAACGTCTTGATTATCATGTTGTTGAATCTCTGGTTTGTAAATATGAACATAGGGTGCAAACTTTTGCTCAAGCCTGATGGCTGAAAGTTTTCCCAAAGGATCATATGGCCAACTAAACCTCATTCTAAATTTCATTTGAACTAAAAAGTTCTCTACCTGTTAGGGTCCCACCCTACCCCCCTTATTTATGTCATGGGATCACGTCATAGTCAAGAGTCAATAAAGCCCATATTAATATTTGTAAGTGGTTAACCCGCAATTAATGACGAGACCACAGTTAGTTGCAAATGGGCCGTAGTATTAGATAGATGGTATTAATAAAACACATGGTATTGGCCTGTGGTATTGCATGTATGAGTCATATATAAAGGATAGAGACTCCCTGCGAGGAGCATTGTGTCTTGTTTTTGTAATCGAGCTCTACTCTATTGGAGGTTGCCCCCTCGAAGAGGCATGTGAACATTGCTCTCTGAATAATAAAATCATTGCTATTCTGTGTTCTGGGTATCTTTTCTTCGCATATTCGGTATTTGGGTATTATTTTGCAGGTTAAGAGCATAACAAGTGGTATCAGAGCAGTTTCCAGGGCTCGGTGGGATCTCCAATTTTTAGCAAAAAAAAAAAATTGGCTAGAGACGTGTTCCGGCATCTTTAAACCACGGGATCTGTCGTTAAGCGCATAAACCTGCGGATTTGGGGAGGCATGCACGCAGGAAATACAAGAGGTGGTCACGTCTGTTGGACTCCCTTAACCCCTGTGGGTACCCCTTCGAGTAGTAGCGCATTAGACAGAACCGCGCACGGACTGTCTTCCATGTACCCTCTGGGTATATAGGAAGCCCCCTAGGCTCCCTTGAAACCTCGCCATAGACAAACCTTCGGTCGTCTTGTGGCTACAGTACACCGAGAACAGCACTCGGAGAGATTACTCGCCCGTACGATAGGGTAGTCGGGTTGTACGGCTAAGGGTACGGTCGATCCTCCTTAGTTAGAGCCCTGAAACATTGGGCCGAGTACTACTGTCAGACCCTTATGTATATTGCGATCTGTAGCACCTGACACTCCTCTAGACCATAGTTCCCTTTTCTATCGGGGGATCACACATCATCTATTCCAGATCCGCGTGTGCAAAGACGTGCCGCAGCAGCAGACATCAGTCCCGCAGCTCCATCAGATCCGCAGCGGCAGTTGTTCCACCATTCAGATCTCTCAGATCCACCAGATCGCAGTTGTTGTGAAGGGTTCAATTTATTAGTCAAAAAAATTTTAGGCGGTCCCAAATTTTTCATCCAGTTGGTGTATGGTAGAAACTAGAGCTCAAGCGATGGCCAATGAAAGGCTGGACGAACTTGAAGCAAATATGAGCTCCCTCTAACGTGAGATTAACGGACTAAGTCTCCAGGTACAGGAAGCACTCTTGAAGGGCAAGGAACCAGCCCACGAGGAGGCGTATAAGGGCCATGAATACCATGAGGGTGAGTCGAGCCACTCTCCTCACGTCTGGCACACCCATCCACCACCTAGTCAGCAACCTCCCAAGTTGGATATGCATAAATTTGACGGTTCTCACACGTCAGCATGGCTAGCACAAATGGAGCAGTATTTCAAATTGAATCATATCCTAGATGATTGGACTAAGCTTATGGTGGGGACCATGTACTTGGACAATGAACGATGGCAATGGGGGGAATGGCATCAGCGTTGCAATGGACCTTTTCAGACTTGGGACCAATTTACCAAAGCTCTTCGAAATCGCTTTGAACAGGAAGACTCTTTTTTTGGGCGTCTCACTAAGCTCCGACAGACAGGTACAGTGAATGAATATATTACCGCTTTTGAAGCCTTAGCCTTCCGCACTAAGGGTCTCACAGATGAGCTCTACACGGAATGTTTTATCACCGGTCTTAAAGAAGCCATCAAAGCTCAAGTTCTACTCCACCACCCTCCCACGTGGACAGAGGCTTGCCAGGTAGCTCGTAAGGTGGAAAGTGCATTAGCAGCCCAATACAACCGCCCCAATTTCCCCACTAAAGGTCGTCCCCCACAGGCTCCCAACACGACTTAGACACTTAAGATTCAAAAGGTGTCACCTGCAGAAATGGCCGAAAGAAGGAAGCAAGGACTATGTTACTACTGTGATGAAAAATATTCCCCGGGTCATAAATGCAAGGAGCCCAAGTTTTTTCAAATAGATGCCATTGACTACAGCTCCACCGAGGAAGATCCACCACTTGAGGAACCGGAGGCGATCGAAGAAGACAACCAAAAGGAGATTATATCTGACAAACCAGTGATTTCGCTAAATGCGTTGGCAGGAATTTCTTCCCCTCAAACTCTCAAAATCAGGGGTTTTCTTAAACATCGCCCAGTAGTAGTCTTGATTGATAGTGGAAGTACCCATAATTTCATCCATCAAAAAATCGCAGAAGCAGTGCATTGTTTTGTAAGGGCAGTCTCTAACTTCCAAGTCCAAATTGCAGATGGGGGCACAATGAAATGTGAAGGCCGCTGTGAAAATGTCAAACTTCAAATGGGGGATTATCAGTTGAAAACCCACATGTTTGCCATACACATGGGGGGTTGCGACATTGTCCTAGGCGCTGAATGGCTCTGCACTCTTGGGCCAATCACAATGGATTTCCAGGAGTTATATATGAGTTTTAAGCAGAACAACTCCACACATACCCTCCATGGACTCCAGGCGGGAGCCCCCTCAATCATCAGCTCGCATAGGATGGAAAAATTGTTAAAAAAGGGCCATCATGGAGTGGTCACTCAATTTAATGCCATCCAGGTAGTCGAAACCCTGTCTCTGCCAATTCATCCTGAGATGCAAAAGATTTTAAATAACCATAGGACGGTCTTTGACAAGCCTCATGAGCTTCCACCCTCGCGAGGGGAACATGATCATAGCATCACCTTGGTTCCAGGGGCCCAACCTCCAAATGTGCGGCCATACAGATATCCGTTCACCCAAAAGAATGAAATAGAAAAAATCATCAAGGAATTGTTGGAAGCAGGTGTCGTTCGTCCCAGCATTAGTCCTTATTCATACCCATCGGTCATGGTCCTCAAGAAAGATGGGGAGTGGCGGATGTGTCCCGACTTCAGAGCCCTCAATAAGTTGACAGTCAAAGATAAATTTCCCATCCCAGTGGTTGACGATTTGCTGGACGAACTCAATGGGGCTCAATTCTTCACTAAGTTGGATCTTCGCTCAGGCTACCACCAAATTCGCATGAAGGAAGTCGACATTCCCAAGACGGCTTTCAGAACTCATGAAGGCCATTATGAGTTCCTGGTCATGCCATTTGGTCTCTGTAATGCCCCCTCTACTTTTCAGAGCCTTATGAATCACATTCTCAAACCATATCTCAGAAAATTTGTCCTTGTCTTCTTCGATGACATCCTCATCTATAGTGGCACTTGGGCGGCACATCTTCAGCATGTAGATCTACTCTTGCAACTGCTCCGCAAGCATAAATTATTTGTCAAGATGTCTAAGTGTTCGTTTGGCATGGAAGAAGTTGAGTATTTGGGCCACATTGTGGGCATGAAGGTGTCAAGGTGGACCCAAAAAAGATCCAGGCAATGCAAGAATGGCCTCAACCTAAGACCTTGAAGAGCTTGAGAGGATTTTTGGGTCTCACAAGGTATTATCATAAATTTGTCCGCAACTATGGCCACATAGCGAAGCCCCTCACTCAACTCCTCAAGAAAAATTCCTTCTTCTGGAACGAGGAAGCACAACAGGAATTTACTGCTCTCAAAAACGCCATGTGTTCCACTCCAGTCTTAGCACTACCTGACTTCACCAAATCCTTTGTCATTGAATGTGATGCATCGGGTACAGGTATTGGGGCGATCTTAATGCAGGAAGGGCGACCATTGGCCTTCACAAGCCAACAACTCAGTGGGAGGAATCTGGGCCAATCTACCTATGAGAAGGAAATGATGGCCATCTTACATGTAGTCGAGACCTAGCGACCTTACTTATTGGGGCGACGTTTCCAAATCCGCACAGATCATCACAGTCTTAAATATTTTTTGGAGCAACGCCTATCCTCCCCACAACAAAATAAATGGTTAGCCAAAACGCTGGAATATGATTATGAGATCATTTACAAGAAAGGGAAAGACAACAGTGTAGCAGATGCATTATCTCGCCAATTTGAGGAGGAAAGTACTCTGCTCGCAATTTCCCTCCCCATTCCAGATTGGATTGAAGAGGCTCGCAGGGAATGGTTTTCACACCCCGGGCTCTCCCAACTCATTTCTCAATTGCAGGTCGATCCTAATTCCAGCAAGGGCTACTCGTGGCAGAATGATATTCTTCGCTACACAGGACATTCAGGCTTTCAGAAGACGTATGCTTGCATCAGAAGATCATTTTTTTGGACAGGCATGAAACAGGACATCCTTACTTTCGTAGCAGAATGTGATGTCTGTCAACGCCACAAAGGGGAAACCGTCAACACACCAAGCTCATTACAACCATTGCCCATTCTGGCATCAATTTGGACGGAGGTTTCTATGGATTTCATTACAGGTCTTCCAAAGTCAGGGAACAAGTCAGTCATCATGGTGGTTGTGGACCGACTGTCGAAGTATGCTCATTTCTGCGCCCTACCCCACCCGTTTACACCAACTTTGGTTGCTCAATCTTTCATGGATCAGATCTTCAAATTGCATGGCATGCCCACTTCTATTGTGTCCGACCGCGACCCGATCTTCACCAGTAATTTTTGGCAGGAACTCTTCAGAATACAAGGCACTCAACTCAAACTCAGTACTTCATATCATCCGCAAACAGATGGTCAAACCGAAGCCGTCAACAAATGTCTAGAAACCTACCTTAGGTGTTTCACTTCAGAAAATCAGCACCTTTGGGTACAGTGGTTACCTCTGGCTAAATGGTGGTATAACACCAACTATCATGCCACCACCAAAATGACTCCCTATGAAGCAGTCTATGGTCAACTTCCGCCTTCCCCTACTTCTTATCTCAAGGGGTGCTCCAAAGTACAAGCAGTGGATCAACTCCTACAACACCGCGCAACCATGCTCGCCCATCTTAGAGAGAATCTTCATCAAGCTCAGAACCGCATGAAGCAACAGGCCGACCAACATCGCTCAGAGCGCCAATTTCAAGAAGGGCATCAGGTCTTTTTAAGGCTGCAACCATATAAGCAAACATCAGTCAAAGACAAGGGTTGTCAAAAGCTCTCTCCAAAATTATACGGACCATTCCAAGTACTTCAGCGCATTGGAGAAGTGGCTTACAAGTTGGCTTTGCCACCTACGGCAAAAATCCATCCATTTTTCCATGTATCGCGCCTCAAGAAAGTGATTGGGAACAATTTCCGAGTCCAAACCAGTCTACCTGAATTGGACGAAGAAGGGTCAATCTGGCTTCAACCCAAACAGGTTCTAGATACACGAGACAAGCACCTGCGCAGCCGCATGATTAAGGAAGTCCTCGTCAAATGGAAAGACACCTCTCCGGAAGATGCAACTTGGGAACCAGCCACTATTCTTCAGCAGTTTCTGCAGCTTCAGCCTTGAGGACAAGGCTAGTCTTAAGGGGGAGGGCATGTTATGGTCCCACCCTAACCCCCTTATTTATGTCATGGGATCACGTCATAGTCAAGAGTCAATAAAGCCCATATTAATATTTGTAAGTGGTTAACCCGCAATTAATGACGGGACCACAGTTAGTTGCAAATGGGTCGTAGTATTAGATAGATGGTATTAATAAAACCCACGGTATTGGCCCGTGGTATTGCATGTATGAGTCATATGTAAAGGATAGAGACTCCCTGCGAGGAGCATTGTTTCTTGTTTTTGTAATCGAGCTCTGCTCTATTGGAGGTTGCCCCCTCGAAGAGGCATGTGAACATTGCTCTCTGAATAATAAAATCATTGCTATTCTGTGTTCTGGGTATCTTTTCTTCGCATATTCGGTATTTGGGTATTATTTTGCAGGTTAAGAGCATAACACTACCTCTTTATCATTTGCTCTATTATTTACTATAAATGGACCAACCACAGCTTTTAGTTTGAACTGGGCCTTTTGTTTTCTTGATAAAAAATGAAGTTCATCCACATTCAAGCTTTATCTTACGAATTCTAAAGCAAAAATTATCATAGGGACAAAAACGGGGAACTTGTAGGGTGGCACTTAATAACCATAAATTCTAATCTCTGTAAAGTTATGGTATAAATACCAATCTCCCACTTTTGACTACTCACTTAAGTGTAAAATTCTCTTGATTTATGTGGATATCCTTGGAACTGCATCACTACTAAGAATACATAATGAAAAATATTGAAACTGATCTAAAAAGTCACTAAAGGACTATTCTTCTTAATTCTTCCTGACCAGTGAAGTACAATGAATGACAGACTCCAATCTTCCCTATGAATCCAACTTCTGAAGTAGAATCTTGAACCTTTCTTCTTGATGATATTAAACCAAATTCACTAATACATATTGATGTTTAAAGGCCCTTTGCGTTAAAATTGAAGAAATTTTCATGAATAATATCTTAAATGAATTGTCCATAATTGAATAGAACAAAGGGATTTTTCCCAAATTAAAAGACAGTCAAGAATCCTAAGATGACTTAATCAACACATTCATCACTTTGATACCCTAGAAGACAAAAAAACATAGGAATTATCTGTTTGGACATTTCTGGGAATGTAGCTGAGGAATAAGGTGGATTATGACGAGGCAACTCGGAACCTTCTGACATGAATGAATTGAAAATTATGGCTCTCTATTGAAAGGTAATTTCTTGATAGATTTCCATTAATGAATCAACTAAATAAGTGTGAAGAGAGTTTGAGAGACTAATATGAAAATCCTGGCAAATGGATTCTATGGTTATACAGAACAGGGTTTCACCATTTTTGGCCACTATTGCTCTTTGACTTGGAAAATAACACTTTTCTCACCAAGAGATAAATGAAGGAAAGTGGTGGGTTTGACGGAAAATAAACTAGGGTAACATGGATTCCCAACTGCAGTAATTTGGGTAACTAGGGTAAGTGACTTAGTTGGCACTTACCAATGAAAATTTCGGCCTACCTTTGTGTGCATTGTTGGTGAACAATTTTCCATCCTTGATGAGGCACTACTGGTTGGCTCTCCACATGAATATTACATCCTACATGTACATACAAGGACTTCCAAACACCACCCCACATAAATTAATGGGAACTACATCTAGCTCTACTTCATTAATAAAAACAACACTATAACAAATCTACTTTTGCACTGTTTGGTTACCTTTATTTTTGCAGCCTTATTTACCCAACCTAATGGATATGGGATTGGATAATCATGAACTTCCAATCCCAATTTGTTGTACAACTCTGCTACAAAGATATTTTCATGCGATCCTGAGTCAAACAAACAATCAATCTTGATCTTTTTAACCATTAACTTTATATGGAAGAACCTAGTCTTTTCACTCTCTTGTTGTTGCTAAATACTACTCATATTTACCTCCTTCTACACTAATTTATAGAATATCTTCGCATCCACCTTTGAGTTGCTTTCAACCCGGTTGCTCGAATCAATGGCCATGATATTATTATTCTTATTATCTTTCTTTTTGTTCATTAGGTTAAGCTCTGGATGAAACTTCCAACACTCCTCCTCTATATGAATGTCAATGTTGTAGTGGTTGTAGTGGTTGCTAGTATATTTGCATTGGTGTGTTGTGGCCATTGTATTTTTATCTTTTCCCCTTTCCACTTCTTCTTCCCCTCCTCAGAAGTATCCTAGAATTATGTATGCTTTGATCCACTCAATTTCACTTTCTTTAGGCCTATGTTCTCCACGTATTATGTCTATATACAAGCCTCATCCATAGATATGGGCTTGAACAACATTAATTACTTCCATAGATGGTTATGTAGACCCCCAAAATACATGAGGAGTACATATGGGTTCTTTGGGGAGATACCTAACATTATGGCCATCTTTTTAAATTTTGCGGTGTACTCATGTACACTTTTCCCTTGCTTCTTCGTGAAGTAGTACCACTAGATCCACTGGTCCTCCACATACCTAATAGGGTAAAATTGTGACTTTATGAGGGTTTTAAAATCATCCCCCTTAGTCACTAGAGGATTTGCCTCTAACCTCAAGGTATTCATGTGACTTTCCCACCAAGTCAAGGCATGGCCCTGAAATTTCAACTGCGCAAATGGAATATTTTGTTCTTCCTCTATATGATGAATGTTGAAACAAACTTCTAGATGTGGAAACCAATGATTTTGCTTCAGGTTGTCAATCTCACCTTGATACGACTTGGCATAGACCTTTGCTTCCCTTTTTGAAAAGGGACTGTGAATGGTTCATGGCACTCGAACTGGGTTTATCTTTTTCAAGTTCTTTCTTCGACTCCTTCTCAATTTCTTATCTTATTAAAATAGCCCAAGATTATTGGTCAAGGTTTCCATGAGGAGATTCATGTTATATTTTATATCTACAACTTGTGCTTCTAACCGTGAAAACCTCTCCTTTGCAAGATTAAGAGGGTTATTCATATATTCATCAACCATGACTGGTTTTTAATACTTTGGGCTTGGTTGATCTAGATCTCTTATAAATATCCATAATATACCCAAAGAAACATTCTCTTCTATGAATATGATCTATAAATTACTGTGGATATACCACTGGACAATTTGTCACAACAAACCTAATAAAGTTATACTTGAAAATATGAGATCTACAAGTCTAAGAGAGTTTATTTCCCTTATTACATATGCATGCAAATTATAATTATGCAAAAAATAGGGAATATCAAAATAAAAATTCATAAACCGCGATTGACATAAGATATAACCTGGGAAACCCTTTCAGGAGAAAACCCAGTTGGAAGGTGAGGCCACTTTTTCTCTCTTTTTCTGAATAGAAAATGGTTGTGAGTACAAAAAAATAAGGCGTGTGGCTGACGGACTGCTAAAGTGCATAAATGCTCTCTATGTTCTCTCTCCCTATCCCTCTCGTCTACTCTTCTCATTTGTTGAACATAATTCACTAAAAAATAATGGAACCTCTTTTCCTCCTAGTGGCCCAGTTATATCATAGTTTAATAGCCCACTAACGGTTATGTTTGACTCCTTCAACCTTTAACTAAAGTTATAATTTTGAATATTCTAGAGTATTATTCATGATGATGACGTGACTAACCCCATTTTCACTAATAATAGGGTTTTACATGGCATCCTCTCAAATTATGGTGGTCAATTTCGATAAAACAACTTCTGGAAGGCATACCTTTCTCATACGAGCTCCAATTGAAGTGATTCTTGCGTTGTTGGAAATATATCAACATGTAGATTATGAAATCTAGGACCATAGTAAGGCTAGCACCACAAAAAAATTTCATTTAAGGCCTCAAAATTACTCCTAAATTTTTCGACCTGAAAATTTCCAAATTGGGACCACTGGTAAAAATGGTTTTGTCCACTATTCCTCCACTCTTACCACTCTAAAAGCATCAAGAGGGTGGTGTTGGAAAATGTACCTAGGTCTGGTCTTCATAATTGTACTTGAAGTAAAAATGTAATATATTTGTCAAAATAAAGTGAAAATAATTTTATTATTAAGTTGAGTTGACTTATTAAAGCATGGGTTTCATGCTTGGGTAAATTATAGGTCAAGTCTCCATTGTAGGCTTTAGGTTATTTTCAAAGTCGTTTATTGTTGGGTCAAAGACTCTTCCATGAAGTCATTCTCTTTAACAAGTCATCAAATCAGTCTATTTATCCAAGTTCTCAACTCAGCCTCCTCATCCAAGTCTTCAAGTCGGCCTCAAAGGAACTATAATCAAATGAACTTAGGTCGACCTAAATAAAGACACATCGCTTCATGAATACATGTCAGCTCATTTATGATAAACAAACAACTATATATACGAGCATAAAGACTTTTCACTAAGCACACTACAAAGCTCAGATTTTAGAGAGGTATTTTCAGTGGTCTAATAAGAAGTTTTTTGGTGATTTCAGAGATCATTTCTTGGTGATTTCAGAGAGACAAAACTACATAGACGAGTTTCAGAATGCATATTTGAGTGAAGACAATTTGGTGATATTTCAAGTGACTCGGTGTTATTTTAGTATCACAGTTTCAGTGCAACCTTAGTCCAGACTTATCACAATAACTTCAGTTCAGAATACCCTTAGTTCAGTGCTCTTACAGTGATCAAGCCTTAGTGGTATTACAGTGATGATGTCTCGGTGAAAACTCAGTGGCAATTATTTGATGCTAACACAGTGAAAGGAAGAAGGATGAATTGATGGAGGTAGTATTGAGTCTAAATTGTAAGGGTCTTGGTCATCTCATCTTGAATCTACTGAAGGAAGAATTTTTGACAGGGTTTTCCCCTCGAGGGAGGTTTTTCCCTCGTAGTGTGCCTGTATCTTGTGTTCTCTTATATTTTTTCTTGGAATTAATCTTGATGATAAGAAAAGATAATTAAGAGATATAATACTAATAATGAAAACATCAATGTCATTAATAAGGAAAATCATTTAGTTACCATCTCCCTGGATTTTTGTTAGGTCCCTATAATACTAGTGATTACCCCATTTGTAGTTGTATTCCTTATTAATATTGTTGTGCCCCTATTGTCCACATATTGTTATTATTGTGCCCCATAGAATCCCTCTATTGTTATTTTTGTGCCTTTATATTATTATTGTTAGGTCGGCTTGGTTATATTGTGACTCCTTAGACTCCTATATATAGAAAGGAGGTTTTGTCATTTGAATCATCCAAGAATTGTTCATTTATGTAATGTAAATGAGGTTACCCCCTCGAAGAGGCTGAATTATAATGTGCTGATCTATCTTTTCTATCTTTTGTGAGCTGGTTTCATAACATTTGGTATCAGAGCTTTGAATTCTAGGGTTTCGCTACTCCAAACAGGTCATCGTGGCATTTTCGCTATAACGTTTTTTTCTGAAACGTTCCAGATGCTACAAAAAAAACCCATTTGAAAAGAAATCGTGCTGAACCTTGGGCCCAAATTTTAGAGCTTTTCATGCAATATTTTCGGAGATATGATCTGAGGAAGTCGGTCTTTTTGTAGACTCCTGAATTACATTCCAAACAGGTGACCTGGGAAAAATAGTCATAACTTTTGTTTTGAGAATCAGGTTGAAATTTCATAAGAAGTTATAGAAAGAGGATGGACTATAGTTTCCTGTGTATATTTTTTAGATCCTAAGGTCAAAACAGTGACACTTGGCACTTCATACAAGTTCGCTCTTCTGAAAAGTTATATAATCAGGTCATCTTGGGAGATTTTGCATAACTCTTTATTGGAGAATCTAAATTCAATTAGACTGGTGACATTGGAAATAGGTTGCAGAGGGTTACCACTGATCGCAATTTCAGAACTGGAAGATCTGAAATTACAGAGATACATCAGAGGCAATATCGAGCTCCTACAAAGTGAAAAAAGGTGTGTAGATTTTTTAAAATTTTTGCTTAAGCTTGGTTTGAAAAATTATTTTGAAGGAATTCAAAGGGCATAGTATAGCATTATTATCGGTAACTGATGCCCCGAGGAAAGAAAATGCAAACACCTAGTAAGCAACCTGAAAGCTCTAGCATGACTTATGAAGAAGAGGAAGAAATGCAACATGATATATCAAAATTACGAGACCAAGTGCAACAAATGTCACTCGCACAAAAAGTAACAAAATCTAAGATGGATGGTTTAAAGAAAGATGTAGAAGCTAAGATGAATGATGTGGAAGCTAAGATGGACGATTTGAAGATATATTTGAAGACAGATTTGAAGACAAGCATGGCAGATTTGAAGACAGATTTGACAAATTTTCTACAAGAAATACTTACTAATGGTGAAAGGGTAGTAAAGGAAACTCGTGATGAGAAAAAAATAAATGTTAATCATGATTTCATAGACTCTAATGTTGGATCTAAGAACCACCATATTCCAAAAATTGATATGAGGAAGTTTGATGGCAAGGATCCCGCAACATGGATACTACAAATGGAGCAATTTTTCGATCTCAATAATGTGCAAAACACACAAAAGGTACGTATTGCCACTTTATATTTGGAACCAAATCAGTTTGTATGGTATCAATGGCTTTTCTCTCATAAAAAAATTGTCACTTGGGCAATTTTTATGGAAGAATTGACAGCACATTATGAGGATACAAAAAGCAACACTTTTTTTAGCCAACTGATAAGTCTCAAACAAAAGGGTTCAATTATGGATCACATTGAGGACTCCCAAAAATTGAACATAAGGATAAAAGATATTCCAGAAGAGCATAGGATTGATGTGTTCATAGGGACTTTAAAGGATAATATCCAACATGAGGTTCACCTTTGGGAACCTAATTCATTGGAGAAGGCATTCAAGTTAGCAAGAAAGATGGAAAGCAAAATTATGGCAACCAGGAAGCCTACCACTCACAACTATAAAGATGGAATTGTTGTTGCCCCTAACCTTCCACAACCTATAAGGTTGACACCACAACAATTGGAAGAAAAAAGAGCAAAAGGGCTTTGTTACAGTTGTGATATCAAATACACTAAAGGTCATAATTGTGCTGAGAAGAAATTATTCTACATAGATTGTGAAGAGGAGGAAGAAAAGAAACAAGAAATGTCAAAAGAAGAGGATATACTCCAGGAACAAACCCAAGATAAAGAAGTAATGAATCCAACCATATCTTGTAATGCATTGGCTGGAATTAGCACTCCTTAAACTATTAAGATAGAAGGACATATCAAGAAGAAAAAGGTAATAGTGTTGACTGATTCAGGAAGTACCCACAATTTTATTCATTGTAAGATAGCAAAAGAATTGAATTGCTTCCTATATCCAGCACCAGAGTGTCAAGTAATGGTTGCAAGTGGAGGAATGGTAAATTGCTTTGGAAAGTGCCATAATATCAAGCTATCCATGGGAGAATATGTATTGAGTAGCCCAATGCTTTCCATTCCAACGGGAGGTGTTGATGTTGTACTAGGAGTCCAATGGCTACAATCCTCGGGTACAATAGCTTTTAATTTTCAAGAACTTTTCATGAAATTTTCTGTGGAAGGAAAGGAAGTTGAATTAAGGGGTATTGCAAGGAAACCGGGAAAGATAATCAGCTCTAACGGTATGACAAAGCTTCTAAAAAAGGAACAACGAGGTGTAATTACACAATTATGTTCGCTAGATGTTTCCACACCGAAATCATCTATTTCTCCAAATCTCCAAAAAGTCCTGGACAATCATTCCAAATTATTTGAGACTCCCAAAGGTCTCCCACCTATTCGTGATCATGATCAGGCTATTGATTTGATTCCAGGAAGTGTTCTCCAAACATTAGGCCGTACAGATATCCCTATGCCCAAAAGAGTGAAATTGAATGTATGGGTGTAGAAATGCTAGAGGCTAGTATAATTCAACCTAGTCAAAGTTTGTTCTCTGCTCTAGTAGTATTGGTGCACAAGAAGGATGGATCATGGCGCATGTGTCCAGATTATAGGGAGCTCAACAAGCTCACTATTAAAGATAAGTTTCCCATTCCTGTCATTGATGAATTAATGGATGAATTGCATGGATCAATTTACTTCACCAAGTTGGATCTTCGTTCAAGATATAAACAAATTAGAATGAAGACAGAAGACATTCCGAAAACATCATTTAGAACTCATGAGGCTCATTATGAATTTTTGGTCATGCCTTTTAGCCTTACCAATGCACCCTCTACATTTCAATGTTTGATGAATTCCATTTTCAAACCCTTCCTTAGAAAATTTGTGTTAGTATTTTTTGATGATATACTAATCTACAGCAAGTCTTGGAAGGATCATGTTGAACGTGTTGACAGGGTGCTACAACTATTGGAGGAGAAACAATTATATGAAAAAAGATCCAAATGTTTCTTTGGAGTACAAGAGGTGGAATATCTGGGTCATATTGTATCTCATGAATGATTTAAGGTAGACCTTAGCAAAATTAAAGCCATTGAGGAATGGAAAATCCCCACATCCATAAAGCATCTGCGGGGATTTCTCAGGTTGACAAGGTATTATCACAAGTTTGTTAAGTATTATGGGAGAATAGTAGCACCTATAACAACATTATTGAAGAAAGATACATTTTCATGGACTCCAGAAGCAACAAAGGCCTTCAAACATCTTAAAGAGGCAATGTGCCAAGCACCGGTCTTAGCTACACCGGACTTCACAAAAACCTTTATTGTGGAATGTGATGCTTCAAGAAATGGAATTGGTGTTGTTTTAATGCAAGATGAAAGACCCATTTCTTTTGAAATTCATCCAATCAAGGGAAAGTTTTTACACAAAGCTATTTATGAGAAGGAAATGTTGGCAATACTACATGCACTTAAGAAATGGTGACCCTACCTAATGGGAAGACACTTCAAGGTAAAAACCAATCATGATAGACTTAAGTACTTTTTAGAACAAAGATTATCCTCTGAAGAGCAACAAAAGTGGGTCACAAAGATGTTGGGTTATGACTTCGAAATAATCTACAAAAAAGGGAAGCAAAATGTGGTGGCAGATGCACTCTCAAGAAAGGATGAGGATGTGGAAGCATTGTTGTGCGCCATTTCTATTATCCAACCAGATTGGATAAATGAAGCAAGAGAGGAATCAAAGAATGATGAAGAAGTGTGGGCACTTATTCGGAAGTTACAACAAGATTCCAGTACGTTTGATACATTTAGCTGGAAAAATGATTCTTTATGGTACAAAAATCGCTTATACCTCTGTAAGAATTCCCAACTCAAACAAAATATTCTTATGGAATTGCACACTTCTCCTTTAGGAGAGCACTCAGGATTTTTAAAAACTTACCATAGCGTTAAGAAGGAATTTTTTTGGGATGGCCTTAAATCGGATATTCAAAATTTTATGGCTGAATGTTTGGTTTGCCAACAAAATAAAGTTGAAACAATTAAGACCCTGGGTCTATTACAACCTTTATCCATTCCAAGCCAATGTTGGGAGGAGGTTTCAATGGATTTTATCGCAGGTTTACCCAAGTCTGAGGGAAAGAGTGTCATCATGGTGGTAGCTGACAGACTTACCAAGTATGCACACTTTTGTGCATTATCACATCCATTTAGAGCCTGTACAGTTTCTACTACATTTATGGAAACAATTCAAAAGCTACATGGAAACCAAAAGATTATTGTAAGTGACAGAGATCCCATTTTCACTGGAAATTTTTGGACAGAATTATTTTCTTGTCTTGGTACTCAATTAGATCATAGCTCATCTTATCATCCTCAATCTGATGGGCAAACTGAGATAGTAAACAAATGTTTGGAAGGATATCTTTGCTGCTTTGTATCTGATAAACAGACACAATGGGTCAAATGGTTGCCTCTGGCTAAATGGTGGTATAACACTTCCTTCCATACAACGACAAAAATGACCCCATTTATGGCACTTTATGGATATCAACCACCATCCATCACATCATATTTAAAAGAAAATTCTAAGGTTCAAGCAGTGGAACATCACATCGAGCATCAACAACAAGTCCTCCAACTCTTAAAGGATAACCTCGTGTTGGTGCAGAATAGAATAAAACAACAGGCAGATCAACATCACAGCGAAAGAAGTTTTGATGTAGGTGATTGGGTATTCCTACGACTACAACCATATAAACAATTGTCCCTCAAGCAAGTTAAGAAGGAAATAAATTATCACCAAAGTATTATGGTCCGTACAAGGTGTTGCAAAAGATTGGTACTATGGCATACAAATTGGAGCTTCCTGTAGCTTCTCAAGTGCACCCAGTTTTCCATGTTTCATGTTTAAAGAAGGTGATAGGCAACAAGCTCCCAGTTCAAACAATATTTCCAGAACTTGACGAGGAAGGAAAAATTATATTAGAACTGGAAGTAGTCACAAAAACAAGAACTCGACAGCTACGAAATTGATCAATTTCGGAGTATCTCATCAAGTGGAAGAACTTATCCACTGAAGATTCCACATGGGAGGATGAAAATTTTATACAGAAGCATCCAGAACAACTCAAGCGTTGAGGACAACACTTTTTTTGAAGGAGAGGGGCATGTTAGGTCTCTATAATACTAGTGATTACCCCATTACTATTATATTTGTATCCCTTATTAATATTGTTGTGCCCTTATTGTCCCCATATTGTTATTACTGTGCCCCATAGAATCCCTCTATTGTTATTTTTGTGCCTTTATATTATTATTGTTAGGTCGACTTAGTTATATTGTGACTCCTTAGACTCCTATATATAGAAAGGAGGTTTTGTCATTTGAATCATCCAAGAATTGTTCATTTATGTAATGTAAAGGAGGTTACCCCCTCGAAGAGGCTGAATTCTAAGGCATTGATCTATCTTTTCTATCTTTTGTGAGCTAGTTTCATAACAATTTTACAATAGGGGGTAGAGTATTTACACATTATAATATAGTTGCATGAAGATGGTTCCCTTGTCCCACAAAGAAGGGGGTCTCATACACCAATTTAGTGTCTAACTTTTTAATTAGAAAATATAATTCCTACTTGTCTTAGTTGTGATGGTTTGGAACGTGTTCCCATTCTTTAGGATTTGTTTAGATAATTCTTACTTTAGTGTTTGGTTGAGATATTTTCTCAACTAGTTGATTGTATGGCTAAGATAGAATTTCTATCTTCAACTAATGATTGATGTGTTTATATGTGTTTAATGTAATGCAAAGGTATAGTTTTGTGTGTGCAATAGTTTTCTAAATTGGTATCAGAGCCCATATGGGCCTGGATCTGGCCTCCCTCATGGAGTGCTGAGGGAAATAGACAAAGTAGTGTGTTTGTTGAAAATAGTCAAGTGTGTTTTCTGAAAAATTTTAATCTTTTTAGTGTTTGTCCATTCAATTATTTATTTACATTCATGTGCCCAAGAATTTGTTGTGAGAGGCAACAACGGAATATGATGCGGTGACAAAAGCGCATGAGTTTATTATGGGAAAAACTCATGCCAGTGGATTGAATTCAACACGCTAAGTATATTTCAATCTATTTTGGCATTGATAGCAGAGGTGTTGCCCTATGGAGTTGTTGGGATAGGCACACAAGTCTATTTGATTGAAGATTAGTGTTGTGTTTGCTCCATAATCGACTCAACATCCTTTAGTTCAATACCTTCAGACACTTGCTTGTAGTTGTTCAAAATGCAACAAGAAAATCCTAATTTAATTTTTTCCTTGAATTAAATTGTAATTCCACATCTCATGAAAACTTGTAATAATTAACTAATTTAATTTGACGTAGTTGGCTCAGTTAATTCCAGTTAAGGGTCTAACTTGAGTCATGTAGAGTGTATCATACTTTATAGGATCCGTGGTTGAGTTTGTTTTGAGTTGTAATTAATTAATTCAGTTTAACTAAGTTAAAGTCAGTTAAACTAGTTCCAACTGATGGAGGAACTAATAGGAGGTTAGATAGTGGGGTATTGCTTCATGTGTTCAACTAGTTAACTAATTATTCACTCATAATAACTCATGCATGTCAGATATGAGAGTTACCCAGTTGAGATTGGAGTTAAGGGACATTGTATAATTAGTTGTATAATCATTTGAATTGTATAGGTGGTGCATTCAATTAGAGGAAGGCCTATGAGGGTTGCGCAATTCATAAATGTGGAATTTCCCAATTAAATATGGGTTGATTCCCAAGGGAACTGCACAAGTAGATAGGAGCTTGGAAGGTAGCAGAATTGGCTAAGTATTGGATTGAGCTTGTCTAAGAAATAGTGAGATAGATAGAGATAGTGCAAAGGCTTCTTAGGCTTGAGCAAAGCATTGTAATCTTCTCATGTTTTCTAATTAATGCAATATACAAATTATGGAGGTTTTTTAGTTGTGGTTTTCCCCAGGAAATAATTGTGTTATGTGTGATTGAATTCTTTCTCTTCTATGCTCTGCGATTTCATAGATAATTTATTGTTAGATCCCTATACTACTAGTGTAACCCCTTATTGTTATTAGTACAACCCCCTTATTATATTGTTGTGCCCATGTAGTCCCCATATTGTTATTATTGTGCCCCATAGAAGCCCACTATTTTTATTATTGTGCCCTCACATTATTATTGTTATGTTGGTTCTGAATATATTCTAATCCCTTAGACTCCTATATATAGAAATGAGGTCTTGTCATTTGTATCATCCAAGAATTGTTCATTTGTGTAATGTAAAGGAGGTTTCCCCCTTGAAGAGACTGAATTCTAAGGTGTTTATCTTTCTTTTCTATCTTTTTGTGTGCTGGTTTCATAACATTTGGTATGAGAATTTTGGATTCTAGGGTTCTGCTACTCCAAATAGGGCTTCATGGATTTTTCGCTATAATTTTTTTTATGCAATGTTTCAAAAGCTAAAAAAACAACCCATTTGAGAATAAATCTTGGTAAACCTCGGGTCCGAATTTCAGATCTTGTCTCGCTATATTTTTGGAGATATGATCTAAGGAATTTAGGGCTTTTGCAAGGTCCAGAATTTCATCTAAAACTTGTCATCGTGGAATTTTTGCCAAAACTTGCTCTCTATGAAGTTTTAGAAGCTAAACAAAAAACCCATCTGAGAAGACATCATCTTGAACCTTGGGTCTGAATTTTAGATCTTGTCTCATTATATTTTTGGATATATGATCTGAGGAAGTTAGGGTTTTTGCAGACTCCCGAATTACATCTTAAACAGGTGACCTTGGGAAAATCGTCATAACAATCTCTTTGAGAATAATATTGAAATTTTGTAAGAAGTTACAAAAATGGGACGGATTTTCATTTTCTATATATATTTTTCAGATCCGAAGGTCAAAACAATGACACGTGGCACTTCATACAAATTTGCTCTTCTGAAAAGGTATATAATCAGGTCATCTTGGGAGATTGTGCATAACTCTTTCTTGGAGAATCCGATTTCGATTATACTGGTGGCATTGGAAAGAGGACACATAGGGCTACTACAGTTCACAATTTTAGAACTAGAAGATCCGAAATTATATATTTACAGGCGTTTCAAGATCGAGCTTCTGAAATCAAGAAAAGGCAATATGAGGAAGTTTGATGGCAAGGATCCAGTAAATTGGATACTATAGATGGAGCAATATTTTGATCTACATGAGGTGCAACTATTACAAAAGGTACGTATTGAATCTTCATATTTAGAACCAGATCAATTTTTATGATATAAATGGCTTTGTTCTCATAAACCACTTGTTATGTGGTCAATTTTCACGGAGGAAATGATAGCACATTATGAGGATACAAAGAAAAACACCTTCTTTAGCCAATTGATAAATCTCAAACAAAAGTGTTCAATATCAGAGCACATTCAGGACTTTCAAAAATTGAATATAAGGGAAATGATATTCCAGAGAAGCAGAGAGTGATGTCTCCATAGGGACTTTAAAGGATAACATTCAACATGAGGTTCGTCTTTGGGAACCTGATTCATTGGAGAAGGCATTCAGGTTGGCAAGAAAAGTGGAAAGAAAAATTATGGAAATAAGGAATTCTATCCCTCACAATTATAAAGATGGAATTGTTGTTTCTCCTAGCCTTCCACAACCTACAAGGGTGACACCACAACAATTGGAAGAAAAAAGAACAAAAGGGCTTTGTTACAATTGTGATAACAAATACATTAAAGGTCATAAGTGTGTTGAGAAGAAATTATTTTACATTGATTGTGAATAGGAGGTAGAAAAGGATCAAGAAACATCAAAAGAAGAGGATATACACTAGGAACCAACCCAGAGAAAGAAGAAATGAATCTAACCATATCTTGTAAATCATTGGCAAGAATTACCACTCCTCAAACTCTCAAGATAGAAGGACATATCAAGAAGAAAAATGCTCAAGAAGTGAAAGATCACATCGAGAAAGAAGAAATGAATCCGACCATATATTGTAATGCATTGGTTGGAATTACCACTCCTCAAACTATCAAGATAGAAGGACATATCAAGAAGAAAAATGTTCAAGAAGTGAAAGATCACATCGAGCATCAAGAAATGAATCCGACCATATCTTGTAATGCATTGGAAGAAATTACCACTCCTCAAACTCTCAAGATAGAAGGACATATCAAGAAGAAAAAGACTCAAGAAGTGAAAGATCACATCAAGCATCAACAACAAGTTCTCCAACTTTTAAAGGATAACGCAACTTTGGTGCAAAATCGAATGAAACAACAGGTAAATCAACATCGCAGTGAAAGAAGTTTTGATATAGGTGATTGGGTATTTTTATGGCTACATCTCAAGCAAGCTATTTATGAGAAGGAAATGTCAACAATACTACATGCACTTAATAAATGGCGACCTTACCTAATGGGAAGACACTTCAAGGTAAAAATGGATCATGATAGTCTTAAATACTTTTTAGAACAAAGATTATCTTTAGAGGAATAGAAAAAAATGGGTCACAAATATGTTGGGTATGACTTTGAAATCATCTACAAAAAAGGGAAGAAAAATGTTGTTGCATATGCACTCTCAAGAAATGATGAGGACATGGAAGCATTGTTTTGTGTTATTTATATTATCCAACCAAATTGGATAAATGAAGCAAGGGATGAATGGAAGAAGGATGAAGAAGTGTGGCCACTCATTCAAAATTTGTAGAAGATCCAAGTTCAAACAATATTTCTAAAACATGACAAGGAAGGAAAAATCATATTGGAACCTAGATCAGTCACAGAAACAAGAACCTGACAGCTACGAAATCGATCAATTTCAGAGTATCTCATCAAGTGGAAGAACTTACCCGCGAAGATTCCACATGGGAGGACAAGAATTTTATACAGAAGCATCAATAACTACTCAAGCATTGAGGACAACACTTTTTGAAGGAGAGGGGCATGTTAGGTCCCTATACTACTAGTGTAACCCCTTATTGTTATTAGTACAACCCCCTTATTATATTGTTGTGCCCATGTAGTCCTCAAATTGTTATTATTGTGCCCCATAGAAGCCCACTATTGTTATTATTGTGCCCTTACATTATTATTGTTATGTCGGCTCTGATTATATTATGACCCCTTAGACTCCTATGTATAGAAAGGAGGTCTTGTCATTTATATCATCCAAGAATTGTTCATTTGTGTAATGTAAAGGAGGTTGCTCCCTCGAAGAGGCTGAATTATAAGTCGTTTATCTTTCTTTTCTATCTTTTTGTGAGTCGATTTCATAACATTTATTGTTTCCGTGAATAGAGTAGATTCAAGTCAATTATTTTAGCATATTACAATATGTAGTTTGAATCTGCAAGGAATTTATACATGATATCAGAGATTATATCACTATAGAAGAGGAGAATACGAGTTTGTCTTTTGCAAGAGAAATCAAATTTGTAGTATCATACTTCAGAGCTGACAAGATGTCATTCTATGGATTGAGACCCGAATACGCCCTTAAGGGCAGATAAAACTATATTGCTTGGAAGGACAGGATATAGCAAGTGTTGGAAGACAAAAAGATTAAGGAATTCATATACAAAGATATTCCTAAGCCAGCTGGTGCTCAAGATCTGGCAGAGTGTAGAAACTGTGTGGAAAAGGTGAGAACAATTATCCTAGAAGGAGTTTGAGATCATATTGTCTCGAACCTCCACCATCAGGAAAGTCCATTTGCAATGTGGAAGGCCTTGACATACCTGTTTCAAAACAATAGTTACCACAGGAAGCTAACACTAAAGGAAAAGCTCAGAAAGATAAAGATGGATAAGGGCGACTCAATACCGAAGTACATGACCAAGTTCACCCAAAGTCAGGATGAGCTTGGAAGTGTCAGTGTTACAATTTTTGAAGATGATTTGATGATCTTGACACTTCTAGGCCTTACCAAGAGCTGGCACAGCTACCAAGACACAGTTAATGGGATGGAGAAGCTACCAGAGTGGGAGAGCTTGTGGTACGACTTGGTATAAGAAGAGATTTGGTGAAACACCAAAGATGGATCCTCATCCAAGCATGATGAGGAGTAGAACTGTGCCTTAGCTAGAAAGGCGAAGAAAGGAAAAGGGAAATTATCCCATTCCAAATAAGATTCCAGTTAGGGTGTGTTACAGGTCTATTTAGGCACATCACTCCTAGCATTCAGATCAGTACTTTTAGGGCTCATCAAACCCTAACTCAGTTGTTACATGCCCTAGAGAAGTCAACTCATTGAATGCCTCCTTATATGAAAGTTTCATGGCCTAAAGCCTTCCTGAAATGCCTCCTAGGGACACCAGGGCAGCCCATGCCTTGAGACAATGCGCTGAAGAGCAGGTAGGCCCACTATGGCCTACATTGCAGTGCACTTAGGCCCTCTTTAGCCTGTGCTGGGCAATATTGAGTGAAAATTGCATAGGGTTATGGAAATATTCCTTCATTCTAGATGACTCTAGAAGAGTCCCATCTCATATGAGCTCGAAATTGGATAGGCTAAGGATACATTAACCTCCTATCCTCTCATCCCTTGCTCCATGGAAACTAACGCCAAGATTGGAAGGCCATTCAATACCCTCATTTATGACAAAGCCACCTCCATTTCCCTATAAATTGAGCACCCATCATAGTGATCAAGGGGCTATAATATAAAGTTTGTAAGGAAATTATGTTGGTTTGAGGATTGAGTTTATGTTAAGGAATGTTATGTTGCTGGAGCGTTGTGCTTTTGGTGTGGTGAGGGTTGAACTGAAGCTGGAGGAGTGGAACAGAATCAAACTGTATTGGGTGATACTCGTCCTTCTACATTAATAAAGAGCTTATTCCTTTTCTCATATGATTGTTCATATTTGTGATGATTATGTGTTTCAATGTATTCGATTCCATTGTTTTATAGTTGATAGTTTCATGTATGCTTTGATCGTTTCTTGTTTCTGTTTCTCTTGATACAGGTACCTTTTAAGCAGATTTAGTTCAAGTGGGAGCAATGAGAGTGAATCAAAATAGATTTAGGAAGTGAAAGGCAACAATTAAGTTCCTCCATCTCATCTATCTTCTATAAAAAAAGGTTAAACTACTTTCTTTCTGTTGTTCTAGGTGTAGTCACCCACCTAGTGAAGATGTGTTTATGCGTAAATGCAAATTCCATGTAACAAATTGGCGACTCCACCGGGGAATGATTGTCATTATTGGTGGCTTACCCTCATCATATTACACCCTAGTAGACATTGATTAGCTTTATTGATCTTATTTCAGTCTTCTTGAAGTGTTTTTAGTCAAAAATTGTGCTTGAATGTCTCTTGAATTGACTCTTTGGCACCAGCACAGTGTTAGTCTTGACACAGTGCGCTGCAGATCAACCCCTACCTTAGAGACAGTGCATTGCAGCACACTGTCTCCCTCTCTAGCCTACACTGATTCCTCTTATGCTAAAAAACTCACCTTTGGTTTGATTTTTCCAAACTTGCTTCTCTTGTTGTCTGTTGAAAGATCAATGATGCTTGTGGTTTTGAAATCAACTTGTATTACTCTTCCTAGACCTGCTTTGGCCTTGATTGCTTAGTGTTTCTTAAATGATTTCTTTATCATTATCAATTCATTGTCAAAGTTAGCTTGTAGTCGATTAATCTTTGCTGAAAAGAAAGTGTCGTAAAAGTATTCATTTCTTTCGAAAAGGAATTGTCGTAAAGTCTTCATTTCTTTCAAAAAGATTGATTGATTGTATGTGCATTAGTTTCATTTTGTTCATCTCAACATTAGGGGAATTGAAAAGAAAAACTTGCATTATGCAATTAGAGGTTTTGTGTGTGCTTGTAGGAATAGTTTAGGGAAATTGCATTAGATGTGCTCTTTTCTCATTATGATTGCTTTGTCCCTTGTAGTTAAGGTTTTCATTGTTCAAAATCAAATGAAAGAATGTTTCTCATCATAGTTGCATTATAGGAATTTCAAAGACATTAGGCGGTGAACCTGAAATACAAACTCTTAATCAAGATCAACTTAAAAGTTATCTCAATTAACCTAATGGAGCATTGTCACCTAACGAATAACATTTAGAGGTTCTATGCTAGAGACGTGTTCTAGTGTCGTAAAACATAGCAGCTATCATTAATTGTCTATGATATATTCGTAGTGTGATACCTCATTCCACGTACGTAAGTATATCGTAGCTCGTCCACGTACCTTCGGGTATATAAGGTGGTGTTATAGTACGAAAAGTATAAAGGAATGCTCTCACTGTGCAGTTTCGCATTAGACAACACTAACACAGATTGGGCCTCCACGTACTTTTGGGTATATATGGGAGGACTACATTAGGTTGTTATCCATCCTTAGGTAATCGAGTCGGCCGCCTTGTACACTGTGATACACCGAACAAAGCATTCGGGGAGATTGTCTGCATGTATGCTAAGTCCTTGGTTTATTGAGGCAGTATATTACAGTTCAAAGTTGCTTGGTAATCCTTTTGCCTAGATTACCCTCTTTTTGTTTATTTATTTTTGTAATAAAATCAATCAACAATCGTGGAGGAACATCAAGCCTTACCCTGTCATTTGCGGAGGATAGCGAGTAAACCACCGTTACCCCCTAAAGTTACACCTAGCCGGAAAAATTGGTCTCGTTTGACTGAATCCAGTACATCACAAACTTCTGGTTCTTCATCTGAATTACCAGAAACACCTATATCAGTAAGTACTGTGACTCCAATTACTCCTACAATTACTGGTACATATGTTACTGAAGTGGAATCTCCACAATTACCTGAGGACACTAGAAGTGAACCTAGTGAAATGGTAACCCAAGTTGTCCAACAAGAAGTTGATTCTCAACCTAAAGTTGTTCAACAAGAAATTACTTCTGAACCTAAATTTGTTCAACTAGAAGTTGATCCTAAACCTATCACTATTCAATCAGAAGTTACTTCTGAACCAGAAGTTGTTCAAGAAGCCCAACCTGAACCTGTTGTTATTTTACCAGAACACTTGGATCTTGAAGTTGAACAATCAGAAGTTGTTACCATACCGGAAGATGATCGACTGGTTCATCCTCAGACATATGTAACTGTTGAGACTTCCCCTTTACCTCAGGAACAAATACCGGAAATCTATTACAGACCTGACGATGAAATCCTTCCACCTAATTTGATTTCGATAGAAGAGGAACCTGAGGAATAAACACCCAGAACTCTAGTTCACTTTGGACCTATACTTTATCTTTATCCTCATACTCCTCATTTTACTGCTCCTTCTAATCCTAATTACTTTCATACACTCATTGATTCGTCAGGAATTTTATTAGGACATTTGACTATGGCAGAATCAATATCCCATATTGTACCATTTGTTACAGCTATGACAGAATCCTTTGTTGCTACTTCTTCGATGTTTACCATAACACCCGAGTCACATTTGTATGGTGTTCCATCCATCCCACCGAGTTACCAATCTTTATCTGGAACCCACTCAGGTGTTGCTTCTAGTCCATGGTCCTCACCCATGTCCTCTACAGGAATTTTATCTAGTTCTTTACTTACGAATACTGAACAACTTGACCCATCAAGTCAATATTAACTTGGTTCATATAGTTACCGTCCAATGTATATGCTTTACACTGGATTACCCCCATATGAAGAAAAATATGCACAATCTCCTTATCCTCCATTTACAGGGGGCAACCATATGGTAGTATGTTGTCATCTTTAGGTCAACCTGGAATGACTATTTGTCAGTGGCAACCAAAAATGCCCATTTAACCAAGGTTTGTGTATCCATCACAACCTATGCAATATGTCTCATCCATACCTACTACACCTGTTGTTACAACTTTACCACAGTCGCAAGCTCAGTTAGTTGTATCTCAACCTTTGCCAGCTGGTCCTTCAACCTCAGACGCCCAAGTTTCAAGTTTACAGATTCAGCCTTCTTAGGCAGCTTTACAATACTTGTTTGTGCCTGGAATTCAACAACCTCGAGCCAGTTTACCTCTTACTGGAATGACTTAGGCTTACATTGGTTTAGTATATTCACAACTTGGTCAAGCTTACATTGGTGGGAAACAACCATTAAATCAACAATCATAGCAACCACAGTATCAACAGCAGCAATTCTAGCAATACCAAAGTTATCCTGGACTTGATCAACAAGCCTATGCGAGGTTTGGTCAACAACAAATTTACTCAAGTCCTAGTCAACAAGCCTATCTTGGGTTTGGACAATAGCAAATTTATCTTAGTGCTGAACAACTACCTTATACCGAATTTGCTCAACAAACTTACCCCTATCAAGGTTACCAGCAACAGATGCCCTACACTAGTATGCAAAGGCCTATTTCCCAGGCAATTCCATCTTACCCTAGTTATGCTCAACCTGACCTCAATAGATAGTTTCCTTTTTTTGAAACACTTGAATTACGAGATCTAAATCGGCTTACCAATGATCCAATTCTTCATGCACCTTGGTCGTCGGTGATTCCTCATAAATTGCTTTCCGATATTCCAAAATTCAGTGGAAACCATGGAGAAGACCCATCCAACCACGTCATGAATTTTCATTTATGGTGTTCATCAAACTCCCTGAATGATGATTCAGTTAGACTACGTCTTTTCCAGCGAACACTTACTGGTCTGGCTGCAAAGTGGTACATTGAGTTATCACGAGCTTCATTTGATAACTTTACATCCTTAGCTACCATGTTTTTAACCCACTTCCAGTTACCCATACGATATGAAACTGGAATGGAGCTATTGACCAATTTTAAATAAACTACTACTACTCACATCCGTATTCATATTCACGAGTGGCATCGTCGTCGTCGAATGGTCAAGACTTATGTTCCTAATCACCTTTTAGCTGAGCGGTTTATAAAATCCTTGTTGCCATATATCACCGAGGATGTGGATAAAGGATGAGTTGTCACTGAAGAGCAAGTAATTGCTCGTGCCTAATACTTAGAATAGATTTACACTCAGTCTGGCATGCTCTATGACAAAATTCTGAATGCACCCAGACCAGCTTTTATTGTTCCTCCACCCCCATTGAGTAAAGACTCTCATGCCGGTGACAATGTGATTGGTTCTTTGAGCACACAAACAGTAGGTAGATCATCTGGTAAAAAACTTGCTATTTCCAATCAATTTCTACTGCATCTGATAACACTCCTACTTCCAAAATAAATCATGTCATCTAACAAAGGAAAGATGAAAAGAAACCTAGAAGCAAGAAGAAGGGAAAGCTAAAAAGAAACAAAACCCTCCCCCTCAATAGAAATCATCTGATTCCTCTTCTCCAGCTAAGAAACCTTGTTATCCATGTTTGATTTGTAACAAGGATCATTTTATGCAAGACTATCCTCACCACTCTGAAGTCTCAAAGCTTCTTAAGACTTCTAGTGCATCCACGATGTTGACAAATCCTTTTCCCTAATCTGGAGACTCATTTGGTTGCTACAGATCATGCTTCCACTTCATAAGTTCTTATGTTATCCGCCTCTAAGCCTAAAATTGATGTTTTGGTGTCAACACAAAGTAAAGATTATGGTAATCCATCATTGTCGTCGAATAACCAGGCTTCAGATCAACCAAATCCTTCAACTTCGACTTCGTCGGATCCTATTCCACCACCTATTGCACTAGCATTAATAATAAAACCGCATAAAGGAGTTGTACATAAGTCTGCATTCAACCCTCGAGCTCAAGCAGTGCAAAACTATAACATAGTAGAAGATCTAGCTCAGTTACCTTTTGTTATGTGGTGGTGAGCCCCAGTATTGTAGCAATAATGCTACAACTCCTGGAACTCCCTTCTTTAATTTTATCAACCTGGTAGTTCGTAACAAACTTGGAAGCGACGGTGTTGTATGCACAAGTACTAGCTCTTGCCGCAGCTGTCACCTGGTCAGCTGGCACAAGTCCACTAGGAGCTTAAGCCAACTTCTATGAGCTCTTAGAAGAATCTTTTTAATTGATGGATGAAAGCTAACTCGAAGGAAGCTAATCTAATCGCAAAAAGAAACTGAAAGCCAAAAAGAAACGCAAACCCTAGCAAACCCTAATTCTACCAGCTAGTCCTACTGATGCAAAGGAGAGCATGCAAACTACTAAAAGAGATGCCATTACTTCTATGAAGGTAAAATACATGTGTCTAGACTACCTCTATGTGAAGAAAACATCTTTTTGTATTTTTGTTTAAGTTGTTGGAATTATCGTGCATGTGCTTCTAACTATTTTTGACTGTGCAGAGGTGGATCAAGGAGGAGAAATGCTTGGGAAAGGTTGGGAAGGTTCAGAGAGGGTCTAAGGGGTCCCTAACACCCTTCCAGAGAGTCTCACAAAGTTTGGCTGCCAAGAAACCGTGTTTATGAGCTTCTACAGGAAGTCTGCAAGGGTTCTACAGGATGTTCAGGATTTCTACAGGATGTTCTGTAATTCTTCTACAGGATGTTTCGAAATGGGATTTTGGAGCATGGATGGAGGGAAAAAGATGGAGGAATGAGTATGGAGGTGAAATAGGGGTGTGAAGAGGTCTAGGACTTGGTGGATGAGGCTAAGGAGCGATTGGATTTGTTCAAGGATGGAGGAAGCGATGATGCACAAGAATGTAGGAATTAGGGCAAGGTGGGGAAAGTATGGCAAATGAAGGGTACAAATCATGGACTAAGGGTTGGACCAGATTATCTGATGGATTATAGGTAGATAGAGAAGGATAACAGGTGCTCTGCAAGTTATTTTTCGAATTTAACAAAAGAAGACTTGGAAAATCAAGAACCTAATTACCTTGACCTAATCTGACCTAGATAATAGCAAAAGAAATGGAACAGAAGTTTATTTGCACAAAATCAGATGAACTAACTATGCAACTAAGCAATCATAACCCTAAGCATGCAGTCAAAACTGATATCAAGTTTGACAACTAAGAATCCAACACTAATACTTGCATGGTGAAGCAAAACAGCGTTTTTGTGGGCAGCAAGGTCACCTTTGTCCCAACTCACGATCCCACTGAGGGAGAGGTAAGATCAGAGGTGCTTGAGCCCCTTTTTCCAAGGATCCTTTATGTTATTATTCTGTCCAAATCAATCTGAACATGAAAATCTAATCATCAAAAGCAACCTAAATAACACAACAAGTTTTAAATCTAAATAGTAGATTTTACTCTAAGAATGCAGCAAAGACACATGAAAGTAAACAAAGGAGGTACTGGGCGCTTGAGATGGGCCCAACCCCAAGAGCTACAGCCTCCTAAGAGAGATTTAGAGCTGGTGCAAAGCTGGATTCGTCTTTATTGAGCAAGAAAAGAAGAGTTACATCAAAACTGTCCACAATGGAAACTTGAAAATGTGCTGAAAGCAAAGCTAATCTACTGCATAAAAATCGAACTACAAACTAGCTAACTTCTGCCTATAAAATGACTAACCATTGGCTATGAAATGACTAACCACTAGCTACAAAATGAGGCCCTAAGCCTTCTTATTTATACAAATTGAGGACCCCAACAGTCCTCCTAAACTTTAGGGACTCGGCTGCCCAAGACTTGTAGTTAACAGCAGTCCTACTTGACTTGCTTGGCTGCCCTTGTGCTGATTGATTTGGTGGCCCTTGAACTCCGAGCTGATGGTGGAGAATTCGAGGTAAGGGCCCATAAATGAAGGGAACACCTTCCTAAAAATACTCTCCACGAATTTGGCTGCCAAGTGCTCATTTCAACCATTGACTTTGTCTCCAAATTGACCAAAAAGGCTACACAAAGCACACATTAGACTTGTTGGCATAATTACTAACCCAATTCACTCTATTAGCATAAATATAATCAAAAACATGCAATAAACTAATGAGAATGGTGGATTAAGTCGAATTAGGAGGTTGAATGAGCCCAAATAATTATCCATTTTTGGGGCTCATCATCACCCCCCTACTGAAAGTGTTGCTCATCCTCTGAGCAACCAATCTATCTCCTCATCTTTGATGGCCCTGGTGGCCTCCCTGTCATGCCAAGCTTCTAAAGTGATGCCCTCTTCTTAGTCATGAAACCATGCTTTTCTCTTTGCTTCTTCCCACTGCCTGTGCTTCTTTTCCTAGAGAATTCTCAACTTTGGTATGATTGTGCAAGTATATTCAATTTGATGGTCGCAATGGTGGTGAAAGGAGATGAACCCAGTGGAGGATGGAAGAAAAGAGTGGTTGCATGCCTCCTCAACAAACTTCAAGCTTCAAATCCCTCTCCATAATTGATTTTGGCCTGCCCAAAGGCTTCTACAGGATGTTTCTGGTAAAAATACAGAACTTCCTGTAGAAAGTCCTGTAGCTTCCTGTAGAAGGTTGAACCATGACCAGATTGTGTCCGAACCTTGAAAAAATGAGTGTTCATGGAGGGGATGGATGTGCTTAGGGTGGCTAGCACAGGTGCTGCCTCCCTAGCTAAAATCTCGGCCAATTTCTCCTTCTGCTGCCCTCTCCCCAAACTTCCTTGTATGCCAATCCCAAACAACGCAAAGCCTTTGAACTCATTTGATGAAACTTCCTCAAGAGTAATTCCCTTGATGCATCATCTAATTCAACAACTGATCCATCTGCAAGTTGTTGAAAAGCACTCCTTTCAAGCAAATTTTCCATGGCGCCCTTCACTAGCAGACGATTTTGTCCCATTGGTTCCGTGACAATAACACCCATGGATTTTCGATCACAATCAAACTCCAATAAAGCCCGCCTCTTTGATCTTTGTATCCACCAATCACAATTGCCCAATTTCACTGTGCCACTGTTGAGAATGGCACTTGTATCACCTGCCATTGGGTCTGGAACTCCCATTTTTTCAACCAATACCTTCAAGGCTGCCTCAGTGGGAATACCAGTAGCATGGAACTGGTGACCTTGACAAGATATCCCTGCATCATTGCAAACTGCAGCAACTTCTGCCAGAGTTTCTAAATTTTCCCCCATATTATGTGCAGGCCAATCCAATATTTTTCCATCCTCAGGATTATATGTTGTTCCTTCAACAGTAAACTCTCTAAGTGAACCAGCACTGTGCCCTATGGCTATAAACTCACTGACAGACATCTGATTGGTTGTAAGAGTACCTGTCTTATCAGAGCAAATCACTGTGGTGCAACCCAAAGTCTCCACGCTCGGTAACTTACGCACAATAGCATTCTTTTGTGCCATCTTACGAGTGCCAAGAGCCAAACATGTAGTAATCACAGCAAGAAATCCCTCTGGTATAGCAGCAACTGCCAGAGCAACAGCAATCTTAAAGTAGTATGTACATTTCTCAAAGGAAAACCTGATATTTTTTTGGCCACCCATCTATGACTTCCCATGAAAGAAAATATTTGTAGTTCATGATCCAGACAAGAATAC
Source organism: Pinus tabuliformis (assembly GCA_031772625.1). NCBI lineage: Eukaryota > Viridiplantae > Streptophyta > Pinopsida > Pinales > Pinaceae > Pinus > Pinus tabuliformis. The sequence continues at coordinate 25,373,723 of CM062808.1, read as the reverse complement.
AAATGGCACCAATCACTGTTGTCAGTCTTTCACCAAATTCATCTAACTTTGTTTTCAAAGGGGTATCATGACATTCCATTGAAGCTTCCTGAATTTGTGCCTGAATTTTACCTATTTCTGTAAACATGCCAGTGCTCACAACAATGCATGTGCAGCAGCCATTGGTAACTGTAGTTCCTGCAAACACCATGCATTCTTTTGACTGCAACTCACAGTCACACAAGGTGGCTGGATATGTTCTTTTGACCACAGGCATGCTCTCTCTGGTCAGGGAGCTCTGCTCCATCCTAAAGGTGGATGTCTTGAGGGACACAATTCTCATGTCTGCAGGAACCTTGTCTCCCACCTTCAGTTCCACTATATCTCCTGGAACAAGTTCTCTGGAGGGAAGATCTACAACATAATGTCCATCTCTCAAGACCTTTGCATGATCAGATTGCATTTCTTTGAGAGCTTCCAAAGCCTTCTCAGAATTATTCTCCTGCCATACTCCAACAATGGCATTGAGGATGAGAATCAGGAGAATGACCAGGGGCTCTACATAGGTTGTTATGCCCTCCTCAGAAGACACATTATCACGAAAGTAGGCGAGAAGAAATTAAATGCCAGCTGCCAGCAGAAGCATTTTAACAACTGTATCATCAAATTGCTCCACTACCAGCTTCCACAAAGGTGTACCATTTTTCTTCTGGAGCTCATTCCATCCATATATTTGAAGGCGTTTTTCCACTTCATGAGAATTTAAACCATTCTCTAAGCTCACATCATATTCTTCTAAGCATTCTTCAACAGTTTTAGACCAAGCAGGGAATATCTTGTCCTCCATGGACTATGAAATAGATGATCAGATTCTGAATTCAAACAGATTGCTCCACCATTAACAGATCTATAATGCGTTTGAAAAACTCCAAAATCAATACTTTCAAGAACCCTGGTAACCTTGGACACGAGCTTTAACTACTTTTCTCATTTCAAGCTTGAATTTTGACAAAAATCTCGGGTTTTCCTTCTGCAGAGCTGTTTTCTGCGTTTCCTGTAGACGACTTCCTGTAGAAACGCCTGTAGAGTGCCCCTGCGCCTCTGAGTGAGCCCGATACGCTGGAGAATTGTGAACCAGGCCACAAAGCTCAATGGAGGACGATGGGTTAATCATTTTGTGGAATCAGAGGATGCATACTTCAGTTGAAAATGTTGCAAGTGCAAGTTGACAGCAGTTTGTGAGTCTGAGCTGAGCATTTGTTAATTGCTGCATGATTTGTGGTGAAGGAGTGAGGTGGCCAGGTGTACGTGGCCACATGCAGACGGCAGTGCTATAATGAGCTGCATGTCCTCTTCTTGTTAATCAGTTCCACTGGAGTTAAAGCCTCTACCACTGTCTGTTTTTTTTTTTTTTTTTTTTTTCACGTGAGTTGTCTAACACGTACGCTGCATGATTCCTAGCTGATTGATAGAGAATTGGACAAGGAACTATTGGCTTAATCTTTCTATATTCGTGGCTCAATTCCACCATTCCATTCATTCATGCAGTTTTTAAATTAGATTTGTGCAATAGAAAAACGAGTTGCAGTCATGTACCTGAAGTCAAATGGCTGCTGTGAGGTGTTGTGGCTAGTCATTGTTTCATGCACTGGTTTCTTTGGTTGCATGACGACTTGGCTGATGATTTTTGCTTGTTTTCCTTGTGCAGGTGTCCTCTGGCCGGATGCATGCTGCAGGAGTTCATTTCCACGCTCAGATCTGCACCTTCAAGCTGCTGCGTTGAATTTTCACAGGACCGAAACTTGTTTTCACCATTGCTTCCAAACGGCAAACCGGATTGATCTGAAACTTGCTGAGCGCATTCCTATCATCATGATGCACCTCCCATAGCAAAATCATGATCAATGGATGCACAGATTTCGAGAAAAATGGAAAATTGCTAAATATTTCAGAGATCAATTTCTCGGAAACCATGCATCGGAATCGGCTGAAACTGCTTGCATAGGCTACTATCACCCAAGTGCATCTCCCCATGAAACAGGTTTTGAAACGGATGCACAGATATGGAGAAAATACAAAAATGGCTAATGGTGATGGAGGCAGATTTCTTGGAAACCGTGCACTGGAATGGGCTGAAACTGCTCGGGCATGTTGCCATCATATCTATACAATTCCTTGTAAAACAGTTTTTCAAATGGATGCATGGTTTTCAATTTATGGAAGAAACAAATTCTGTTCTAGGTATTTTTGCTTCAAGGCATTCTGCAAGTTTTTGCATGGTGAAAAAGAATGAGCTTGGGCTGTGATGCAGGCATGGATATGATGGAGGAGGAGTTTGAAAAGTGCAGGAGGACTTCTGAACCCTTCGGGAAGCTACCATGTCCGCCAAACTACTTTTTTCAATCCATTTTTAACTTCTTGTAATTTCTACAGGAACTTCTTGTAGAAGCACAATGAAGAAGCACAAAGAGGTGGAAAAGATGATGGAAAAGGGTGAGGAATGGGAATATGGATGCTTGCAGGCATAACCAATGGATTCTAAGCTTTAGATCCCCTTCCAAAATCGAATCTGGCTCGCTTGAAGGTTCTACAGGATGTTTCCTGTAGAAATATAGAACTTCCTCTAGAAGGCCCAAAAACTCCTTTGTCTTTGTTTTGAGTGTTCCTCCTCACCTGCAATGTCATTGTTGCAACCTAAAATTATTCAATGGGAATTAGATTTATTTTTCTTTTTCTTTTTCTCCTTTTTTATGAAAAACAACTAGGGCGCCTCATGGAGGTTTTCACCCTAATTGCCTGCCCTGGGTGCCTCCAAGGGAGGTTTTCACCCAGAGATCTTATTCTCTTTTCTCTTTTTTTCCAACCCATTGACCGCCTCATGGAGGTTTTCAATCAATGAGCCAATCTAAGGCGCCTCCGAGGAGGTTTTCACCTTAGATTTTTATTCTCTTCTTATTTTCATTTTTTTTCTTTTTTTCTTTTTTTTTTCTACCCTACCCTACTTGAAAAACAAAATCATTTTCAAGTGTAAGAATACTTCCAATGGAGCCATGTGCACATCGAGATTAGAGACAAGATGATGTGAAGGCTCGAAATGCATGCTTTGACAGGTATCTGGATTTTAGAGACAAAATGATCTGACTTTGAAGGGATCAAACATAGCTGAGGAAGAGAGTACTGCTGCAACTTAGTGACTGTTTGGAACCATGTCTCAATATAGCTCTGATATCCTTGGTCCTTTTGCTGATCTGGATCATGTTTCATGTCACCTTCTAACATGACTTCCTCATCTTCCTCTTTTTGCTGATCTTTCTCTTGAATACGTGGAAGATTTGATGGTAACCATGAAGGATCTTTCTTTATCTCTGCTTCTGATGTCTTCTCTTCATCAAGTAAAGCCCATGGTTCTTTGATTTCCTCTTCTGAATCTTCTTTTGCCTGATGTGGTCCTTCAATGCTTTCAATATAGTCTCTTTTTTTCAATACTCTTCCTGAGCTATGGTGAAGATCATTGAGCTCAAGAGGAGTCATTTGGACATGTTGTGTCCCGGCATTGGAATTGTGTTGAGCTACTCCAATGGACAAGTTTGGAAATTGTGGTATGGGTAGCTGAGTGGGGGTGTATATTTGAGATGGATGTGGATGGGGTTGTGGTTGGGCAGGCATTTGGGGTTGCCTTGGTGGAGGAGGAGGCGATGGTTGCGGTTGAGCAGGTGGTGGAGGCAAAGGAGTGGGAGGAGAGTTGTACTGGGGCCTCCACCCCTGATGAGGTGCATTCCACTGAGGCTGTGGCTGAGCATAAGAGTGAAACGAATGAGCAGCTGGTTGGGCATAATATGGATCTATGAAGGAACAAGGAGGAGGTGTGAACCAGGAAGGATGAGCAGGGGGACCCCAAGAAGGCATGAAAGTGGCTTGATAGGGGTCATAATAGGTCTCGGATGTCCCTTGCAGTTCCTGCTGATAAGATCTAGGTTCATGTGGCCTCTTTTGGTTCATATAATAGAGTGATTCAGTGGCTCCTTTGGCTCTTTGATATGCAGCTTTGATTCTGGGTAAGGAAGGGCACTGATCTATAGGATGGTATTCTTCACATACAAAACACACTTCTATGGAGTACAATGGACATTCGTTCCTAGGATGCTTTCTAGTGCACCTAGGACAAAAAATGGCCAAAGCCCTCTTGGCTTCTTCTTGCTTCTTTTGGATCCGCAAGGTATCCAGTTGCATGGCAAGAAACTGCCTCATATCACTCTTGAAATCTTCGATCTGATTTTCAAATTCGTCTTTGGACAAGGTGCTGCTCCCAACATTTCTGCTTGTAGCCATTTGCTCCAGAGGAATGGTTTCTTCTTCTTCTTCCCTTGAGGTTCTTCAAATATGTCTTGCTGTCCACCTAAGGGTTCTTTAATCACAGCCATCGAAGAAGAGAGAATGTTGGCTGTGTGAAGCAGTGGGGGCGTTGTGCAATCATTTTTCTAACTTATCTCTACTCCTACAAGGCATGAAATGAAATCTTTTTGGTTGATTTTTGCTTTTTTTTTCTACTTCTACCTGCAAAACTGAAATAGATTGAACTGCAACTAACTATCTTGCTAAAATGAAAATGCGGAATTTAAATGAAAGCAGGAAAGGATTAATCTATTTTGCTCAAATGAAATTGCAGGAATGAAATGCTAGTCTACGCTTGCGGAATTGAAATGCTAATCTACGCTTGCAGAAATGAAATTGCGGAATTGAAATGCTGATCTATGAAAGCGGGAAACGCTAATCTACTTTTGCATAAACGAAATTGCATAATGGAAATGGAATAAACTACTTAGCAGAAGATTGTAGTGGAAAATAGAAGAAAAGCGACAATCACCAATACTCTGACGCTTCCCCAGCAACGGCGCCAAAAAGATGGTGGTGAGCCCCAGTATTGTAGCAATAATGCTACAACTCCTGGAACTCCCTTCTTTAATTTTATCAACCCAGTAGTTCGTAACAAACCTGGAAGCGACGGTGTTGTATGCACAAGTACTAGCTCTTGCCGCAGCTGTCACCTGGTCAGCTGGCACAAGTCCACTAGGAGCTTAAGCCAACTTCTATGAGCTCTTAGAAGAAGCTTTTTAATTGACGGATGAAAGCTAACTCGAAGGAAGCTAATATAATCGCAAAAAGAAACTGAAAGCCAAAAAGAAACGCAAACCCTAGCAAACCCTAATTCTACCAGCTAGTCCTACTGACGCAAAGGAGAGCATGCAAACTACTAAAAGAGATGCCATTACTTCTATGAAGGTAAAATACATGTGTCTAGACTACCTCTATCTGAAGAAAACATCTTTTTGTATTTTTGTTTAAGTTGTTGGAATTATCGTGCATGTGCTTCTAACTATTTTTTACTGTGCAGAGGTGGATCAAGGAGGAGAAATGCTTGGGAAAGGTTGGGAAGGTTCAGAGAGGGTCTAAGGGGTCCCTAACACCCTTCCAGAGAGTCTCATAAAGTTTGGCTACCAAGAAACCGTGTTTATGAGCTTCTACAGGAAGTCTGCAGGGGTTCTACAGGATGTTCAGGATTTCTACAGGATGTTCTGTAATTCTTCTACAGGATGTTTCGAAATGGGATTTTGGAGCATGGATGGAGGGAAAAAGATGGAGGAATGAGTATGGAGGTGAAATAGGGGTGTGAAGAGGTCTAGGACTTGGTGGATGAGGCTAAGGAGCGATTGGATTTGTTCAAGGATGGAGGAAGCGATGATGCACAAGAATGTAGGAATTAGGGCAAGGTGGGGAAAGTATGGCAAATGAAGGGTACGAATCATGGACTAAGGGTTGGAGAAGATTATCTGATGGATTATAGGTAGATAGAGAAGGATAACAGGTGCTCTGCAAGTTATTTTTCGAATTTAACAAAAGAAGACTTGGAAAATCAAGAACCTAATTACCTTGACCTAATCTGACCTAGATAATAGCAAAAGAAATGGAACAGAAGTTTATTTGCACAAAATCAGATGAACTAACTATGCAACTAAGCAATCATAACCCTAAGCATGCAGTCAAAACTGATATCAAGTTTGACAACTAAGAATCCAACACTAATACTTGCATGGTGAAGCAAAACAGCGGTTTTGTGGGCAGCAAGGTCACCTTTGTCCCAACTCACGATCCCACTGAGGGAGAGGTAAGATCAGAGGTGCCTGAGCCCATTTTTCCAAGGATCCTTTATGTTATTATTCTGTCCAAATCAATCTGAACATGAAAATCTACTTTAATCATCAAAAGCAACCTAAATAACACAACAAGTTTTAAATCTAAATAGCAGATTTTACTCTAAGAATGCAGCAAAGACACATGAAAGTAAACAAAGGAGGTATTGGGCGCTTGAGATGGGCCCAACCCCAAGAGCTACAGCCTCCTAAGAGAGATTTAGAGCTGGTGCAAAGCTGGATTCGTCTTTATTGAGCAAGAAAAGAAGAGTTACATCAAAACTGTCCACAATGGAAACTTGAAAATGTGCTGAAAGCAAAGCTAATCTACTGCATAAAAATCGAACTACAAACTAGCTAACTTCTGCCTACAAAATGACTAACCATTGGCTACGAAATGACTAACCACTAGCTACAAAATGAGGCCCTAAGCCTTCTTATTTATACAAATTGAGGACCCCAACAGTCCTCCTAAACTTTAGGGACTCGGCTGCCCAAGACTTGTAGTTAACAGCAGTCCTACTTGACTTGCTTGGCTGCCCTTGTGCTGATTGATTTGGTGGACCTTGAACTCCGAGCTGATGGTGGAGAATTCGAGGTAAGGGCCCATAAATGAAGGGAACACCTTCCTAAAAATACTCTCCACGAATTTGGCTGCCAAGTGCTCATTTCAACCATTGACTTTGTCTCCAAATTGACCAAAAAGGCTACACAAAGCACACATTAGACTTGTTGGCATAATGACTAACCCAAATCACTCTATTAGCATAAATCTAATCAAAAACATGCAATAAACTAATGAGAATGGTGGATTAAGTCGAATTAGGAGGTTGAATGAGCCCAAATAATTATCCATTTTTGGGGCTCATCATTATGTCAATGCTTAAGGTGCTTCAAAATTGTCCCTCCCAAAAGGAGACTTTATTGTCAGCAACTGGTGGAATTGATCCAATGGATTCCAATCTTGTGGTTTTCAACCATGCGGGATATACATCGTAATTACCAGCTCAATTAGCTTTCTTGATTCAAGTAAAGGCTTTGAATAAACTCGTTAACCGAACCATCGTTGATGAGGGTACTTATACTTGTATCATGTCGATGAGTTGATAGAAAACACTTGGGTCCCCGCCTTTGTCACAGTCACCTACAACTTTAAGAGCTTTTGACAGTCATGCATATATGCCTTGTGGAATTTTGAGTAACCCACAGATAGAACTAGGGGAGAAAATTGTAACTGTTGAAGTTGAGGTCGTTGACGGACCCCTTGACAGCAATATTTTGCTAGGAATACCTTGGGTTTATGTTATGGTTGTTGTAGTTTCGACATACTTTTGTATGATTGCTTTTCCTCATAAAGGCGAAATCATAGTAATTGATCAAATTGGCTTCTTTGCCTCTAGTTCACAGGCTACTGGAAGCATTCCGTTAGTTCATGGACCCCCAATATCTCTTCAGAATGTTGGATTAGGTCTCTTTAAAGATCCTTCCCTAATGGGTGCTTTTTCGCTACTATCACCATCACAAATGGCGGAAGTGGAAAAAGTTGAGACTTGCAATATGATAACTTACACTTCATCTGATTCATGGAAGATTCCCAATAATTCTGAAGATGATATGCTTAATGAAATCATGCCTCTAAGTCCCATTGAGCTTGCATAGCAATCAATCTCTTTGGCCTGTGCGGCAAACCCAAATCCATTATCACCAATTGTATGGGTTGATCGTTCGTTAGAATATGGTACTTCCTCTGATCCTTTTTCACATATATCTTATACTGATGAAGGAATCATCCAACCAATGATGATAGAAGAAGAACCATGGGAAGATTATTATCATCGATCCCATCTTCCAAATTAGAGAGAAGATGTTTCAAATGAAACAAATCACCTTTCAATTGTTGATTTACTTTCGAATTCTGTATTTATAGACACACTCAATTCCGAATGAAACTTGCCAAATATCAAAGAAACCATTTCTATCGACATTTCGACCAAACCTGGAATTGTAGAGAACATTCATGTTGGCAAATCTTTTTCTCCATCCAAACTTGAAACTTACTGTGCTCTTTTCCATGAATTCCGCAACATATTTGCCTGGTCATATGAGGAAATGCCAGGAATTGAATCTAGTATAGTTGAACATGAGATCAAAATGCATCTTGATGTCAAACCGATACGACAGTGCCTTCATCCTATTCATCCAAAGAAGATTGTTGCCATAAAAGCAGAAATTGAAAAACTTTTGCATGCTAGTTTCATTTACCCTGTTCCTCTTACCTATTGGGTTTCTAATCTTGTTCCAGTCATGAAGAAACAAGGAACAATATGACTGTGTGTTGATTATAGGGATGTTAATAACACTTGTCCAAAAGACAATTATCCCACTCCCTTTATCGACTAGATAATTGAGGACTGTGTCAGATGAGAAATATTCTCATTTATGGATGGCTTTTCCAGCTATAATCAGATCAATATCTGCCCAGAAGACCAATATAAAACTGCTTATATTTGTCCCCGGGCACATTCGCATATAGGAAACTCCATTTTGGTTTGAAGAACATTGGGGCAACTTTTCAAGGGGCAATGAATTATGCCTTCCATGACATCAAACACATTTTTCAACGTTATCTAGATGATTTACCTGCTCATTCACGAAAACGGGTTGACCACCCGCAATATCTAAGAGCTATATTTTTACGATGCCGACACGACAAAATTCAACTCAATCCACACAAATGTGTGTTTTGTGTTGGTTTTGGTCATTTTTCTTGGTTTCGTAGTGTCTAAAGAAGGAATTTGACTCGACCCTTTGAAGGTTAAGGAAATTCTTGATCTACCTCCACCTTCCAATTTACTACAGTTACAGAGACTCCAAGGGAAGGCTAACTTTCTAAGGAGGTTCATTCCCAACTACGCTGAAATGGCTAAAGGATTTACTCGTCTTTTGAAAAAGGGGATATCCTCCCATTGGGACTAGGTTGTGTAAGCTTCCTTTGATGCTCTCAAAGATACCTTTATTCGAGCATCATTAATGTATGCCCCTAATTATCAAAACGAATATTTCATGTATCTTGTCGCTGCAGATACAACCATTGCTATGGTTTTAGTCCAAGAAAAAGATGGGACTCAACATCCGATATATTATTTGAGTCGCAATCTCAATGATACGGAAGTTAAGTACTCTTATGTCGAAAATTTAGCTTTGTCTATTGTTCAAGCCATTTAGAGATTTCGCCACTATATCTTGCTCCAAAATACCATTGTCATTTCGAATTGCAACCCTATGACATACATTTTGTCACGTCAATTAATTGGGGGGGGGAATACTTGAAATGGATCGTTATTTTGTAAGAGTTTGATTTGGAATTCATCAAATCCAAATCAAAGAAATCTCTAGTCTTTGTCGAGCTTCTTTGCGACCTTCCCTCAACTGATATTGATTCAACAACGGAACCATCAATTCTGGATGAGTCTTTGTTTCTCATTTCATCATCTGACCCTTAGTATGGAGATATACTGATCTATCTCTAGACCCAAACTTTCTGGCCTAATACCTCTCACTCACAATAATGATGTATTCATTACCAAGCCTAAGACACTCTTTACCATTGTGGTATCGATACGATTTTATGAAGGTGCCTCACTCACAAGCTAAGAAAGTTTTGAATGATTGCCATTCTATTGCTTGTGGTGGACATTTATCTGGATATGCTACCGCACAAAATATTCTTTGTGATGGTTACTTCTAGGCCAACTAGATTCAATGATTGCATTATTGCTTTCAGAAGTTGTCATGCATGCCAGATTTCTTACTGCAAAACATTATTACTACCTGCACCATTGCATCCTATCATCGTTCTTGGACCATTTGAAAAATGGGGCATCGATTTTATGACATGTAACCCTACCTCGGCCAAGGGGCATGGGTATACAATTATCTTCGTTGACTATTTTATGAAATGGGTCGAGGCCATGCCTACATTAAACAGTAGTGGTGAGACAACTACTCTTTTTTTCTTCAACCATGTGGTTGCACGGTTTGGTGTGCCACAAGCTATAGTTACATATCATGGGTCGCATTTTCGCAACCATATGATGACCGAATTGACTACCAAGTTAGGAATTTCACATGATAGTTATACTCCCTATTATCTGCAAGCTAATAGACAAGTTGAGGCCATCAACAAAATCCTTAAGTGAATACTCCAATGTATGATAGGAGTTCATAAATGAAACTGGCATTTAATCTTGTACTTGGCTTTACAGTCGTACCGAACCTCGGTGAGAAATGAAACTGGATTGACACCCTTTCAATTGGTGTATGGTTTGGAGGCAATCTTACCTGTACAATGTGAAATTTCATCATTAAAACTCGCAATTTACCTGTCACCCGACACTTCTAAAGAAGAAGCACGTTTCTTAGATCTCATCCATCTATATGAAACTCATCGTGAAGCCGCATTGGCTAATGAAGCACATAAGAAATGGATAAAGGCGCAATATGACCGAAATTTCAAGCCTTGCATTTTCTCAGAAGGAGATCTGGTCTTCCTTTATGATTAGGAAGTTGATAAACTAGGAGCAGGGAAATTTGAACCATTTTGGATGGGCCCCTATATTGTCAAGTGTGTTTTGGCAAAATGTTCTTATGAGTTAGTTGATTATTATGGGATTCCATTGTCGCATCCATGTAATGGGTTTTATTTGAAATGTTACTATGCCTAATTTTGCATATTAATAAGCACTATATATATACTTTGATTGTGTGTGTGTGTTACAGTGTGACTTTAGCATTTTTTATGTGGTTAAGTAATCCTCTTTGCATTGTTGTAGATGTCGGAATCTTTGGAACCATTTGTTGGTTATGTCGATGGTGCTAGTCGTAGTATGTAGAGCCTATCTTCTGAAGCGTGGGCCATATTCGTTCCAAGTGGCGAGTTAGTGAGTCTTCAAGGGATTTGTATCGGTCGTTCTACAAACAATATTGTTGAATATAACGCATTGATTGAACTCCTCTCTGATGCCATTTCGCTTGGCATTCGCCGAATCATCATTAGGCTGGACTCACAACTTGTTGTACTGCAACTAACAAATGTTTATACCATCCGAAATCCAACAATTTATCGTATGTTCCTTAGAGTTCATATCTTGGAAAGACATTTTGATTACATGCAATATCAACACATTTCCAAGAACTTTAACACATTAACTGATTCATTAGCAAACTATGTGTTAAACAAACATTTGTGACACATGTAAAAGTAAAATTTTCAATTCACATCAATAGTTGAATAGGATTACACATAACCATATATAAAAACATTGAAAGAAAAATAGATAGATGTTTTAAAGTTTTTACAAAATTTGTGTCCAAGACATGTTGGTCATCTGACCTTGAAACTCAAAATACATAAAGAAATACATCCTAAGTAGACCTAATGATGCTCATGATAACAGGTCACAACCTGAGCTATCATGTGCAATAGCCTCATCCAACTGCTAGGAACACTAATAGTATGGAGTTGCAGCCTCATCGGTAAATCCTCGATCCATATATCCAGAATACTAAGGGTTAATCCCTCTATATGATCCTGCAACTCTAGTAGTGTCTCAATCAAATCCAAATCCTAGAGAACTACTCTACCGACATTTCTTTGTGTTGGTTCACCCGCCTCCTGTTGATGACCCATAGGTTGAACAATACCAACATCTGCATGCATGAGTACATTTTTAGTTTAGTCTTGGAAACATTAAAAACACAAAAACATGTAGAAACTTAAAAATTAAAAACATTTGGTCAAAACAATTTAGCTATAGCAGCCCATTGGGCACCCACTAGCAACCTCAAATCTGGATCTCCACAAAATTCCATCCCTGCATACAGATGCTCCTCGATGACAAGGTGTTTTCAACTGATCCAACTGAAGAATGCAGGAGGAAATGAGATTGATGATTGGCCAGCATGTCGAGCCATCAACTCAACCCATCTCTGCATCCGTGGATCTCTAAGACCAGTCAAACTCAGTGCCACATACTAAGGTTGCATCAATGGAATTATCTCTAAGGTAAAGGAAATCAAGATCGAACCATAGCTAAAATTATTCATCTTACTGCTCTTTACCTTGGTCAGCTGCTCTTTCATCGAAGAGAGAACTGCCTCACACTAGTTGAATGTAGTTGGCTCAAGGCACTCAAGTGAAAACTGCATATATGATATGTTCGCCAGATGAAGTGTCGCACTACCTACCAACTTTGTGATAGTGAAAAGGATTGTTCGCAAAGGAAAATCACGAACATCCCTGATGTTGATCTTCCCATCCTTGCTAGGTTGTGTACCTGGCCTACAGAACTGTCGAATGTAGTCCCTCACTGATTCACCCCCATGGGTAGAACCTGAAAGAGATATGGGGGCACCACGTCTCGACAACCCTGTAAGGAAGTAAACATCATTGATCAATATAGGAAGCACTTTTCCTCCTATGTGAAAATCCTGATCCGTTGGATCCCATGAATGAACTAGGAACTGCAATAGTTCTAGTTGTTTCCTCATCCCAGACAACCTGAAGTATTTGAGCAACCCACAGTCTCTGAGGGCCTCAACTGTACCCAGATCATTAAGGGCAACCATATCCTGTTCTTCATGCTCTCTTTCTCACTAACTAATAGTCATTCTGATCCAATCAAAGCCTGTAATCAAACCATAAGCTTAGTTAGGATCTGTAGGTTTTAACCCCGTATGTAAATTACATGCATACGAATTCTAAGAATAGAAGATAAACAATCCGAGAGCATAACACATAAAACACATATACACATATTTCCCCAGGATCCCAAAACTGAGACTACTAGTTTGATTTTCATTATGTTCCTTTCAATGTTACAATACATATTTATACATGTTGAAGCATGCAATACCATGGACCAAAAACCATCTCATCCAAAACCATGGACTGAAAACCATCGCATCCAAAACCATGTGGAAACCATGCACAAAACCATAGGTAGGTTTGCCCAACCTAATATAGGGTCCAAAAAAAATTTCCTCGGGGCACTGCCCCAGACCCCATAGAGGGGGGCTGCCCACCCCCCTCAAACCCCCTATGACCGCCCCGCTGCGCAATCAGTACAACGAAGGGGGGGCTCCGCCCCCCCTCTAACCCCCCGGTTAACTATGTAGGCTAGTCATGGAAAGATTATAACACAACCCAACATTCTCCCACTTGTTGTTTTCTTTCCACAGGAGATCTCAGTCATGTATTTAGCCCTGCAATGCCCATTGTTTCTCTGCAGCAAGAGAACTTCTCATAGCTCATAGATTTTTTCAATGCATCTGCAGTATTCTTAAAAGTGTCCACCTATACCAGTAACACCTTTTTGTCTTCTATCATATCCCTCACAATTGATACTGAACATCAATGTGTTTTGTCTTTGAATGATAAGCAAGGTTATTTGCTAAGAAAATTGCACTTTGGCTATCACAATCTATCCTTATAGCTCCCTGTACTAATCCCATACTTGAACACAATCTCTACAACCAAACTTCTTCCTTGCTTGCATGAGTAGTTGCCATGTATTATGCCTCTGTAGTTGATAGTGCCACTACAAATTGTTTCTTACTCATCCAACTGACTCTACCTCCAAATAGGTTAAACACATACCCACTTGTAGATCTTCTCTGATCCAGATCATCAATCCAGTCTGCATCAGCAAAGCCATGAATATCCAACACTCTATCTAATCATGGTCTTCCTTGGTAGCACAAACCATAATCACTAGTGCCACCCAAATACGTGAAAAATCGCTTCATTGTTGTCTAATGATCCTTTCCTTGTTTTTACATAAGCCTGTTCAATACTCCCACTGAATGTGCAATATCTAGTCTAGTAAAGACCATTGCATACATCAGGATACCGACTGCACTTGCATGTGGAACACGAGACATGTCCTCTTCCTCTTCTTGTGTCTTGGGACACTGTTCAATAGATAACTTCACACCTACAGGAATAGGAACCTTCACCAATTTAATATCCTACATATTAAACCTCTGCAATATTGTCTCGACATGCTTCCTCTGGTTTAAACAAAGCTTCCTCTTTGCCCAATCTCCTTTAATTTCCATGCCCAAAATATAGTTTGCAGCACCAAGATCTTTTATGTCGAATTTGGAGGACAATTGGGTCTTCAAATCCTGGATAATTTCTTTGTCATTTCCAACCAGCAACATATCATCCACATACAAGACCAGATAAATAACATGGTCACCAATTAATTTAAAATACACACAGTGATCTGCTTTGCTTCTGGTGAATCCAAGTCCCCGTATAAATGTATCAAATTTCTGACACCACATCTTTGGTGACTGTTTTAACTCATACAAAGACTTCTTTAATTTGCATACCAGATATTTCTTACCCTTCATCACAAAGTCTTCAGGTTGCTTCATGTAGATCTCCTCTTCTAGATCCTCGTGAAGAAATGTTGTCTACACATCCATCTATTCTACCTCAAAATCAAAAGCAACAACAACAAATAAAAGTAATGTAATAGAATCTACCTTGGAAACAGGAGAATAAATATCACCAAAATCAATTCCCAACACCTGGGAATAACCTTTTGCTACCAACCGAGCTTTGTATTCCTCCACATTTCCTTTTGCATTTGTCTTCTTCTTGAAAACCCATTTGCTGCCAATGGATTTCCTTCCAGGCGGCAACTCCACTAGATCCCAAAATTAATTTTTGTGCAAAGATGCCATTTCATCAACCATGGCCTCTTTCTAGAGTTTTCCATCCTCTGAATCTATTGCTTCTTTCATAGTTCTAGGATCATCATCAGTAAAAGATAAATAAAATTTTGAACAAAAGGCAGATGGACTATACCTTTCTGGCTGCCTTCTTTCTCGAACTGATATTCTCACACCCGAAGTTTGTGGCTCTTCATCTTCTGATTCCTCCTCTACTGTAGAGTCTGATTCTTCCTCCTTAAGCTCAAAATCTATCTTCTCGGGTTCCTTTGGTTGGACTTCATGTTTAATAACATCTTTCACCTCTTTGAACACCACATATTAGTTGTACACAACCTTCCTTGCTATTGGTTTCCAAATCTTATAACCCTTTAAACCATACTTATACCCAATAAAGATTCACTTTTCAGATTTACTATCCAACTTGGTTCTTTTCTCCTTTGGAACATGTACATATGCATCACATCCAAATACCCTCAGATGTGAAAGAGAGGGTTTCTTACCAGTCCATACCTCTTATGGAGTCTTATCCTCCAACGCTGATTAAGGTGATCTCTTAACCAGGTAACGTGTTATCTCCACCGTCTCTGCGCAAAATTCCTGTCCTAACCCGACACCACTGAGCATGCTTCTTGCCCTTTCCATCAACGTCTTGTTCATTCTTTCTGCAACTCCATTTTTCTCAGGTGTGTATAGAGTACTCTTTTTTTGTGCTATACCACACTTCTTACAGAATCCTTCAAATTCCTTGTTGCAAAACTCTCCACCATTATCTGACCTCAACACCTTTATCTTCTTCTCTGTCTGATTTTCCGTGAGAGACTTAAATTCTTTAAACCTGTCAAAGACTTCATATTTCTTCTTAAGGAAATATATCCATGTATTCCTTGAGAAGTCATCTATAAATGATACATAATACACAGACTTACCCAATGATGGAACCTTCACAGGTCCAAACACATCACTGTGCACAAGCTCTAATATTTGTTTTGCCCTCTTACCACCAGAGGGGAAACTCACCCAATTCTGCTTCCCAATTTTCACAAAAATCAAAATCCAGAGAGCTCTTACTCATACCTTCTACCATACCTTTACCATGAACTATTCGAAGGCCCTTCTCTCCAATATGTCCAAGCCTTTGATGCCACAGCATGGCCTTCTCTCCAGAGACCACTAGATTTTCTGCTCCACTTTCAAGAACCACAGAATTATTGCACCCATCAACAATAGTGCTACCTTACAGCTTGTACAGAGTTCCAATCTAAACTCCCTGCATCAATACCAGTGCTCCCCAAACCATCTTCAAGTTATCCTTCTCGAACACTGTTTTTACACATGCATCATCCAGCTTGCTTACAAAAATCAGATTTCTAGCCAATGCAGGAATATGCAAAACACCCGGAAGTGTTCTAACCCTTCCACCTTGCAACTTCAACTTTACTTTTCCGTGACCAAAGATTCTAGCCTTCCTATCATCCCCTAAGAATACATCAACGCCATTGTATTTCTCATGCTCACAGAACCACACTCTATGGGGATTAAAGTGAAAGGATGCACTTGAGTCAATCAACCATGCCTCATGATATACATGTGTACTTGAAGAAGCCAAGTACACATCCCCACCTTCATCTGAGGTGGTTTTTTCCTCTATAAAAGGAGCATCATCAAATCCCTTTCCTTTTTCAAGAGCTTTAGATTTACATCCCCTTTTGTAGTTCCCTTCCTTTCCACATTTCCAACAAAGTACCTCTACAGGTTTTTCTAGAGATTTAGATCACCTCTAGATTTAGATCTCCCACTCGATGACTTATTTTTGTTTCTATTATCGAACCATCCTCATACAGACAATGCATCACCATTCTGGCTCTCCATCTTTTTCCGTCTCATCTCCTCCATTAGCAAGGATGATACTATTTCATCAAACTACAAGGCAGTTGCATTGCTACCTAATGCAATAACCAAACTATCCCACGAGTCTGGTAGAGAACACAACAAATTGATGCACTTATCTTCATCTGAAATTTTAATATCAACAGACAATAACTGACTTACCACAGTATTAAATGCATTGAGATGCTCTATCACCGAATCTCCATCTTTCATCCTCAGGTTATACAGCTTTTTCCATAGGAACAGTTTATTCACCAGAGACTTAGATTGGTACAAAATCCCTAACTTGTCCCACAAAGCCTTCACCGTAGCTTCCCCTGATACATTCAGCAATACTGAATCTGAGACACACAATCGTATTGTGCTCTTTGCCTTCTGATCCAACTTCTTCCATTCTTCATCAGACACTCCCGTTGGTTTAGTACCTGGATCTACCATAATCCACTGATCTTTATCCACCAACAGATCCTCCATATTGAGTTTCCATAACTCAAAACTCTGACCATTAAATTTCTCGATCTCTATCTTTCCACTACTCATCATCTTCTTTCACCACTAGAATCGATCCTGCAGACCTCCCACAGAACAGGGTCTACCACAAGCCCGAGCGAAACCCCTCAGCAACAAAGGCATCCCCTTGACGCAAAAACAGCTCTGATACCAAATGTAGGTTTTAACCTCGTACAAAAATTACCTGCATATGAATTCTAAGAACAGAAGATAAACAATGTAAGAGCATAACACATAAAACACATATACATAGATATTTTCCCCTGGATCCCAAAACCAAGACTACCAGCTTGATTTTTCATTATGTTCCTTTCAATGTTACAATACATATTTATACATGCCAAAACATCTAATACCATGGACCGAAAACCATCGCATCAAAAACCATGGGCTGAAAATGATCGCATCTAAAACTTTGTGCGAAAACCATGCAAAAAACCATATGTAGGTCCGCCCAACCTAATATAGGGTCCAAAAAAAATTCCCCGAGGTGCTGCCCCAGACCCCGTAGAGGGGGGCTACCCAACCCCCTCAAACCCCCCGAACAAGGGGGGCTGTTGTTGCGCAATCGGCACAACGAAGGGGTCTAACCCCCCAGTTAACTACATAGGCTAGTCGTGGAAAGAATATAACACAACCCAACAGGATCCATTTCATGCAAAAAATTGAAGGATTTTTGGGTAAAACAGGAGAAACAAATTCATCAACTGTGCCCAATGGTGAGCTCTAGTTTTGCAGCAATAATGCTGCAACTCCTGGGGCTTCCTTCTTTACTTTTAACAACCCGGTAGTTCGTAACAAACTTGGAAGCGACGATGCTGTATGCACAAGTACTAGCTCTTAATGTAAGCTGTCACTTGATCAGCTAGTGCAAGTTCGCTAGGAGCTTAAGCAAACTTCTATGAGTTCTCAGAAGAAGCTTTAACTGTGATGAAAGGAAACTAACTCTATAGGGGCTATTCTACTTGCAGAAAGAGAAGGAAAACTGAAATGGAACACAAACCCTAACAAACCCTAGTTGCGCAAGAAAAGAGATGGAAACTACTGAAATGGGTGCCATTGATTACTAAAAAGGAAAATTGCATTTATTCAAGCTACTTCTGAAGAGAAATGAGAAGAAATCATCTTTTTGTACTTTTGAGTATTTTTATGTGGAATTGTTATGCTTATGATTTGATTGGTTGTGACTGTGCAGAGGTTTGGTGGCAAAGGGAGATGGAGTTGGCTTTTGCAGATGGTGAGGAAGGTGTGGATAGGTCCTAAGAAGTCCCTAGTACCCTTTTGGAGACTTCCATTTCGATCAGATTTCGAAAAATCACTCGCAGGAAATTCTACAGGAGGTTGCAGGGGATCTACAAGAGATTCTACAAGAGGATCTACAGGAGGGGGCCGAAAGTGGTTTTTGGAGGTTTGAAGGTGGAAAAATGATGGGAAATGGGAAATTAAGGTCTTATGAAGGTGTTGAGGGGTCTATAACTTGTCATAGAAGATCAGGAACAAAGGAGATGGTTGGATTTGTTCGAAGGACAAGAAAGAAACTTTGTGAAAAAAACGCAGAAATTAGGGCAGATTGGCGAAACGTGGTTAATGGGAGGGGAAATATTGAGAGATGAACTTGTATAGGTTGTATTATGGAGGAATGATAAGCTGGAATGTTTTACAAGGGAGCTGCACACTTACTTCACGAAACTGACCAAGGCAAGAACCATAAAACAAAGTTTTGTCTATCTTAACCTAATTCTGACCTAAAACCAGAAAAATTCTGAACAATACTTCATGAACAAAAGATTATGCAAGAAAACCATGATAAATGAACATGAAATGATCTAAGCATGTGAATCCAAACTAATATCAACTTCTCCAACTCGAAATATCACACTAGCAATTGCATTAGAAGAGCAAAAACTGTGTTTTTGGTGACAGCAATAGTGCCTTGATCTCAAATCATGGTCTCAAGAAGGGAGAAAGCAGATCAAGACCTGCTGGTGGCCTTTTTGGATCTTTTTCTATTACCGTAGCAAACTACTTAAGCAACTTGAAGCAAAAACAACTATTCTAACCATCGAAAGCAACCTAATTTAACAAAGCAAGATTAATCTAAACAACAGAAACTATCCTATGAATGCAAGCAAAAGCATATAAATACATAAAGGAGGTGTTGAGAAACTTGGGTTGGGCCCTAACCCAAGAGCTTCAGCCCTCTAGAAAAGATCAGTGCTGGTTCAAAACTTGATTCATCTTCATTTATCAAAAAATAGCAGTTACATCACAAAATTGTCTTCAAAAAGAGCTCGAAAATGAGCTGAGTACGAGGCTGCACAAAAGTGCGAAAACATACTATGAAATGGCTAAAATCCAACTAAAAAAAATTGAGGCCCTCAGCCCCCCTATTTATACAAATGGATTCTTCCAACAACCCTCCTAAAATCAAGGAGCTCGGCTTCCCAAAACTGGAGATAAACAGCAGTCCTTCTTTACTTGCTCAGCTGCCCCTTGGAAAGTGGATCTTTGTGCTCCAAGTTTCTGATGGAGAATTCGAGATAAGGGTTCATAAATGAAGGGGACACCCTCCTACAAATACTCTCCCTTGTTCTTCCTCGAATTTGGTTGCCAAATGCTCATTAAACCTCTTGACTTTGTCCAAAATTGACCAAAAAGTCTGCATAATGCACACATTAGACTACATGGCAAAATGACTAACCCAATTCACTCTATTAGCATAAATATATTCAAAAACATGCAATAAACTAATGATAATGGTGGATTAAGTTGAAATAAGAGGCAAAATGAGCCCATATAATTACCCATTTCTGGGGCTCATCACCCAGCGCAGCCCAGGCCTTGAAGCAGTGTGCTGCAGAGAAGGTACCCTTCTGTTTGGGTGCACTACAACACAATTTTCAATATGATAGGTTGTGTTGATCCCAAGGCGAAATATATTTACCCTAGGGACCCAAAAAACCTAAAAAGCTTCCCCGAAACTGCAAAATAATGAACTTAAAGGGAAGAGAAAAGGTAGATCTCCTACCTGGTCCTGAAGACGCGACAAATGATCCACATAATCTCTCACAATTAGCTACTGAAGTTTGAGGTAAAAACTGGTTCAAAGCACAAAATTGAATGGTAAATATCAAATGGTGCAAATGACTTGGTAAATTCTTGTTTTATGGTTATTTCATGTCATTTAAAGAATAAACTATAGTTTTTTAACTATTTTTACCAACGAAACTAGTATGTTTAATCCGTTTGGTGTTTCTTTGAACAAATTTACAGCTGATACAATGAATTTGACATGCACGATCGTGAATTTTACTTTGACCACAAAGCATACTTTTATCTCTTTTTCGAGCTCTGTTAAACATCAAAAAAGGAACCCCCTTGGAGTCCTCTTTAAGCTCTTTTCAGACTCTCGAAATATGAAAAGATTGTCGAGCACTTGTCCTTTTCAGCTCGTTAACAAATTGGAAACGACATCTACTCAGTATAAGTTTAACCCTTTTCTGGACTGAGATATATTATTTACGAAAAAGGAATACGTTGATCGAACATGGTCAATAGGTTATCTCTTGTATTATTTTACGCTTTTTCGGACTTGAGAGACAAACTTACGAAAAATAACTTGTGGAGTTTTCTTTTTGTCCCTTTTCAAACTCTCTAAACATGAAAAGGACCGAGTTCTCATTGTCGTTAAACTCGTTAAAACATCAAATAGCGACAAACTTGTCCATCATGACAAGACAGAGTTTCGGTTCTCTTTAAACGACCGTTATTTCCATTGCTCGAAGATTGCACGCGAAACTGATTCCTCTGCCAGCTCGACAGTCATGCCGAACCTCAAATCTTATATGACTCTGCCTATTTCCCCATTGAATCCAGACATCCATCGGATCATTTCTTCGTCATTGATCTAGAGCCTCCAGATCCTACAGTCTCCGTCCATATCGCGCGAGTAAGTAGCTTGACCTTTATCCGCACGATGTGAGCGGTTTTCTCTCTCATCCGTTGGACACGCATCACCCAGTGTATGGCATCAGGTGGGACTCAATCAAACCCGCTTACCGCCTGAGGTCCTTCTGATATCCTGCCAGTTTTGGCACGAGACCTGCCTTCTGACGGAATCAGCGATTTTCGTACGGTTTTATGCTTTTCCTCATGACTGAGTGCTCGAGGGCTTTCCTTCACTGAGGGGGATGCCCTACGATACATGATTAGCACTTTAGCGCTAATCGCATATTAGAAACTGCCTCTGTTTTTGGATTTGACCTCCCATTTGTCAATTTGTGCCAATGCGCGATCACCATGGGCCAATGATCTATGCGCTTTGACCAAGGGTCCTCATTGTTTCGTGTTGACCACAAATTGCCATTGTTCAGAGGTTATTTCTGATAAGCTCGATATCCACAAGACTTTGAACTTCAGCATGAGTTTTTACAGAGCTTGGGTAACTTTAAGAGAGTTTAAGGATCCAATTCAGATCATGGCCTTCCCACTAAAAAAGCTTTTGGACCACCAAAAGTTGGTATTCAAGTATCGACTAAGTGAGGATATAGTTGCCTCACTTGTCCAATCTCTATCCACTTTGCACTACTTGGCTTTGAACCCTTGAGTCCAAGCCTGAGGTACTCAATATCTCCTTTGCGCATCGTCCTCACCTTCCTATCCAGAACTGTATCTTCCTGCAATTCATTGAGATATTCAGGTAACAGATCATCAACAGAACGTAATTGACTTTGCTTTTTGGGATCTTCAATTAATGAAGGTTCGAATAGTCTCAAGATGTCTGCATTAACGACTGAGTAGATGTGCATGTAAGCTGGTAAATCAAGGCGAAAAGCATTCTCACCAATTTTCTCAAGTATCTTGAAAGGTCCATACCTTATTGGCTTTAGCTTTTTACCTTCACCTTGCATTTTGTCTTTGCTGATATACAACCAAACTTGATCACCAACTTGGAAACTATGCTCCATCCGATGCTTGTCATGCCTTGCCTTGTACTTGGCTTGGATCTTTTCCAACTATTCTTGTACTTCTTGGTGAATCTCTTGGATTTGTTCAATGAACTTGGTTGCCTTGTCCACATCATTGTGTCCATCAACTGTTATTTCTTTACCAAAGATAAAATCCAAGGGAGACTTTGGTATGAAACCAAAACAGGTCTCAAAAGGAGATTTTTGTATAGAAGAATGTTTTGCTCGGTTGTAAGCATGCTGCACATAACACAAATTTTCATCCCAAAGTTTGGGATGCTTGCTGCAATAGCCTCTGAGCAACTAGATCACTATCTTGTTGACCACTTCTATCTAGCCATTTGTCTGTGGATGAAAGGTTGTGCTTTTCTTCAGTTTGGTGTCCATCAGTTCCCACAGACTCAACCAAAACCTCCCAACAAATCGGGTGTCTCGATCGGATACAATGGAAGTGGGTAATCTAAAATGAACCCATACATGCTGAAAGAACAACTTTGCAATTTGTTCAATTGTAATCTGTTTATTACAAGGTATCAAAATACACATTTTGTTGAACCTATCCACAACAACATATAAATAGTCATGACCTTTCCTAGATTTAGGTAGTCCTCCAACAAAATCCATGGAAACACCAAGGGTGAGAAGGAACTGGTAGTGGAGTGTACAAGCCTAGTTTTCTATTGTTGGGCTTGCTTTTAGCACACATGGTACACCCTCTTACATATCTATAAACAGTCTCATTCATTTTTTGCCAATAACAAAATCTTTGTAGCTGTGCAACCGTTTTACTTACCCCAAAGTGACATGATATTAGAGAAGTGTGTGCTTCTTGAATTATCTTTACTCTTTCAGCTTGTGGAATGCATAGCTTCCCACAATGAAGCAAGAGTTGGTCCTTAATGTGATAATCCAATTCTTCTACTCATTTGCCTTGACTTAAAGTTGCATATACATCTTTAAAATCTATATCTTGAGCATATTGTTCGATGTAGCTCTCATGCAATACTAAATTATGCTTAAGTATAGTAGATGCATTTATAATTGGTCTGGATAACATATCTGCAACTTTATTGTGTATGCCCTTTTTATATCTGATGACTAAATGAAACTGTTGTAGAAAACCCATCCATCTATAATGTCTTGATTGATACAAATTAGTTTGGGAGTGTAGCTATTGAAGTGGTTGATGATCAGTATGTATAACTGTCTCTTTGCCCATTAAGTAACGTTTCCACTTTTTCACACTCTGTACTAATGCATACAATTCTTTATCATATGTGGGATAGTTAACTACTATAGAATTAAATGTCTCAGAATGATAACATATGGGTTTACCGTGCTGTATCAACACTGCTCCCATGGCATAGTCACTGGCATCTGTTTGAATCTCAAATGGTCTTTGAAGATTGGGCAATGCTAGTACTGGTGTTGTACTAATATTTTTTTTCAATGTGTCGAAGGCTTTCTGGTGTTTGCCTCCCCACTTAAACACCTTGTTCAATCCTATTAAAGCATGTAAGGGAGCTACAATTAAGGAAAAGTTAGAAATTAACTTTCTCCAATATTGTGTTGCTCCTAAGAAGCTTCTAACTTCTGTAGCAGATTTGGGTTTAGGCCAATTTACATTGACTGCCACCTTAGAGGGATCTATCTTCAATTCACCACCCACCTACTATATGTCCCAAATAATTCAAAGATGTTTTGCCAAATTCACATTCTGAGAGTTTAACATAAAGTTCTTCTCTTTTCAAAACATCTAGTGTCTGCTTAACATGCTTTAAATGTTCTTCCCACGTTTTGCTAAATATAAGAATGTCATCCAGATATACAATAACAAAATCATCAAGAAAAGGTCTGAGTACATCATTCATTATTCTCATGAAAATAGCAGGAGCATTAGTTAATCCAAAAGGCATAACCAGCCACTTATAAAATCCCTGCTTTGTTTTGAAAGCAGTCTTCCATGCATCTTGTTCTGTAACTCTAACCTAATGATATCCACTATGCAAGTATAACTTGGAAAAATAAACATCTTCCTTTAACTGATCTAATATATCATCTATGCGAGGAAGGGGATAACGATTTTTTATTGTTATCTTATTCAGTGCTCGGTAATCGATGCACATTCTCCACGAGCCATCTTTATTTTTCACCAAAACGATTGGAGACCCACATGGTGATGTGCTAGGTCTGATGAACCCCTTCTCGAGCAACTCCTGCACCTGCTTCTTGATTTATGCATTCTCTAAAGCGGACAACCTATACATTCCGATGTTAGGCAATGGAGCATCTTGCTACAAATTAATATCATGCACTATTTCCTTTTTAGGTGGCAAACCCTTAGGTTCTTGAAACAAGATATCATTTTCTGAAACAACTTTTTCTAAATCAGCTTGTTGTTTAGCATCACAACCCTCAAATACATTGGTTTTATCAGGTTTCTTTTCCTTTACAACCATTAGTAAAAATTGTTTGCATGAATTTACAATTCGTTTCATCTGCCCTGAGTTTATGAGAGTATAATTATTCTTGAGCTTATGAGCTCTTATAATATATTCGGTTCCATCTTTAACGAGGAGATACTTCTTCTCAGCTCTGTAGAAAATAGTTTTTCTATCATACAAGTAGGGACTTCCTAAAAAAATTCCACATATATCCAAAGGAACTATATCTAACTCAACCTCATCTACAAATGCTAACCCAAAAGAAAACTTAAGTTTACATTGTCTAGTCACTAGTAGTTGTGCTTTATCACTTAACCAACCTAATGGGTATGGTTTCTTGTGAGGTGTAGTCAATTAGTCCCAACTTCTTTACAATTAGTCCCAATTTAAAGCACTTGTCGAGAAAGACACTAGCATGAAAGTTAAAGCTCTTAGAAGTGATAACTGTGGAGAATATGTGTCGATTGAATTCAAGAAATTTTGTGCATAATAAGGCATTCGACGAGAGTTAATAACACCTCATAACCTACAACAGAATGTGGTGTCTGAAAGGAAGAACAAACATATTGTGGGAGCTGCATGGGCGATGTTACATGATCAGGGCCTACCGTTGCACTTGTGGCCTGAAGCATGCAACACAACTGTTTATTTACAGAACATAAGCCCTCATAGAATTCTCAGGATGAGTTTAGGATCTTTGGTTCATCATTCTATTGTCATGTTGCCAAGGATGAATGGAAAAAGCTAGAGCCAACAACTGAGTTGGGCATATTTGTGGGGTACACTAATACACCTTACAACTATCAGGTGTACCTACCATCCAATAGAATGAGAGTGGTTCCTAGAGATGTGAATTTCGATGAAGAGAAGGCCATGAAATGTTCCCTTGAGAGGGAGCTTCAGTTACATGTATATAAGTATATTTTATCTCCAAAGGAGGAACCTTGGGGTGATGTGGAGCAACCACGTGCAGAGGATCAGAGAGTGGAAGCACCCACTTCTGCATAGACTTCCATATATGGAAGGAAGTGCACTAGAGAGGCTAGAAGATTAATGCATGATTCTAGAGAGAATGTGGGAGCACCCACATCATAGTGCAGGGAGAGGAGGTCACCAAATCGGTACACTGGCTACATGGATTTGATGAGAGAGAGTGTAGAGGTTGAGCCATCCTAATTTGAGAAAGAAGTGCAACAACTAGTATGGGTTAATGTCATGGTTGAGGAGTATGACTCCATTATCAGAAATAATGTTTGGGAAGTGGTTATGGGAACAATGTTTGTGAGTTCCAGATGGATTTACAAGGTAAATCAAGCAATAGATGGGAGTGTGGAGAAAAAAAAGGCCAGATTTGTATCCAAAGGGTTCTCTCAGGTGGAGGGAATTCATTGCGATGAGACTTTTTCTCCAGTAGCAAGGTACTCTTCAATCATATCTATTCTAGCACTGTTAGCACAGACGGGATGGAAGATACATCATATGGATGTGAATACAACATTCCTTAATGGTTTTATTGAGGAAGAGGTGTATATTGAGAAGCTAGGAGGATTTGAGACCTTCAATAGAGAATCACATGTGTGCAGACTCAAGTGAGCACTGTATGGACTAAAACAAGCACCCCATGCTTGGTACATCACAATTGTCAGTTATTTCACCAAGTTTGGCTTCACCAAAAGTGAAGCAGATGCAAACCTTTACCATATTATGGTTGAAGGTAAATTGTTGGTTATAATATTATATGTCCATGATTTGATTCTAATAGGTGGTGAGAGGCTCATAAAATATTGCAAAGAGGATCTTGCAAGATAATTCGGGATGAAGGACCTAGGGCTTATGCATTACTTTCTTAGTATGGAAGTATGGCAAGGAGATGACAAACTATTTGCCTCTCAAGGAAATTATTCCAATGAGATACTGAATAAGTTCCACATGGAGAGTAGCAAACCCATGTAGACTCCTCTAAAAGTAATTGGAAAAAGGAAGATGCTACTTTAGGTGAAGTAGTGGAGGATACTATTTATAGACAAATTCTGGGTTCACTTATGTATTTGGTGAACACACAACCGGACATGTGTTTTTCATTTAACTGGCTTATTCAAGCCATGGTTAATCCAACCAAACTTTATTGGAAGGAAACTAAAAATGTGTTGAGATACCTCAAAGGCACCACCCAGTTTGGTCTTTGGTACAAACAGATAGATGGAGTGAAGCTTCAGGGCTTCACAAATGCAGATTGGGTAGGGAGTCCATCCGAAAGGAAGAGCACATCAGGGGGAATCTTCAGTATTGGGTTAGCACCATTTTCGTGGTATAGCATGAAGCAGAGATCAGTTGCACTCAGTTTAACAGAAGCAGAGTACATGGCTGCTAGTCAAGCAACTTGTGAGACTATCTGGATGAGGAAGATCCTTGTTGGGTTATTTGGTCAGCAAATGGATCTTACATTGATTTACTATGACAATCAGAGTTGTATCAAACCCTATGAGAATCTAGTTTTTCATGATCAGTCCAAGCATGTCAACATCCGGTATCACCATCTACAAGATTGTGTGTAGAGGAGAATCGTGTTGCTGGAGTACATTCCTACAAAGGAGTAGGAAGCAAATATTTTGAAAAAGGCATTGTCAAGATGAAAATTTGAGTTTCACAGAGGCAAGATTGAGGTAGCAGATAATCCCTTTCTTTTTGGGAGGGAATGTTGAAAATGCAAAAAGAAAATCCTAATTTAATTTTTTTCTTGAATTAAATTGTAATTCCATATCTCATGACAAGTTGTAATAGTTAACTAAGTTAATTTGACCGAGTTGGCTTATTTAATTTGAGTTGAGGGTCTAACTTGAGTCATTTAGAGCGTCTCCTACTTTATAGGAGCCCTGGTTGACTTTATTTTGAGTTGTAATTAGTTAATTCAATTTAACTAAGTTAAAGTCAGTTAAACTAGTTCCAACTGATGGAGGAACTAGTAGGAGGTCAGACAGTGGGGTGGTGCTTCATGTGTTCAACTAGTTAACTGATGATTCACTCATAAATAACTCATGCATGCCAGATCTGAGAATTACCCAGATGAGATTGGAGTTCAGGGACAATGTACTATCAGTTGTATAATCATATGAATTGTACAGGTGGTGCATGCAATCAAAGGAAGACCTATGAGGATTGCGCAATTCATAATTGTGGAATTTCCCAATTAAATATGGGCTAATCCCAAGGGAACTGCGCAAGGAAACAAGAGCTTGGAAGGCAGCACAATTGGCTAAGTATTGGCTTGAGCTTGTTTGGGAAGCAGCGAAATAGATAGAGATAATGTAGAGGTTGCTGGGGCTTGAGCACAACATTGTACTCTTCTCATATTTTTTGATTAATGAAATATACATATGGCAGGGGTTTTTTAACTGTGGCTTTCCCTAGGAAATAATTGTATTATGTGTGATTGAATTCTTTCACTTATATGATTCATGATTTCAATGGTCGTTTATTGTTTCCTTTAATGAGTAGAGTAGATTCAAGTCAATTGTTTTAGCATATTTCAATCTACAATTTGAATCTACAAGGAATTTCCACAGTAGCCACGGATCTTGCAGGTTATGTAGATGGAATAACCTTTGAGCGTGGATCAATCTGTAATGTTCCTAAGTAGGAATATGAGTGATATTTTAAACAAATAAACAGTGCAACATCATAAATTAAAAACATGCATTATATATCCATAAAATATTGTAAATCTGGAATTGTTGAGCCATATATTATAAAATCTGAGAGCATAGGTACAATCTTGTCTAGTTCTTCGCGGACCTTTGCTTTATATTTTGGATTCAATCGGTAGGGTCGCTGCTTAACTGGTTTCGCGTCTAGCTTCAATGTTATCTTCATCACTCCCAAGTCCCCTAGGATCCCTTTTAGTTCCGTGATCTTTGTTAGAAACAAGTCTCGATATTCGTGGAGCAATTCGATGACCTTTTCTACTGTAGCATCGTCCCAATAGTCCCCGAGCGTTGCATACTTTGGCTCTTCTTCGGTTCCTATATTGACTTGTTTTGTTTTCAACGGCGCCATCATATCAGGATCTTCGATTTTGGGTCCACGCACCTCGCGGCTTCCCTCTGATTCTGGAATATTGACATTTCGCGGATCATCCTCATCATCTTCTACCTCTACATTATAGCATGCAAGGGCCTGGCTCAACTGCTGCGACCAGTCGGGCTGTGCAGGTTCTTCTGGTTCTATTGGTGTCTTGAAAATGGTGGCCTTTACCAGCTGGAGCACTTCATCTACAAGGTCCATCCATTGATCTTCAAAGAGGAATGTCACTAAGAACCCTTCGCGCAAGATATCCCACTCGCTTGTGTCATGCCGGAGCTCTACTTCAATATACCAATTTCTGGGAATGACATCCAGGGTGTGATAAAATAAGTGCACCCATTCTAGCTGAGGTTCCTCTCCATAGGCTTTGGTCCATCTAGTAAGGTGCATGTGCGGGTCATCACGTCCATCGTATTTCTCTATTATGCGTACTTCCGACTTCCCAAATCTAATCTTCATCATACGCCTGCAGGCGCACCAATCTTCGAATGTTCCTTCATGCATGCCCCACCATTGCATAGGCATCGCGTGCAATGCCCATTTCATCGCGTCAAACTATCGGTGCTCTGGTACTGCGATTTTAAATTTGGTAGAAATTCATTTACCACCGTCAACCCATCATACTTTGGCAATTCGCAATCTTGGGCCTTTACACAGTATAGCGATTTCGTCACCATGTTGCAGTGTAGTGTGGTTACTTTATTCAACTGATTGTGCCACCGCTTGTCTTCCTCATCTGAATCATCAGTGTCGGATTCTCCATCCCCTCGTGATATTCTTCTATCCTCCAATGTCTTGACCCATCCTCGCCCCTGGGCAGTCATTCTGTAACTACAATCTTCATCGTCATCGCTGTGCACTGGTTCGATGTAGCGCGGTCCTTCAGCCAGATCTAGCAGAATAACGATGCGGAGTGCCTTTGTTTCAAATATCATTGTCCTCTTCTTTAGATTAATAACTCCGTTCATGTCGGTGGCCCAATCTATTCCTAACAGCGTAGGATAGGGCGTATTTTCATCCATGAGCTCAATAACTTCAAAATCTGTGCGGGTACTAGCGCCATCAAGGTCTACTATCACCCCTTGCAGCCTTCCCATGGGCAACACTTTCTGTTGATTTGCCATCCGCAATTGGATAGGGGACCATTGTAGTGTAGGCTTACCCATGTGCTCCCATGTCTGTTTTGGCAATACGTTGGCATCTAAGCCCAGATCCAAAATGACCTGCTCCATCTCATAATCGCCGATTTGTGTTGTTAACCACATTTCCCTTCCGGTCCGCGATGCATGTCTTCCCAACTTTCGAATGATGCGAGGCTCACTCCACCCTGCACATCTATTTATCAACTCCTGTAAGCCTTTAACCACCCTATTGTCACGAAGCAATTTTATACATGTCTCTAAAAAGGTAGTTATCATCGAGGGATCCTTGTCTGTCTTGGGCTGATCCCTATTACCTGGGGTAGAGACCTTCGCGAAGCTCCCCCAAGCTTCCCGATATGTCCCCTTATCACCTCCTGGGTTCTGTCCATCCGCTCCTGTGGCCGTGCCACTCCTCAGCACCATGTTGACCTTGGGATCTTCCTCGCGGGGTTCGGACCTCATCATCTGCACATTCTGGGTCGTTGTTGGTTGCGCTGCCCTCTTTTCCCGAATCTGTGCTATCAACAAAGGACAGTCTAACAGCTCATGATCGAATTTCTCATAATAGCTACACGAAATTCTAGTTGGGTTGGTACAATCTTTTGTGTAATGTCTTGGTCCTCCACAGTTGTAACAGATTAACTACCCACAACCCCTTCCTGGTCCCATTCCACCCCGTCCTCGACTGCACCCTTGGAACCCACCGTGCGTAATCGTCGCGGTTGGATCCTGACTTCGTGCCTCCATCTGCATTCTATAGGCAGATGACTAATCCATCAAAATTTGATAGCTACGACAATCCCTTTCTTTGTGGTCCACTAAACTGCAAAAATTACAAAAGAGCTGTCGGGGGGTCTGGTTGTATCTTGGTAATAGATGATAGTTATTAGTGTTTTTCTTCCTCCCACCTGACAGAGCGCACCAGAGCGGGGTGGTTGTGCTCAGCCCTGCTTGTGCCTCTGGTCGCAATGGTGTTGGTCCCCCTGTTACCACAAAATTCACCAAGACCAGACAATGATCTTTATCATGTCCCTGGCTCTTACACCTTACACACCATACTTCCTCCCAGACCTCTGAGCACGGTGTCTGTTCTTGTTTTAACTTCTGCATTTCCAAGAATAAATTTTGGACATGCGCTTGAATTTGCTGAACTCCCAACCTCGGGTCTGGTATCAAGGTTTCTTGCAGCTACATTGCTGCCTCCAGTGCTTTAGCTTGGGTTGAGATCTTTTGTTGTAACAAAGCTGACTTTAGATATGGTGTTAATGATGTGACAAACCAAGTGCAGTGTTTCTCATCTATCAGTGTCATGTTGGCCTCGCGGATAGCACTTTTCAACCTTTGATCCAAATCCCACGGAGTTTCACCCGACATCATTACAATCTCTTTGAATCCTACGACCAACTGTTTTCCTGACTTCGGCCGGCTAAATTCCTTTTTTAATTTGGTCTAGATTTCCGCTACCCCTGCCGTTGGGTTACTGCTTGAATACTTCATGTACCATGTCAGCGCTCAGTCCTGCAGTGCACTGACTAAGGTAGCTTTCCTAATATTATCATCTGCAATTTGTTGTGCGTTCCATACTGATGTTAGCACAAACCAAAATTGCTTCAGGTCTTCACCTCCTACTCCCTTGAATACTGGCAACTGAATTGTGCTTGCCATAGTTACCCTTGATCTATTACCGTCCCTGATCCCTTCGATCCTTCAACGTTTTTCTCTCTGCATTCCACACCAGACACCCCTTAGGCAGATCCTGGTCCCGGCAACGGAACCATTTGTTGGCTTATATGGGCTTGACCTAGGTTCGGAAGAATTATTTAGCCAAGCAAATCCGCAGCTACTGGCCCTTTCAGCAACAGCCCGCGAAGCGCAGACTAAGGTCTCACTCGAGGTAGCAGGGGAGGGTGTTGGAACCAGGTTTTCGCACCCTTGGGATGTCTAGATGTGGTCTCATAGGTTCGTATGCCATCTTGCAGCTTCACTCTGCGCTAGATCCGCGCAAATCCTGATAATCTTAGCTTTTTCTTACCGCGCTGATTACAGATCTAATTTATTTGATTAAGTATTATAACCTGTTAGCGCTCGAATTTGCCTCAGGCTGAAGAAGGCGAAACCCAAGGTAACATCAAACCACTTAGCCTCGTAGCTAGCCCTACGAGGACAGGAGAGGGCTCTCTCCGGGTCTATCTCGGCAGAAAAGTCTTCAAAGGGGCTGAGATGACCAATAAGGAATACTGATTTTAGGCTAGTAAACTAATAGAGAAGGTTTGATTTTAAAATTTTAGGGTTTTGGTGGAAAACAGGGGGAGAGCAATTTTGGGTGCGGGGACGAGACACAGCTTTTGCAGAGGTCTTTTTGGGGCAAGGTAGGAGATTGTCTTGATGCCTTTGATTTAATTGAATGGATAGGAATGACCGGTGAGGAGCTAAAGAGAGCAAGAAACCATCGAGAGTTCTCATTAGACAGAGGAAAACATAGATATTAAGCAAACTTAAAGGCAGAGCATATAAATTATGAATTCTACCTTAACACTTCATTTACTTAATGTGCAGAAAAGAGAAATAGGAAATTGATACACATAAAAAATCTTACAAGTACATGAGAGAAGCACACCATCAACACAAATAACCACAGGAATCCCAAATAGTGCTGCAAAACCCTGGTCTTTCTTCCTTTACCAAAATTGCAGAGATACAATGAGTAATACAATAGAAAGCTTTCTCCCTCAAGAGTCCAACCATGAAAATGACTAAGAAAATACATAATATAGGCAAGCTAACACCTTTCCTTGCCTCTAGGGGTCGAGCTCACTATCCTAGGAGCTGTTTCAACCAATTCCAAACTGAGCACTAAAATCTAGGCAGTCAAAACAACTTGCCTCTTTAAGCTAGGAAACCAATTCATTCATTAAATTTTTGCCTATTTCATGAATGAATCTTCTAGAAGAGATAAATAAGTGTCAAAGTATCATAAAATTACATCATTTACATCAAGGAGGATCAAAATCCACTCCAAAAAGTCAAACCTAGTCAAAACTGCGTTTTGCTGAGCTGTAGGTGCATTTCTGTGAAAATAACCTGATGCGTAGCGCCCTGAATCTCAACGCGTAGCGCGCCTTTGGGCCTGCTTTTGAGGCACTTCACGGAGTCCAAATGAGGCAAAAGTGGGCTTGTTGGAAATTTCTGGATGTCTACTTTCCAACCCAAGTGGAATTTCTGAATTTGGTGACCATTTGCCCCTCCAAAATTGCAATCTCCCAAGACTGCTTCCTGTGTGTCAAAAAGGTGGCAGAAAGTCATTTTTTGCTTGTTTTTTGACCTTCTGGAGGCTCAAAACTTGATGGAATCTCTTGGAAATTGCTGAGAAAGTGTATTTTTGCATGAAAAATCCAAAAATTCTGAGTTTTCATGAAATGGAGTTGCCCATCTTCAGGGTAGCGCGCGGCGCGCTACGCGTTGAGGGCAAAAACCTGTGTGTGGCACAAAAAATTCACAATTGACAAAATTTTCTCCAAATTTCTTGAAATTTGGGCTGGGAGTCCCCAATCAAGTACCATGCTCAGTCAAAGAGGCTTTGGCCAAAATTTGGAGTGGATCGGGCCTTTTTCTCTGTTTTAGTGCTTTGCTCAACCTCCTTGGATCTGGCGATTGTATTTTTGACATTTCTCTAAAACCATGACACCTGTGTAAAAAGTGAAGGAGGTTTTTCTTCTTTGGCATGTTGTGGACAAAAACCTCTCTCAGTTTTCCAAAATTCATCTTTTATTGCTCTGAAACATCTTTTGAGTGAAACTGATCCCGATGTGTGAAACAAGGAATTTCGTGGAAATGAAGCGAAATGAAGGGGATAGGGGGCTTCTAAATTCTTGGGTAAATTTTTGGGAGTGGGGAGGGATGTTAGGAAGCAAGGGAAAGTGGAATCTCATAGATTGAGCGAGGGGAAGGGGTCCAAAAGGGCAAAACACAGGCCAAACCTAGAAAATTGCCAAGTTGTAGCTAGAAACTAGGGTTTGTGCAAAAATGAGGAATTTGGGGGATCTCAGTGATGGAAAGTGTTTGATAAGGTACATGAAGGATAGGGGAAGGTGTATGAACATCTGGATACAAGTTTTACTAATGATTTGACCATTCAAGAGAAATTAGCTTTCAAAACCTTAGGAGAGGGAAATGACCTTGCCTAGGTGCAACTGAAGCATGAACAAGGTGTAAAATGACTCATTAGACACTGCCATGATAATGAAAACCCTAGGAATGATGATAAACTCAACTGAATGGTGACATGGACCAACATTTGGATAACTTTAGAAGGAGTGAAAGCAAACCCTAGACCTAATGCCTAGTGACCAAATTTTGCTTGAAAACTCTTTGAAATGACAAAATTTGACCTTGACACTCTGAGACCACTTTGTAAGAGCATATTTGATCACTGGAGGAAGGCTGGAAAGACTGACACTAACATAACCCATATCTACTTTGAGAAGTATTTAAGCAACCATTTATTAATTTCATTTAGTTCGCGTATTAAGATTAAACCCGATTCACAAGTACTTAATAAGCATACTCACGCAGATCAAAACAGTTTTAGTAACCATAAAAAATAGAGTTGCAATAGTTCAAGATTAACACAGAATTTAGAAGAAACTTATCTTTATTTCCACTTGTCACCCTTATATCCAGATCTACCCTGTGCACTCAGCTGCAGGGGTCCACGCACACAGCTGCAAACTCTTCCAGGCCTCTGCACACACAACTGTAGAGCCTCTATCCTCTACACAAACCCCCGACTCAGACTTACAGATGCTTTTTAAACTACCCTTCTCAGACACCCATTACATATCTGATCTCCAAAATCATACTCAACCAAGAACTGCCTTTCCCCCCATAGAGTCGCGCTCTATTTATACCTATCTATGGTCCGCGGACTGACTTACTTGCTATTAGTTTACATTATTTCTTGGGTGGATAACCCTTTGACTTGACCGTTTACATTTCGCGCTCCGCATACTTCAGAGTTTTTATAATAATTTACTCCTTATTTCTAGGCTTTCTGTCCTAAAACCATTACGCGGGACCTCCGCTACCCAACACATATCAAATGGCTAACTCGAACTCCTAAGTGGGTGGCCCCCACATTCCATTAGCAGCCAAATAAAGTTGATTTGGCCCCTAAGTCCCTAAGTCGAAAGTGTGGGGCCCTCTTCCTTGGTAAAAAATGTGCAAAATTGTGTAGCAGCACCCTGTTACTAATGTGTTTGAGAAGGGACATGACAGTCCTCCCCTCCCAAATGTTGCTTGACCTCAAGTAACCTCAAAGCTAGGTGCTCTAAAATATGTTCACCCTCCCAGGTGGCATCCTCATCTGGCAAGTTCTTCCAATGCACCAAACATCACTTGTCCTCAAGTAATGCCTAAATAAACACCCTCTCTGACTGTGGACCCCCACTATCACTGCAAACTTCACCAGGGTCCCAAATGTGCCTGCAGAATGTTTTCAAACATAAGTAGTGTATTGCCCTAGTCCCATTAAATTCTACCCAATTGTAGCTCCCTGCTATGCTACAGAACAATTCACCATAATAGAGACCTTCTTTCACAAAGGTTCTTGAATCCCAAGACCATATTTGGAAACTAGTCATCCCATATGCATTTCTCACTGGATCTTCAAGGCAATCCCCCAATATAGCAATGCAATTTTGTGTTTTTATATATATACCATCAAATGTAATAGGCTGACCTGAGATTCCAATTGCCCTCTCTTGTATTTGTGGAATGTCAGTGACCCCACTACTGTAGTGTACCCTTTCTAGAAGATAGACAATAATCATTGGCTCGGGGAGCTTGTTTTTTGCATAAAACTTATTGATCTTTGATTTCCAAGTGTTCTCATCATACAACAAACATATTAGATAACCATCATCCTCTTCATAGTGATATTTCATTGTAATCTGCTTGAGTTGGCGGTGGTAGTCGCCATACCAAGTATGTATATGTTCAACAAAAAACTGAGAATAGAATGTGTTAGCGCTTGAGATTTCACCCTAGGCTGAGGAAGGTAAACCTTCAAGGCAACATCAAACCATTTCACCTCGTAGCTAGCCCTACGGGGTATGAGAAGGCTCTCTCCGGTCAAACTCGGTAGATCTTTCAATAGGATGAGCTGACCCAATTAGGAACACTGATATTAGGCTAGTAAACTGATAAGGAAGATTGATTTAAAGTTTTTGGGGTTTTTGGTGGCAATTGGAGGGAGTGCAATTCAGGGTGCGGGGATTGAGCTCAGTTTTTGCAGGTGGGTCTTTGGGGCAAGGTAGGAGCTTGTGATGATGCCTTTAGCTGAAATGGATGATCAAGGAAGAAAGGAGAAAAGCTAAAGAGGGAAAACAATGACTTTGAATCCTCTCTAGACAGTGGAAAACATAAACATTAAACAAATTTGAAAGCTGAGCATGGCAAGCATGAATTCAAACTTTATCACTTCATTTGTTTAATAAGCTGCAGTAAAGAAAGAGATGGAACACATAAACACACTTACAATTACAATAAGAGAACACACCATCAACACAAGAGTCCACAAGAATCCCAATGATGTCTGCAAAACCCTGGCCTTCCTTTTCCTCAAATTGCAGAGATACAAGTGAAATATACAATAGAGCTTCTCCCTCAAGAGTCCAACCATGAAAATGAGCAAGAGAAGGCATAATATAGATCATCTAACTCCTTTCCCCACCTCTAGGGGTCGAGCTCAGCTTCCTAGGAGCAGTTTGAAATAATTCTAAACTGAGCACTAGATAATAGGCAGTCAAAACAACTTGCCTCTAAAACTTAGGTAACCCATTCATGCATTTAATATTCACTATTTACATCAAGGAAACTTCTAGAAGTGTTAAAGGAGAGTAAATGTATCCATGTGCCATGAAAATTACCCAACAATCCATCATTTACATGCATTAAGAATCAACCAAAGTAAAAATAGTGTTTTGCAGGCCGAAATAGTCAAAATGGTGAAATTTCCCTGAGTGGTCGCGCCCCTCCCTTGGAGTGGTCGCGCACATTGGCAGCTATGTTTGAGGGCCTTCCTGGTGTCCAAATCAGGTACAAGATAGCTTGTTGGAAAGGTCTATGAGTCTACTTTCCAACCCCACTGGAATTTCTGAATTTGAAGTTGATTTGACCCCTCAAAAGTCATTTCTCCCAAGGCAGCTTTCTGCACTCAAAAAAGGGGCAGAAAGTCAAAATTTGCATGTATTTTGAGCTTTTGGAAGTCCAAATCTCCATAAAATTTGAAGTCCATCCATAGGCAAGTGTATTTTTGCATGAAAATTCCAAAAATGTAGAGTTTTCCCCGTTCTGAGCTGTCCCCACGAGTGGTCGCGCGCGGGGTGAGACCACTCCAACGGCCAAAACCTGTAAAATTCTCAAAAATGCCCAAAATGCCTCAAAACTCTCAAAATTTCTTGAGTTTGCTGCTAGGAGGAGGCTAATGAGTATCATGGTGAGTAAGAGAGGCCTCAGCCAAGATACGGAGCGGGTTGGTCTTCTTCCTCCTCTTGCGGGCCTCGGACAGCTTCCTTTGGAGTATCTTCATTTTTGCCTTGCAAACATGCATTCTCGCCCAATAATGAGTTTTCATGTTCCGTAGCAGCCTTTTGTCTTGGTTGGCTTTCTCCAACAATCTCTCCAAGCGAGCATTTGCCTGAATGAGCAAAGACTCCCGGTCAGCAGGTAATGGGTCCCCAGGCCTCCTACGGTTCAAGCCTCTATTACCGCGGATCCTCCATAGCTCATCAAGTTCTTTCTCCGCCTCTAATTGTCTGTTGCGCTGCTCCAGATAAGTGATGGTCCATTGGGCCATTTGGAGCTTCTGCTGCAACACGAGGTTCTCCTCCTCTCTCTGTCTGATAAGCTCATAAAAATCTGAAGAAGGAGAATGAGCATCAAGGTCAATGAAATCATGACGTGTATCGCCAGCTCTCTCATCCTCAACCATGGGCTGCTTGCCCTCCCGTACTGCCTCTGTTGATGAAGAATGCGAGGCCCCTTCCACCTGGTGTGGAGATAACACTCGCTGATCTGAAGAAGATGACGAGACCCCTTCCACCTGCTGTGGGGAAAATACTCGTCGAGCTGCTGCAAATAAGGTCCTATGACCTCTCTGATAGGTGACCCGAGGTGAAGAAGCCACATGTCTCGGAACAATAATCTCGGGCTGGTGTGATGGACCTCCCGCCTCATGAATGACCTCTGGCTCTAGCTGTGGCTGTGGTGGCACTGTAAAAACCTCATGAGAAATGAAGTCTGCCCATGGAATGCCCTGCTGACTCAACTGATGGGAAACAATGAGCTGAATGAGACCATGATGGCACAAACTCCTGTGCTGCTGAGCTGGGGACTGCCTCTGAAACACGGACACCATCCTCTGAATGTCCTGGAAGAAGTAAACCGGGATGTTCATCATCCTCACTCGGGTAAAGTGCATCAACAGGTGAATGTGACAAGCAAAGACTCGTGAAAACCTTCCCTCACATGTGAAGTAATGCATGATAAGCCGCATGATCGGAGCATACTCCTCTCGGAGGAATCTGAAAGGAAAGTTCCCTGACAAGTGATGTACGAATGCTGGCCTGACATATGGCTCAAAATAAACAAAATCCAGCCATTTGCGCTTTGGCCACACCTCACCCACATTGGGTATCCCGGTAGCCTCTGAAATCATCTCAGGAGAAAACACAAAATTCACCCCTGCAAGAGTAACCTGCCCATCATGAAGGTGCAAAACAAATAGCCGAGCCAACTCCCTGTGGTGCTGAATCTGGGCAAGCCTCTCACAAAACTGGAAACATGACATGTACTGGAAACAAGTCACTGCCAATGGGCAAGCCTGTAATTCTGCTAAAGATGTGGGCTCTTCTCTCCTATGATGACCACCTTTGCCACCCCTACGAGGCCTCTGCTGTGCCTCAACCTCCGTAGAAGAAGACCGGTCATCACCTTGCTCATTAGTTTCAGTGGTTGACATGGTGTTATTGAGCAAGGTGGAGAAAATAGACAAAGTTGACTGCTGCCCTGCCTGCAAAATGCTGAGAAGTATGCTCGAGCAATTGGCAAACCAAAACGCAATTTTGAGTGGATTTAGGAAGGTTCTGTGAGTGGGAGCCCGAGTGGTCGCGCGCAAGCTCCGAGTGGTCGCGCACACCCCGAGTGGTCGCGTGCGTTAGAAATTTGAACTGTGGAGGAGGCGCCGAGTGGTCGCGCACACTGCCCGAGTGGTCGCGCACCAGAAATCTCCTTAATTTTTCTGCAATTCGCCCTCTTTCTCTCTTTCCGCCCTCTTGCTCTTCTTTGCGCCCTCTTGCTCTTCTTTGCTAGCTCATAGAGGCATAATGAAGATGTTTAGAGGGAAATTTACCTCTTGTAGGTTCAATTTGAAAAAATTAATTTACAAAACCCACTCTCTAATGTTCTATTTTGACATTCACTTTTAACACTGCTTTTGGAGTTGCTTTGTCCTGAATTTAGCTTTTGAGGCGCTTTAACTTCATTCTTTTTGCAGGTTGACCATCTGATGGACTCTGGCGAGGAGACCAGGGTTATTGCCGGCATTTTGAAGACTTTTGAAATTTTCCTTATTTTTTACAAATATTACATGACCTTGGGTTTAAAAACAGGGTTTTTAAATCCAAGGTATAAATGATCTGTACCTGATGAAAAATATCAATGGAACATATTAACATACCTCCTTCCGGCTTGCTGGGGACTATTAGACCTCTGACTCATGAACTTGCAGTGATTTTCGACCAAAACCCTAGACCTAAGACTTGGGACTTCAAGACAAAAATAAAAACAAGTATGACCCAACCTCATTATGATATGACCTGATCCAGCAAAGCCAAGAAGGGAACAAGGACCAGCTCCTCCATCAGTTTTATGGCATGCCTGACAGGATGCAAAACTGATACTGATGAGACACCTACCTATGCACATGCAAAGAGCTTTTGATCACCGATGGAGGGCTCAAGACCGACACTAACAGAATGCCAAGGATACACTCATGGTAACCCCATCAACATGCAAATTAGAGTTATTTCCCCCAACAACTGTAATGCCCCTATTTATCATTCTAGAGTAATTTCTATCTTCAATCTCGAGACAATACATTTCCTTCCCATGTGTGACAACTATTCCAACTCGTATGGAGTCCTTGTTAATTCTTCCATTTTCTCATTTATGGTTAATTTGGAAAGTTGGAGCAGCATAACATAGTGAAGCCAGTCTCCCTTTGGAGAGACCTTTGTCTTCTAGTTGTTCACACTCACGAATACAAACAACATTCAAAGATGCACCAAATCTAACATCCTTAAACTCACGATTTGCTAACTTTTTGTTGTAGTTAGGAAATAGATTGCTAGTGAGGTGCCCAATGAAATTTGTTTCAACTTGGCCATTTAAAAAGGTACATTGACCAGCAAGGCCTTGGAGGGATTTAACATTAGCTGGTACACCAACAATCTGAAACTTTGACAGGCGGTCCTCCAATTTAACCCATGCTGTTGCTCGGTTTCCTTCCCAGGCTGATAGTTTAGTTATCATTGGATCATAAGGTACACTGACTGTATCCCTTTCTTTAATTCCTGTCTCAATTCTAACCTTGGTCGATAAGGGTGAGGGAAATATTTATTTAGAGATCTAGCTGCTGGTAGGAAGCTTTTAGGAACATTCTCATCATAAATGCGTGCCACAAAGGTATGACCTGATTGAGGAATTGGAGACTAATTCAATGGCAAGGTTTCTTCATTTGCAACTTGGATTTGCTGCCCTACAAGATCTCAATTATAATGGCCTACCGTCATAGGCTCAAGATCACAACATGGCCTAAGTAACTTATTATGCTTGACAACTTCTTCCAAGAAACTAGACTTGGTAATGCTTTCTTCTTTCAAGTAATCATGCAGAAATGTATTTGATAGTAGCCTAGCTGTAACATTCTTGATAGATTTATCAGGCTCTTCATTGCTATGTTTTGTATGGATTCTAATGTCTCCTTCACCCAACCACCATATGTTAGAAATAGTTTTTAATAGAG
Organism: Pinus tabuliformis; assembly: GCA_031772625.1. Taxonomy (NCBI): domain Eukaryota; kingdom Viridiplantae; phylum Streptophyta; class Pinopsida; order Pinales; family Pinaceae; genus Pinus; species Pinus tabuliformis. The sequence goes on along the minus strand of CM062808.1, from coordinate 25,332,698 downwards.
ATGTTTCTCCATTTACACTTAGACCTATCATCGACAAACAATCTCCTGTAGGGACCACTAATGACAGACCTTCAAATAGAGTCATAGTGGACCGTAGTGTTTGCATTGTCACTTGTTTAATTCTCAATTTTTTTGATAAACAGTATCAACCCCATTGCATTCTGAAGCAATCTCGTAACACTGTTTAATATTTTTTAAAAATGATCTTTGGACATTTTAGAGGCTAAAATTCAGTTTCACATGTCCAACCTTCTAACTGAGCCTTGCCATCACCTGCGTGGAGTGTAGGATTACTATCAAATCTCAAAGTTTCATTACTCTCATCATCACATGGTTTAATGTTGGATTTGGGATGTTCTTCTATGCCATCATTTCTTTTACCTTCGATTGCAGTCTCATTATTACCCTAGTCAGAAACTCCCATGTCAGGAATTACTTCTCCTGTAAGAATTGTAGGCCTATATGTACCTCCATTCCACTGAAGGAACTGTTGGTGTGTCAATGGTGTACCCACCAACTTCACCTCCAGTAGGTGTGCATTAAGTCAATAAGCATATCTGATACAGTTTCTCTTTTCCCTGGTGATTTCGTGACAGACTTTGCAACAAAGGTTGCTAATGACCTTTTATCTAGCACTGGCCTCACTCCTTTCAGAAATGGATATGAGAAGGAATATTCCATATAATTGGTAGGTACTGAATATGAGCATAATGATTACATCTCATCATCATTACAAACTTCTGGTGGCCTTATGCAGGATCCAGTGAACTGAACCATATTTTTATGTCGAAATTTACTTATATTGAACACTTCTTGAGTGGAGTCTCGTCCCCTGCAAATAGGAATGATACCATCAAGACGCTTCTGGCCATATTCACAAGTTTTGTGTCCATATTTTGTTGAACCTTTGACATGGAAAGCACCTCCTATCATGTCATCGCCAGACTTAGTGGCCAACTGACCCTTTTTGTGAGGCAAACTTCTCACAACCTTGCCAACTAGGAATTCATTTGAAAAAGGTCAATATGTTTCTCCTAAGACTAGTTTGGAAACATCTGCACCTGCAACATAAATTGATATCTTTTTCCTACCACCATCTGAATTATCACTTACCCTTTGGCTCCCTTCAGATGTATTTCTCAAAGAATCGACTATATTTGGTTCCTCTACTAGTGTAGTTTCAGCTGCTTCCAAGTCTTCAGATTTGTAACTGTATTCCTTTTTCTTTTCCATCTTCACTGATACCCACATTTCCAATTGTTTTAACATGTTTGTGAAATATTCATTGTAATCTTCAAATTTCTGACTTGAAAGAATTTTACCTTTAGCCTTCAGTTCTGGCCCACGAATTCTCATCTTTGATACCACCCACAGCTGAGCCAAGATGTGGGCTCTGATACCACTATAATATTCCTAAGTAGGAATATGAGTGATATTTTAAACAAATAAATAGTGCAACAACATAAAATTAAAAACATGCAATATACATCCATAAAACACTATAAATATGGAATTGTTGAGCCATATATTATAAAATCTCAGAGCATAGGTACAATATAAATGAGATGTTGAACCTGGAAATTTCTCAAGGACAAGTTGGACCAAACCCAGGTGATGGAATAGATGAGTTAAAGGCTGCCCAGTTGTTTCACCACTCTGCACAACGTTATCCCAATAAAAATATTGTCCTGCTGAACTTCGACTTGCTGGAATGTGCCCAAAAACCACCCAAAAATTATATCCTTTCAGCCTTACACTCCTTGGACAAAACCCAGAAGGGAATTTTTGTGGTTTTGACTTTTAATTTTCGACCTCCTTGGAGCCTCTCCCCAACTGTTACTGCCAAATTTGACTTGCAGGAAACAACCTGCAAATCCCTCTGAAAACACCCCTAGAACACTGGGTTCACCTGTATTGACTAACTCCTTACTCCCTGGATGAACCTTGGCCCAGATGACTGCTCTCCCAAGCACCATGAGTTTGCTTCCAGAGGCCTCTGTGCTACACCTCTGTCCAAACTTCGACTAACTGCTGCACTGGTCTAGTTGGTTACTACTCCAGCGAAAATGTCTTTTCTATGCTGCCTCCTCAACTCCCAGCTCTCCCAACAAGTTGTGAATCCCTTTGCTGATCTATTCCTAGCTCTCCCAACAAGCTGTGAATCCCCCTTGCTGATTTCCAACTCCTCCTTCATGTTTTCTGGCTACCCAGGAATACACAGTTTCCTCTCTGCGCTAATGGATGAAGTGTGTGACTGTATCGAACTCCCTGAAATTCCTATGGAACTGCCTCCATAGGGTGGGCACAGATGGTCCCCTGAAGAAGAGGTTGAATCTCCCACATGAGAGATTCGTGGCTAAAAAATCAGTAGACTCACTAAGCAGTAGAATGTACAAAAGAGTACTTGTTTGCAAATGTTCAAGATGAAAAGAAAATGAGAGCTGATCTCTCTTTATAACTCCTTGGGCCCCCTTAGCCTCATGTGGGCCCCTCCATCCACCCATATGATTTTCCCTCCAAGCATATCGAATGGCTAATTCGAACTCCTATCTAGGTACCCCCCACATTCCACTAACAGCTAAATAAAGTCAATTTTTCCCCTAAGTCCCTAAGTCGAAAGTGTGGGGCCCTCTTCCTTAGTAAAAAATATGCAAAATTGTGTACAAGCACCTTGTTACTAATTTGTTTGAGAAGGGACATGAAACTATATTAGAATCATGCTTCAAATGCATGTGGTGGTCTGAATTTATGCTTTGGATGCTTCGACTATGACCCCTTGCTGTTGAAATCAAGGCCATCTGTCATAGAAGTGGAGAGAGATATAGTGCGTTGGCAGACATACCACCTTGAACAAGGAACCCAAGCAGAAGGCCACAAAGGCTCATGAGATCGGGTGTTCCAAATATCATAGGTTGTCGAAGAAATTGGGATCTCACAGTTCTGAAGCTGAAGATCCAGTGACCGCTGTCAGTTTTGTATTTTGTAACGTGTTATTTGGCAGTGTACCAAATACAGAAAAAACATTATTCCCATCAATAGAATAGAAGCCTACACTAGATTTATTGGAGACCACAACACAAAATGAAGAATCCAATGAGCTATGGTTATGTTACAAGAACTTTGGTTGTGTTGAAGTATTTATGAGAATGGCACGCATGCACGAAAAATATTGTTTTTAATAAGTATTAAAATTGTGGTGGAGGTAGTAATTAAATTATTTTTCTATTAATATTATTAATAATATTAATATGTTTGTTTGTAAAATTGATGAGGATGAATTTTCAAAATTAGATAAAGAGGTCAACAAATTGGTTTAATGATTTGAAGGGATTTATAAAAGGAATCAAGTGCAAGTAAAAACCCAATATGGATGGTTGTCCAGATAGTTTGGCGGTTCTGGATCTAGGGAAGGAGCCCTCATTTGTTGAAAACGTGGGAGTGGTCTTCTCATGAGGTTATGTGACAACTTGGGTTAATGTTCAGTAATTGAATTCGAGAGATCCATGATTTAGGAGTTTGAGATTGGAACTAGGGAATCCAACTTGCCAACTACACCTTTATGAGAGTTAAGAAACAACTTGATGGAGCTAGTAGCCTAGAAGATTTCGAATTGATAATGATGGAGATGTATGCAGTTATAATGGTTGACAAAACCATGTATTCGAAGGACATCCTATTAGACTGGCGGTTGGGCACCCATGCATTCTAGTGGATGGTTGTTCCTTTATATGGATGTCGGCATATTCTTTTGTTATGTTTGACCACAACGAGAATTTGTTGATTGAGATTGTGACAAGTAGTCATTAAGAGGGGGACTTGGAAAATATAATTCCTACTTGTCTTAGTTGTGATGGTTTGGAACTGGTTCCTATTATTTAGGAGTTGTTTAGATGATTCCTACTTTAGTGTTTGGTTGAGATATTTTCTCAACTAGTTGATTGTATGGTTAATATATAATTTCTATCTTCAATCTATGATTAATATATTTATACATGTTTAATGTAATGTAAAGGTATAGTTTTGTGTGTGCAATAGTTTTCTAAATTTTGTCGTGACCTTAAAAATAGATTATTATTAAATGATAAGTGTTTGAATACCCCACCATATTTGAGTATGTATCTTACATCTACATTAAACACATTAACTCTCTTTGGGTTTCTTTCTAGGTTATTGTAGAAATTCTCACTGTAGATTAACAGATTATGCAATATACTAAAGCAAAATACAAGATCTACTTCTAAAACAAACTTGCGGAAGCTTAATCGAATTTGAGCAAGATAAAATAGAACACATATAACTGAGAATGAGAAATCAATCACACATGAACATAGAATAATACTCTGGGGAAAGCCTCAGCTAAAAACCTTGATCTGTGTATTATCATACAAGCGGAAATATGTTCAGATTACACAAAGCATTAGCTCACAAGTTATCCTGCTCTCCATACAATCCCTCTGCTACTCATAGACAATCAAAGGTTTCTCAAAAACCTTCTCCTCTACCCTCCAAGCCTCCTATTTCCTTGCGTAGTTTCTCTGGGGTCCAATGCTGCCACCTGTGTGAATTCACCTCTCGCACTGCTCACTAAACTCAGAAGTAACTGTGCAATCCTGAAGGAGATAATTCCTTCTACATGGATGAGTTTCCTACATAGGAAAATTCCTCCAACTGATAGTACATTGTCCCTTCCTTTAATCTCAACTGGGTCTCTGTCTGAACTGACATGCATGAGTTATTTATGAGAGAATATTCAGTTATCTGAAGTACAACAGTTACATGCATGCATGCATTAACTAACTGAACTCACAATTAGTTCAACAAACTATTTGAACTAATCTAACTGGACTTAACTCAGTTAACTGAGCTAACTAATTACAACTCAAAGTACAACTCATCCTAATCTCCTTTAATCAAGGGATAACTTCCTCATTCAATGAGATAACTGTTGCATGTCCTCACATAGACTTCATGTTTGATTTTCTCCAACTAATTAACTCAAGATGAATTAGTTAATTATTTTACAAACAACTGCTCAAATCAAATTCGAATTTTACTTCTCAATTTTAGTTCAAGGACTAACTAAAATTGGAATCTATCATGAAATACTATTTATAACAATGCTATTTTTAGCATTTCCATTTTTTCATTCTTTGTTGCTATGTCCAACACTGGTACCTGAAATGCTATTTATAGCAATGCTATTTTTAGCATTTCTTGTTGCTATTTCCAACACTCCCTCTCAACAAGAAAGGCATTCAAATCGAACCCGATCCCGAACCTTTGGAATGTTCTGCATGCAACACTTCTCCCAAGTGTTGTTGCTCTAGCAACTCTAGAAACAAAAAAAAAAACTCCCAACTGACCTCCCTGTTGGGCTAGAAACATCCTCTGATGCTGAAGCTTCCTCTGCCACTGACAAGTGCTCCCTTTGTGACCTTTGAGCTACTGCAACACTCCATGCATCTTGCACCGTTGCACACCTCTCTGTGCCATCCTGCATTGGTGCAACACTCATGTGCCTCTCGCATTGTTGCAGCTTGCTAGCTCTGCACTGTCTTGGGATTCCTGCACTGTAGCTCTCTCTACCGCTCCATCCACATCTGTCTCTACCCACTCAGCTAGTCTTGCTACTCCAAATCGGGGCTCCCATAGCAAGGTCTAATCAAAGAGGTTGGGTACCTCAATGATCCTGCCCCTATTCCAGCCTTCTTAGGACTGTCACTCCACATCGCCCCACCTCCGACTTGGAGGTATGGATGCATGTGATCCCTCTACCCACTTGGCTCAAAATTTCCCCCTATTGGAGGTATCTTCATGAGTGGATGCCTCCACTCGATCTCCTCTCGGCTTCTCCAGTTGTGGCTGCTCCACAACCTCCTGAAGCTGCTTCACCAATTGTGGCTCCTCCACAATTGTCTGAGACTTCTTCTGGCGCTGCATGTTGAGAGGTAATGTACTCTCCCTCTCAACCACCAAGTCTCCAACAGTTGCCTTGCTCTTCAAGGCTTTGCATGCATCTTGAACCTCAAGAGCATACAGGTTCTTGACTCGTGAATCGATCTGCTTCACCTGTCGCGTGGTGATGTGTCTAAGGAAAACCTTTCCCCTACTAAAGACTATATCATAGCCTTTGTCTTCCAACATTATGATCGATACCAATATTTTCCTCTGTTGGGTTGTGTTATATTCTTTCCACGTAGTTATTAGGGGGTTTGAAGGGCACCCGTAACCCCACTTTATGGGGTCCGGGGCAGCGCCCCGAAAAATTTTGGTTTTGGACCATATGTTAGGTTGGGCGGACCCACCTATGGTTTTGTGCATGATTTTCGCACATGTTTTTTGGACGCGATGGTTTTCGGTCCATGGTATTGGACGCGATGGTTTTCGGTCCATGGTATTGGATGCTTCGGCATGTATAAATATGTATTGTAACATTGAAAGGAACATAATGAAAAATCAAGCTGGTAGTCCCGGTTTTGGGATCCAGGGAAAATCTCTGTGCATATGTGTTTTATGGGTTATGCTCTCGCATTGTTTATTTTCTTTGTTTAAGAATTCGTATGCAGGTAATTTCTGTACAGGGTTAAAACCTACATCCTTAGTACTAGCACATACTTCACATCTGTCAAGGTAATGCGAGCTCCATGCTCCCTCTGAAAAACAACTGTGCCTACTCTTGAGACACTATACTTTTCATCATTACCCATCACTATGAGTATCTGGAGATCTTTCTCCTCCAAGGTACTGAACAAACTTTTATTTTCGGTCATGTGGAATGAAGCTCCACTGTTAAGAAACCAACCACATCCCACCATGGATGAAACCGTGCATGTGAAGAGGGTGAAATCCAACTCGAACTGTGAGGCCAATGCCTCACCTTCAGATGCTTCCTTGGATCCCATATTGGATTTCTTCAGTGGACAATTTGTAGCAAAATGGCCCACTTCATGACAATGAAAGCATCACACTTTCGATTTGTTAAACTTCTTCCCACCATAGGAAGAAATCGATCTGGGATGAAAATCCTTCTCCTTCCCTTTCTTTTCCTTACTCGCTAAGGCACAATTTTCTTCATCCTCCTTGGATGAAAAACCATCTTTGGTGGTTCTCCTTATCTCCTCTTGCATTAGATCCGACCAAAGTCGTTCCCAATTTGGCAGTTTCTCTCTTCCATTTACCGAGTCTTGGTAGCTATGCTATCTCTTAGGAAGACCGAGGAGAGCAAGACTCACCATGTCATCATCGGCTGTCGTGATCCCTACACTTCCAAGCTCATCCCGTCAGGTGGTGAGCTTGTTCAGATATGTAGAGTTCGTGTCGCCCTTTTCACACTTGATTTTCTGAATCTTGTCTTTCAGCGCCAGCTTCGTTTGATCGTTGTTGTTCTGATATAGATCTTTCAATGTTTTCCACATTGAAAATAGTGTCTCCTTCCCATGGAGACTCGAGACTATGTGGTCTCGAACTCCCTCTAGAAGGATTCTCCTTGCTCTACCCACACATTTCTTCCATTCTGCCAATTCTGTAGCATTAGTCGCTGCCGCCTTGGGACTTCTTGATCAATTAAGTCATTTCGACCGTTATCCTCTAATATTGCTTCCATGCAATCCTTCCAGGCTATATAATTTGAGCTGCCATCAAGGGCATACTTGAGTCTTAAACTGTTGAACGACATTGGTGAAATTGAGATGTGATAAGAACTCGATTTCTATATTCAAGAACCTCAAACTTCGAACTTCTCCCTTCTTGTATAATGTTCTCTCCTTTGATCACCTTTGCTCTGATACCATGTAGAATTTTTCTACAGATCAGCTAGCTCTGATACCATGTAGAATTTTTCTACAGATCAACTAGCTCTGATACCATGTAGAAATTCTCACTGTAGATTAACAGATTATGCAATATACTAAAGCAAAATACAAGATCTACTTCTACAACAAACTTGTAGAAGCTTAATCGAATTTGAGCAAGATCAAATAGAACACATATAACTAAGAATGAGAAGTCAATCACACATGAACACAAAAGAATACTCTGGGGAAAGCCTCAGCTAAAAACCCCGATCTCTATATTATCATACACGTGGAAATATGTTCATATTACACAAAGCATCAACTCACAAGCTATCCTGCTCTCAGTACAATCCCTCTGCTGCTCATAGACAGTCAAAGACTTCTCACAAACCTTCTCCTCTTCCCTCTAAGCTTCTTATTTCCTTGCGCAGTTTCTCCTGGGGTCCGATGTCGCCACCTGTGTGAATTCACCTCTCACACTGCTCACTAAACTCTGAAGTAACTTCGCAATCATGAAGGAGATAATTCCTTCTGCATGGATGAGTTTCCTATATAGGAAAATTCCTTCAACTGATAGTACATTGTCCCTTCCTTTAATCTCAACTGGTTCTCTGTCTAAACTGACATGCATGAGTTATTTATGAGAGAATATTCAGTTATCTGAAGTGTAGCAGTTACATGCATGCATGCATTAACTAACCAAACTCACAATTAGTTCAACAAACTATTTGAACTAATCTAACTGGACTTAACTCAGTTAGCTGATTACAACTCAAATTACAACTCATCCTGATCTCCTTTAATCAAGGGATAACTTCCTCAATCAATGGGATAACTATTGCATGTCCTCAAATAGACTTCATGTTTGATTTTCTCCAACTAATTAACTCAAGATGAATTAATTAATTATTTTACAAACAACTGCTAAGATCAAATTCGAATTTTACTTCTCAATTTTAGTTCAAGGACTAACTAAAATTGGAATCTATATCGAAATACTATTTATACCAATGCTATTTTTAGCATTTCCATTTTTTCACTCCTTGTTGCTAAGTCCAACACTGGTGCCTGAAATGTTATTTATAGCAATGCTATTTTTGGCATTTCTTGTTGCTATTTCCAACAGTTATGATTGGTTGTCTTCTTTGCAACTCAGAAAGTAGTTGAGTAATGCTATCCTTTCTAAGCATTTTTATTACATCTAGAATACATACCCAAATTGGTTTAGGGATTCTTTCCAACTTGTGCACTTTGAACTCAGAGATATTCAAAGATTAAAAAATTATTATTGCTAGAATACTGATAGATATCATTAGGAGGGCACTCTTTCTACCATGAACAATTAGACACACAAAAGAGAATAATGAAAAGGTTACACGACTTTGAGAATACGTATTACAATATTATAATTTACTTATTACATAAGTGTAATTTAAGAAAAATGAAAACAATAAATATTAATTGTTCAACATTGAAAGAACATTATAACAACTTATAATTTAATATACAATATCATAAATCTATGTGTGATCAGATCTCTAGAAATGAGGCTAAATAGATTAAAAGAAAAAAGTTATGATCTCTTTTATTCCACATTTATATTAAGTACAATTAAAAAAAACATAATCTAAAAAATATAGTTTTACAATATTATAATTTATTTATTACATAACTATAATATATAAATAAAAAACAAATATTAATGGTTCAACATTAAAAAAATATTATAACGACGTTTGATATAATATAAATAAACTTATATCCATTTTAATCTAAATGTATTACATGCTATTTTAATAAATTTAATATCCAAAAATAAATTTTGTATCTAGAAAGATTTCATCTATGTAGATTTCATCACTTGATATATTTAAAATTAAAATAAAATTTAAACTTTCTAATTTACTATAAAATAGATATTCAAATAAAAAATTACATATTCTTATCTAACCATTAAAATTTACTACTCCTTTTTAAAATAATTGTAATTAATATATTCTCATAACGTTATAAAACTAAACAAAGCATTTTATATCCTTGTTTTTACATAAGTGTTCACTCATTGAAGATGGCTCTGACATTTATGCATTACACATGAACTTGGTTGTTAATGCATGTTTTCTTGTGTACACTTTGTATATCTTTGTTTACCTAGGGAAATGTAAGTACCTTCAACTTTTGATTTGTACATTTGGTGGAAACTTTGGAAAGTGACTTGATAGTGGTTGTTTATTGGGTGGAAGTGATCTAGATACTAGTTGTTTATTTATATTTTTGTCTTGGAACATATGTTCATATTTTTGTGACGTATACTTTAGTGCGCACTTTGGTTTATGCTTTTATTTAAATAATTTTAATAAAAAATATGATTTTACATTATTTTATAAAAATATCTGTATATATTAAATATATAATTTTTATTTTTATTGAGTTGAGGTTTTCTATTATCCATATTAACGTTGAGAAGATTTTAGCGAAATAACATCATGATATATTTGTCAACGAGTTTTGAACCAAGAAGTGTGGTTCATCGTTAAGACAAGTTGTTGGTTGGTTCGAAACACGTCGACAAATATATCATGATGTGATTTCACTCAAAAATCTTCTCAATTTTTATTTTTATTTAATATGATTATTTTATAGACTAACGTCTTTTCGATTAATCACATCATTAAGATTTGATTGACATTCGAATTAATTAATGTGGTTCATCCTAAAAACAAGGTGAAAAGATCAATAAAAACAAGGTGAAAAGATCAATTGATCTTTAAGAATAAACAGCAAGATGCATCATTGCTGAGAGTTAACCATTAAAAATACTATATATATTAAAAATTAATTTATTTTATTTATATTAAATAAATTAATATATAAAAATTTATAATACTAAAGTTATAGGGTAAAAAATTAGTTCTAAAATAATTATTTATTTATCATAATTCATAAATTAATTAAAAAGAGGTTGCAAATTATATAAAAAGTTATTAAGATTTTATATACTTTAATGTTATTAAATAAATTAATTATAATATTGCACAAATTAAATAATAATAAAGTCATGCGGTTAAGAATGGGCTCCAAACTATTATATATTTATTAAAAATAATTGGGAGACTATTTATTTATATTCATTATAGCAAATAAATAAAACGATAATATAGAAATTATAAAGATATATGTTTAAGAAAAGGTTTTATGATATTATTTAATGCATAAAGTAGTTGCTAGGAAATTAATTATTATGTTAAATAAATTAAATAAAAGTAGAATTTTAAATAGAAATAAAGTTATAGGGGTCCATAAATGGTAAAAAATCGAAGGTAAATAATATAACAAATAAATAATATTTGAAATAAAATTTAATAAGGAAGATAGAAAGGGGTTGGAATCACTAAGAGAGATCCAACTCTTACTCAATTTCCAACCATCATCCCTCTTAAGATTTCTAGCATGCCTCTCAATCTCAATAGCCTTTCTAAGTTTCCTGTGGTGGACGTGATCAACCCTAGCAATGACTCTCGAGTCTTCAATACATACATGGTGTTTGGGTTTCTCCGCATGTTGAGCAAGAGCCGATGAGTGGGATTGAATGTGCCTAATGTCTGCTGCATGTTCATGGATTCTCTGGTTAATGGACTGATCCATTTCTCCAATATAGGGAATACCACATGAATAAGGGCCTTAGTGTCAACAGGGCCTTAAATAGATCTAAGAGAATTTCTAATGCTACTGAGAGGCTTGAACTAAGAGGAGATATTATTCTTTCTAAGGATATGGGCAATCCTTTCCCTGGTCCCTTGGATAAACAGAAGATGAACCTTGGAGATAGGATCAACACGAGCAATTTTTACTCTTAACCCTTTAAAGGCTCTTTGAAAGGCTTCGAGGCCTTGAGTTCTGCCATAACCATTATTTTGAAAAAGTTCTACAAGATAAGATTTCTCCTAATATTCAAAACTTTAATTGTTAAATTTTGTTTGACATTACTTAATCCATCATATCTTTGCATTATTTATTACTATATATTTTTATTTAACATGACTATCTTAATAATAATAATGAGAAATAAATTTTAATAAAAATTATAATTTATACTATTTTATAAAAAAGAGATATACTTTTATATACATATTAATTTTTACTTAATATAGTTTTTTTTGGTACGTTAGCACCTACGGGGGATTTGAACCAGGGACCTATCCCAAGGAGTACCTTAATAGTACACCCATTCACAATCAATCCAAAGTCTTGTGGGCTAATATAGTTGTTTTAAATATGAGAAAATGAAAAATAAATTTTAATAAAAACTACAATTTTATAGTGTTATATACCAAATAGATCAATTTAATTTTTTATTATTAAATTTTATTTATCAATAACTATATATATATTATTTAGCATTATAACTATATATATATATATATATATATATATATATATATATATATATATATATATATAATTATTATTATTATTATTTAGCATTTATTTTATAGTGTTATATACAAAATAGATCAATTTAAATTTTTTATTATTAAATTTTGTTTATCAATAACTATATATTTTTGTTGAATTGAGGCTTCTGTAATCCATATCAAGGTTATGAGAGATCAAGGTTATGAGAGATTTTTCGGCGTAAATCACATGATATTTTATTTGTTCACGCATTTTAAAATTTATAAAATAGTTAAAAACCCCTAAGAAAATTCATATGTCCCATTTGACTTTTAATTTAATAATAATATAACTAACTAGCAATTTAATAATCAATTAAATTAACTTATTTTTATGCCCCTGGTCCAGTCCAACTAACTATTCCCCAGTCATATTTAGCCGATAGTCAATATAGCCATTTCCTGGTCAAGAATCATAGCAGTTGGAAGTTCTACTCGGCCTATTTAACATGCAATGCTTGATCTGATTCTTCAACTTGTACTGAGGATGAACCACACTGGTTGGTTCGAAACACGTCGAGAAATAAAATATTATGTTATTTACACCGAAAAATCTCTCATAACTATATATAGTATTTAGCATTTATTAATTATAAGTAGTAAATTCTTTCTAAAAACATTTATTTTTTATAATAATGATCATTAATAATGAGTAATAAATTTTTTAAAAGATATTTATATAAAGAACGCTATACATGTAAACATTTAAAAATTAAATTTAAATTTATGAAATATGATGAAGAATTTTTTATTTTTTTTTTTAAATGTGTAAATTTTTAATATATGATATAAAATTAAATAATTAAAAATTTACACATTAAAAAATTTAATTTCTGAATGTTTAATAAATTCAAATTTAAGATAGATTTAAACTAGAAATTTAAACCCGATTCACAAGTACTTAATAAGCATACACACGTAGATCAAAACAGTTTCAGTAACCATAAAAAACAGAGTTGCGATAGTTCAAGATTAACATAGAATTCAGAAGAAACTTATCTTATTTCCACTTGTCACCCTTATATCCAGATTTTCCCTGTGCACTCAGCTGCAGGGGTCCACGCACACAGTTGCATACTCTTCCAGGCCTCTGCGCACACAGCTGTAGAGTCTCTATCCTCTACCCAAACCCCCGACTCAGACTTATAGACACTTTTTAAACTGCCCTTCTCAGACACCCATTACATATCCGATCTCCAAAATCATACTCAACCAAGAACTGCCTTTCCGCCCATAGAGTCGTGCTCTATTTATACCTATCTATGATCCGCGGACCAAATTGCTATTAGTTTACATTATTTCTTGGGGACAACCCTTTGACTCGACCTTTTACATTTCACGCTCTACATACTTCAGAGTTTTTATAATAATTTACTCCTTATTTCTAGGCTTTCTGTCCCAAAACCATTACGCGGGACCTCCGCTACCCAACACATATCAAATGGCTTACTCAAACTCCTATGTGTGTGGCCCCCACATTCCATTAGTAGCTAAATAAAGTTGATTTGGCCCCTAAGTCCCTAAGTCGAAAGTGTGGGACCCTCTTCCTTGGTCAAAAATGTGCAAAATTGTGTAGCAGCACCCTGTTACTAATGTGTTTGAGAAGGGACATGATAGTCCTCCCCTCCCAAATTTTGCTTGCCCTCAAGTAACCTCAAAGCTAGGTGCTCTAAAATATGTTCACCCTCCAGGGTTGCATCCTCATTTGGCAAGTTCTTCCAATGCACCAAACATCGCTTGTCCTCAAGTAATGCCTAAATAAACACCCTCTCTGACTATGGACCCCCACTATCACTGCAAACTTCACCAGGGTCCCAAATGTGCCTGCAGAATTTTTTCAAACATAAGTAGTGTATTGCCCTAGTCCCATTAAATTCTACCCAGTTGTAGCTCCCTGCTATGCTACAGAACAATTCACCATAGTGGAGACCTTCTTTCACAAAGGTTCTTGAATCCCAAGGCCATATCTGGAAACTGGCCATCCCATATGCATTGCTCACTGGATCTTCAAGGCAACCCCCCAATATAGCAATGCAATTTTGTGTTTTTATATCTATACCCTCAAATGTTACAGGCTGACCTGAGATTCCAATTGCCTTCTCTTGTATTGGTGGAATGTCAATGACCCCACTACTATAATGTACCCTTGTTGGAAGATAGACAATAGTAACTGGCTCGGGGGGCTTGGTTTTTGCATCAAACTCATTGATCTTTGATTTCCAAGTGTTCTCATCATACAACAAACATATTAGATAACCATCATCCTCTTCATCGTGATATTTCATTGTATTCTGCTTGAATTGGTGGTGGTAGTTGCCATACCAAGTATGTATATGTTCAACAAAAACCTGAGAATAGACTGCCAAGGATACACTCATGGTAACCCCATCAACATGTAAATTAGAGTTGTTTTCCCCAACAACTGTAATGCCTCTAGTTATCATTCTAGAGTAACTGCTATCTTCAATCTCAAGACAGTACATGTCCTTCCCATGTGTGACAACAATTCCAACTGGTATGGAGTCCTTGTTAATTCTTCCATTTTCCCATTTATGGTTAATTTGGAAAGTTGGAGCAGCATAACATAGTGAAGCCAATCTCCCTTTGGAGAGACCTTTGTCTTCTAGTTGTTCACACTCACGAATACACACAACATTCAAAGATGCACCAAATCTAGCATCCTTAAACTCACAATTTGCTAACTTTTCGTTGTAGTTAGGAAATAGATTGCTCGTGAGGTGCCCAATGAAATTTGTTTCAACTTGGCCATTTAAAAAGGTACATTGACCAACAAGGCCTTGGAGGGATTTAACATTAGCTGGTACACCAACAATCTGAAACTTTGACAGGCAGTCCTCTAATTTAACCCATGTTGCTGCTCGGTTTCCTTCCCAGGCTGATAGTTTAGTTATCATTGGATCATAAGGTACACTGACTGTATCCCTTTCTTTAATTCCTGTCTCAATTCTAACCTTGGTCGATAAGGGTGAGGGAAATATTGATTTAGAGATCTAGCTATTGGTAGGAAGCTTTTAGGAACATTCTCATCATAAATGTGTGCCACAAAGGTATGGCCTAATTGAGGAATTGGAGACTGATTCAATGGCAAGGTTTCTTCATTTGCAACTTGGATTTTCCGCCCTACAAGATCTGCATTATAATGGCCTACCGCCATAGGCTCAAGATCACAACATGGCCTAAGTAACTGAGTATGCTTGACAACTTCTTCCAAGAAACTAGACTTGGTAATGCTTTCTTCTTTCAAGTAATCATGCAGAAATGTATTTGATAGTAGCCTAGCTGTAACATTCTTGATAGATTTATCAGGCTCTTCATTGCTATGTTTTGTATGGATTCTAATGGCGCCTTCACCCAAGCACCATATATCAGAAATAGTTTTTAATAGGGATGTTTCTCCATTTCCACTTAGACCTATCATCAACAAACGATCTCCTCTAGGGACCACCAATGACAGGCCTTCAAATAGAGTCATAGTGGATCGTAGTGTTTGCATTGTCACTTGTTTAATTCTCAATTTTTTTGATAAACAATATCAGCCCCATTGCATTCTGAAGCAGCCCCGTAACACTGTTTAATCTTTAAAAAAATGATCTTTGGCCATTTTAGAGGCTGAAATTTGGTTGCACATGTCCAACCTTCTGACTGAGCCTTGCCATCACCTGCATGGAGCGCAGGATTACTATCAGATCTCAGAGTTTCATTACTCTCATCATCACATGGTTGAATGTTGGAGTTGGGATGTTCTTCTATACCATCATTGCTTTTATCTTCGATTGCAGTCTCATTATTCCCCAAGTCAGAAACTCCCATGCCAGGAATTACTTCTCCTGTGCGAATTGTAGGCCTATATGTACCTCCATTCCGCTGAAGGAACTGTTGGTGTGTCAATGGTGTACCCACCAACTTCACCTCACATTCTTCTTGAGAAAAACCAGCTCTGAGTACACTTTCAACAACTCTCCTCATGACCTCAAAGCGCTTAGCCTTGAGCTTCTTGTATTCTGCACTTCTACAATCCAATCCATACCACACATCATATGGCTTTGTTCTAGAGGTGTATGTATGAAGTACATGCTTTCCCTTAGGTGCTAAATTTGGACTTACCATACTCGCTATTGAAATGAGCACAACGTTTGGCTGAGCATCCACCCCTAGCTTCCAGTGGTTTATAATAATGTGATATAGTTCTAGGTCCTTTAGGATATCCATTGCGTCAAAACCAAGATGGAGATGCTTGAAAGAGTCACATTGGGGCAATTTTTGCACTTTTTCCCAATGGGTATCTGGAAATGTAGTTGTAGATAGCGATGCCTTACTGAAGTCAGCCTCCTTTGCATTTATGGAAATCCTACTTGTCAGCTTGACACCAACAGCTCGACCACCTGTTTTATACCATTCTGCAAACATATATACAATTTCTTCTGCTAGTGTACCATCGGATTTTAATCCTGAAGGCAGAAAACAAAGTAGATCCAAACAACTACGTATAAATGGATCTTTCAAATCCAAGGAGTCATAAGAAACACATGGAAAAGACTCGCCCAAAGTATCCAAAACCTGAGAAAGAAGATTGGCGTGAGGTCCAGTAGATGGGGAGCCAGAAAATAGAGATGGCCCTGAGTCAAATTTATAGCCATTGATTGCACGTGAATGTACTGCTCCTCCAGATAAGTCATGACTTTCTGAAACCCAAACATCTTGCCCATATCTAGCCTTGAGGCTCACAGCACAAGGTCCTCCAATTCCTCTTCCAAGTACCACAGAATCTGCCTTGGTCTTCCCTTCATCAAACATGCAATTCTGGCACCTTAGGTTCATTTTCCCAGGCAGGGATATTCTCAGGTAGGTATGCATTGAGTCAATAAGCATATCTGATACAGTTGCTCTTTTCCCTGGTGATTCCGTGACAGACTTTGCAGCAAAGGTTGCCAATGACCTTTTGTCTAGCACTGGCCTCACTCCTTTCAGAAATGGATATGAGAAGGAATATTCCATAGAATTGGTAGGTACTGAATAGGAGCATAATGATTGCATCTCGTCATCATTACAAACTTCTGGTGGCCTTATGCAGGATCCAGTGAACTGAACCATATTTTCATGTCAAAATTTACTTATATTGAACACTTCTTGAGTGGAGTCTCGTCCCCTGCAAACAGGAATGATACCATCAAGATGCTTCTGGCCATCTTCACAAGTTTTGCGTCCATATTTTCCTTAACCTTTGACATGGAAAACACCTCCTATCATGTCATCGCCAGACTTAGTGGCCAGCTGACCCTTTTTGTGAGGCAAACTTCTCACAACCTTGCCAACTAGGAATTCATTTGAAAAAGGTCCATATGTTTCTCTTAAGACTAGTTTGGAAACATCTGCACCTGCAACATAAATTGATATCTTTTTCCTACCACCATCTGAATTATCACTTACCCTTTGGCTCCCTTCAGATGTATTTCTTAAAGAATCGACTATATCTGGTTCCTCTACTAGTGTAGTTTCAGCTGCTTCCAAGTCTTCAAATTTGTAACTGTATTCCTTTTTCTTTTCCATCTTCACTAATACCCACATTTCCAATTGTTTTAACATGTTTGTGAAATATTCATTGTAATCTTCAAATTTCTGACTTGAAAGCATTTTACCTTCAGCCTTCAGTTCTGGCCCCCGAATTCTCGTCTTTGATACCACCCACAGCTGAGCCAAGATGTGGGCTCTGATACCAATGTAATATTCCTAAGTAGGAATATGAGTGACATTTTAAACAAATAAACAGTGCAACAACATAAAAATTAAAAACATGCAATATGCATCCATAAAACACTATAAATATGGAATTGTTGAGCCATATATTATAAAATCTGAGAGCATAGGTACAATATAAATGAGATGGTGAACCTGGGATTGTCTCAGGGACAAGTTGGACCAAACCCAGCTGATGGAATATATGAGTTAAAGGCTGCCCAGTTGTTGCACCACTTTGCACAACATTGTCCCAATAAAACTATTGTCCTACTGAACTTAGACTTACTGGAATGTGCCCAAAACCCACCCAAAATATTATATCATTTCAACCTTAGACTCCTTGGACAAAACCCAGAAGGGAATTTATGTGGTTTTGACTGTGGATTTTCGGCCTCCTTGGAGCCTCCCCCAACTGTTACTGCCAAATTTGACTTGCAGGAAACAACCTGCAAATCCCTCTAAAAACACCCCTAGAACACTAGGTTCACCTGTATTGACTAAGTCCTTACTCCCTGGATGACCCTTAGCCCAGATGACTGCTCTCCCAAGCACCACGAGTTTGCTTCCAAAGGCCTCTGTGCAGTACCTCTGTCCAGAACTTCGACTAACTGTTGCGCTAGACTAGTTGGTTACTACTCCAGCGAAAATGTCTTTTCTATGCTGCCTCCTCAACTCCCAGCTCTCCCAACAAGTTGTGAATCCCCCTTGTTGATCTATTCCTAGCTTTCCCAGCAACCTGTGAATCCCCCTTGTTGATTTCCAACTCCTCCTTCATGTTTTCTGGCTACCCAGGAATACACAATTTCCTCTCTACGATAATGGATGAAGTGTGTGACTGTATTGAACTCCCTGACATTCCTGTGGAACTGCCTCCGTAGGGTGGGCATGGATGGTCCCCTGAAGAAGAGGTTGAATCTCCCACATGAGAGATTCGTGGCTAAATAACCGGTATACTCGCTAAGCAGCAGAATGTACAAAAGAGTACTTGTTTGCAAATGTTCAAGATGAAAAGAAAATAAGAGCTGATCTCTCTTTATAACTCCTTGGGCCCCCTTAGCCTCATGTGGGCCCCTCCATACACCCATTTGATTTTCCCTCCAATCATATCGAATGGCTAATTTGAACTCCTATCTGGGTAGCCCCCACATTCCACTAGCAGCTAAATAAAGTCAATTTGGCCCCTAAGTCCCTAAGTCGAAAGTGTGGGGCCCTCTTCCTTATAAAAAATATGCAAAATTGTGTACAAGCACCTTGTTACTAATTTTTTTGAGAATGGACATGACACGATATTAGAATCATGCTTCGAATGCATGTGGTGGTCTAAATTTATGCTTTGGATGCTTCGACTGTGACCCCTTGCTATTGAAATCGAGGCCATATGTCGTAGAAGTGGAGAGAGATATAGTGCGTTGGCAGATAGACCACCTTGAATGAGGAACCCAAGCAGAAGGCCACAAAGGCTCATGAGATCGGGTGTTCCAAAGATCATAGGTTGTCGCAAAAATTGGGATCTCATAGTTCTGAAGCTGAAGATCCAGTGTCCGCTGTCAGTTTTGTATTCTGTAACGTGTTATTTGGCAGTATACCAAATACAAAAAAAACATTATTCCCATCAATAAAATACAAGCCTACACTAGATTTATCGGAGACCACAACGCAAAATGAAGAAGCCAATGAGCTATGGTTATGTTGCAAGAACTTTGGCTGTGTTGAAGTATTTATGAGAATGGCATGCATGCACAAAAAATATTGTTTTAATAAGTATTAAAATTGTGGTGGAGGTAGTAATTAAATTATTTTTCTATTAATATTATTAATAATATTAATATGTTTGTTTGTAAAATTGATGAGGATGAATTTTCAAAATTAGATAAAGAGGTCAGCAAATTGGTTTAATGATTTGAAGGGATTTATAAAAGGAATCAAGTGCAAGTAAAAACCCAATATGGATGGTTGTCCAGATAGTTTGGCGGTTCTGGATCTAGGGAAGGAGCCCTCATTTGTTGAAAACGTGGGAGTGGTCTTCTCATGAGGTTATGCGACAACTTGGGCTAATGTTCAGTAATTGAATTCGAGAGATCCATGATTTAGGAGTTTGAGAGTGGAACTAGGGAATCCAACTTGCCAACTACACCTTTATGAAGGTTAAGAAACAACTTGATGGAGCTAGTAGCCTAGAAGATTTCGAATTGATAATGATGGAGATGTATGCAGTTATAATGGTTGAAAAAACCATGTATTTGAAGGACATCCTATTAGACTGGCGGTTGGGCACCCATGCATTCTAGTGGATGGTTGTTCCTTTATATGGATGTCAGCATATTCTTTTGTTATGTTTGACCACAATGAGAATTTGTTGATTGAGGTTGTGACAAGTAGTCATTAAGAGGGGGACTTGGAAAATATAATTCCTACTTGTCTTAGTTGTGATGGTTTGGAACTGGTTCCTATTATTTAGGAGTTGTTTAGATGATTCCTACTTTAGTGTTTGGTTGAGATATTTTCTTAGCTAGTTGATTGTATGGTTAAGATATAATTTCTATCTTCAATCTATGATTAATGTATTTATACATGTTTAATGTAATGTAAAGGTATAGTTTTGTGTGTGCAATAGTTTTCTAAATTTTGTCGTGACCTTAAAAATAGATTATTATTAAATGATAAGTGTTTGAATACCCCACCATATTTGAGTATGTATCTTACATCTACATTAAACACATTAACTCTCTTTGGGTTTCTTTCTAGGTTATTGTAGAAATTCTCACTGTAGATTAACAAATTATGCAATATACTAAAGCAAAATACAAGATCTACTTCTACAACAAACTTGTCGAAGCTTAATCGAATTTGAGAAAGATAAAATAGAACACATATAACTGAGAATGATAAATCAATCACACATGAACACAGAATAATACTCTGGGGAAAGCCTCATATAAAAACCTTGATCTCTGTATTATCATACAAGTGGAAATATGTTCAGATTACACAAAGCATTAGCTCACAAGTTATCCTGCTCTCAGTACAATCCCTATGCTGCTCATAGACAGTCAAAGGCTTCTCAAAAACCTTCTCCTCTACCCTCCAAGCCTCCTATTTCCTTGCGCAGTTTCTCCTGGGGTCCAATGCTGCCACCTGTGTGAATTCACATCTCATATTGCTCACTAAACTCAGAAGTAACTGTGCAATCCTGAAGGAGATAATTCCTTCTACATGGATGAGTTTCCTACATAGGAAAATTCCTCCAACTGATAGTACACCGTCCCTTCCTTTAATCTCAACTGGGTCTCTGTCTAAACTGACATGCATGAGTTATTTATGAGAGAATATTCAGTGATCTGAAGTGAAGCAGTTACATGCATGCATGCATTAACTAACTGAACTCACAATTAGTTCAACAAACTATTTGAACTAATCTAACTGGACTTAACTTAGTTAATTGAGCTAACTAATTACAACTCAAAGTACAACTCATCCTGATCTCCTTTAATCAAGGGATAACTTCCTCAATCAATGGGATGACTATTGCATGTCCTCGCATAGACTTCATGTTTGATTTTCTCCAACTAATTAACTCAAGATGAATTAATTAATTATTTTACAAACAACTGCTCAGATCAAATTCGAATTTTACTTCTCAATTTTAGTTCAGGGACTAACTAAAATTGGAATCTATCCCAAAGTACTATTTATAGAAATGCTATTTTTAACATTTCCATTTTTTTATTCCTTGTTGCTATGTCCAACACTAGTACCTGAAATGCTATTTATAACATTTCTTGTTGCTATTTCCAACACTCCCTCTCAACAAGAAAGACATTCAAATCGAACCTGATCCTAAACCTTTGGAATGTTCTGCATGCAACACTTCTCCCAAGTGTTGTTGCTCCAGCAACTCTAGAAACAAAAAAAAAATCTCAACTGACCTCCCTGTTGGGCTAGAAACATCCTCTGATTTTGAAGCTTTCTCTGTCGCTGACAAGTGCTCCCTCTGTGACCTTTGAGCTGCTGCAACACTCCATGCATCTTGCACTGTTTCACACCTCTTTGTGCCATCCTGCATTGGTGCAACACTCCTGTGCCTCTCGCATTGTTGTAGCTTGCTAGCTCTGCGCTGTCTTGGGATTCCTGCACTGTAGCTCTCTCTGCCGCTCCATCCGCATCTGTCTCTACCCACTCAGCCAGTCCTGCTACTCCTCATCGGGGCTCCCATAGCAAGGTCTAATCAAAGAGGTTGGGTACCTCAATGATCCTGCCCCTATTCTAGCCTTCTTGGGACTGTCACTCCACATCACCCCACCTCCGACCTGGAGGTATGGATGCATGTGATCCCTCTACCCACTTGGCTCGAAATTTCCCCCTACTGGAGGTCTCTGCATGAGTGGATGCCTCCACTCGATCTCCTCTCGGCTTCTCTAGTTGTGGCTGCTCCACAACCTCCTGAAGCTGCTTCACCAATTGTGGCTCCTCCACAATTGTCTGAGACTTCTTCTGGCGCTGCATGTTGAGAGGTAATGTACTCTCCCTCTCAACCACCAAGTCTCCAACAGTTGCCTTGCTCTTCAAGGCTTTGCATGCATCTTGAACCTCAAGAGCATGCAGATTCTTGACTCGTGAATCGATCTGCTTCACTTGTCGCGTGATGATGTGTCTAAGGAAAACCTTTCCCTTACTAAAGACTATATCATAGCCTTTGTCTTCTAGCATTGTGATCGATACCAAGTTTTTCCTCAGTCCTGGCACATACTTCACATCTGTCAAGGTAATGCGAGATCCATTCTCCCTCTTAAAAACAACTGTGCCTACTCCTGAGACACTATACTTTTCATCATTACCCATCGCTATGAGTATCTGGAGATCTTTCTCCTCCAAGGTACTGAACAAACTCTTATTACCGGTCATGTGGAATGAAGCTCCACTGTTAAGAAACCAACCACATCCCACCATGGATGAAACCGTGCATGCAAAGAGGGTGAAATCCAACTCGAACTGTGAGGCCAATGCCTCACCTTCAGATGCTTCCTTAGATCCCATCTTGTATTTCTTTAGTGGACAATTTGTAGGAAAATGGCCCACTTCATGACAATGAAAGCATCACACTTTCGATTTGTCAAACTTCTTCCCACCATAGGAAGAAATCGATTTGGGATGAGAATCCTTCTCCTTCCCTTTCTTTTCCTTACTCGCTAAGGCACAATTTTCTTCATCCTCCTTGGATGAAGAACCATCTTTGGTGCTTCTCCTTATCTCCTCTTGCATCAAATCTGACCAAAGTCGTTCCCAATCTGGCAGTTTCTCTCTTCCATTTACCGAGTCTTGGTTGCTATGCTATCTCTTAGGAAGACCGAGGAGAGCAAGACTCACCATGTCATCATCGGCTGTCGTGATCCCTACACTTCCAAGCTCATCCCGTCAGGTGGTGAGCTTGTTCAGATATGTAGAGTTCGTGTCACCCTTTTCACACTTGATTTTCTGAATCTTGTCTTTCAGCGCCAGCTTCCTCTTATCGCTGTTGTTCTGATATAGATCTTTCAATGTTTTCCACATTGAAAATAGTGTCTCCTTCCCATGGAGACTCGAGACTATGTGGTCTCGAACTCCCTCCAAAAGGATTCTCCTTGCTCTAGCCACACATTTCTTCCATTCTGCCAATTCTGTAGCATTAGTCGCTGCCGTCTTGGGGACTTCTTAATCAATTAAGTCCTTTTGACCGTTATCCTCTAATACTGCTTCCATGTGATCCTTCCAGGCTATATAATTCGAGCTGCCATCAAGGGCATACTCAAGTCTTAAACTGTTGAATGCCACTGGTGAAATTGAGATGTGATAAGAACTCGATTTCTATATTCAAGAACCTCAAACTTCGAACTTCTCCCTTCTTGTATAATGTTCTCTCCTTTGATCACCTTTGCTCTAATACCATGTAGAATTTTTCTACAGATCAGCTAGCTTTGATACCATGTAGAATTTTTCTACAGATCAACTAGCTCTGATACCATGTAGAAATTCTCACTGTAGATTAATAGATTATGCAATATACTAAAGCAAAATACAAGATCTACTTCTACAACAAACTTGCAGAAGCTTAATCAAATTTGAGCAAGATCAAATAGAACACATATAACTGAGAATGAGAAGTCAATCACACATGAACACAAAATAATACTCTGGGGAAAGCCTCAGCTAAAAACCCCGATCTCTATATTATCATACACGTGGAAATATGTTCATATTACACAAAGCATCAACTCACAAGCTATCCTGCTCTCAGTACAATCCCTCTGCTGCTCATAGACAGTCAAAGGCTTCTCACAAACCTTCTCCTCTTCCCTCCAAGCTTCCTATTTCCTTGCGCAGTTTCTCCTGAGGTCCGATGTTGCCACCTGTGTGAATTCACCTCTCACACTGCTCACTAAACTCTGAAGTAACTGCGCAATCCTGAAGGAGATAATTCCTTCTGCATGGATGAGTTTCCTATAGAGGAAAATTCCTCCAACTAATAGTACATTGTCCCTTCCTTTAATCTCAACTGGGTCTCTGTCTGAACTGACATGCATGAGTTATTTATGAGAGAATATTCAGCTATCTGAAGTGCAGCGGTTACATGCATGCATGCATTAACTAACTGAACTCACAATTAGTTCAACAAACTATTTGAACTAATCTAACTGGCCTTAACTCAGTTAACTGAGCTAACTGATTACAACTCAAATTACAACTCATCCTGATCTCCTTTAATCAAGGGATAACTTCCTCAATCAATGGGATAACTATTGCATGTCCTCAAATTTTACTTCTCAATTTTAGTTCAAGGACTAACTAAAATTGGAATCTATATCGAAATACTATTTATAGCAATGCTATTTTTAGCATTTCCATTTTTTCATTCCTTGTTGCTACGTCCAACACTGGTGCCTGAAATGCTATTTATAGCAATGCTATTTTTGGCATTTCTTGTTGCTATTTCCTACAGTTATGATTGGTTGTCTTCTTTGCAACTCAGAAAGTAGTTGAGTAATGCTATCCTTTCTAAGCACTTTTATTACATCTAAAATACATACCCAAATTGGTTTAGGGATTCTTTCCAACTTGTGCACTCTGAACTCAGGGATATTTAAAGATTAAGAAATTATTATTGCTAGAATACTGATAGATATCATTAGGAGGGCACTCTTTCTACCATGAACAATTAGACACACAAAAGAGAATGAAAAGGTTACACAACTTTGAGAATACGTATTACAATATTATAATTTACTTATTACATAAGTGTAATTTAAGAAAAATGGAAAAAATAAATATTAATTGTTCAACATTGAAAAAACATTATAACAACATATAGTTTAATATACATCATCATAAATCTATGTGTGATCAAATCTCTAGAAATGAGACTAAGTAGATTAAAGGAAAAAAGTTATGATCTTTTTTATTCCACATTTATATTAAGTACAATTTAAAAAAAAAAACATAATTTAAAAAATATAATTTTACAATATTATAATTTATTTATTACATAACTATAATTTATAAATAAAAAACAAATATTAATAGTTCAACATTAAAAAATATTATAACGACCTTGGCTAAGAGCTCGTCTTCCTCGGACGTAAGGAAATAGGTTAACGGCCCAAGACCCAGAGGCATCTGGCAGGAGTGAAAGCCTACTCCCTTACGGACCACCAGCGGGTTATTTCAAGTGGCGTGGTTTTCCTTGATAACAGTGATGTGTCAACTGACATTTGCGGATAGCAGCCAGAGATGGCTGTCCTCACTGTTGGTTTGACAAACTGAGTTTGATAGGTTTTTCCACCTTTTGAAAAAAAAAAAAAGAAAAGAAAAGAAAAAAGAAAAAAAAGAAAAAGAAAAAGAAAAAAAAATATAAATAAACTTATATCCATTTTAATCTAAATGTATTACATGCTACTTTAATAAATTTTATATCCAAAAAAAATTTGTATCTAGAAAGATTTCATCTATGTAGATTTCATCACTTGATATATTTAAAATTAAAATAAAATTTAAACTTTCTAATTTACTATAAAAATAGATATTCAAATAAAAAATTACATATCCTTATCTAACCATTAAAATTTACTACTCCTTTTTAAAATAATTGTAATTAATATATTCTCATAACGTTATAAAACTAAACAAAGCATTTTATATCCTTGTTTTTACATAAGTGTTCACTCATTGAAGATGGCTCTGACATTTATGCATTACACATGAACTTGGTTGTTAATGCATGTTTTCTTGTGTACACTTTGTATATCTTTGTTTACCTAGGGAAATGTAAGTACCTTCAACTTTTGATTTGTACATTTGGTGGAAACTTTGTAAAGTCACTTGATAGTGGTTGTTTATTGGGTGGAAGTGATCTAGATACTAGTTGTTTATTTACATTTTTGTCTTGGAACATATGTTCATATTTTTGTGACGTAGTGCGCACTTTGGTTTATTTTTTTATTTAAATAATTTTAATAAAAAATATGATTTTACATTATTTTATAAAAATATATATATATTTTAGATATACAATTTTTATTTTTATTGAGTTGAGGTTTCTATGATCTATATCAACGTTGAGAAGATAGATTTTTCAGCGAAATTACATGATGATATATTTGTCAACGAGTTTCGAACCCACAAGTATGGTTCATCGTCAGGATAAGTTGTTGGTTGGTTCGAAAGGCGTCGACAAATATATCATGATGTGATTTCGCGGAAAAATCTTCTCAATTTTTATTTTTATTTAATATGATTATTTTATAGATTAACGTCTTTTCGATTAATCACATCATTAAGATTTGATTGACATTCGAATTAATTAATGTGGTTCATCCTAAACACAAGGTGAAAAGATCAATCGATCTTTAAAAATAAATAGCAGAGATACATCATTGCAAAGAGTTAACCATTAAAAATACTATATAAATTAAGAATTAATTTATTTTATTTATATTAAATAAATTAATATATAAAAATTTATAATACTAAAGTTATAAAGTAAAAAAATTATAAGGTAAAAAATTAGTTGTAAAATATATTATTTATTTATCATAATTCATAAATTAACTAAAATCAGGTTACAATTTATCATAATTCATAAATTAACTAAAAAGAGGTTACAAATTATTAGTTATTAAGATTTTATATATTTTAATGTTATTAAATAAATTAATTACAATATTGCACAAATTAAATAACAATAAAGTCATGCGGTTAAGAATTGGCTCCAGACTATTATATATTTATTAAAAATAATTGGGAGCCTATTTATTTATATTCATTATAGTAAATAAATGAAATGATAATATAGAAATTATAAAGATATGTGTTTAAGAAAAGGTTTTATGATATTATTTAATGTATAAAGTAGTTGTTAGGAAATTAATTATTATGTTAAATAAATTAAATAAAAATAGAATTTCAAATAGAAATAAAGTTATAGGGGTCCATAAATGGTAAAAAACTGAAGGTAAATAATATAACAAATAAATAAAATTTGAAATAAAATTTAACAAGGAAAATAGAAAGGGGTTGGAATCACTAAGAGAGATCCAATTCTTACTCAATTTCCAACCATCATTCCTCTTAAGATTTCTAGCATGCCTCTCAATCTCAATAGCCTTTCTAAGTTTCCTGTGGTGGACGTGATCAACCCTAGCAATGACTCTGGAGTCTTCAATACATACATGGTGTTTGGGTTTCTCCGCATGTTGAGCAAGAGCCGATGAGTGGGATCGAATGTGCCTAATGGCTACTGCATGTTCATGGATTCTCTGGTTAATGGACTGATCCATTTCTCCAATATAGGGAATACCACATGAATAAGGGCCTTAGGGTCAACAGGGCCTTTAATAGATCTAAGAGAATTTCTAATGCTACTGAGAGGCTTGAACTAAGAGGAGATATTATTCTTTCTAAGGATATGGGCAATCCTTTCCGTGGTCCCTTGGATAAACAGAAGATGAACCTTGGAAATAGGATCAACACGAGCAATTTTTACTCTTAACCCTTTAAAGGCTCTTTGAAAGGCTTCGAGGCCTTGAATTCTGCCATAACCATTATTTTTAAAAACTTCGACAAGATAAGATTTCTCCTAATATTCAAAACTTTAATTGTTAAATTTTGTTTGACATTACTTAATCCATCATTTGTTAATATATTTTTTAACATGACTATCTTAATAATGAAAAATATCTTAATAATAAGAAATTTTGTTTGACATTATTCAATCCATCCTATCTTTGCATTATTTATTACTATATATTTTTATTTAACATGACTATCTTAATAATAATAATGAGAAATAAATTTTAATAAAAATTATAATTTATATTATTTTATAAAAAAGAGATATATTTTTATATACATATTAGTTTTTATTTAATAGAGTTTTTTTTTTGGTAGGTTTGCACCTACGGGGATTTGAATCAGGGACCTATCCAAGGAGTACCTTAATAGTGCCCACATTCACAATCAATCCAAAGGGCTAATATAGTTGTTTTAAATATGAGAAAATGAAAAATAAATTTTAATAAAAACTACAATTTTATAGTGTTATATACAAAATAGATCAATTTAATTTTTTATTATTAAATTTTATTTATCAATAACTATATATATATTATTTAGCATTATAACTATTAGCATTTATTTTATAGTGTTATATACAAAATAGATCAATTTAAATTTTTTATTATTAAATTTTGTTTTATCAATAACTATATATTTTTGTTGAATTGAGGCTTCTATAATCCATATCAAGGTTATGAGAGATTTTTCGGCCTAAATCACATGATATTTTATTTGTCCACGCATTTTAAAATTTATAAAATAGTTAAAAACCCCTAAGAAAATTCATGTCCCTTAATTTAATAATAATATAACTAACTAGCAATTTAATAATCAATTAAATTAACTTATTTTTA
This sequence comes from Pinus tabuliformis, assembly GCA_031772625.1. Taxonomy (NCBI): domain Eukaryota; kingdom Viridiplantae; phylum Streptophyta; class Pinopsida; order Pinales; family Pinaceae; genus Pinus; species Pinus tabuliformis. The sequence continues at coordinate 25,303,757 of CM062808.1, read as the reverse complement.
TGCCCCTGGTCCAGTCCAACTAACTATTCCCCAGTCATATTTAGCCGATAGTCAATATAGCTATTGCATGGTCAAAAATCATAGCCGTTGGAGGTTCTACTTGGCCTATTTAACATGCAATGCTTGATCTGATTCTTCAACTTGTACTGACGATGAACCACACTGGTTGGTTGGAAACACATCGACAAATGAAATATTATGTGATTTACACCGAAAATCTCTCATAACTATATATATAGTATTTAACATTTATTAATTATAAGTAGTAAATTCTTTCTAAAAACATTTATTTTTTATAATAATGATCATTAATGATGAGTAATAAATTTTTTAAAAGATATTTATATAAAGAACGGTATACATGTAAACATTTAAAAATTAAATTTAAATTTATGAAATATGATGAAGAATTTTTTATTTTTTTTAAATGTGTAAATTTTTAATATATGATATAAAATTAAATAATTAAAAATTTACACATTAAAAAAATTAATTTCTGAATATTTAATAAATTCAAATTTAAGATAGATTTAAATTAGAAATTTAAAATTTAAAATTTTATCAAAAAAATTAATATATTTTTGTTATTGATGATGATGATGGTGGTGGTTAACATCCACAACTTCGAAACGAATTATTTAGTTTGATTTAAGATTTTATTACTATGCTCCAAAAGCTTGGAGAGAAGCCTCCCCAACGCACTTTAATTTTGACATCGTAAAAAGCTAGGAAGGTCAGTGTTGCAACAAAGATTTTGAAACTGAGATCTAATGTGGTTATAGGCGGGGTACTCCAAGAGGAAGTGATTTTCACCCTGGATATTCGTATTCTCACATAGATGGCAAAACCTTTCCATCCATGGTGTTTTAGGAACTGCCCAACGACCGTTTCACTATGGAACTCATATGAGTTCGTTCTAATCCTGGCTACATTAATTTTCTTCTTTGATCAAATTTATTAAAATTATTTTTTTTAATATAAAAATAAATTTAATATTTTTAATTATTAAATTTTACTTATACAATATTATCAATATTTAGTTATTAAATTTCACCTATACAATATAATCAATATTAATATTTATAAATTCCATTTATTCAAAATAATTTTCTAAAACATTTATATTTATAAATTCCATTTATTCAAAATAATTTTCTAAAACATTTAAATTCTACCTTATATTTATAAATTCCATTTATTCAAAATAATTTTCTAAAACATTTAAATTCTACCTTGTTGCAACCATAGCCAGAAAGCCTTAAGCAAGGTACATGGCAGTTTCTTGTAAAGCCAAAATTAAAATTCGTTCATTCAGTACACTTTTTGGAAGTTGTTGTAAATGACATAAGCTTAATCACACAAATTGTCCTCTAGTTCAAAAATCGAATAAGATGGCACAACTCACTCCCTCCCTCTCTGGTTGTTTGATGTGAATGTAAATCTCTGGAGGCCATGATGAACATGTGGGTGTAACGGATTTCTATAAACATCAAAATCAAATTCTGTTAACTGGTCTATGTGGACCTCAAGATAAATATTGAAGCAAGGGTGAGAATGTGACTACCTGATCTAACCCAAGCCCCTCGTATTTAGATATCTGTTAATGGATAGCTTGCTGCTTTCCTTACGTCACTGGTTCTGAGCTGGTGGCTCTGGTTGGCATATTTAATTTTGGCATGCGTTGGATACAGGTCACCTAATGTCTCCAACTTTTATGATTAAGATAAATGATTGCATCTGGGCGACCACCTTTGGTGGTGGTGCATTTTCTGAATCTGGCACAAGGGTATTTTATTTATTGTATATATAATAATGCATGTTTCATGTTCCATGAACCCATCTCTGTAACTGCAAATCCACCTGAAACAGAGGAGAATGAAGCCATTGGGACACATGGAGGAGCCCTGAAGAAAAATCGATGAAAAATGGGAGAAGCTCAGCTGAGTTCAGCTCTCTGTAATGCTGGTTATAAAAATGTTATTTCATTGTGTATGCCACTGGTTATTGCTTTAATCTTAATGCCAACAGTTGCTTCATCATCAAAGAACCACATTCCTCTGGGTTCCAAGCTCTCTGCTTCTGACAGCAAAACCAGCTTTTGGGTCTCTGAAAATGGCATCTTTGCCATGGGGTTCTTCTCAACACAGCAAGATGGCATTTATAGCGTCGGGATATGGTACCATTCCCTTCCCATGCAAGCCCAGGCAGTGGTCTGGACAGCAGGAGGGGATGTGAAAGTGAGCCCAAATTCCACATTTGAGCTCTCAGTCGATGGGAATCTAATTCTCTTTGATGATAGCATGGGCGTCCCTGCTTGGACTAGCAATACCAGCAATAGGGGTGTTGTGGGTGCATCCCTGCTTGACAATGGCAATCTTGTTCTCAGTAATAATGGACAGGACATAGTATGGGATAGCTTTCAGACACCCACCGATACGCTCCTTCCAGGGCAGAGGCTTGAGATGAATCAGACTCTGAGAGCTTCTTCTAAGAATGCCATTGCAAGTTATTATAACTTGGTTATAACGGAGACTGGCACTCTGGTGCTTAGATGGTGCACTGAAGTGATTTACTGGGAAAGCGGAACAAAAGGGCAATTTTCTTCTTCAAAATCCAGTAACACCATTGGAGCAGTTTTACAAGGGATTGGAGTTTTTGGCCTCTTTGATAGACAGGGGACCATCATTTGGTCGAGATATAGTGAAGATTTTACAGACCCAAATGTGAATTTGAGACTTTTGAGGTTGGATGCTGATGGGAACCTTAGAATGTATTCATGGATTGAGAAACTTCAGGTCTGGAAAGTAGGATGGCAGGCTCTAGAGAATCAATGTGATGTTTTTGGTACCTGTGGTTTGTATGGAGTCTGTAGCTTTAATGCCACAGGACCCTTTTGCAAATGCCCATTTGAGAGAGAAGGATCTAAGGCCAATGTTAGTTTGGAAATGGGGTCCGAAGGGGCCTGCAGGAAACTGATGAAGTTGGGCAGTTGCAACGAGGGGAACACCCTAATGGTGATGAATCATACTTTTTTATATGGAATCTTTCCTCCTCACGATGTGTATAACTATTCCAACACCAAGGCTTGCATGGAAAATTGCCTGAAGGACAGGTCCTGTGTTGCTGCAACAGCCTTGAATGATGGGTCTGGCATCTGCAGGATCAAGAGGACTAGTTTCATCAGTGGATATCATTACATGTCGGTTCCTGCAATCTCATTTGTAAAGGTATGCCTTACACCAGAAGCAGTAAACGATCAGATTATTTTCATGTATCCTCAAACATCAAATTCGGACTCATCTCCCTTCTCTTCATTACCTTCAGTTTCAAGCACGCATGGTCCTTCTGGCATCTGCATTGTAAGAGCAGTCTTGCCAATTGTTCTTATTTTTCTGGCCATACAAGTAGGGTTAAGTTGGTATGTTTTTAAAAGAAGAAGAAGAATGCAGAGGATGCTTTCAGCCAAGCATGGATTGATGGATCAAAATTGTAGAGTCCCCATCAGGTTGACTTACTTAGAAATACAAGAACTGACAGAGAACTTTAGGCACAAGCTTAGTCCAATTGTTTTCAAGGGAACTCTGTCCAGCATGAGACCTGTGATAATCAAGCGGCTAGATGTTGAAACTACAGAGAAGGAGTTTCGGAAGGTATTGTCCATTATAGGAAGCACACGCCACAAGAACTTGGTGTCGTTGCATGGTTTTTGTTATGAAGATCAGCAAAGGTTGCTAGTTTATGAGTATGTGAACAATGGCTCCCTTCATCAGTGGCTGTTTGGCAGCATAAAGCAAGGCAAGGATCTGAACTGGCAGAGACGATTAGAGATCGCAACGGGAATTGCCCATGCCATTGCCTATCTGCACATGGAATGTCACGAATGTATTGCCCACTCCAATCTTAAGTTGGAAAATGTCATGTTGGATGACAAATTTATGCCCAAGTTGACAGATTATGGCCTTAACAGACTGTCAAAAGGAACATCTAATCAAAGCACTACCTCCTCAGAATCAGATCCTGAACAAGATGTTTTCAGCTTTGGTATGATGTTGCTAGAGATAATCACTGGCAAGAGATATCCTAGTGATGGTTCTCTAGGAAAAGAGAAGATTTGTAAATGGGTATTTGAAGAGTATCAGATGGGAAATTTGGACAGCATTGTTGATTGCAGGATGGGTTGCAACTGGAATTGGTTTCAGGTTGAAAATGCTCTTAGAATTGCTTTCTGGTGCATCCAGGAGCAGTTATTCTTAAGGCCTTCGATAAGGGAGGTTGTTAAGGTGCTAGAAGGAACATTTCCAGTTGACAAGCCTCCCATTCCACAGACTATTGCACAAGTTCGTGAAGGAGCCTGTAGTAAGCTCAAGGAAATAGTTACAGGGGAGGAAGAGCTAAAGGATCAGGTCAATGTTCCAGGAAAAAAGTGCTGTGTGCAGTTGACCACTATTTCCTAACTGCATAAACACAACGTTTGAAATATTCTGTGATTCTGTGCCTGGGATTCGTTCTGGAAATTTTCCATGGAGGGACAGGTTATGCTGTTCTTGAGAGATTTAAATCTATCAAGTATGCTAACTATTCAGTAGACTTGCCTCTATACATCCAGTCCATCCCCAATTAAGGGCAATTCTGTCTTTTTGCATAGCATTTAAACTACTGTTGTACAAAGGATTCTGAGTCATTGTGACAGGACCATTCCATGAAATTTTGTTCCACAACATATCGAGGATATAATATGAAAGGTGTCTGCCAAAGGCAGGGCATCTGGTTGATAACTAAAGGTTTCGTGATGCTGGAACGCAGCTTATTGTATGTGACATGTGGCCTTCCTTTATTTTCTATGCTGCAGTGCAAGTGGTACAGGCCATACATCTGCTCTGAATTCTCTCATTCATTATAATGTTTTTAAGTCCTGTTCTCAAAAGCACTACGCATACATTTTGTCTCTTTTTCCATATTTGAGTATTCCAAATCGACCCCCGGCCTTTTTAGTGCTGGGTCTTGGTTTTGATAAATGCAAAGGCAATTTTTTTATTGTTTTCAAAACATGGGCTATTCTGCAGGACTGCTTTGATCTATATTCTCCAGGGTTTCCCTCTTCGGATTCCCTTTTTTGCTACTGTTTTTTTCCAATGGAAAATGTTTGCTCTTTTTATTAGCAAAAAAGAGTGTGTTCGCATTGGCTGGGAGACCATATTTTCAAAAATATGCAAGTATGTGTCTAAATAATATCACCACCAGCATACTTCCATCTTAATCATGGATCTAATAACCACAAAGAGGGATAAAAGGAAACAGAGATGTAAATCTTTCAGTAAATGAAAGATTTGAGGTTAAGATGGATTTATGCTGGCATATTTAATTATAGATTTTTATAATTACTATGACCCTTTTTAAAATATTTTTATTACTATGGTCAGCTAGTTTCTAATTTTCCAGTTTTACAGATGTGACACATCTGCACATCTACCTTGGTTGTAGATGCACTTCACTATCTCCCTGTGTAATCAACAGTTAAAGTGATCGTATTCTGACAGTGGACCATAAAGGGTGTGTAATTTCTTAATCTCTCCTATGAGATTTGTTTCATAAAACACTATTCCTCGAGAGGATTAGAAGATGTTCCTTGTGAGTGAGGTGCCGACCTCCTCACAGGTTGTCTCATTTTGCAGTCTTCCAGGGCCCATTGTTACCTCTTCCTTTGCCCGTGAGTTAGCCTCTTCGTTCAACTTTCTATATAGGTGGGCGAATGTGATGTTATTAAAACTGGATATTTTGTCCCTGCTGCTCCCATGCTTGCCTGGTGATGAGTAATGCTTTTTTTGCAGCATTCCTCACAGCAAGCCATTGATGAGTTTGGTGTCACCATAAGCATCTAAGTCCAGGGCTCCCTTCCAATTCTATGTCCAGTAAGGTATTTGCAGCCACTGGCTCTGCCCTGTTGTTTGATCAACTTTGAAGGAGATGTTTTAGTTGTCAGGGAAGAGTAGCCACCCCTTTTCTCCACAGATGCCCAGGTTGTCTCTGGATGCTCCATCAAAGTGC